>JABFTP020000144.1:25513823-26763823 GCA_013387265.2 Cryptolaemus montrouzieri | reverse complement strand
AGGATTGCTTAGCAACACAACTTATAAACATCATCTTGGAATTTAGATTAGGTACCCCGAAATTATATAATATAAAAATGTTATTGTGGGAAGACAAAGAAGTTAGGTTTGATGTTCCTTTTACGGAAATGAGATTGAAACCCGGTGAAAAAATACTTGATCGTCTGGAAAATATTGAAGATACAAAGGGAAATGCAGGAGATCGTGGGAGACTAATAGTTACAAATATTAGAATATTGTGGCACTCTCTGGCAAGTCCAAGAATAAATTTATCTATAGGTTTGAATTGCATTATGTCTATAAAGTCGGAAGAAGTGAATTCTAGACTGAGAGGTATTGCACAAGCAGTGCATATATTGACTCTATCTAATAGAACTAGATTTGAATTTATTTTCACGAATTTAGTGCCAGGGAGCATGAGACATCTTACTACAGTTTCTGGAGTCCATAAGGCATATTTATCATCGAAATTGTATAGAGAGATGAAATTGAGGGGAGCTATAGTGCAGAACAAGCATTTGAAAATATTACCTCTCGAACAAATCTATTCCACTACACACGGTGTTTGGAATTTATCCAGTGATCAAAGCAGCTTAGGAATTTTTGTTGTTACTAATATAAGATGTGCTTGGTATGCATCTATGAACGAGGGTTTCAATATATCATTGCCTTACCTTCAGATCACTAGCATCATCATACGGGATTCTAAATTCGGACAAGCACTTGTACTAACAAGTTTTGAGGAAAGCGGAGGATATGTGCTCGGTTTTCGTTTGGATACTGATGACAACTTGAATAAACTTTACAAAGAATTTACCGCTGTTTATGCAACTGCCGTTAAAAATCCAATATATGGCGTTGAATACAAACTTTCAGCTTTAAGTGACGAACAGCAAACTACTTCTGACATATTAGAAGATGTTGAAATATTCGAAGAGCCTAAAGGAGAAATAAGCAACACGATTGCTGCATATTTTGCAGATGCAGGACCACGTATTGATAGACCTATATATTGTCCAGAGTTAGGGCTGTCTATTGAAACTGTTAAGAATGGTTTTAGTGTGCAAAAATTGTGGGAAGTTATACCTTCTTAAAAAATGCTGATTCTGGATGGTATTGCCTTGAAATTATTGATTTAAAAGAAGTAATTGTCCATTAAAAATGCTTAAAACGATATTTGTATGGCATATGAAGTTATCCATTCTCAATTATTTTTGAGAGTCTCGAATTTAAGGAAGTGTATTTCGTTTACAAATTCATCTATAAAGTAAAAACGTAAAATGGTTCCTCTCTAAATGTGAAAAATAAGAAGAATTTATGAAAAACAAAACTGATTATATCTGCGAAAAGAGAAAATTAAAATTGATAATCCTTCATTTAATGATTGATTTGTATAATAGTTATCCATGCAAATAAAATATAAAGTGGAAGGCATCATTCTAGTCTGCGTGAAGAGAAGGACAAAAACTATATCGGCGAAACAAGAAAAGTTATTATTTCTGAGTGAAAGAAGAAATAATGCAACATAACTATTTTCAAAAAAGTTAATACAGTTAATAAACAAGGTTTGGCTGCTTCTTATGAAGTCTATTTAATATTAGTTGAAATTGAAGAACCTTTCATCCAGTTATGGAGTTCTTGTGAAATAATCGCAGTTGTCATGACTTCACATTTTGTGCTACGGAAATTGATAGAAAAGTTTGAATGTCTCAAAATCTCATGAAACAGTGGCTCGTCGTGCAGATATTATAAAAAATTTCTTCCAAAAAATTCTTGATTGTGCTGTAACATGTATATCTATATAAATAAAAATTAATGGCTAAGTCATTTGCAGAGCGTAAAGCTCGATAACAGCTGGACCAATTCGGCTAATTTCACTTCCAGATATATTCTCAAGAAAAAAATTAATGAAATTCCACAAAAAAACATGAAAACTATATTTGCTGCAAAGGTAATTCTATGGATTTTTGAGTGAAAGACATGAAAATTATATTCAAAAACCAAATCATTGAGTAAGAAACATGAGATTTCACATATTTGGTAAAACACTGCCAAGGATGCGAAATAAGTGTTGAAATAATTGTATGGGAATTTCCTCAGCTTTATAGCTTAAGGCATAAGGAAGTTCATTAAAACACGGCTCGAAAAATTCTTCGTTTCCGAAATACAAGTTTCAAAAAATTTTTTCAGTATTTCCTTCAAATAAACTACAGTTTTTAGAGTTTTCAGCCGAAAATTGACATAAAAGTTATTATCAGATTCATACATTTTTGAATAGACCAAACGTATCGATATACAGGGTGATATCCTTCCACATGCTGCCTCTTTTCTCGTTCAACTTTTGTGATGCACCACTTTCTTATATAAAAAAAATTGAATAAACATATTACTTTAGAGACTTTTTAAGTTCGTTTTTTCTGTTTATGTTACCTTTTGAAATATGATATTTTATGAATTCAGATATTTTGTCGATAATTCTTACGATTGTTGAAAGCTTAAAATCGATATACGGGTCAACAACGTAGATCTACCGTACTAGATAAGACGAAGATATGTGTAAGTATATAGGGTGATATTTTTTTCTGAGTCATGCTCCTTTTTGCCCTCTGAACTCTTTTGGATACGCTACTGACGCATTTCATGAATAAAATCTGATTACTTGTTCAATGTGAAAACTTTTCATCTCCCACATTTTTTCCATGTTTCTCACCGTTTCCGAGATAAAAATCGTCCAAATCCTCAAAGGGTGCGATCTAATATTCCGAGAAGAGCAGAAGCATGTATTCTCGACGGTGGTGGCCATTTTAAGCAAAGTTGTTTAATGAGTTGTTATTGTAATTCTAATTATTCGTGATTTGTTTGGGTTTGATTATCTGTTTTTCTTCGTTTCTCGTTTTTCATGCAATGTTGTTATTTAGTTTCAATTAGAATACATTTCCGAAATATCATTTGACTAGTTTCAATTAGAAATCCGACTAATAAGGGGCATAAGAGTTTATGTCCTGGAAAAAAGTATCACCCTGTATACTTTTACATGATTTCGTCTTATTTATTGCTGTAGATTTCCGTACGTGATCAGTGTATCGAATTTAAGCTCGAAGTTTCAACAAACGGAAATAATGTACAAATTAAACAGTTTGTTCAATGATTGATCTATTCGATTTTATTTCTCGCACTAGTCAGTGGTGCACAACAAAAAGGTTGAGGAAGAAAAAGGTAGTCTGACTCCTGAAAAACTACAATTCTCTATACTGTTACGAACGGTTGTATATTTCGAAAAATAACTTTTGTGTCAATTTTGGGCTAAAAATTTTATTTTGAAAACTATAGTTTTATGACCTATTTATCAATACATATGCATGTATCGATGTACTGATTAGATTATAGAGAAAGAAAATCCTTAGCCGCGAATATAGGAATTGGGTCGCATTTTTTTATTCACGTAAAGTAAAAAGCGCGAATGTAGGAACCGCGCCTTTGGAAAACTGTATTTTAAATAAAATTTCTAGGTAATACGAATCGAAGATATTCATCTATTTAATGAGTCCTGATAAGGACGGAATTAAAGTTCATCTCTCTATGTTGTGATATCCACATACCAAGTTATTCTTGGCCACTTACGGATTACTCAACAAAATCTCCAGGAATTTTCCACTTTACACATATGCAGTACATATAATGTTAAATAATATAGTCCACCTCAGGGAAAAATGAATGCAGATAACATTCTGAATAGCCCTCGTACAATAAAGTTTGGACAACTAACGTTACGAAAGCAAGATATTGAAAATCCTGAACGAAATTTTTCTGTAACTGTTATTTAACCAGAGAGTTGATTTCGGGATACCGTTATAATCGATTTAAATTTTAAACGAAGCATCAGTCATAATGGATTTATATCATACCGATAAAATACTAATAGCGTATTCTATGCCATAAGGTTACGAGGCAAAGTTTTACGATTCCACTGTGTTTGATTACCTACTGTCTTTATTAGCAAGGGAGATAAAGAATTCAGATCACATATCAATGAAATTGGCTCTAGATTCTAGGATTTTTTGTACAAGGGATACCATGAGACCATGACGTTTACCTCATATCTAGATTTATTTAATTAAATGTCTTTATGTATTTAGGGTATACATTTTGTTTATAAGTGGCTCGACTAAGAAATGGTCTATATAGATATGCTTAAAAATCTGAATACTAAAATCTCGTTGAAGTATTTTTTGGTGAATAGCACTTTCATTAACTCATTTCAATATTTAGACTCGATTATTGATATGATAAGTAAACATGACAAAAATATAGGAGTATTTGAAATTTTTTGTTTGTTATTTATTGATAGTATTGATGATTTATTTTTTAGGGATATTCATTTTTAAAGTAAAACGAAATGAGACACTTTTGTCACTTTTCCACAATTTATTCAATAATCACGACCGGTTTCGACCCTACGGTCTTTTTCAAGCGAATAACAATATAATACATGAGTTAGGCAAGTACAAGTACAGAATGAAATTTATCCTGAATATTAAGTAGTGGGGATTCATTATCCTCTAGTTGGCTGTTGAGGGTAATACATTGTGGGTTTTTACATAGTTTGATATTCTACAAACTTTCCAACAAATTCATCTCTCTCCCTTTGTCACATTCATGAAGGATTTTAAGATTGTTCAATGATATCGAGTGGTTAGTTGATTTTATGTGTTCAAAAATTGGCGAATTTTCATCTGAGGAAAAATGTTTCTTGAATCTAGCTTCAAAACTTCTCCCTGTTTGTCCGACATAGGCTACCTGACATTCATTGCATTTGATTTGATAGATTCCTGATTGTTTGAATTTATCGTTTTTTTTGTTTGGCATTGAATAATAATCTGCTTAAGTTGGGGCCGCTTGAGGATGAAGTAGTTATGTTCAATTTGAAAAAGTAGTTACTGATTTTGTTAGAGAGTTCGCCAGTGTATCTGAGACTAGTGTATCTTTTTTCCGGGGTTTCTACGATGCTATATAGTAATTGAGAGGTAATACGTTGTTATTTGCTTTTAATGATTGTATTTAGAAAATGTTGTGGTATGTTGTTATTTGAGGCAATTTTTCTGATGATATTAAGTTAGGGTTGAAAATTTTCTATCGAAATGGAGTTATATGCAGCTAGTTTGTGACTTAAATGACTGAACGAGTCCATTGGAATCGATGCGTCTGTGTTTCCTTTCTGTAAATTTTATAAGTGACTTGGTTATTTGAATTTGTAATGGTTAAGTCGAGGAAATTAATTGAGTTATTATTTTCTAATTCAGAAGTGAAGCTGATGCGGCAATGTATATTGTTCAGGAAATTTAAAAATTGCTCAATTTGTCTGTTTGAACCACGAAAACCAACTAAAATGTCATCCACGTATCTGTACCAGAAAGTTATGTGTTTTTTAGCAAAATCTGTGTTTAATATTGAGTTTTTCTCCAAATTATTCATGAAAATGTCAGCTAGTGTTTGTTATTTAACTAACACGACTGAGTGATGAAAAAATTTCTGGAAACAATAAATTAAAGTATGAAAGGTATAAATAAGCAACAAAAACAAAATGGTCATTTTTTCAGAAAAAATTAATTGAAAATCTAAATTTTGAAAATTTTCGTTTGATAATATTGAAATAGAGAAGTCCCGTTGAATAAATTATTAGGCGACCATGGTGAAGAGTTGGTCCTCTTCCTGAAATTATTATTAGCCCAACACCTTTTCCTAGATAAGATCAAAATTAAGTAGTTGTTATTTTTTTTTCTGCATTTCTTGGAAATGTAAATAACTGCTATAAAAACCTCTGTAATCTTTATTTTTTTGCATTTGCTCATATTTTCAACCTGACATTTGCTTCTTCTTTTCAAAAGAAAAATTGACCGTTAAGTGACCATTGATGTTTGTCCCAAAGAGCAACACTGTAGTATACCTCGAGACAGCAAGGAATGTACCTTGGGACATTGATAAAAAATGAAGGCAATGACTTCAACATTTATTATAATTCTTTTCAACTGATATTATGAAAAATAAAATCAACAGAAGAATGAAACTGCTTCATTGCATCTCCTGATCCACCAATTACTTAACTAGAAGGAACTGAGAATGGTTATGTTTTTTTCTGCGAGGAACCAATGGTAACAGCAGAAAATTTGCTCTGTGAATGTGAATCGGCCGTCAAACTCTGACTAAGGCACATCAACTCATGATTCGTAGAACAAGAGGATTTATGCTGGTTGGCCTCAGGCAAATCGCAAAGTTTCCTGATGAGCTGATTTCTGCTCATTGGGATTGCACAGTAGATCTGAAGGTCAAAGTGAATGTGAGATGAACACTGACCATTATACTCTTGATTTATCTAATTTAATCTACAATGTGTTCCTACGAAAATTCCACCTCCTTTAACTCCATATGGACTGATTTTAGCGGAAGAAGCTGAGATATGTCAATATTTGATTGGAGGGGGGCCAATTTCTGAGTTGGTTGAGAGCATGCCAAAACAACTCCCTATCCTCACCAGCTTCTACGTTGAAATTGACAAAGTGACTCAAGTGACTTTCTTTGTAAAGGTCTTGAACATTTAGTATCTCACCTAAAGTCCAAACACAACGAAAGTTTGTTACACAACAAAATTCTGAGAATGTTTGAAATCAAATCAAGTTCCCATAATGATGACCTCGTCCGACATTCATTCAATATATATATATATATATATATATATATATATATATATATATATATATATATATATATATATATATATATATATATATATATAAGAGAGAATTTACAAAAATTCGAATAATTGTATTTACAATAAATGCTTATAGCTATAATTTTGGTGTGTGTCAGAAAAAAACACAATCGTAAAAAACAAGCGAAGAAATAGAATACCAGCAGAAAAAACAAACCATGTCCGTTCCTTAATCTAAACTCGCATCATGCCTCCTACGATTGCCCCTAATGCGTGAGCACAGGAAATGTAATAGGGGAACCATACTTTCTTGCGTATGATTCAGTAAACGAGTGAAAAAACCTGTGGAAAAAAACTCGTTTCCCTGTCGCTATTGCACTAGCAATAGCTTGTCTGTTTATGGTAAGTTAGTGTCGTGTGTACAAAAAGAGTACCAAAAATTTTTCTGCTTAGCAGCTTCATTCTGTCATTGTCATCTAGCACTCCATGATTTCCAGGACTTCTTCGCGAAGCCAAGGATGAAAAGGAAGGGGGATTGGGACAGGAAAAATCTGTGACAATGGAAAAAGAAAAACAGCAGAAAAATATTTCATCAAAACATACCTAACTCTTATATGTCTAAACGCACTTGAATCTAAGAGCTCAACTAATGCTCCTCTGTTTTTCAACATCTCATACACCTTTTGGGAATGAAGCCCTGCATGGGTGTAGCCTTTGCCTATCATGAAAAAAAAATACTAAGGGGGAGCAAAAAACTAATTTCTAAATTGATTTGAAGTTCTCTACGCAGTTAATGAAATTATCTGAAACGGAATGAATTTCTTGAAAACCACCCGTAAAATGGTAAATATAATAATCGAGGACTAAATGTCTTATTGTTTCTTCAGCTGCGCCACATGCTGGACTTTCTACAGTAGTATTGCTTTTTTGAAATACCATCTTGGTTTTTCTTATGAATCTGCAAATGTAAATTGAAAACCTAACGAAATAATAACTGGCCTGTGTTGACTGTGAGGAAAATCTGAAAGTACTTACGACGAACAGGAAGAGGAAACAATTCAGAGTCGTTAGAAAAGAGACAAAGATCAGGATTATAGTCGAGATTCCATCTGGCAGAATGAAAGTGCCCTCTGCCTTCGCATCGAATACAAGTTGAAAATCATTTGTTTCCATCCATTCAACTAATACCACTCCTGCCATTTTCTGTCTAACCCCATTGATTGCGATGGTAACTGAAGTCACCACAATCTGATGGGCCAGATTTCGCCAGGAGGTTTATAACTATTAACGACAAACACATCAAAAAATTTGAACGCAATATAGAAAACACCACTCAACATACCCTTCTGTACAAGTTCAATATGATTGAATGATGAAGATTTTACATAGCAAGCAAGGCCATAAATAGGACTAAGGAGATAATCAAAAAGTACATAACCTGTAGTGTGAGTCTCCTGAAACATAATCACTTCCACCTTGTCATGCTTGGTAATTTTGAAGAATAATCGCATTTATCCTTGGAAATCAATTCAATATTTAACTCAACAAAATGATTCCCTCTCTGTTTGAGCGAGAGAGCCACGATGGCCAGGTTCGGTCTTCTAAGTGATGCCGATTCTGAAGTGTAGGTGTTCTAGATTCATTATGGACCCAAAAATTTGGGTTGATATCGCCCATATATTGTTTCTAGGTGGATCTTTAGTAAATTATAGAAAAATTATTTAATTATTAAATATTTCATTCAATGGTAAGATGTAATGGAAAACGAAATGTAATTATTTGAGATAATGATAAACATTAATGTTTTGCAGGGAACGCACAATTGTTTTTATCCCAGCCATATGGTAATGATAAATGTTTTTCGCATTTATCTTTCATTTTCGCTATACTTTTAATCACAGTTGTCGTTTGTTAAACAAACGTTGAAACGTTTTACTCAACTGATGAGCGGATCGAAATTTGTTGTGCCAGAGGAAAAGCAAGAATTTTCAATGCGAACCATCCAGAAAAACCGGTAGGTATATTTGATGAATGAATTTTCAGCTACGGGTTCGGTGGCTGACAATAAACCTGATGCTCAACACCGGTTTATGCGGAATAAACAATTGAAGTGGCAGTTTTGGGTCTCCTAGAAATGGAAAACACTACTTGCCTCAGAAAATTATCACGTTATCTGGTGTATCAGTTTTAATAGTCAATAGCATCGTGAAACATCACCAATTTATAAAGTAAAACTAAATCATAGAATAACGAAGACGATTCTGATCAGCCCTTGCAATTTTGTGAATTTTTAAATGAAAATACACACACCACAAAAATTGTCGCATCACCTGGTATTCTGAATGCCACAATCGATTAAGCAGCTCGATCGCAGTTTCTTTGTCAACATATGTTTTTGGACATGAGAGGAAAAAAATCTTATCTATGTAGAAACATTTGTTTCCATATGATCTCAAACACGTCTGGAACAAGAATGAGTTTATTTGACTATCAGTATTCATTCAATTTCTCTTCAGTTTTCACTCTGAATCAATGCAAGTTTTATTTGTTTCTTGTTGATTTTCGAATCTTTGAATTTATTGTAATGGCTGCTGAACGTCCTGGACGCTATTTGTGTGATCATGAAGTGGTAAGAATTGTAACACTTCTAGAGGGGGAGCGAAGCCAACGTTACGTGGCTAACTTGTTGAATGTTAACCAAAGCAATATTTCAAGAGCACACGGAACAGCGGAATATGGAGGAAGGGCCGGACAGGGAAGAAATCGGATAACAACACCAGTTGATGATTGTTGGCTTCGTTTAACTGCACTAAGAGTTCGGCACTGTACGGCTAGAATGCTACAGAACGAACTTGCACTTTCCATAAATGTGCATATTTCATTGCAAACTGTTAGGAACTGGCTCAGAGAAGACCATATCAGACTAAGACTTCAGTTTGCCAGGTTCTGTCTAGTATCAAATGATAGACGCATGCCTGTATACAGACGACCTGGGGAACCATATCAGCAATGCAATATCCGGCAAACCGAAAACTTCGGAGGGGGCTCAGTAATTGTGTGCAGAGGCATTTCTTTCCATAATCGAACTGAGTTAGTCCTATTGAATAATGGAAGAATGACAGCGGCCAGATACATCGTAGATATCCTTGAAACCCATGTTGCACCCTTTGGCCCATTGATTGGCGAAAACTTCAATTATATGCATGATAATGCTCGGCCTCATGCAGCTAGATTAGTTAGAGAATTTCTGCGAAATTCCGAAATTGATATTTTAAATGGCTAGCCAGAAGTCCCGATTTGAATCCTATAGAACATGTTTGGGACAACGTGGGGTGGCAAATTCAGCAACGTAGGATGCCTGGTAGAACACACCAACAACAAGAAAATCTGCTTCCTGAAATTTGTAATTAAGTGAGTCAAGAGTAGATGTAAAATTTGTTTGAGGGGCAGTAATTAGGGCCCAGGGAGGAAACTCGATTTTGAAAATGATTAGTAACCATTTGATGCTAGTTGATTGGTCTCTTCGCGAATGCTTGAAGATGGTAGAATTTTTCAATTTTTCATTAACTCGAAAATTGTTATTTTTCCATCATAAACTCATCTCTTTTTAATGATATCTTCTTATTTTACACCTCTGAAAGTTACCAAGCGACTCTTGAATGACCAACTTAAAAGTATATATATAGTATTGTCGTAAAAGTAGAGTGATGCAATTTTTGTGAGGAGTGTATTTACAATAATCCACATATTCTGTATAATACCTGTTTTCTGACGAGAGTATCTTTACCCTGAATGGTGAAGTCAATAGGCATATTGGGATACACAAACTCTGGATACCCAGACTCCTCATTGGTACATATAAACGACTCGGAAATTGAATGTTTTGGCTGGAATTAATGGAAATCATATTGTAGGACTTTTTTTAATCGAAGGTAATCTCAATGGAGACAGTTATTTGCAGTTGTTGGAAGAATTAATTAATCCCAGACTCACAGAAATTTTGGAGAATGAAGACACCCTTTCGGAGAATGAGATACGTTTTCAGCAAGATGGTGCTCCTGCGCATTTAGATGTTTGTGGGCTACAGTATTCTGATGAAATTTTCCAGATCGGTGGATTGAAAAAAGACGAACAGTTGAGTGGCCAGCCAGGCCACTTTGAGGTTTGAGTCCTTCAGATTTCTTCTTATGGGGTCTTCTTAAATCGAGAGTTTATTCTACACAACTTGAAAACTTGGAAAAGCTGCGAAGAAGAATCGTCACTGAATGCGGCCTTTTGACGCCAGGAGAGAATTCAAGAATCGTTTGTATCATTGTATGGAGGTAGAAGGAGGTTATTTTGAGCATTTAATTTGATTTTTGGCATCGTCAAATTTGTGTTAAAATACAAATTTTCGTTGCGTTTGAACTGTCTGTATAATATGAAATGTTCATAAAGATACCATTTTTGAATAGGGAACTAAAAGTCCCTTCCAAAAGTATGCCACTCACCCCACTTTCCCTATAATTAATTTCGACTTAGGTGCTGTTTGGGGTAGGGAGTTGATTTTACATGAAAACCAACTCGGAAATTTGACCCCTTCCAATTAAAAATTGACGTAACCAGCTTTTTTCATCATTCAGTCCATATTGGGATAGAAGGATGGAAAGTTTTCGTTGGAACACAGTGTATATTGTTGAAAATTAGCATCGTTCAAGGAATAAATGAGGACCATTTCGAACATATATTCTGGGAAAGCGTGCAATATTCCATCACAAATAGTTTATTCTCGGAAGGAGTTTTACAGTAAACATTAAAAACTAGCGATATTTGTCCAAAGATAATCCACATTTTATTCAAGAAGCTCAGTGTTAATCACATAAAAAACTTAATCTGTGGGTATGCATATTGAAAAGCAGAATGATCGGACTGATTTTCGAAGAAAATCTCAGTAGTTGATCCTATTCGAATATTTTGAGTTTTGAACTTTGCCAGATGCAGTGAATCTTCATCTTGATCCAAATAATCTCGATTTGTTTAGTCCAGATGTCTGGTTTCAAATAGACGGTGCCTCGTTCAACTTGGTAAGAAACTGAACACTAGCATTCGTAAATTAATGCAAATCTGTTTCAAATTATAAATGAAGAGACTTTGATTCATACTCATAAACAATTCCAATGACCCTGAAAATTTTCTACATTGATTTTGATAATAAAGATGATGAATCAATGTATGTTTTACTGGAACTAGCCAACAGCTATCTGGTTTTGAGAACTTGAGAACAAATTCGAAATCAATTCTCCCTGAGATGAAATCCTCTTTTGAAATAGGTCAATAGGCGCACTGCATTAATTGACTGTTAATCCCTTGTGTAAATCAAAAATCAAGTACTTTAATTTAGCTTCATTTTGTACCTACCTGATGAAGACGCAGTGTCGTCGAAACGCATTTCAAATTCAGTTTTGATTAGTAAGAAATATTTCCAGAAAAATGGATATGATATGTGGCACTTTTTCTGAACACACCAAGAAATATTAAAAAACTGAAATGCTACAAAAGAACAGAAATACACAATATTTCAAGGAATGCTCAATTTGTTTCTTGTATTGGCGGAAGTGGTAAACGACATTTCAAACATTTATAAAAGGATACTCTAATATTCATTTGCTCTATTGTGGAAATGTCATTCTCATTTCATTATTGATTCTTCATTGTTATATTTTACTTTTATTCTTCCCATAATATTCGTTATATATAATTGAAATTATTCATGTTTTTCACTGATACAAGAAAGAATAATTTTTCATTTGGATCACTTAAGCGGAAACTGAACGGTCGCTATTTTGAAACGCCACAAGAGTCACATATTAATGTATAAACGTACAGAGTTGAACAAAAGAAATTCAATTATGTATATCACACCATATATTGCCATTAAGAAATGCCGATGAAGTAATCTAAAAGTAACAAAAATTAATATACTTCTCCGTTCAATTCTTCTACTTAAAAAACAAGAACGAAGTTACCAATTAAATAATAAAAAACGCAATTCACTTGAAATTTGCATACAAGTTAAGGTTCATTAGACAATAACTGAGCACACGACGCACACATACATACCAACCTGGATGAATATTTTAACCAGTGAGAACGACTTTGTGGAATGCTGATTTTACGTTATGTCTGAGGTCTAAGGTTCACCTTGAAATTTGAAGATAAACCGAACATTGACAGGTATCGATAAGAGTCGATGAAGACCATGGTTGTCGTGAAGAAAGAAATGAAAATTTTCTGTCGTTGTCAATTCGATAAACCGATTGTTATTTAGAACTATTGAGAATCGACTTCGGATGGTTGTTTGTAGGTATATATTGGGGAAGAAGCTTCAAAAAATTCATGAAACGTTTAAATGAATTTGAACTCCCTTTTCGGAGCATACTAGATATATAGTGTGAGTCCAAAAAACGGACAGAGCAATGCGATTTTGTTTTAACAAAAATCAATAATAACCGAGATACAGGTTGTCAAAGTTAAAAAATATATTTCCTTAATGACATATTCTGTCGACTGATTCAAACTAATATGATATACAGGGGGTTTTTCGGAATGAGAAATTCAAATTTCTTCACGATTTTGATGTATTTTCTCTAGGGCGCCATAAATAGAAATCATGTCTGCTATTAGAGAACTTCAGTTATCTCGTCCGACTGTCACAAAGCGTATTGAAGTTATGAGTCAGGGCATGGCTTGTACATACTTCACAGTTCGACGAATCCACCGATAAGACAGACACTGCCCAGCTGTATATTTTTATTTGGATGGTATTCAATGACATGTAGGCTAAGAAAGAATTTTTGACGATCATTCTTCTGAAGACCCGTGACGAAGATACATATGTCGCTTTCTTGGATTTTGTTAAAAACTACAGGCTACCTATATATAAATTAGTGTGCATTACAACCGATGGAGCACCAGCGATGACTGGAAACAAAAACGGTTTTGTGGCATTGTGTCGAGCTAATGAAGATTTCCCTTCATTTTTTTCATTATGGGCATTACAACAAAAATTGTGAATTCCTAGAAAGGTTTCAAGAATAATTGCCCGAAATAACAGCTTTTCTAGACGAAAGATGTGATGACACTCAGATGTTGAAAAACGAAAAATGGCTGACAGTTTTGGCATTTTTGACTGATATCACAATGCACTAAAACACCATTAACTTGGAGCTTCAAGGTAAAGGAAAAACTATTATTGAGATGATTAGCGCAGTAAACGCATTCATAAGTAAATTACATGATTTATGATAGGTCAACTGAAAAAAAAGGATCTAAAACATTTTCCATCTTTGAAAACAAGTATTCCTTAGTTGAATTATGATACGTATAAGGCTGAATTATCAAATATTTTGGGACAATTCGAAATGCGTTTTTATGATTGCAGTGTATTGGCATATATAGCATCATTTATGAGTTATCATGTTTCATGTAAATACAATGAGGAATTAGTTACTGAAATAGCAAGTCAGTTTAATATGAACTCGTGTTCTGTTGAAGATGAGTTGGTGCAGATTATATCAGATATTCATCTCAGAGCTACAGCATCAGATGCAAATTTCTGGTGTTTCATATCTGAAGATAAATATCCGAATCTAAGGCAAATCGCCCTTCAACTGACGGCAATTTTTGGGTCAACTTACTTGTGCGAGTCTGGATTTTCTGAAATGAAGATATTCAAGTCAAAATATCGCAATCGACTAACTGACTGCTTGCGATTAATACTCAGTACACATAGCATCTTATGAAAAGTATGCTGACGACATGCAGTACCACGCTTCAACATCCAACGTCACTCCTTAGTTAAGTTTAACACCATATGTAACTCTTTTGTTTTTAAACAACCAATAAACTCGCAATTTTGAATCACTATGAGTTTTTTTCATCGATATTATAGAGAAGAACCTAACTAAACATAACCCAAACCTCGACTAAAATAATGTATATTGTGCGGAAAGCTAATATCTATATATGGTACGGTACACCCTACCTAGGTAGGTAGGTAGGTAGGGTGTATCGTGTTTGTACGACAACCCTGCATCACACATACTTGCAGGCTCTCTGAGTCGATCGTAAGTAGTCTAAAAATATTGAGGTAGATCGCCAGCAGTTCAAGTTTGAGCTCTCCTGGTCTACAGGGTTTAATTCTGTACTCCTCGTTAATAATATTGGCGCATTGAGCAAGGTAGAATGTGGTGGCGCTTCATCCAGCATAAAACAAAGGTTATCAAAAAGTTCAATGAAAAAATATGCTTCTATGCAAGGCATGTATTTGAAAGTCTAGTGCTGAGTATGAAGGATGACTTGATGAATTGCCATTCACGAAAACGATTAAGAATTGATTATACCGGGTGGACAGATTTCGACGTTTCAATACTCAATACTACAGCTATGTGAAATATTGTGTATAGAGAAAAATGACCCCCCTCTTCCCCGTATTTTTTTTGAGTGAGAAATTCATTGCCGCAAACAGATTCAAGCTAGCTTTTTTCGTTTTCGAGTGTATTGGGATATATATATATATATATATATATATATATATATATATATATATATATATATATATATATATATATATATATATATATATATATATATATATATATATATATATATATATATATATATATATATATATATATATATATATATATATATATATATATATATATATATATATATATATATGTCAACCATCCTAGTCCACTGCTGAACATAGGTCTTCCTCAACGATCTTCATTCCTCGCGATTTTGGGCCGGATTTATCCAGTTCGTACACACTCGCTTGATATCGTCTTTCCAACGAGCTGGTGGACGTCCTCTACTTCTGTGGGCTTCATCTCTGGGATGCCACTCCAAAAGACGCTTTGTCCATCTACCGTCCGTGGTTCTTGCTAGATGACCGGACCAGTTCCACTTTAAATTAGCAACTCTCTCGAGAGCATCCTGGACTCTAGTTCGTTGGCGCATGATATGGTTGGGAATTCTGTCCCGTAGTGTTATGCCTAACATAGCTCTCTCCATCTTACGCTGAGCAACACATATTGTTTGTACGACAACCCTGCATCACACATACTTGCAGGCTCTCTGAGTCGATCGTAAGTAGTCTAAAAATATTGAGGTAGATCGCCAGCAGTTCAAGTTTGAGCTCTCCTGGTCTACAGGGTTTAATTCTGTACTCCTCGTTAATAATATTGGCGCATTGAGCAAGGTAGAATGTGGTGGCGCTTCATCCAGCATAAAACAAAGGTTATCAAAAAGTTCAATGAAAAAATATGCTTCTATGCAAGGCATGTATTTGAAAGTCTAGTGCTGAGTATGAAGGATGACTTGATGAATTGCCATTCACGAAAACGATTAAGAATTGATTATACCGGGTGGACAGATTTCGACGTTTCAATACTCAATACTACAGCTATGTGAAATATTGTGTATAGAGAAAAATGACCCCCCTCTTCCCCGTATTTTTTTTGAGTGAGAAATTCATTGCCGCAAACAGATTCAAGCTAGCTTTTTTCGTTTTCGAGTGTATTGGGATATATATATATATATATATATATATATATATATATATATATATATATATATATATATATATATATATATATATATATATATATATATATATATATATATATATATATATATATATATATATATATATATATATATATATATATATATATATATATATATATATATATATACCATCCTAGTCCACTGCTGAACATAGGTCTTCCTCAACGATCTTCATTCCTCGCGATTTTGGGCCGGATTTATCCAGTTCGTACACACTCGCTTGATATCGTCTTTCCAACGAGCTGGTGGACGTCCTCTACTTCTGTGGGCTTCATCTCTGGGATGCCACTCCAAAAGACGCTTTGTCCATCTACCGTCCGTGGTTCTTGCTAGATGACCGGCCCAGTTCCACTTTAAATTAGCAACTCTCTCGAGAGCATCCTGGACTCTAGTTCGTTGGCGCATGATATGGTTGGGAATTCTGTCCCGTAGTGTTATGCCTAACATAGCTCTCTCCATCTTACGCTGAGCAACACATATTTCATTAGCTGATTTCTTTGTTAGGGTCAGGGTTTCTGCACCGTACGTCAAAACTGGTAAAACGCATTGATTGTATACTTTACGTTTCACACAAATCGGTATCCCTGATTTGAATAGATCTCTCAGTTTTCCAAATGCAGCCCATGTCAGCCTTATTCGCCTTCCTATTTCTGTTGTTTGGTTGTCCCTGCCTATAGTTATCTCTTGCCCCAGATATTTGTATGACGTTACTTGTTCAACAATTTCACCATCGATGGTGAATATATATATATATATATATATATATATATATATATATATATATATATATATATATATATATATATATATATATATATATTTTGAAAACGTGATCATGTCGTGCAATAATAGCTTCTCGGATCTAGGATCTTCAAACTTTTTGTGTTAAAAGTTAAGAATTTCACCCCAGCATCCGCTAAGAACGAGAATATCTCTTCACCAATCAATTTGGTTTTTATTTGCTCTAGCAATAATCGATTGAACAGTAGGTAATGATCTATTTTAAGGAGATTTTAATAACTATCAACCTGACCTATAAAGTATGCTAGACTTTTTGAACTCCTTGAGTATACAGGAAGCTTCAATATTTTTTTATTTTTCAATATTTTATTAATGAAAAAAACTCTGGGTAATATTTTTCGGGAATGAAGAAACACAACAGCAAACATTTCGAAATCTGATGTACTAAAATTTAACCATATATTCGAAGAGAGTTAAATATTTATTCTAATCCGTACAATTTCAAAGTTCTATCCATTGAAGTTGAAGCAATGAATCTTGCATGTTTTCCGAACCGTACACCTGTTGCAGCAGCTGTATGGTCTTTGAAAATAATTCTTGCATCACTTCCAGCTACTGCCAGATATGTACCACTCTGATCAAAACACAAATCTTTGATTTGGTATCCTTCGTCCAACTGAAGAATTTTGAAATTTTATAGCTTCCTTCAATCCCATAGTTTGACACAAGCATCATCTGCAGCGGTTGCCAAATACTAACCGTTTTCCGAAAATGAAATAGTAGTGATTGCGCCGAGTGACCTGTAAAGTTCGCAACATTGCTCTGTTCTTTCAAATCCCAAATTTGAACCTGCGAATCTGCAGTACCAGTACCAAAAATAAGTCCATCAGGATATAACTGAGCAGTTGTTAAAGGGACATTTGTCTGATCAGTAACTTTTGTCAATAGACGTCCAGATCTTATATCAGAAAATGCCCAATGCTGGTCCTCTGATGTTGAAAGAACATAATCACCCGTGGGATGGAGAGAAAGACCAGTTACTGCACCATCGTGCGCTTTTAAAAGAAAAGTTGTCTGACTAGTTGGGACATTCCAAATACGGATGGTGGAATCAGGAGAAGCTGTTATAACTAAGTCTTCATCTGGATTGTTTGTTGTATTAATATTATTAGAAGTTATTTCAGGAGTATTTTCCGAAACTATAAAAGTTCTACAAAGTTTTGAAAAATATTTGCAGTATTATTTGTAGAACTAATTCCTTTTGAATTATTATAGAGATTTTCCATGCATAATATTCAAAAAAGTGGGATATTAAGGACTTACAGGATCCATACAATGAATATTACTTGTTGATGTCTGCTCTGCTTTCAACGGGGTACTCTGCTGACTTCTGATGGATCAATTTCAATTAATTTATCTTGACTAATGGAGATCTTTGATTCGTTCAAACTCACGGTTTAACTCTTGATAGAGACCGATCACTCGACGTACTTTCGCGAATATGATAGTACCGAGATTCTGTTCGAAGCGCCAATTACGTTCGGAACGTCAAAGAAAGCCTTTTTAAAAAAGGCAAATTTTTTCAAGGAGGTTACACGAGAAGGTAGATTCTCTAGTAAACTGTAGCCTCCAAAAACTACAATAGTGCAATTAAGCAGGGTGCCGAGAAACGAGATGGTAGACTGAAGTTTTGTCCTTATTAGGAGCTTATCAGTGTCACATATCGCTTCTCAGCATCCTAACCAACTACATCGGGGGGTACCCCAACGATTCCAGAAAGGACGTATCTCGTACATACGTACGAGAGTCGCCCTCTATGGACCGAAACGGTAAACCCCCTACCGGACTTCGAGAAAGATACAAACAATAACAAACAGATGTGAGAACGTTGAAAATTCCAACATTTGCGACTCTGATCAGCTCCTAATAAGGACGAAACTTGCACTATTGTGGCTCTTGGAAGCTGCTTGCATGGCGTGCAGATTTGAGAACTAGCTCTTGTCAGGAAGGATTATTCATTGATCTACGGATTTTTGAATGATTCCTCTTGTCTCAAGTATACATATGTAGACTCCTCGCGAAGTTTATCGCGGAAAATATTTGAACACAACCATAGGTCAACGACGGGTATTCATAGCAACATTGTAATTGTTGCAGAGTTGATCAACTAAATCAACACCAATTTTCGTTTTGTTATAGTCTGTAATGATAACTGGTCTCCTGTTATCTCCTATCTCAGCATTTATTAAATTTCAGTGGTGCATTGACGATTACAATAGCACTGTTCTGGTTTTCTTTGGGCAATATGAAATAAGAGTGCATTCTTCTTGAACCCAAAAATTGAAGATTTCACTTCAATGCTTCTACTTGGTAAGAATTGGAATTTCCTGTTTATTCCTTTGTGATATACCAATATATGTTAATTTATGATTTCTCAGTGATATCTCAACAAGTGGTAAACCACTGAACCAATTGTCTCCGGTAACATTACGATTGGTACCGGCAATTGGATGGATCAATCGGAGGACAATGTCTTCACCAGAATTATTTACCCTATATGGACCCTATATGGTTGCATCCCATACTTGGTATATATTGTTTGAAGCCACATCTGTCTCTAAAAGCTAATAGTTGTTCGTCTACGTTGAGGAACTCACTTGGTGTGTGTTTTTCAAGAACTTCCTGAATAGGAGCCAACTTATCAAGCTCGCGTCTCTCGTTCCTAGTTTCTATATCGTCGAATCTAATACATCTTAGAAGCAACTTGAATCTATTTTCACCCATAGCATGATTCTATTCCGCTTCCTCTAGAATTGTCAAAATCTTTTTCAAATATTTTCTTGAACTTCATTTCCCTTGCATCAGTTTTTCTTGCGTCCCGAATACTGCCAAATTTGTTTTGAATATTTTCTATATATATGTTTGGTGACAATATTATGTGAACGAACTCGAATTTGGAGGGTCGGTGAAGTTTTTCTCCATTTTCTTATGTTGTCTTTTCTCACGTAATAAGCGGACCAACGGCTTGAACTGGAATCATTTTCTTCATCGGAAAGTTCTTCATCCTCTATTAAATCCTGATCTGAATCTGTGTCATGACTGTTGACCTCAACAACATCTTGTTCTTCATTATCGTCTTCCTGGTCATCGTTTCCATCAGAGGAATTGTCAAAATCACTAGGAAGTTCATTGAACCACTGTAACCAGACTTCAGGATTTTTAGTGGATTTTGGGTTCAGACATACTTCTTTCTTCTCAAGGTACTAAGTAATCTAACTTGAACAAAAAGAAGTTTAATAAATACTTACGATCTTCTTTGAATAGTAAAGCCACTGTCCCTTTGGTTAGGGATAACTCAGGCCAAATCTGTAACAACGCAACAGAATCCGCAGACATTCTTGCTCAAGCATTCTCTCTGTCTTACACTACAAAACCTGGTGGCCCCATTCCTGTACCTTAAACACTGCGTGAATTGATAACGCTTGATTGTATCAAAATAACGGAGGAAACAGTCAGAGAATATCTAACCAAGCTTAAAACCAACACTGCCCCTGTACCTGACAACGTTTCACAATATTTCTTACATCGTTGCGCAGATACGCTTGTCAAGCTTGTCTTCATGGTCTTCTCATAGTCACTTCACTTCACTTCCCCGCCACTGGCGTACTGCTTCAATCACACCGACTTTCAAAAAAGGTGATAAACTTTCTGCCACTAATTATCGCCCTATAAGCCCCGTATTTGCGGTTGGCAAGGTTCTGGATCATCACATTCACTCTATCCAACAATATTATCCCTGATCAACAGCACGGTTTTCTTCTTGGTCGATCGACCCTCACAAACTTAATTATATCAATCAACGACAGGACGAAAACTTGGGATGCTGGAAATCCTATACATGTGATATATCTTGACTTTGCAACAGCGTTTAATCGTGTACCACATCGCCGTTTGCTGCATAAACTAGAGCCTCTGGGGATAAGGGGTGATTTACTCTCATGGATTAGCTCGTTCTTGTCAAATATATCCATCCGTGTGAGGGTCGGTGCTATGTATTCCTCCAAGGAGTGGTCTGTTGTTAGTGGTGTTCCCCAAGGTTCTGTCCTCGGATCCATACTTTTTCTTCTATATACCTCCGATCTGCTTTCCTTGATCAGGTCAAAATTCGCAGTCTTTGCCGATGATACTAAGCTCTACAATTTCCCGCTATCAGATCTACGAACTCTACAGGAGGACTTGTCTAAAATAGAACAATGGTCACATGAATGGTTACTTCCACTGAATTTGAAGAAGTGTGTCGTTCTACACATAGGTATGACTAATCCAAACTTCATCTACACCATTGAGGGCCACACTCTTAACACTGTTTCAAGTCATGTCGACCTAGGAGTAACAGTCACAGATAACCTTAGCTGGTCAGAGCATGTTGCAATTGTCAGCTCAAAAGCCCGAAGAATCACATACATGTTGCAGAAAAGTTTTGATGGCTGTGACGTGAAGACAGACAGACAGCTATATTGAACTCATGTTTGTCCAATTATGGAGTACGCTGGAAGAGCCTGGTGGACATCCCTGCGGAACGACGAAGCCATTCTGGAGTTGATGCAACGGTGCGATACGAGGATCCCTTTTGGTAGGTATCGTTCTGATTACCTTGCTAGGCTATCCATGTTTGGAATTCCTACGTTCTCAGACCGGCGGATCAGAGGTGACATGATATTCACCTACTTGTCTACAGAGGGAGTTCTCGGTACTGAAGTCAAGAACCTTTTTTCTTTGAACACTGCCAATTTGCGCGGTCACTCATTCAAACTGACGAAAGAAAATTTTAAGACAAATCTACGCCAGAATTTCTTTTCGAACAGAATTTTCGAATTGTGGAATCGTCTACCTAGTTCGGTGGTGAGTGCAAACAAAGTCAATCAGTTCAAAAGTAGATTCGACGCTTGGAAAATGACTCAGTGATTGGAATATATTACTTTATGTCAAGTGCGCGCTTGTTTACGGCCATATTGTATACCTTAGTTTCATATATTTTTTTGAGTTTATAAACTCAATTAATAAATTAGAATGAAATGCAAGGTGCCCAGTTGTTTGCAAGTATTTCAGAAAAGGTTATTAATTTAAAAATTATCAAAACAGATCCTCGAAGATGACGAAATTTTCGATCTAAAATTTCCAATTCACGAAATTCTATCTTATTTAAAATATAATTTATTGTTGAAAATAGTGCTTCGCACGACATACAGCTTCAACGAACTCAAAGTACCCAAAACAATTCTCTAAAACATTAGAAATCAATTTAAAGTTTCTAGAACATTTTGAAACTCGAAAAATTAAATAATGTTGAAAAAATTGTTCAATCAATATATCAAAAAGTAATTGTTTTAGTCATCCGTCTTCTTTCGAGACCACAAAAAATGTTCCAATAATTGGTGTGGACATTTTCAACTGGAGCTCTTTCTCTACATAAACTAAACACGATCAGTCAAAGTATTCAAATGTATCTTGTTAATCATGAATTTTCAAAATTAACCATAAAGGTAATTTTCGGTCAATCAATGAAATATTAACACTATATTTTTCAAAGTTTTCAATTAATATTTAATACTTAACTTTGAAAATTTTTCAAGAGCTGTGCTCATCTGTAAACTAATCTAACCAAACCTAACTATTATATCAAACAAAAATAAATTCAATTAAACAAGATTTAACTGAGATCGATAGTTTCCTTGCTCAAAAATATTTTCATAGCTGAGAATTAGAGTAAATTGAGACGCTCTATATCGAGTGTGATGATTTTCTTTACTAACTAATTTTAGAAGAAGAGTTAGTATAAAAATATTACCTAAGGTATACTTATTTTGAACTATTTTATTAATCCAAAAAATTTTTTTTGGGCAATCTGCTAACTTAACCATGGTTCTTAGTATCTTGAATATTATTTTTCAATAAATCACGAAAATTTACTGGATAGGCATTCCATAGAGTATCGGATAGAACGAAACAGCAGCGTTTCTTGTCGGCGACGATTTTGATTGACTAAAATAGTAGCCCTTCATGGGGATTATTTGATCATTAATTATTTGAACTTAAGAATATTTGAATATTTCTCAGATAGACTTTGCGTTTGTTGATTGTCTAAAATAACCAGGAAGTTTCACTTTTAAGAACTTATTGAACACATTCTAAATTTATGTTATGCAAATGAAATCTCTATATAAAATATCGCAAAGATTTTAATGAATTTCTCATATAAAATCAAATAATGAAACCCATTTTATCTGTGCATATAATATAGGAGACACTAATCAACAATAGATATTGACACCGCATTTAGCAATTCTCATTTTCACTTAATATTATACAATTTTTTTTCCGAAATTTAAATACAAACTTAGAGAATTTCTAGTAGACAAAACTTTTTGTATTGAGAAAAAATCAATTTGTGAAATTCAGTGCCAAATGTTTAAATTAATTCGAATTAGGTTGAAACAGACCGCATATACTTATACACTAATTCACAAAAATCTATTTACATACCCAAAATAAAAACAGCCACATTATAATCAAAATGAAATTCTTATTGGAGTAGAACAGATATCACCATGTAGTCATTTGGAATAGGAGATGGACTGTCTGTTAAATATTTACTTCGGCCTTTTTAAAATCAGTAGAAGGTAGTTTTGAGACACGTTCTATATTACGATGAGAGTTACAAACAGACATTGACTCTATACTTTCTTCAATTCCTTAATAGAAGGGACAAGTAAAGTAACGTTAGCGGTCTCGTGAAGTAGAAGTGTCGTTTCTTCTTTGGAACAAATGAAGAACGAGGAAGAAGAAGTGTTTATTTTAAATGCTTCCTTGCCGTATTTCTGAAACATATTTTTCAGTATTAAAACCCTGAATTTGCAACAACAATTCTAAATGCATATTGCTTTGGTATGAACAGATTTTTCCAGATCGCTGCTTTCAAGGATATTTCAAGGTCATTTTTTCTTGGAAGCCAGAAAAGGTTTCATTTCTATCATCCGGAGAGGGATACGTCAGAAATCCTGCCCTAGAAGATCAGATATTTATAAAACAAAATTTTAGGAAAGGGTGCATTTTACTCATAGTTAGTTGAAATATCAATATTTATTTATTTTTGGTGAAAAGATTAAAGTAGGTGTATTCGACCACGCAAAAGTCGTATTTATGCGGTTGTTAAATCTGTTTACCCTTAATCCAAACTGAATATATCGATTGATTGATTGATAGGAATCGGATTGGCATTTACGATCCGTATCTTTATGCTTCACCATGTTACCTGCATTACAGTTTGTTGAACAAGTCCAGATATTGAAAAAAGTCCACTATCTTTTTTTTTTAATTTTTTTTTTTTTTTTACTGAATCAAGAACCACAACACAAAAATTCCAATAACAGAGGTTCCTTCAAAAACAATTTAAGATAATTATAAATAAAGTTCGACAGATATTCTATCAATATTGAATAACTAATGAAAAACAGAAAAAACATTTTCAGTTCAAATGATAAATAAATCCAATTCATATAGAAACAAAGTTGTCGATAGTAACTTCATTTCATGAATTATAATGGTTTGCTAGATATAAAATCAATTTTTTCTTGAAATTAACCGAGCTCATATTAAACAAATCCAAATGCCTCAAGTGGTAATTACAGAAACGCATTAATCGTAAAACGCGTTGTAGTATAGAACAGTTCGGGCTTTAGATACGTAAAATAAGGTGTTATGACGATTATGATATTGAGGAATATTAAAAGTGAGGAAATTAATCAAAAGGTAGTTATAATAATTATCCAAATTCGGTACCAAAAAACACCATCAAATAGAGCACGTCTACCCTCCAAGCTTAAGACAAGATATCGGCACAAGCTGACTTTATAATCACTTTGCAGCAAATTGCGATTAAATCTGTAATTTCAACTTTTAAAAACTTCCTCTGTACTCTCTCAATTCTCTCAATATGAACGCGGTAAAAGGGTGACCAGATAGGTGTAGCATACTCAAAATTTGACCTGACTAGGGCATAGTATAGTGTTTTCAATGACTGAATATTCTTGAAGTTCTTAATAATTCTATGCAATCTACATGAAGTGCATATGAAAGTTTGACATCTAAGACAATACCCAAGTCCTTAACCTGTTCAACCCTAGTCACATCCTGATTATTGAGAGAAAAGGAGGTATGTATGATGTTGATGTTTTTTGTGAAGGTTATTTGCTGAAATTTATCGACATTTAGTTAAAAATATCAGGACTTACAGAACGAAGAAAAAAGATCTAAATCACTCTGGAACAACTGTGTATCAGCATGAGATTCAACTCGTTTGTAAATTTTTAAATCACCACCAAAGAGTTCATGTGAAGTATTAGGAAAGCACTCAAAAATGTCATTGCTATAGATGGCGAAAAGAAGAGGTCCAAGGTGAGAACCTTGAGGTACCCCGGATGTTACAAGGTGCATCTCTGAAGAGACCCCATTTATCACTACAAACTGTAACCTATTCATCAAATATGATTGCAACAATCTCGTCATTGATTCAGCCATACCAAAGTCTGAGAGAATACTTAAGAAAGTAGCATGGTGTACCTTGTCGAATGCTTTAGCCATGTCCATATAAACTGCGTCCACCTGAACGGCATCATCAAGACTTTGGGACAAGAAATTGATATATGGGGTTAAATTCGTGAGAACTGATTTCGCTTTGAAGAAACCATGCTGATACTTTGTGATTCTAGAACTGCATAGATGAAAAAGTCGATCAATTATAATCGATTCAAATATTTTACCAAAGTGACTCAGAATAGACACCGGCCTATAGTTGTTAATTACATTTTTCTTACCATTCTTGAAAATAGGTATAATTTTGGCCAACTTCCATCTATCCGGAAACACTCCCAGCCGAAGAGACTCATTGAATATTATTTGAAGAGGCGTCGATGAAGATGAGCAACATGATTTAATGAATATTGAGGGAATCATATGAGGACCAGGTCCTTTAGTAACATTCAGTTCAGCTATTTTATTTTCGATATCAATTTTTGTTGAATGATTGATTAAAATAGATGATGATGCATTACATTTCTTTTTATAAATAACTGGCTTCTGTGGATCTTCGAAGACTCCAGCAAAAAAATCACGCATTTGAAATAGCAACACTGTCATCAAAAACAACGTCATTAAGATTCATTATAGATGGATGTGGTTCATTTTTTCGAAATTTAGATACGTAAGACCAAAACATTTATTTTTGAATTTGGGAGGCTTTTACTTGGTAAAATTCCATTATCAATAATAACGGATTGCCCATAATCGTAAAGTCCTTTGTTGGCAGAAATATTCATGAATAATTTCGAGAAATTAATTCATAATCATCCACTCAGTAAATATCGTTTATACTGGTATCGCTATGTAGACGATATCATTATTTGCTTCACAAGAACAGATAGACAGTTAAAATTTTCGAAAATCATAAAATTCATTACATCCAAAATTGGATTCACAACCGAAATATAAAGCAATAATTCGATAAATTTCCTAGACGTAACAATTACGAATGAAAATGGAAAACATGTTTTCGCAATTTACCATAAGCCGTCACATACAGATATTATAATACATAACTCGTCGTGTCATCCGTATCAACATAAAATGTCAGCATTCAATAGTTTTATTCATAGATTGATTAACATCCCGTTACCATCAGAAAATTTCAACAAAGAATTAAATTTGATTAAACAAATAGCCAAAAATAATGGTTACAATCCCAAACTAATAAATAATATTTTAAATAAGAAACAAAGTAGGATCGCATTGAATGAAGTTTACCCTGTCGATAAATTGAAACAAAAATTCAACACCTTAAACTACGTTGGCATTACAAGTGAGAAACTGAAATCATTCTTGAGTAGCAATAATTTCAACATAGCTTTCAAAACTAATAATAATTTAGGCAAAAATATAAAAATAATAAAACCAAATCAGTTAAAACAATAAATCAGGTGTTTATAGATTGAATTGCAATGACTGTGATAATTTCTACATTGGTAGAACACATAGAAATTTTAATATTAGAATATCGGAACATAAACGCAGTTTTTCAAATAAAAATCAGATTCAAATTACGCGAATCTTCTCTTAGAAAATAATCACTCTTTCGATCCACAGTTGGAAATTTTGCATACAGATAATAAATATTGAAAGGTAGATCTTTGGAAAACTTTAAAAATAAATAAATACAAACACTCAGGAAAACTCATCAAGGAACAAGTCGATTTAAGCCCTTCACCTCTATTGAATCTCTTCGGAGGGCAATCTATTCCTTAAGTTTATTAGATATACCTGTCATAAATAACCACTTAAGAAGAAGTAACCCAATAAGCTTTTAATTACTCAAGAACATTTATATTTATATTCTCATTTATATTTTCTGTCCATTCATTCGTCTGAAGAAGCTACGGTGCAGTGAAACGCGTTACAAATCGCAATTATTAATTCCTTAAAACACAGTATTTGTTTGTTTTTTATTATTATTGAATTGGCACGAAACAATCATGTGACATTATTGTCTTTGCCACCTCACTGCTCCCACAAGCTTTAACCTCTCAGCAAAACCTTTGTGGGACCTCTGAAAGTACATTACAGCGAAGAAATAAGGCAGGGGTTTCTTCATACAGTCAGGCAGTTGTTTCCATACGGCATGATGGTGCTTTTTGAAAATGCATACTTAAAATGCAATCCTCGAACGACATCGCATGAAAATAGTTCAATAAAACTTCCCTTCAATGATCATTTTGTTATGATTTTATGTATGATTACAGGAAGCCATAATGAAGATGCCTTTTTATTCGCTAAAAGATTCTGCCGATTCTCCAAAAAAATTGCAAAGAATAAATTGCATTTTGAGGAAAATAAATTCGAAGGAAAATCGTCAGTTCAGAAGCCCAAAGGAAATAATCATGAAAGCCAATTCAGAAGAGTCAAATGGTACATGTATATTGTCGATGAAAGCCTAAGTAATTACGAATTTTCTATGGATAAAAAACATTCTGTCAAGAATTGTTCTCCGTGGTTTAAGACGGTAAATCATGAGTAATGTTGGCTATATGGCAACTCTTGGCACATAATACGTGTGCTAGAGTCGACAACGACATTTATGTGAACGATTTCTACAAATAAACAATATTTTTTTATTTGTTCATAAAGGTATAATTGACAAGTCAAGTCTTTTTATTTTATTTTTTGACATCTTGAATCTGGTAGTCGAAATTTAGATCACAGTTTCAAAATCATAAATTAAATGCACTTTTATATCAAACCAATTTATAATTGGATGGCCCATCTCAGTGGGCCTAGAAAGATCAGAACTATAATGTAGGTGTACCACTTCATATTGCTAAACAGGCAATAGCAGAATGTATAATGCTTCAATTTTGAAACATCATCATCAGTCAAGCTCAAAACATAGGGAAATCATCATCTAGATCACTTTAGACTATTTCGGGTTACTGCAGAGAGTCTTTCTTGTGATTGAGAAGTCCTTTACCATTTGTCAAAGAAGACTTGCATCATCCTGCGTTAGAGATGTACTGTAGTATTAGGGTGGAAAAGTCTATAAAAAATAAAACTCGTTCCATGTATAAATTTTTTAATGCAGACTATGCATCCATACTTAAAGATTTGTCAGAAATTGACTTCTGATGAGTAAAGATGTGAATGAATGCGTGGAAGAGTTTTATTCAGTTTTGAACAAGATTATTGAAAAGTATGTTCCTATTAGAGGTACTAACTATAAAAAACTACCGCCCTGGTATTCAAGAGACACTATCCGCTGGATTGAAGATAAGACACGATATCATAATAAGTTCAAAAGATTCAGGAATAATTTCGATGTTTGTAGAGCTGCCTGGGCAGAGCAAGGCTTCGATCCAGAGGGACTATGGAAAACATCTGTCATCAATTGAGGAGAACATCGTGAAAAATCCAAAAATGTTTTGAATAATAATAAACAAACAAGTACTGTGTTTTAAGGAATTTTACTTAATAATTGCAATTCGTAACGCGTTTCACTACACCGTAGCTTCTTCAGACGAATGAATGTACAGAAAATAAATGAGAATATAAATATAAATGTTCTCGAGTAATTACTTATTGGGTTGCTTCTTCTTAAGTGGTTATTTATGACAGGTATATCCAATAAAATTAAGGAATAGATTGCTCCCCGAAGAGATTCAATAGAGGTGAAGGGCTTAAATCGTCTTGTTCATTGATGAGTTTACCTGAGTGTTTGTATTTATTTATTTTTAAAGTTTCCCAAAGATCTACCTTCCAATATTTATTATCTGTATGCAAAATTTCAAACTGTTGGTCGAAAGAGTGATTATTTTCTAAGAGAAGATTCGCGTAATTCGAATCTGATTTTTTTGAAAAACAGCGTTTATGTTCCGATATTCTAATATTAAAATTTCTATGTGTTCTACCAATGTAGAAATTATCACAGTCATTGCAATTCAATCTATAAACACCTGATTTATTGTTTTTAACTGATTCGGTTTTATTATTTTTTATATATTTGCCTAAATTATTATTAGTTTGGAAAGCCTTGTTGAAATTATTGCTACTCAAGAATGATTTCAGTTTCTCACTTGTAATGCCAACGTAGTTTAAGGTGTTGAATTTTTGTTTCAATTTATCGACAGGGTAAACTTCATTCAATGCGATCCTACTTTGTTTCTTATTTAAAATATTATTTATTAGTTTGGGATTGTAACCATTATTTTTGGCTATTTGTTTAATCAAATTTAATTCTTTGTTGAAATTTTCTGATGATAACGGGATGTTAATCAATCTATGAATAAAACTATTGAATGCTGACATTTTATGTTGATACGGATGACACGACGAGTTATGTATTATAATATCTGTATGTGACGGCTTATGGTAAATTGCGAAAACATGTTTTCCATTTTCATTCGTAATTGTTACGTCTAGGAAATTTATCGAATTATTGCTTTATATTTCGGTTGTGAATCCAATTTTTGGATGTAATGAATTTTTATGATTTTCGAAAATTTTTAACTGTCTATCTGTTCCTGTGAAGCAAATAATGATATCGTCTACATAGCGATACCAGTATAAACAATATTTACTGAGTGGATGATTATGAATTAATTTCTCGAAATTATTCATGAATATTTCTGCTAACAAAGGACTTTACGATTATGGGCAATTCGTTATTATTGATAATGGAATTTTACCAAGTAAAAGCCTCCCAAATTCAAAAATAAATGTTTTGGTCTTACGTATCTGAATTTCGAAAAAATGAGCCACATCCATCTATAATGAATCTTAATGACGTTGTTTTTGATGACAGTGTTGCTATTTCAAATGCTTATGGTGATTTTTTGCTAGAGTCTTCGAAGATCCACAGAAGCTTGTTATTTATAAAAAGAAATGTAATGCATCATCATCTATCTCAATCAATCATTCAACAAAAATTGATATCGAAAATAAAATAGCTGATCTGAATGTTACTAAAGAACCTGGTCCTCATATGATTCCTCCAATATTCATTAAATCATGTTGCTCATCTTCATCGACGTCTCTTTAAATAAAATTCAATGAGTCTCTTCGGCTGGGAGTGTTTCCGGATAGATGGAAGTTGGCCAAAATTATACCTATTTTCAAGAATGGTAAGAAAAATGTTATTAACAACTATAGGCCGCTGTCTATTCTGAGTCACTTTGGTAAAATATTTGAATCGATTATAATTGATCGACTTTTTCATCTATGCAGTTCTGGAATCACAAAGTATCAGCATGGTTTCTTCAAAGCGAAATCAGTTTTCAGGAATTTAACCCCATATATCAATTTCTTGTCCCAAAGTCTTGATGATGCCGTTCAGGTGGACGCAGTTAATACGGACATGGCTAAGGCATTCGACAAGGTACACCATGCTACTTTATTAAGTATTCTCTCAGACTTTGGTATGGCTGAATCAAAAACTGCGTTTATGTTCCGATATTCTAATATTAAAATTTCTATGTGTTCTACCAATGTAGAAATTATCACAGTCATTGCAATTCAATCTATAAACACCTGATTTATTGTTTTTAACTGATTTGGTTTTATTATTTTTCATATATTTGCCTAAATTATTATTAGTTTGGAAAGCCTTGTTGAAATTATTGCTACTCAAAAATGATTTCAGTTTCTCACTTGTAATGCCAACGTAGTTTAAGGTGTTGAGTTTTTGTTTAAATTTATCGATAAATTTAAACAAAAATTCAACACCACATGCCATCATATTTCATACACTTTTTACATAAAGAGTGCGTTCCAATGTAAACGAACCACTCTGGATAACTCAGATGGTTAGATTTTTCAGTAAATTTCCTGAAAAAGGTTGATTTTCTATTAGAGGGGGACATTGATATTACATGTTTCGTTCTCACCCTCCTTTTTGAAAAAGTTGCTGAAGGAAACACAAATACAGAAAAAGAACGAGACTGAAAGTGAAATATACATTTTCAAATAAAACACAACCATAGCATCACAACAACGACATGAATAAATTTTCTATAAAACAACTGAAATGAACCTCTGATAAAATTAAAAATACCTGAATTGAAACTCAAGCCAAAAAGAATTGGAAAAAGCTGTTTTTGAATTTGTTTCGAGTCTTGGTAATGAATAACGCAGCTCTTTAGAACTGCCTCTCTATAGGAGCCGAGCTTCCTGGAGTGGCGAAAAATTTCTTGGCATATTCGCCAAATTTGAAATTATAGCTTCGTGCCTTTACCACCACTCGAAAATGTCTTCTGAACTTTCTGCACAGTAGTTATTCAAGCATTTATCTTATATCGCCACATATTACCATTTAATACGGCACAAAAAAAATTTTTTATAGACCTAGTAGGACAATAAAAAATTTAGTCGACTCTCAAGTCACTGCATTCGCTCTGCTTCGATGCAGACGTTCTTGGTGAAAGATGTGGGCTTGGGTTGGGCCTAAAATATTTTGTTTTATGAATTGCCCCGAAATTAGAAATTGCTTTCTCCAACTAGAATTTTTCTGCTGCGTATAAATCTTTCATCGAATTCATCTCTTTCTGGTTGATTGTCAAGCTAGATAGCCCAGTTTTCTAATTTATCTAGGAACATGTTGATACCAATAACTACAAGAGGAAGTGTATAGTAGGTTTCTCTACTAATATGGTTGAAATAGTTTTAGAGATTTTAAGATGTCTACACATTTTCTTTATCGATGGCCTCATCCAGTCCTGGAGCATGAAATCCATGATGTTATAAGATCACTCAAAAACAACAAAGGTTCTAGTGTTGATTTCATCTCAGCACAAATTCTGAAGATGATAGGTACCGATATCAGCCGACATTTCGCTCATGTTATTAACCTGTCAATTAGCACAGGCGTATTTCCTCGTATTCTGAAAAAAGCAATCGTCATTCCTATTCATAAAAAGGATGATGTACACGATATTATGAACTATAGACCTATATCTATCTTAAGTGTCTTTTCCAAGGTTTTTGAAAGAATAGTGTTTGATAGAATGATGAAGTACCTAGATAAATTTCAAATACTTGATACTGCACAACATGGTTTCAGAACCGGCCGCTCGACTCAAACTGGAGCATTGCAGTTCGTGGAGTTCGTCTATCGTTGCCTTGATAATGGTCAATATGTTGCTGGATTGTTCTTTGACTTGTCTAAAGCGTTTGATAGTCTTGCTATCCAGTTTATATTGGATAAATGTTATAATCTTGGATTCAGAGGCGTGTTCTTGAACTGGATTCGTAGTTATCTGGAGGACAGAACTGCCTCAATCAGGGTTCACGACTCGTTCTCAAATGAACAGTACTGTAAATTAGGAGTACCCCAGGGTTCTGTCTTGGGGCCACTTCTATTTCTGTTATTTATCAACGATCTGCCACCAAATTTGAAAAAAATATTCTACAGAAAATCTAATATTTGCAATTTATTATCAAAAATAATCTGGTTGATACTGTTTGCTGATGACTCTTCCATAGCTATTACTGCTGAGACTCTTGAGGAGCTTCAAAAGTTATGCGAGCTGCTGGTGGAGAGTTTCGTAGAATGGTGCCATTTTAATGCTATTATGATCAATGTCAACAAGACGGAATGCATTCACTTCACTCTGTCGTCTTGTGATCAGGGTAGCATAACAATAAGGTATTTAGATACAGTCATCTCTTCGAAGGACACCACTAAATTCCTCGGCGTTCACATCGATAGGAATCTGAAGTGGAGTGCACATATCGATGCGATTTGTAAGAGGCTGAATAGTTCCTATTATGCCCTAAATAGAATCAAGAGTTCACTACCTCTAAGTTCCCTTGTAAACGTTTATTACAGTTTGGTATATAGTCACCTGTCCTATAATATCTTACTGTGGGGAAATTCCTTAGACGTAGGTAGAGTTTGCATCATCCAGAAAAGAATTCTGCGAATGATGTTCGATACAGCTCCACAATCTTCATGTAGACCGTTGTTCCTGAAGAATGGTATCCTCACATTGGCGTCTATTTTCATTTTGAGATGCCTCGTTTATATTAAAGAGAATGAAAGTAACATGACTAAACTTTCTAACTTTCATTCCCACAATACTAGAAATAAGGAAACATTATGTATCCCTAAACACAGAACTTCTAGATTTGAAATGTCGCCCCTGTACCAGGGTATCAGATTGTTTAATCATCTTCCACGTCATATACAGGGTCTAGGTGTAAATAGATTTAAGGTAGCAGTTAAGAATTTACTTTTAGCAAAATGTTTTTATACTGTGAATGAGTTTCTATGTGTTGATTTAGATAATGTCTAAATGTCCTTTCTATTGACCTGTCCTATACATACTTGTGATGTCTTAAGGGATCAATAAATTATTATTATTATTATTAACTGTGTTTGTCAATTTGAGTTATTTCAAATTACTTGTTTTTGTATTATTGCAAAGTATATTTGATGGTATTTGATGAATCATTTCCTTTGAACATATTCTATATTATATAGAAATCTATTGTAGGTTGTAAGCGACATCATAATTTTGTTTGATGTTATTGAATTTCAAGTCAAGTCACACTTTTCGAAAAATTTTCAAGCTTCTTGATTTGATGAAATCTTACTTAGAACCTCTTTCTCATATAGAAATTTCAAATGAGAGATAAATATTTTGAAACAACAAAATCTATTTTGATTCAAGGGTTTTCCTGAAACGGAGATCGCAAGGATTGATAAAAACTTTGAATTTCTCCAAACAATTCTAGATTTCAATTTGTCCTATGTAACATTTAGAAAGTAAATAACTAATAAATAATCACGTGGTCGTTTGGAGTAGAATCACCTCTTTAAAAAGGTATAGCATAACAATTGTTTTCTATTAAAGAATTAGGGGTGGAAGCTGCCAGGGTAGAAACGGAACGTGTGACGAAAAATATCCCGATCCAATAAAAAATCGACCTGTGTCAGGAAATTCACAGAAAAATTAAAACAGCCGAGATATTAAGGGTGGTTCATTTTCAATTGCACGCACTATATCTTTCGTTATTTCCGTCCTTTCAATAATTTAATCATCAATTTTAGATACCCTGGAGATACCTGTACATATACTTGTTTAATCCTTAGTCCTGGTTTCCACCTATCGCATGCCAGTGAGTTTTTCTTATCATTTATTTGTTCCTGTTAGCTTCAAGCATCAATAATTATCTACCTCCATTTACAGTATAACGATTGTAATAATAAACATTGAACAAAACAAAATAATGATGATAAATTTAGGTTATTGTATTTTTTGAGCATAGATGTAACGCTTTTACTACCGTTGTTGTACAGTTATTTCTTTCACTATACATCATTTGAATTGTTCGTATAGGATTACAGAGTGAAATATGTAGGCGTAATTTCTTTAAAAAAATGTGTAAGTGATGTTAATATGTAAATAAAATCTGATTTCAACTTATTCTCGGTTGCTGCAGGGGCGGGTACAGGTCTCTAGATACAGATTTTCCTACAGTCTTAAAAAAAACAAAAAATTGTCGTATATAAGGAGAAATTATATTAGATCTCTCGTGTCTTCCGTATCCTAAAAATTCGTATTGAATTGAATTGAATTCGAAATTGAAAAACAGTTTTTCACAAATAAAAGTGACTTTCCTGTTGGTAATGTGTATATATATATATATATATATATATATATATATATATATATATATATATAGGGTGTTACATAATAGTATGTCACAACCTTAAGGGGTAAATCTATGTGCAATTTTAAGAAAAAAAGTTCATATAAACATAGGTCCGCAAAAGCTTCGTTACGGAGCTACAGGGTGTTGAAATTTCCGAAAAAAATTGTTTTTTTCCTCAAAACTCTTGAGATATTCAGTCCAAGTTTGGAATGCAAGCTATTTTTACAGCCTCCCTCACTATATGTCCTAAATTTTAACTAGAATCTACAAGGTGTTTTCTTTTCTGGAGCCATATCTTCTTTTGCCCTTTCAAACATGTTTGCAGTACGCCACTGATCAGCGTATAATCAATTATCGTCATTTTCGTTCAATTTAGAAACTTTGTTGGAACCTACCCCGTACCCCGACTGTTCCCCAGCAAAAAATTATTAAACGATTGTATGCATTCGCTGCATTGAAAGCACTTCTAATTGAAAAAATTACTAGGTGGCTCTGATTTTCTTCATTCATTTATTTATTTTGACAGTTACTAAAGTTGAACCAGTGTCTGCTGGAATTGTTCATTAAATTAACGATGAGTTTTTAGAATTTTGAAGTTATTGCTGTAAGAAAAAAAGGCTAATTTTACTAACGCCGAATTGGCTGATATCCATTTAATATACACAACAGAAGCTAGGCGATTATATCAGGTGCACTTTCCAAATCGAGTAACACCAGACAGGCGAATATTTTCAAATATCTACAGTCCGTTGAGGAAAACTGGTACTTTTAGAACAAATAATCATTTAAAAGGTGCAACTCTAACTATGAGAACTCCAGAAATTGAGGAAGCAGTTTTGAATTGTATCCATTTCGATCCTAATGTGAGTACAAGAAAAAATGGACATCAGTTGAATATTTCACATGTTCTAGTTTGGAGGATTCTCCTCCAAACTCTACTTCCTCGAGATTTTACTTCAAGACTGAATTTTTGCCAATGGTTCTTAGAGAAAATGGTCATTTTGATAGTGAAATAATGTTCACAGACGAATCTAACTTTCCGAGAACTGCTATCACAAACTTTCACAATAACCATTATTGGGCTGAGGAAAATCCCCATTTCCTAGAAGAATCTCATCATCAAAAGCAATTCTCACTAAATGTCTGGGTTTATTATTTGACTGGTCAATTTTTTGTGCCTACCAGGCTAAACGGTCCCACTTATCAGCAATTTCTTGAGAATGAGTGACCTTTATTGATCGAGGATGTGCCACTTTTGGTGAGAAACAGACGTGGTTCATGCATGACGGGGCAACAAAACATTTCAGTGGAGAAGCTAGGGAATTCTTGAATAATACCTTCAACAACCGACGGATAGGTCGGGATGGGCCAGAACCATGACCTCCTAGGTCCCCAGACGTAAATAGTTTAGACTCTTTCTTACGGGGATATCTCAAAAGTTTAGTTTATAGCACTCCAGTGAACACTGTAGAAGAATTTAGAAATCGAATATCAATTCGGTAAGAAATCAAGAATTTTGAAAAATGCAACCATTTCCTCAGTATTTTCTTATGACGTTGTCACGTTCAACTGTCCTCAGTAAACCGACTTTACAGACAACCAATTTTTTTTTTTGAGATGTAGAGTTTCGAAATGGTGTGAAAATGTCAGCAATTCATTTCAAAAGTAGCCATTATCCAGAAATGAAAATTGGAAGAAATATTTAAGAAGCAAAAAATCTTGATAATTTTAAAAACATAAAACTCAAAATTCAAAGTGTTGCTGATTATTTACCGTGATACTCCAATTCATAAAGAAATAATTGAGTTCAAATTTGTTATTCCAGGGCTATCTATCGACATGTGACTGCCGAATTTCAGGAGTATCATTTCTTTGAAAACTTATAATTTTCGAAAACATGTGAAAATCTTTCAATTTCGGAAAATCATAAGGACATTTAGAGTTCGCCTGGAAGGAAGGGTATCCTTCTCAAAAATATTTATTTTATACGACCATAATTTTTGTTTTCTTGAAAATTTTGGGTTTTGATTAGACAAGGGAGTTTGAGATGGATGACAACACCAGATAAAAGTAGTGAATTGAATTACTAAACTAAAAAGGGTTACACCAATAATAGTCCGATAGAGGAATATATGGAAAACTGTCAATGCAGACATGGATGATATCAGAATTAAATGAACTGAACATAAAATTCAGGTGCAACTGGAAACAGAAAATAACTCCACGAGAAGTTCCTAGAAGGAGGAGCGGACTTCCACACCACTAGACAGAAGCAAGCAAACTAATGCTCAGAGACGTACCATCCGAGACGAAGGCAGAAGAAGTCGCAGAAGACATGAAAACACAGTGTTATCCTCTTTCGAGAACAATTGGGATGCGAACAAAGTAAGGTCATCAGCTCCACGGACACTAATGGAGTTGGACAAAATGAATAGAAGGATATTCAATAACCTGAAGCAAATGAGTGAATTTTCGATGAAAATCGGAAATTAAATTATGAAGATCTTCGGATGCCAAGTATTTGGGGACGGATATTGTTATTGAAAATTAAAATGCCCGAACTGCGGAGGCAAACAGAGCTCAACAGAGTCTACTGTGTCCAAGACGACACCTAAATCCGCATACTACGAATTTCCACACTTCCTCATTTGCTTAAGTGCATTAATAATCCGAATAATTCTGACCAGAAGAAACAAGCAGGAGGAAAATTCTAGCTTACCCCTCAACCCGCTGTTGACTGTTGGAAGAAATAACGGTGTAGTAAAACTGTTTCAACAAAGTAGAGGATTTCCTGTGGAGGACGACAATCATCTTTCACTCGATCAATTTGTCAAATGAATGGAAGCTGCTATTTCTAGAGGAACAACAGGAAATCGCAGAGATGTTCAAACTGAAATAGGAGATGAATGATGAAATAACGAGGACTTACTGAAATCTCAGGACGATCAAGCAAAAGATCAACGATGTTTTGAATAGGTGTGTAGCACATAAGAATTGAAACGAGAATCAAACTTCAGTCTTTTGCATAACATCCGACTGAATTGTACCACTACTATTCTGGCCCTTGTATGATCACGATATTCATTAGAGAACTATGCTGCTTCGATTCGATCACGTATTCCTTCAATATTTATCCCAATTTTAATTCCTTAATAATGGCTGTTGAAATACTCGAGTTTCCAAGAGCTGTAGACAGATATATTCATTTGAATTGGTTTAAAATATCCTAATTGATTTCCGAAACGGCATTATCCAGACATAAAAATTGGAAGACATATTTAAGGAGAAGAAAAATTTGATTATTCCGAATATATAAAACTTAAAATTAATGAATTTGTTGCTGTTTGCATCATGACACTTATTATACAATTCTCTCTGAAAAAAGGAGTCCTGGTTCCCTGTATCATCTATCGACATGTAGCTGCTCGAGAGTCTGAGTTCTTTGAAAACTTGTATCTCGAAAACTTCTGAAAATCTTTCAATTTCAAAAAATCGTAATTTTTCAGTTTGCTTATGATTACGCTTGCGGCAAGTACCAAGACTCGAAACGTTAATTTCGGTGGCAAAAAAAATTGGAGTTCGTAGAAAAAGAAGTTTTTTCAATTTTACGAATTTTTTAGTTTTTGAAAAACATTAAGAGTTCCCCTGGACGACGAAAACCACTATTTTTCTTAAAATTTTGTATTCCATACGAGCATAATTTTCGTTTTCTTTCGAGATTTTCGGGAAGCTCCCAAAACCAATTGATCAAAGTTGAGAAGGGGTCGATCAAGGATTAAATTCCGAATTGCCATGAAAGTCAGTAATCATACGTTATAGTCCAAGGAAAATAACTGTCAATGAATTCGGAGAGTCAATGTATTTAAAATAATAACCGACATAAAGATGATATCAATCATTTCAAACCGTTTTTGCGAAAAAAACAATTGTCACTCATATTCCGGAGGTGCTAAAATCATCCATGACAAACAGTACAATATTCCTCGCTATTATAACACAAGTACCATTTGGTAAGTCATTTAAATCCATCACAATTCTATTCTAAATTACGTAGGAGTTTCGCTTAGATAATATCCTCCGTAGCAATTAAATGTGGAAAGGTCATTGACCAATTCCTTGCAATGTCAAGGTTTCACAAGATGCTTGCCTTGCAACCGATCTTGTTCGCGAAGCACTTGACTGACCAGTCCTCCATATCTTCTTGACCATTTTCAGAGCAATTTGCTATTGTAATTCTTTCCATAAATCATAGAGTTATTTGTGGACTACCATGTAACTGTCGGGCTATATAGGCTGTGCACGTTATTCTTCTTAATCTGATCATTCTTGAAATGTTCCGATTAATACATTTATCTATACGAGGGATGTTTGACATTTGTCACATAGTCAGTTTGGCTACATAATGCCTGAAATGTTTCGTTCTGTAAAAACGATCGATGAAATTTCATTTAATAGCTAAAATGGCTTTATTCACGTGCAGTTTTCGTTTGAGATGAATGCAGAGTGTAAACGTTCCCAACAAAAATCGATAGTATCGCAGATTGAAGCAGTATTAAAGAAGTTCATGTAGACTCCAATTTTTCTTAAAGAAGTGTTTGCTCCTGTATAAAGAAAAACAGACAACACTGCAGTTCAAAGCAGAAGTAGAAGTTCATCATGACCCTACTCTTTCATTAACACTTACACGTCTTATGTGTTGAGAATCGAACAACATTGTTTTTTATTGTAAGAATATATAAATTATAGTAGGTTATTTATATGTATATGTTAATGTATATTTTAGTTCTAAGTATAACAACGCTACGCCGCTTGTGAATCATAGGATTTTTCTACTGCTTTCAATCAGCTCATATTCCTTTGTAAATAGTTATTATAGAGATATAGTCTGTTACTAGAAAGGCACTATCCTGCGTAAAGCAGTGAATGTTTTCTTCGGGTTATAACTATAACCATTAGACCAGCGGGGTATTACCTTCTTACAAATTCAATTTTCTCGTTATTGATGTATTTGTCACGTTTTTGTACTATGTTCTAGCCCTTCTCAAGAGATATTAAATTAAGCGTTTTTACATCTGCGCCATGACCAGTTTGGGTAGTTGTCTTTACGAGGTCAACCCAAGGCATAAAAGTAACTTCAACTGACCAGTTGTATAGCATTATCAACGAGTAACAGTTTGTCTCTCGAACCATCAAGAGCTATCTTTGAATATTGATCATAAAGATAAAATAAATATAACCTAAGTTTTGTGTCATACGAAGCAGTGGGCACAAATACTCTTGGAGTAATTATAGCAATATCATTCAGTTTTCCATAAGCATCAGTAACAGTTTGTCTCTTGAACCATCAAGAGAATTCTTTGTACTTGTGATAATACAGATCAATAATCATAACCTAAGTGTTGTATCATACCAAGCAGTGGGCACAAATACTCTTGGAGTAACTTAAGTTGTATAGTACTGTTAATAAACAAAACTACACTGGTCCTTCGATCTCACAAAACCTACTTTTGTGTTGAGATTCACTCAACATTATGTATCCCATGATACATAAGCATCTAAATTCTTATATGGAGAGTAGTTGGCTCTGATAGTAAAGTGTAAACTGGGTACTGGGAGATACATAAGCCAAGTATCCAATAGCAAATGTGGTACCCCCCTCAGTTGGGTATTCTCATAGTAAGAAATTATAGTTGCGTGAGATATAATTGTGATATGTTCAGACATGATAGAGGTGAGTTGCATTTTTCCTAATTTATTGGATTTATTTATGAAAGTTTATTATTTACCTTCTTTCTATTTATGTAGAACATAATGCGTGCGATTCGAGTATCTTTATTTTAATTCTTTATAAAAAAACGAACATAGCTCTGCGTATATTTTGTGATACGCATTACCAGCTTGGTATAAGGGAAGTAGTTCTGAATAATTTTTGGATAAAATAGAGTTTCCTTCTAAATAGCTTTCACAGAAAAAAAAGATTGATGCCATGATCATTTCAGGCAGAAAATAAAGGGTAATATTTTCTGCCTGAAATGATCATGGCATCAATCTATTTTTTTTTGTGAAAGCTATTTAGAATGAAATTATAAACCGTTTCAAGGACACTGTGTTTTATTTTTGTTTATACATCCAAAGCCTCGCAGAACATCCTACGGATTTTTCCCCTGTTGAAGATATACATTTCATCTTATGATGCACAAATAAGAAATTTAGGCAAAATAGAAGATCTGTTTCCTGAAAACGAACAAACAAATTCTTCTGAATTGCACTGAGCTGGGCAACTGAATGCGATGGCATTTTTTCTACTATTTTGACACTAGATTTAGAATGAGTATTCATAGATATGACGAAATATTGATGTGTTTGCCTTTCAATCATTCATACAACGAAAATCATTGTGGGTGTTGAATTCAGACCGATTGGTATAGAAATAAATGAAGGGAAGGAGGAAATGAAAAAGAGGAGATGGCGGAAGAAACTGGAGATACGGGCTGCAACAACGTTTCGGCTTCCATGGCATAGCACTTGGCGCATCGTCCTCGATGACTTGTAGTTCGTGTCAATTAAAACAACGTTGAACAGAGAAAGAATGGACTTTTCTTCATTGGGATGGTAAAAATTGCCTATTGAAATTTCTATTTATAAACACCTCAAAAAAGTCTAGGGAACACTTACCAATATCTTTAAAATATGAATTTGATGATTCGAATTTAAAGAAATCTTTCGGTTTTTGTTAGGATGTATTGTATATAATGTATTCTCAAGAAAACAAAATAATATTTGACTTCTCCAAAGCACCTATAATAAAAAAAAAATTTGAAATTTGAAAATGACGAAATTTGGTAAAACACAAAAAAAAATCCTGAACTAATATTTTTGAAACGATATGGAAGCACCCATATTTTTCAGCACCCAGGAGGTCCACCTCTGGCATCGTCGCGGCATGCTCAATATTAAATTGTCTATTACATTTTGGCCTAAGTCATTCCAAGCCCCCTGAACTGCTAATCGAAGCTCCTGTTCATGATGGAAGACGTTTTGACGCAGGAGATTTGTTTTTAGGGTGTCCTACACATGCTCGATGGGATTCAGATCTGGGGAGCAGGATGTCCACGGTAGAAGATCGATATCATTCTCTTCAAGAACGTTCAAGACAACTCTTGCACCATGAGGAGGGGCATTATCTTGTTGGAAGAGGTGATTTTGACCCATTGTTTGGAGATAAGGTACCACTACAGGTAAAACTATCTCATTTGCGTAAGAATTTCCCGTGAGGTTGTTCTGTATGAGAAAGAGGTCAGTTCTTCCACCAAGGCGTATACCTCCCCAAAACACTGATCCGCCTTCCTGTCCAACAACTTCTCGAGCATGCTGGAGACAGTTTTGCTTTCCAGGTTCCCTCCATATTCTAATTCTTCCCGAATCGGGATAATAACTAAATCTAGATTCATCACTGAAGAGAACTGTGGCCCATCTCTCTTGATCCCAGTTTACGTGTTCTTGGCACCAAGCTAAACGGGCAGCGCGATTTCCATGGGTCAGTTGTGGAACTCTTAAAGGACGTCTGGAGTGGAGTTGACCTTCGTGCAGTCGATTTCCCACAGTTTGGTCGGAAATTGGTACATTATGAACTCGTGATAGCTCTTGAGCTAATTGAGATGCTGTGGTAGTACGATCTCTTCTGGCTTTTAAAACCAAAAATTGGTCTTGGGCGACTGTAGTAATCCTGAAACGACCTGTATGGCGTTCTTCTACGCTACCTGTTTCATTGAAACGCGACCATAAACGGTTTATGACACTTGGGCTACTTCCCAGAATTCTGGATACTTCCCGTTGTGAGCTCCCAGCTTGGAGCATGCCAACAGCTCGTAACATCTCTTCTCTAGTCAAATGTCGTCTTTCCATGGTCGAATCACAAAACTTGAATCTTTCATTTGTGCTTACAATAGAAACAAAGTGCCAACTAACTGATTTCAAACACTGAATACATGAAATGATTATAAAGCAACGTCGCATCTGCTGCATTTTTAGTTTTTTATAAAAAGAAAACTGAAATCTGTTGCGGCACTCTACATAATTTGATGAGAAATTGATGCAGGTGTTCATTTCTTAAAAAAATCATCCATATTGATCGTTCTGGATAGGATATATCGATATTCAGAAGTGTTCCCTAGACTTTTTTGAGGTGTTTATATATCTCGCGATGCCGTACACCTAAAGAAAGTTCACTTCATAATACTGTAATAGTAGAGGAGCCAGTATCCTGGCGAGATCGGAAAGTACATTCATTTGTGGCAAGTTGTAACACCGTAAATCCTGGTAAGCCTTGGTATAAAAGTCAGTACATTGAAGATGGAACGCTGTTATGAAATCTGTTAAGACCAAAGATTGTAGAAGGATATTTTGATGGTGCTCCTACCATTGTAATTCATAATCATATACGATAAGGAGGGCTAGCAAGTATGTGATACCTGGGTCCCTTTAGGAATAGTTTGGCATAATTTTCGACGTGAACACATGTTTCACGCACGTGCTTCTATCATAAGTGACTGTCAAATGCTTGCCGTCATTGCACAACGTATTGCCATTCGAGACATATCACTGAACTCGGCATCATAATTGATAGTGAAGAGTCTATCATCCACCAACAGCTCCAATATCATAAAAAAACGGCGCGGTTGCTTCCCGAACTGTTGAAATACGAGAAAAAATTCATACGGAAGTTTGTTCCTGTTTGCTGACGCGATACGAGGCGGACGGGGACTGTTTTTTAACGCGAATCTCCACTGCAGACGAGACATTGGTACACTTTTAAACTTCCGAAAGCAAGGTGTCCTCTAAAGAATGGAAGAAGAAGGAGAAACGGGCGCCAGTCAAAGCAAAGATAACCAGGTTTGCAGGTAAGGTTATGTGTACCATGTTCTGGAAGCAAAAGGGAGTGCTGTATGTCGACTTCCTGCGCACACAACGGTCCATCAATGCTGCATGCTACCTTCTGAAAACACATGTGAAACCTGCTTATCGCTCGAAATGAAAGAGCATTCCAGCGCCAAATGCGTTTCTCTATAGGATAACGCACGTGTCCATATTGTGCGTTTGACCATAACGCGCGTCTCGCGCTCGATACAATGTAGGAATTGGGGTGGAAAGTACTGGAACACCTTACTACAGTCTAGATTTAACATCCTACGATAGATCAAAAGGTCAAGGATTCAACACCGACGACGAGGTAGAGAAGTTCGTGCACACATGGTTGTCCGAATTGCCCAATAAATTTTTCAATACCGGCATCAATACACTCTCGGAAAGGTGGAACAAATGTGTTACTAATGAGGGGTAGTACCTAGAGAAACTGTACATTTTTCAAAATTTTTGTATGATGAAAAATCGTATCGGAGCATTCATCTCGATCATTTTGAACAGCCCTCGATTAATTTTCTCAAAGAAGGGAGAAAGGAAGTACTAGTTTTCGGAATTCACTTCGGCACTCGATTTACAATAAATCGGGCAACATCTCTTCTAGTAGCAGTCATTGTTACACGATGTGCCGCGCACATTGGTAGCACTATCTAAGGATAAGAAAAAGCCAGTTGCTATTTCCGACATGGTGGAGCTATATTGTACAGTCCGCAAACTGGAAGAAAGTGTTATTCCCAACATATTATCAATGCAATTCCATTTTATTTTCAAAAAACAATTCGACCAATTCATTTTTTGAATAGTTTTTACCCTTCTTCAAGAAGTTCCTATTTCATTTGTATAAGGTTTAATTCGAATATTTTGATTAAACATTAATCTCTATCTTTATTTACCTATTTCTTTTCGAAATAGAATATTTTGTTGTTCGTTAATTTTCAAATTGGATCGTTTTATTGAATCTTGTGTTCCATTGTTGTTAAACAGAAATACATAAAAACATAAAACCAATTACTGTGAAATAAACAGTATACTCAATGGAATACTGCGGGAAGGATTCACGTTTTCATGGAAACACAACACGATAGTAAGTCTGCGTTCTTCCAGCAGGCGTAAAATAGGAAGGAGCTTTATACAATTGTTCTTCCGGAAGGTCCTTCTGACATGACTAACTGCTATACACTCTACCATTAACATTATATAAAAAAATTACATATTGAAAAGTTCTGTTAACGTGCCTCTGTTGACAGTCCAACGCATTTTTTGAGAAGACAAAACCTGGATCCACTATTGCATTCCTTAGTCGAATGATCAGTTACAGCAACGAACAAGGTATGATGAAAGAGCATGGACCTGTGCCGCAAGGAAAAAATTGTTGGGGGAGGAAAATTGAAGAGATTCAAGATCACTTGGATCACCTTAAAGCAGTTAGTCTCATTGTCTTTCTTGTCACATACTCGAATTCAGGTCAAATTTTCACTAGCAACCAATCTTGAGAGACGAATTGAATAACAACATTATCAATTTAAATCTTGTCTGTATGAAATCCACTTCAGTGTAATCGTTGAAGATGAACTAATACATATGATAATTAATACGTTTATTCATTCAGATCATGTATGTAGAACATATTTGACGAATTGAAAGTGTCTGCAGCAGTAGAACAACATACTCTAAATTGTGCAATTGAGACGACTAATTCTACGAATTCATCAAAATTATATAATACCCTAATCGAATTCAGATTATCCTGCAAATGAAAGTTGTGAATCAGTTCATTCTATTGAATATGGCGAATGCGCAAAATAATTGTAGATTGATATTCTTCCTTCATTTTGTTATATACTTGTTTAAAAACTCAATTAATCTTGATAAAACTCCTGAAAATTATGCGCGGTAGATCATTCGAATCGGAATAATGTTCAGAAAAATGCATTCAAATTTTTTACTGCATGAAAACTGAGAAAGTTATTAAAAATTCAAATGAGATAAGAAATTCAGTTTTTCGAAAATAATTAGGAAATTAAAAGATTTAAATCAAATTAACTTGAATTAAAATAAGTCAGAAATTATCAAAAATTTTCTAAAACAGGGGTGCTCAAACGGTCGATCGCGATCGACTGATTAATTGCTTTTTGAGTTGATTTCGAGAAGAAAAAAATTTTTTAATAAGTAGGTAACTAAACTACAAAAATTCATTACGTAATAAAATGAAACTCTGCTTGCGGCAGAAGGCGGCTTTATCAAAGGAGCGCGCGGTACTTGTCAAAGAAAAGCCGCGTTTTTTATTATGCCGCTTTTCCAGAACTTTAGGGCGGCGCGTCATTCTGAATTAAAACTTGAAGGCAATACTACGTCGATACAAAGTTTATTATAAAATAGTACAAAATGAGTGCAGCCAAGAAATCTAAAATAATCATTTTAATATCGATTGGGACGAAGAATTTTCCTTTTGCATTTGTCGTGCGTCAGTTGCAATACCTAATCGTGATTACTTAGAGAGGCATCATAAAACGGTTCATAAAAACCATGAAAAGGATTTTCCGCCACAAAGTGAATTAAAATAACGAAAAGTACGTGATTTGATATCCTGTTTGAAAAAAGAACAAACCATGTTAACAAGACCATCAAAACAATCAAAAGCTACTCCGATCGCGTCATTTAAAAAATCTCATATATTTGCGAAACACAAGAAACCATTCGAAGATGGATCGGTTGTGAAGGCAGCATTCATTGAAGCGGGTTAGACTTTATTTGGAGATTTTAAAAATAAAACATAAATCATGTCTGCTATTAGAGAACTTCAGTTATCTCGACCGACTGTCACAAGGCGTATTGAAGTCATAAGACAGAAATAAATTTTGATTCTCTGTAGATGAAGACCCGTGGCGAAGATATATATGACATTTTCTTCAATTTTGTAAGAAACTACAAGCTACAAATATATAAATTAGTATGCATTACAACCGATGGAGCACCAGCAATGGCTGGAAACTAAAACGGTTTTGTGGCATTGTGTCGAGTTAATGAAGAGTTCCCTTCATTTTTTTTCATTCCATTGCATCATACATCAGCAAAATTCGTGTTCAAAAGTTTTAAACACGGAGGAAATTATGGGCATTGCCTCAAAAATTGTGAATTCCATCCGTTCACGTAGCTTGCAACGGTGGCTCTTTAAGTTGCAGTTGGAAGATAGGGAGTCAGCTTAACACAGTTATTCAGTTCTTCACATGGAGGTCAGGTGGTTGAGTCGCGGAAAATTCCTAGAAAGGTTTCAAGAATTATTGCCCGAAATAACAGCTTTTCTAGACGAAAGAGGTGATGACACTCGGATTTTGAAAAAAAAATGGCTGACTGATTTGGCATTTTTGGCTGACATCACAATGCACTTAAACATCATTAACTTGGAGCTTCAAGGTAAGTGAAAAACTATTATTGAGATGAATAGCACAGTAAACGCATTCAAAAGTAAATTGCAACTTATGATAGATCAACTGAAAATGAAGGATCTGAAACATTTTCCGTCTTTGAAGGCAAGGATTCCTCAGTTGAATTATGATACGTATGAGGCTAAATTATCAAATATTTTGGGACAATTCGAAATGCGTTTTTATGATTGCAGTAAATTGGCAAATTTTACATCATTTAAGAGTTATCATTTTTTTATGTGAAAACATTGAGAAATTAGCTACTGAAATACCAAGTCAATTTAATATGAACTCATGTTCTGTTGAAAATGAGTTGGTCAGATTATATCAGATATACATCTCAAAGGTACAGCATCTGATACAAATTTCTGGTGTTTTATATCTGAAGATAAATATCCGAATCTAGCCAAAATCGCCCTTCAACTGACGGCACTTGTGCGAGTCTGCATTTTATGAAATGAGGATAATTAAGTCAAAATATCGCAATCGACTAACTGACGATCATATGTCATCATGCTTGCGATTATCACTCAGTGGTTGAGTACTATCTTATGAAAATTATGCTGAGGACATGCAGTGCCACGCTTTCACATCCAAAGTCACTCCTCAGTTAAGTTTAACACCATATGTAACTCTTTTGTTTTGTAATAACCAATAAACTCTCAATTTTGAATAACTATGAGTTTTTTCATTGATATTATAGAGAAGAACCTAATTAAACATAACCCAAACCTTGACTAAAATAATGTATAAAGTACGGAAAGCTAATATCTACATATGCTACGGTACACCCTACCTAGGTAGGTAGGTAGGTAGGTAGAGTGCATCGTGTATGTACGACAACCATGCATTACACATACTTGCAGCCTCTCAGAGTCGATCGTAAGTAGTCTAAAAACATTGAGATAGATCGCCAGCAGTTTGAGCACCCCTGACTTAGGTCATTTATAGTGATGGAATTCAGAGCCGTCTTAGATGAGGTTTTATTAATTCAAGGGCCATCAGTTTCGTGTGATTTTTCAGTGTTTTTGAAGCACATGTATAGTAGGTGGCTATTCACCGATGATATGTTCAGAATACGGAAAAAAATTGCTATTGACCATCTCTGAGTCCTTCTGACAGCAGTGTTATTTGCGCACTTTTGATTTAGGGCATCCACAACTCCCCTTGGCTTGGGTCTAGTAAAAATTTATTTCATTCATATCTGTTTTATTGTACCATGCCATTGCATGATTCAATTTAGAAAGGAATATCACTGCCTTGTTTATCTGGTTTCGAGAATTCCACCAACTCAATAGAGACGAACCAGTTATCGGCTGTGACATTCCTCTGGCTCCAAATAATTGGATGAACCAAACGAAGGACGGTATGAGTAGGTGTTCGATATTGTTGTTCCTCAGCACTCAAATTATAACTGTGATCATCTTTTTCCACAATGAATGTACCCATTGTAAAAATAAGATGTTCTGGCGTCACATCTTACTTGCACGGTTTTTTTGGCATGTACACTTTAAATTTGCACCCCTTAACGAAACAAATTGCTCAAGTTTCTGGCGATTAGCTACAAATATCTTGAACAGTTGTTCGAGATATCTGTAGCTCGAACAACTGTTCAAGATATTTGTAGCTAATGTTTCATGAGTTTGAAACGCTGCTAACAGATTGTGGAGTCATCAAACCTCAAGCAGTACCTCAAATCTATCGAAGACATTACTGCACGATAAAAGGAACTTCCTAGGAAGTATAAGTAGAATGTTTTCGAAGATTTTCAAGAATTTCCTTCGTAAAAGGTGGTAAGGATCAAGTGACCAAAAAAATGCCTTCATTTCCACCATAACAACCGACCGGAACTTGCATTGATGCTTCCTACACTCATCCTTAGTACTATAATATTCTATCTTAACAATCGTTTATTGTGCGATGTCAGTAAACATGTTGAACAATATGTTCCAAATCTTGATTTCTTCTGACTCTGGACGAAGAACTGACACTGTAGAAGTCATCCCAGGAAGTGTTCTATTTTTGGCAATATTATGGGCTGGTGTTCTCCGTTAGTTGGTCGTTCCGCTTGAAAGCGTTTGGGTGGGCTCTCGTCGTTTTTCCAATATAATATTGCGGATGTGTAGGCTTACTGAATGATCCAGTAACCTACAATGAGTCTTACTTTCCCCATCTGTCTCATTATTGTCTGCAAGTGGTTGAAGAGCTGGTGACGTAGTTTCTAAGTCTTGTGGTACCGATCCAGGAGGTTCACATTCACTATCTGATAGATAACTCTCTAGAAGTGGTGATTCACGAGAAGTAAAAGGGATGGCTAGTGGATAAACGGGGGAGATGAAGATATTTTTTTCGATGTAGAAGAACGCTCACACTCTACGTCCGATTCTTCAGGTGACAATTCCACATCCAAATCGAAATTTGAATCATCATATCTTGAACTTTCACGGTCAGATCTACTATCCTCATCTTCAGAGTGGGATTCTTCTAGTTCATTTCCGTCATCACTATCCCAGAACCGCCGAATATCCTTAGCAGTCTTCTTCGTCAGGATCAAAAACTTGACAATCTCTCTTCCTGTTCACGGACATTCTTTGAAATGACACAAATTGAATCAAAATCATTATTCATCGCAGATGGACAGTGTCTTAGAGACACCCACAATAAACCTACTTACCAGCTAGACAGTATCTGCCAGACACTAGGTTTTGATAAAACAACGCCTAGACACTCTTGATGACAGACAAGAACAAACTGAGGTATGTCTGACCTTGAGAGCATTGAGGGGGAAAGGTGTACTGGCGCTCAAGCCAATTAACCGAGCAGTGTTACCAACTTCATGACAAGAAATGCCGTAGGTGTTTGAGAAACAATGTCCATTTATCTGGGGTTTTAATTCAACATTTGCATTGCACTTTTCGAATGTAGAGTTTAACACAATTTTGATTTCTCCATTCTTCTCCACAAAAAGAAAATACAACGAAAACGAAAAAGACACTAAACAATCGCACACCGCCCACAAACCAAGGAGTTCCACCCGTAACAAACGTTTTCAAGGAGTTTGGATACGTAATTGCGTTACAGAAGTTGTTTGTACTCTCTGTTCCGAGTATCTGCTTATAAATATGGATCTACGATATGGATTTCCAGAAAAAAAACATGCTCAGTTAGCTCAAGTTTGGCTTTTGAGTGTGGTAAAGTAGAATTAAGAATTGGGACAAATTGGACAAATTTCTTTGCCAGTAGGAATCTGCTTTGTTCAATTCTTAATTTGAATGATTAACGTTGCGCCATCTAGTAGTGACTAGGCTAAGCTCACGTTATTGTAATAGATCTCGTTCGAAAATTTTAGAAGTCTACATCTTATGTTTCCACGGGGACAAATAAACGTGAACTGAAATTTATGTTGGATGAGCCAAAGAATACGGTCTTACCTAGAAGCACAGAATACTCATTTTCTTGACGCCGGGATTTTCTAGTAAGTACCCCGACCAACAGGTGGCGTAAAGATGGATATAATGCAACGATTCGTACAAACCGCAGCAGTCGTCGACAAGACCAGTTAGAAGTGGGGATGTATTGATAATGAATGTATGTAAATTTGAATACAAAAATTGTTGATAACGAAATATTGCATTTTTCTAATTGCCGACGATTGCGAATGGAGAAGATAAATTAAAATAAATTAAACCTATGCTCCATGAAATTAACCCTTCTTTTGGTTTTTCAATCGTCAAAATATCATTGTTTATGGATGAAAAATACTCGTTGTGATCATTGTGAATATATGTTTGATGTTTTCAGTCGGATATGAATTCACTATAATTTAAAATGGTTAAGTGAGGAAATTCGTCGTCAAAATCGATTGAAGAACCAAAATGCAAAACCAAGTAGTAAATTGATGAAATGCGACACGAATATGATTCGCTGGGCACTTTTCTCAACTTACTACTTACATCTAAAACTATAATTTTACATTTTAAGAATACTTTAGTTCAAAAATTCATTTGTATCCGTAAGTTTGTGTAATCAATAGGAGTAAGTAAATAGAAAATAATTTATTCCCACCCTTTCCTATCCTTCCTCTCCTGATGGAAAAAGTCCCATCACCTCCACGTGATTTCCATCGTACGATGACGCCTTTGTTAATTCAAGCAAAAAAAAAATTTTGTGCAGCTTATATCAGGAAGGTGGCATTGGCTAAGCATGAGACACCTGTTTAAAAGTTAAAAAAAATAAACACATGATCGATAAAGTATGATTTTTTTCATTGACTAACTGGTCTTGGAAATGACTGCTGCGGTTTGTACGAATCGTCGCATTTTATTAAACAATATTCATCTTCACGCCACCTGTTGTTGAGAGAACCTACTAGAAAATCCCGGTGTGAAGAAAATGCGACGTCTGGGCTTCAATGTAAGACCGTATTGTTTGGATGACCGATCGTCATTTTAGAGTGTAGAGCTCATAAATTTAATTTGTTTAGTACTTCTTCTAATAGATGTCACAAAGTGGTCTCAAAATTTTTAGCCTTTATATATGTCAATATGTACTTAACATCTTAAGCTGCCTTTACACGATCATTATTATTGATAAGACAACATGATATTGACAATTATGTTGATCATGGAATATGCAAAGAGATATTGAAATGGTATTGGTATTTTCATTTGTGCATATATTCATGAAAATTTTTTGTAGACACTGTGTCATGTAACAGTAACATATTTTAATGCATTGTCCAGCACATTATTCAAATTTTAGATTCTTCATGAATTATAGAAATTTTTCATATAAAATACCTTTGTTGGTTCGGAAATATTTTATGTTTTCAAATTTATTGCAAAAATCAATAGGAAAAGAATAAAATTCTTTGATTACAGAAATTCGGTACATCCATTAAAAAATTAATATTTAATGAGATAATGAAAAGAAGTAAGAACTTGTGTTGAAATAAAGAAAACACTCTATCAGTTTTGTTTACTTCTGTTTAAACCGTTTGTCCTTAGCTAATTGGTATATCATATTAAGGAAGTAGTTGTCAATATCAGTATTATTATCTTTTGAATTTCGTTAATAGCCTAAAACCTTAATATGGTTAATTTAACAGATATTTACAAAATAACAATCTTAGTGATGATTGGTTATGTTCATGACACAAATGGAAGATGTCTTCTCATTATAATAAAAAATTTCGAAATTTGTTGCCCAAGGTATGATTACTAAAATAGAAAAGCAGTTTCTGGAGCTCGAACGTACATGGCAGATAAAAAAGCAGCTGCCAATATAATTAATAACAAAACATAATTGAATATTTTGCTTGAGTATGGAGAAAATCCACATAGTTCTGGTCAACAAGCAGCCCTATCGTTGTGAGTCATTCAACGATCTAAAATTCATTATATTTCCGAAACAGTTAAACCTCTTACTAGAAGATTTTACCATTTAAAAAAAAATTAAGATAATATTAGAACACTGATCAGAATAAATGTTTGAAAATCATAGCGACTATAAACAATACATTTGAAGAAAAACCGTTGTCACATTTATAGCACTGTAACACTATAAACAATACATTTGAAGAAAAACTGTTGTCACATTTATAGCACTGTAATCGATAAAAGAAATTATTCGATATGACATTTATCGTAACAATTTCTTTCATTATTTGAGCAAAAATGAATGTTGCTATTTTTACAATAAATACAAGATTTTCCACAATAATCTGGTGTCACTCCAAAATGGTGAATGGTCCTTTGCATCCACACTAACTTATTCTAGAGAGATTTTATTTACTAGGGCTCCTATAGGGAGGCAGTTCTCAAAAGCTGCATTAACTCTTAACAATACCGAAACAGATTGAGTGAATAATCAGTTAGGACATTGATGTGACTCAACTCTTGGTTCAAAATCAGCGAACTATCAACTATCGGATGAAGTGGAATTGTAGTTTCGTTTATTCTTATTGTTTTATACTGAAAATTCAATGTAGGTGTTTCTTTTATTTTCACAGAAGCTTAAGTCAGTCGTTGTATTCTCACAGAAGTTTATTTAAGTTGTTTTATAGAAAATTTAATTATGTTATTTTTGTGATGCTGTGATTGTGTTTTAATTGAAAATATACATTCCACTTTCACTCTTGTTCTATATTTGCATTTCCTTCAAATTTTATGAATCGTTTTCAGATTCTTACATCGAATTTCATTTAAATCTTTCCCGATCAAATATTTAGTACTATGTAGACCTTTATTCTTGCTCTTCATGAATAAAAGAGGAAGTTCAATGAATTATTGCAATTGTGTTCTGATTCAAGCTTTCAAGTATTGCGATTCAAGAACCTTGAATATCCAAGCATCTGTGAAAAAAAAAGCTTGACTTGACTTGAATTCTGAATGCAGAAGTTTGACTTGAGCTTGACTCGATTTCGAGTTAAGTTAAGTCAAGCAGCTTAGTAGTTAGCACCAAAGATCTCCTCCTTTGCTTGCTGAAGGATAAGCAAAATTGTTATTGAAATTAATATATCCTTTGATTAAGTTTAATATCTTTCAGGATATAATACTTGATTTCAATGAATGTCACAAATACCCATTTCAATATTTTCTTGCAATTGGTAATTGCACGAGGAAATATATATAAATGTACCAATGATGATTTGTTTGAGGAGGTCGTTACTTAATGAAAATCGATATACATATTTTCAATGAAATAAAACTATGGGTATTTAGATTTTCACTATTTTAACAAAATACAACAACTTTACTTATATTGGTAATCCTAGTCTGAAATTAAAATCATTCCTCTCGCATTATAATTTCAATATAGCATTCCGAACTGATAATTCTTTAGGCCGACATATCAAAAACTCAAATCTAAAATTGATAAAGGTGATAAATCCGGAGTTTATGAACTGTCTTGCGGGGATTGTAATAAAAGTTACATGGTAGAACTTTCAGAAATTTCAAAGTTAGATTATCCGAGCAAAAACGTAGTTTTAATTATCATAAATCCGATTCCTTATTCTAATCACTTACTCGAAGAAAACCATAACTTTAATGATAATTTCAAAATTTTACACAATGAAAATAATAGACAAAAACTCAATCTATGAGAAATTTAAGAGATTAACAAAGAAAAGAATTCAGGTAGGTTACTTAATAGTCAATTAGATCTAAATCCTTCTGCTTTACTCAATCTTTTCAATTCATAAAGCAACTCCGATGGGTTTTCCAACATACCCCTTGTACTTGTACCTAATGTAATATTAAGTAGGAAATAAATATAATATATAAGGAATAACTCTGTTCATTAGCTTGTATTTATCTGATGAAGCTATAGTGTGGTGAAACCGGTCATAGTTTTGTTAATATAGTGAAAATCTAAATACCATAGTTTTATTTCATTGAAAATATGTACCAATGATGATCTGTTGTAATTTAGTTATAGATAGATTTAGAACGTAATAGATTAATTGATTCACAATATAGCTTAATGTGTCATTTGTAAAGGGAAATTTGAAAAATTGAGATGGCAATTCCAGGTCTTTATTTTCTGGAATCAGCTGGTCACTTCCAGAGAGCTTTATACAGGGTGTTACATAATAGTATGTTACAACTTGAGGAGGTAAATCTACGTGAAATTTCAAGAAAAAAAAGCTCCTCTAAACATAGGTCCGCAAAAGCTTCGTTACGGAGTTACAGGGTGTTGAAATTTCTTGAAGAAATTGTTCTTTTCTCCAAAACTCCTGCTGTTTTTGAGATATTTCTTACAGCCTCCATCATTACACGTCCTAGATTTTAACTAAAATTTACAAGGTGTTTTCTTTTCCGAGGCAATGTCTCCTTTTGCCCTTTCAACTTTTTTGCAGTACGCCACTGATCAGCGTACAATCAATTTTCGTCGTCTTCGTTCAATTTAGAAACTTTTTCGACAGTTGTGATTTTTTCGTATTTCCTACCAAATTATTAAACGATTGTATACATTCGCTGAATTGAAAGCACTTCTAATTGAAAAAATTAATAATAGGCTTTGTTTTTTTTTTGATTTAATTATTTATTTTGACAGTTGCTAAGGTTGAACCAGTGTCTGCTCGAATTGTTTATTAAATTGACGATTAGTTATGAGACATTTGAAGTTATTGCTGTAAGAAAAAATAGTTAACTTTTTGAGAACTGCTATCACAAATTCTCACAATAAACATTATTGAGCTGAGGAAAACCCCCATTTGATTGAAGAATCTCATCATCAAGAACAATTCTCACTAAATGTCTGGGTCGAAACAATTGAAAATTATTTGATTGGGCTATTTTTTTGCCTTAAAGACTAAACGGTCTCGCTTATCGGAAACTTCTTGAGGAGGAGTTACCTTTATTGGTAGAGGATGTGCCACTTTTGGGGAGAAACATAATGTGGTTTATGTATGACGGGACACCAGCACATTTCAGTTGAGAAGCTAGGGAATTCTTGAATAATACATTCAACAACCGATGGATAGGTCGGCGTGGGCCAGAACCATGGCCTCCTAGGTCCCCATACTAAAATAGTGTAGACTTTTTCTTATGGAGATATCTCAAAAGTTTAGTCTATACCACTCCAGTGAACACTGTAGAAAAATTGAGAAATCGAATAATAACCTCTTGTGACACGATAAGAAATACCCCAGGAATATTTCAAAGATTGCGTGATAATATGCGAAGAAGGACGGAGGCCTGTATTCTTGCAGGTGGAGGACACTTCCAGCAATTTATTTTGTTTCTTTTCATCAGTTTGATATTGAATAAGTATAAGTTGAGTCTCAGAAGACGAGCTATCAAAATAAAAGCAAATTTTGGGCATACCTATCGAGTATTTCTATTATTTTTTTATTTAGCGAATAACATACAATTCAAATAATTCAAAATTTTCACTCGAAAACGGTTGGAGATAAGAAAAAATTAGCGTCAAAAAGTTTCTAAATTGAATGAAGATGACGAAAATTGATTGTACACTGATCAGTGATGTACTGCAAAAAAAGTTTGAAGGGCAAAAGGAGATATGGCCTCAGAAAAGAAGACACCTTGTGAATGTCAGTTAAAATCTAGGACGTGTAATGATAGAGGCTGTAAAAAATAGCTTGCATTCCAAATTTGGGATGAATATCTCAAAAAACTGCAGGAGTTTTGAAGAAAAAACAATTTTTTTCCGGAAATTTCAACACCCTGTAGCTCCGTAGTGAAGCTTTTTCGGACCTATGCTTATACAAAACTCTTTTCTTAAAATTGCACGTAGATTTATCCCCTCAAGTTGTGACATCATATTATGTAACACCCTGTATAATATATGAACGTTCCTATAATAATGAACTGCTTCTATGTTCTATTTAGAAACTTTGTTGTCTGTTGCAAAATTATTATAGAATGTTTAGTTTTTGTGGCAGTATCTTTCTGTATAATGAAATATTTTCACGTGTTAGGCGTTTTATGAAAATGAGAGAGAAGAATTCATCATGGTAAAAACGGCCATTGACGAACTCCAAGAAATTTCTATGGGTCAAAAGGAGTGAATTCTTCACAACATATCATCATCTCCTATATCGAATTCTTAAGATGGTCTTTCCAAAAACTGAGAAAAATTATTTGTTTCCTCATAATTCAGATATTAATACTGTGGGAAATCTTATACAAATCTTATGCTTGTCTCCTACAAATGATATTCCTTCCATAATTGCATTATTTACTATTGATAACATTGTTATTGGTTATTTTCTCCAAATAAATCACATTAGTTCTACAAGTTCTAGGAACTAAAAACCGATAAAACCTATCTGGCTATTCAAATATTAGTTATAAATAAAGTGATGTCTTTGAAGTTGTAAGCAATGACGATTTGTTAAAATCATTAATGGTAATCTGTTTTGATTCAAATTTATTCTTACAAAATTTCTTGTTTGCATTAATATCTGATGAATGGAGTTGAACGATAGCAGTTCAGAGTAAAAATTAATGAAGACAAATATATTTACTTAGTATTATTCATATTACAAACAATAAAGTTATTTCGGGGAGCCAAAACATTTCAAATACGAAATCGAATTGCATCTGCTCATGTATGATTGTGTGATAACCTAAAATTGTTCACAAAAACGATATGCTCCTTTTTCCAAGAAAGAAATATTGAAAAATTTCAAACTTTTTGGAATTTTTTGGTTTTCTTCGAAACAGAAAAATCCTATTGAATATATTTTGAGGAAACCTCAATAAAGAATATATCCTTCTCGGAAATTGATTACTGTCCAGTTGATTACAAGTAAATAATTCTTCATTTAAAAGGAAGGCATTCAATGAAGATCATAACAAGTACTAGTCATAGTATATGTTGAAGCATTTCCATAGAAAGTCTGTTGCTTTCTAGCAACTACTCTAAATTTGAATGGTTCTGTACCATGGGCGTAGCCAGACTTCGGTCAAGGAGGGGGGGTAAGCTGGAGATCGATGGTGGGGGAAGAAGTTAACTGAGGTAAGGAGGGCTCAAAAAAATTAAGAGAGATACGACCAGTTAATTGTTTAAATTAAAACAAGACGCCGAGCCTTCTTGGTTGTGTAAATTGGAAGGGCTATCTTTTCAAAGCTAACACTGTTCTTTTTCGTTTTCCTGTAAATGGAGATTAAAGCTAATCCTTTGAGTTGGTCGGAGGTCATTGGGGACCTTAACTGTGTTTTGATGCAGCGCATAGTGCTGAACGCCAGTTGGATTGAGGACGTTGTACAGGGCAGAGCGAGGTACGTCAGTACAGCAAGACATACGCCGGGAAAAAAATACTGTATACTGTAATGCAATCACAGAGTCGCCTTTGACAACTTCCCAGTCCAATATGGCATCCACAACTCCAGTTGACTGTGGAGTGTCTTGATTTCATAAAATTTCCCCACTTTTCTCAGCGCCTCACCGGATGTTATTCTTATTTGTATCGTTTTCAGATGGAGTCTCTCGAAAGCGATTGGTAACTGTTGCTGGTCAGAAGACCGTGACGAAAGTGACTGTAGCAACAACGAGTTTATGTACGGAATAAAGACTACTCTGAAGTAGTCGGATGTTGAACTTGTGGATGGAATGACCAGGAGAGTTCTCGGTTGAATTATTTCGACCCTAATCCCTTCGGCAAGTTTTTGCACTTCATTGTAGATGGTCTCCACTGTTTCATTCGCCTTGTGTCGGTTGTCACAAATCAAGCCCATAATAATTTGTATTTGATCTTTGATCTGGAGCAAGTCAGTACATGAAAGTTCACCTAGTCGCTGCGTGCAGCTGATAGACTTTTTGAGACTAGTTGCTTTATCCATCACTGAAATCGCTAGCAGTCCATTGTTGATCGGCGCAAAGTTCTTCTCAAAAAGCTGAATGCTTTTATATTCTTGAGACCAAAGTGTTTCATATAGAAAAGGCGGAGAAGAAGCATGCACTCTCCTTAGAAGGTGATTCACGGAAAAATTGTATAATGTTCTTGATTTTTCCAATTGTGTTTCTCACTTCAGGAACATTGTTAAAGTCATCAAGAACAGGGTTGAACTTTTGACTAGTTCAGTAAATAAACGATGCTCTTGGGTAACATTCTCTTATACGTTTTTGTAACCCAATTTTTACCCTGTCATTGTCGAGCAGTCATCGTAACCCTGGTCTATGCTTTTCTGAGGATTAACTTCAAGACTTTCAAAGAACAGTTCAATTGCTGGAGCGATTGTCAACGGGTCCATTTTTTTTCTTCGACGAACCCCAAACACTCCTACCTAATTCGATTAGTGCCTTCGTCAAAGAATCTGACACCAATTGATAACTGTTCTTTTCCAGATATATCAAAGCTCTCATCTGCTAGAGAAATATGAGCACATGGCCACAATCTTGACTCCTGCAAGTTTGCCGTATGTTTTTATTAATATATTTTGAATATGTGGCTATAAATACGATTAAAGTCTGCACATTTTTCTAGATTTATTTTCAATGAGGCATCCCCAGAATCTAGCTTCGAGTTGATAAATAACCTTAAGGTTTTCCAAGAAGATATCAGCAGCATCAGCAGCTTGTTTTTGTCATTGCCCGCTGGCATGGCTGGCCCCGTATTCATGAATTTTCTCCTAAATTTAGAAAATATCTTTATCCCTAGCTTTGTAGGAAGCGAAAATAGCACGCAGTATATGCACAGAGATCCTTCAACTTTAGCAGAATATTTCATTCACGGCGAATAGTATTCAAGCCACTTGTGACTGAATTTTCGCCTAACGTTCTTCGCATCTTCCTTGAAGTCGTAACTTTCTTGTGGTTTCCAGCAGAGTCTCAGCCTTTCCGCCTTTTCTTCCGGATTCAGAGAGTTACTTTAACCCAGTCAGTTTCCTATGTCGTTTTTTGCCTAGTTCATCTGGTGTATCCTTTTTCGCTTCTGCTGCTTTGAGGTTCACAGTTCACAAAGCGATTTGAGTTTTCAACGGTATTGCCGTTGCTACGAGAAGGGTCCTGCTGTTGCATTCTCATTTTTTGAAGATTCATTGGCCTCATCCAAGAGTTGTTGTTGTACTTGGCAGATCTTGTTAATTTTCCTTAAGAATAATAATGAGGATTGAGGATATTATTTCATTCAATGGGGTAAAATTAGGAAACATGATGAGTGAAAGTACTGATACTTGCCAAAATATATCCTGATGTCTATTTCACAGATTTTCTTTCAATCTTTTACTATTTTTTAGTTTTTTTGTCAGACGAACTGTAGGTAGAGTATAGGTATTGCTTTCAATAAAAACGCGAACACACACAAATGTGAATAACTTAGCACTTCAATATAAACTCAATTGTAATACGCGGTGCAAACGTAACCGCGAATTTAACGATGTGGTGATTTATCAAAATAAAACTGAATTGCAGTGCAGAGACTGCACGGGCATAAATAGCCCGGTAGAATATTTTAGAAAGAAACGCATCTCGAAGATTCGAGGCGATGTTAGCTGTCTATTGTGTGCGAGCGCAATTACTAGAATGGGAGTATTATTCACTTGCGGTTAAATAGATATGCCTTTATTGGATCAAAATGTACCCATTGGGTATTGATCCTGTCATATATAAAATTTACAAACATTAATACCTATTACCTAGCACAAATAGAATAAAAATAAAAGTATAATACAATTTCAAAATGTAACGAACAAACAAACATATAGAAAGTACACCTCAAATTTTAATACAAAGTTAGAATGTTCCAAGTTACTTATACGAGACCACTGAAATCCTTTTCCGAGAAAAATTCTTTGACATTATAATAACATTTTTTATTAGAAAACGCTTCAGATTCATCTTCTTTTTTCCCAGTGTCTGTCTCTTAAACTCAATTGGGAGTTTATTCCATATAGTGACAATCATGTATGATACGTTCTGTTAGATATATGTGAATTTCGTCTTCTTTTGGATGGGACATTCTTTGTTTCTTGTATCATACTCATGATTGTCTCCATTTCTCTGAATAGTGAATAATTTTCCGCCACAAACATCACACAATTATAAATATACAAACCGTACAAGGTTAGCATATTCATGCGGTTAAAAAGAGCTCGACATCTTTCAGTCTGTCTCATCTTGAAAATGGCCCTCAGACATCTTTTTTGGAGTACGAAGATCCTGTTGGTATCTACTAAGTTTCCCCAGAACACTATACCATATCTGACTCTGGACACAACGAATGCATGATATGTGGCTAGTGCGGCATCGAGACCAATAGTACGCGAAATAACTCTCAGCGAGTAACAATACCGTGGAATGCTGCCAGCAAGGTGTTGTATATGCAGTTTACAATTCAGGCTTCGGTCTATGTGCACCCCTAAGAACGGCAAATCTTCAACTGACTCAATATTTTCTTTTCCATTTCGCATCGAAAGTTTGAGTTTACTCCTAATGCCAAATGTACGCAACTTGCTCATAGCCAAGTTCACACAATGGCTGTTGTCAGTAAACCATCCCTTCAAGTTTTTTAGGTCCTCCTCCAGATTCCTCACACAATCCTTCCCATTATCAGCTGCACATAGCAGCGACGTATCATCAGCATATAGGACGACTTCATTCCACGGGATATTCACTATATCGTTAGTATATAGGATATTAAGTAGAGGACCGAGCATCGACCCTTGTGGAACCCCTTTCCGTATACGCGTAGGCTCTGACATAACGTACTTGCCAAGTACGACCTGAACAAATCCAGAGCAACAAATATCACACCAAACATCTCCAATTTCTTCAACAGTACGTCGTGGTCAATACTGCCGAAGGCCAAATCCAAGCACAAAGCTGCTGTTTTTTACCCTCATTCAAACTGTCGAGTGGCTTCTTAAGGGCTTGATATATTACCGTGATTGTAGATTTACTTTTTCGCAACCCATGTTGTTGATTCGCGAAAGAATTATGAATATTCAAAAATTCAATTAGTTGATGGAAAATTAGAGAGAAGTGAGATTGGCCTATAATTATTTAGAGTGTCACGGTCTCCTTTTTTTGTGAATCGGTCTTATCCATGCCTCCTTCAGTGCATCTGGGTACACCCCAGTAAGAAACGACTGGATTATGATGTAGATCAAAGGAGTGGCAATCTCCTCAGTAATTGTTTTCAATAATGAAACTGGTACCTCATAATACCCTACAGACTTCTTGTTATCCTACTGCATAATATATTTGACGATATCTTGTTGCACCAACGGCTTGAAAAACAAGCTGATCTCACAAACCTTGATGTTAGTGCTATGCATTGAATTAACTTTATCAACATCTGGACATATATTGACAAAATAAAGCATTAGCATTCCGATCCTTTTGATCGGCGGATTCACAATAAAAAGAATGAAGGAAATAATTACTCAACAAAAATGTGAATTAACATACTATGCCAATTTTCATTCTGTACCACTTATGGAATACTGATATGAGGTCGACGCTTCAACCAATTCTTCGACAACCGAAGCGAGCTATCAGAATTCTATGTGGTCTATCCGGGACTCGAATCGGTCGTCCATTTTTCAGAAAGGAGAAGATCTTTACGGTGTCTTTTGTCTCCATACTTAACTGCCTAAAATATGTTCACCAAAATCAAGCAAAGTTTTCTTCCAATACCTACATTCATTCATACAACACTCGTAATAAGAACATTTTAACTTCGAGATTTCACAGAATGGCCAGAACACAAATAGCCACAGACCATTTTTGTTTGTATTTCACTTTACAACTTGTTTCCGATGAACCTCAGGACATTCACAACAAGCAAACTCACCAAGAGAGTAAAAAATATCCTACTACAAGAAGCTATACATATTATGTTTACTATAAAAGGTGCCAAACTTCAGTAGGTGATAGTTCAAGTCATTTGCAACAAAAAATGTCCCATAACATTTTTTCGTAAAGTTGATAATTATCGAGTTATTTAACACTTCTTGATTTTACGAAATTTTTTGCTTCTCTCTATAAAAACAAGAATATCTCTGTTACTCTTACAACTACATTAAATCTGACCATATCATCAGAAAGAGCATTGAATTTGCTATAAGATAGGTAAGTAATGGTAAAAAAATAATGGTAAAAAATTTTGTTTACCGGGAGTTGTAAAAGGCTAAATGAAAAAATTTTGGAATGAACAAAATTAGTGGTATTTTCGTGTTAGCTGTATCACTGAAAACTGATCGATAAGCAGCCGTTATTTTCTTGGAAAAAACTACTACATTCATCTGGCTTTTAAACGGTATATCAACTTTTGAGCTTACTATTTTTATACCAGCAATATCATGGGTAAGAGTAAGAGTAATAATATTAAATTCGCTTATCCTTCGATCACAAATGAGCTAGTTTCACCGGAACGTCTAAACAATTACACAAATGACTTTTCAATAATACTAAGCGATAAATAAATAACATATCTGGATATTGAATGTTTAAGAAACTAGGAATAATCATTTTTCTTGGATTAGAAGAAGGAAATGAGAAAAAGAATCGTGAAAGAATAAATCAGAAGGCTTGTATTACTTGATTTTAAAACAAAAATAAAAATATTTAGAATTTGACAGGAACTGTCATTCAATGAATTAATGAATTGAAGTTTATATTTTCCCCTTTTACGGTTCCATTTTCTTTTTCGAAAAAAAGAAAACATGCCTAGTTTTTCAAATATTGAGTATCGAGATGAACACCTCAAAAAAGTCTAGAGAACACTGAATATCGATATATCGTATCCAGAACGATCAATATGGATGATTTTTTAAAGAAATGAAAACCTGCATCAATTTCTCCCCAAATTATGTACCGTGCCGCAACAGATTTCCGTTTTTTTTTATAAAAACCTAAATATGCAGCAGATGCGACGCTGCTTTATAATCATTTCATGTATTCAGTGTTTGAAATCAGTTAGTTGGCACTTTGTTTCTGTTGTAAGCAGAAATGAAAGATTCAAGTTTTGTGATTCGACCATGGAAAGACGACATTTGACTAGAGAAGAGAAGTTACGAGCCGTTGGCATGCTCCAAGCTGGGAGCTCACAACGAGAAGTATCCAGGGTTCTGGGAAGTAGCCCAAGTGTCATAAACCGTTTATGGTCGCGTTTCAATGAAATAGGTAGCGTAGAAGAACGCCATACAGGTCGTTTCAGGATTACTACAGTCGCCCAAGACCGATTTTTGGTTTTACAAGCCAGAAGAGATCGTACTACCACAGCATCTCAATTAGCTCAAGAGGTATCACGAGCTCATAATGTACCAATTTCCGACGAAACTGTGGGAAATCGACTGCACGAAGGTCAACTCCACTTCATACGTCCTTTAAGAGTTCCACAACTGACCCATGGAAATCGCGCTGCTCGTTTAGCTTGGTGCCAAGAACACGTAATCTGGGATCGAGAGAGGTGGGCCACAGTTCTCTTCAGTGATGAATCTAGATTTAGTTATTATCCCGATTCGGGAAGAATTCGAATATGGAGGGAACCTGGAAAGCAAAACCGTCGCCAGCATGCTCGAGAAGTTGTTAGGCAGGGAGGCGGATCAGTGATGTTTTGGGGAGGTATACGCCTTGTTGAAATAACTGACCTCGTTTTCATACAGAATAACCTCACGGGAAATTCTTACGAAAATGAGATAGTTTTACCTGTAGTGGTACCGTATCTCCAAAAAATGGGTCAAAATCCACTCTTCCAACAAGATAATGCCCCTCCTCATCGTGCAAGAGTTGTCTTGAACGTTATTGAAGAGAATGATATCGATCTTCTACCGTGGCCATCCTGCTCCTCAGATCTGAATCCCATCGAGCATGTGGGGGATACCCTAAAAGGAAATCTCCTGCGTCAAAACGTCTTCCATCATGAACAGGAGCTTCGATTAGCAGTTCAGGGGGCTTGGAATTACTTAGGCCAAAATGTAATAGACAATTTAATATTGAGCATGTCGCGACGATGCCAAAGTGTCATTAATACAACATATATTATATATATATAGATAAGATTTCTATAAATTCGAACCATCAAATTCATATTTCAAAGATATTGGTAAGTATTCCGTAGACTTTTTTGAGGTGTTTATGTTATTTGTTTATGGTTTCGCGAATGGAAATTCCCGTGCAGAGGTACGGGAGTATGCATTGCGCTTTCCTAACAGACATCAACCTTGCAGAAAGACATTTGTTGAAGTGTTTAGGTGCTCCGGTGAAATTGGTTCATATAGTGGTTCAAGAATTAGAGAAGCACCTGTAATATTGCAGGCTGTTCGCGAGGACCCTACAACAAGTACTCGGAGAATTGGTGCTACATTGAGACTTCATCATTCCACGGTTCATAGAGTTCTCAAGCGAAATAATTTACATCCTTACCATTTTGTAAGGTTCAAGACCTATTGCCAGTGGATGGATAGTGAGGTAAGGTTGGAATTTTGTAGGTGGTACATGAATAAATTACAGGATTGGGGATCAGGTAAAATTCTATGGACGGATGAGGCAACTTTTACCAAAGTAGGTATGATAAATTTGAGAAATTCTCATATATGGTATACAGAAAATCTTAATGGCACTATGGTGTCACACTCTCAGTACGAGATTAGAGTAAATGTGTAGTTGGGGTTAACGAGAGGTAAGTTGTCGGGCCAGTTATACTTTCCGATCGTCACAATTCAAACGAATTTTCAAATGTATTAAATAAGGAAATAATGAACGTTCTGGAAGAAATGCCTATAACTAATCGGCATCACCTTTGGTTACGAATGGACGGCTGCCCGACTCATAATTCTAGAATAGTCCAGAACTGGATAACTGAGAGCTGGAGAGAAATGGATAGGTCTATTTGGGCCGGTGAGATGACCATCCAGAAACCCTGACCTTACGCCGCTTGATTTTTATGTGTGAGGCTCATTAAAGACTAATGTTTATAGAATTACCTTTAATACTGGAGAAGAATTAATTGAAAGGATTCGAATCTGTTGTAACGAAATGAGTCAAAAACACATTGAACTTCATAGAGTAGTTGATAGTTGAAAAAGATGTGTTGACTGCCTTCAAGAAAGAGGAAGGCATTTAGAACACCTGTTACAGTTCTTAAATCTCTTGCGTGAAAATATGTTTTATTAATTTTTTTCAATTCCAGTTCATCTTTCATTAAGTAATATAAGATATTTGCGTGTTCGAATTTCATGTTTTTATTACTCTTACCCATGATATTGCTGGAAAAAAAAATAGTAAGCTCAAAAGTTGATTTACCATTGAAAGCCAGTTAAATTTCGTAGTTTTAACCAAAAAAAAAACAGTTACATATCGATCAGTTTTCAGTGGTACAGCTAACAAGAAAATACCACTAATTTTTTTCATTTCACAATTTTTTCATTTAGCCTTTTACAACACCCGGTATAAAATTTTTTTTTACCATTAGTACTTACCTTTCTTATAGCAAATTAAATGCTCTTTCTGATGGTATGATCAGATTTGATGTAGCTGTAAGAATAACAGAGATATTCTTGTTGATTATTTAACACAAGAGTGTTAAAAACTCAATAATTATCAACTTTTCGAAAAAATTTTAAGGGACATTTTTTGTTGCAAATGACTTGTACTATCACTATTGAAGTTTTGCACCTTTTATAGTAGACACCCTGTATATAAAGTCGAAGAAGTTTTCGGCAAGAGTTGGATATAGGAAATAGTCAATAAGGAACATATATATGAACTTACAAGCGAATATAATATTGAGATAAAATCTGAGAGAAAGAAGATGCAACAATGAGACTGTAATACGAAAAATCTTGTTAAATTGTTATATTTATATTGTGTGTTAGTTTGTTGGTTCGAAATGTCAAGTTGTCCCATAGTTTTATATAATTACTTTTGAATATTCTTTTTACTTAATGTGTACATGACATTTTATTATTTTAACAATCGTGGAAAATATTTTATTACTCGTAATGTATATATTTTTTTATGTATTGATGCTTACGTTCCATGTATGTTTGATGGAAAAAAGGCCAGATTTGTTGAGAGAAAAGTCATGGATTTCATTCACACCACGATAATGCACCATCTCACAAGACTATCATTGTGAATGAATTTCTCTGATCAAAAACTTAACAGATACCATGGAACAACCAGCGTATTCATCTGTTATGTCTCCGGTTGACATTTTTTATTTTCCAAAACTCAAATTACCATTTCGAAGTACTCGTTTTGAATCAATAGAAGACATAAAAGACATACTCTGTTCACTCTTGTTTTGTTTGTTCTGTTCAGTTTGCTTGATGAAATTTACTGAAAACATAAATTTAAAAGATCTGGAGACTAATAAGAAAATTTTGAGAAATTTCGAAAGAACTTCTGTCGGGATAGTTAGTGTCCAAGAGTTAGCTGCTTGCCATCCACATACAAATAACCATTCGGGTATTTTATGAAGAACGTGTTGAATTATTGCAGACAAAGGCATTCATTCAGTAATAAGATACTTTTTCGAATATTTCATCCATAAATTTCATTTCTATCTTCAAATTTGGAAGTAAAGACCATTATTTGAGAAATTTAAGCATACGCTTTTCTAGTTTTTACAATCATTATTTTTAATTTGTTCAGTTTGAAATTGACTCTACGAGACATTTAGAAATTAATCATTTTCGTTTCATTAATTCGAACTTGTTTCACTACAAGCAGTTATTCCCTACTATTTACTACATTTATCTACTATCATGTTATCACAAATATATACACCTGGTATCATAGTATCGAAATGATTTTTAAATCTATTCGTATAACATAAATTATGACAAAAACGATAATTCTTTCACTGGGTGGTCTAGCTTAACAGTTTTTAAATGACAACATTTTTTCAACGCGTTATATTATCAGAAGCAATAATTACTACTCGTCTTTTACAATGATTACTCTAGAAATTTACAGTGGAAAAAACGTTTAAATCCAATCTTTCCTTCGTAGAAAACTCATAGAATATCGACCAGGAAATAAGTTATTTGATATTTTTGCATCGTCATAAATCAAACATAAAACTGATACATTAATTTAGCGCTAAAACATTCTGAATTCTAAAAATCACGTAACCGTAACGCCCTGAAATTTATGTTAGTTTACTGAGCGGTTCCTTCCCTTGAAACACTATCTTCTAATAAGATTCACAGATGAGATTTTATGATTTTGTGGGTGGGGTATTAAAAAAACTAATATTACTTCGAAATTCACATGTGGTTGAAAAAACTGAAAGCGGAATGAGCTAGTTGCCTTGCTAATAACAGGACCGTATCTTGAATATATATATATATATATATATATATATATATATATATATATATATATATATATATATATATATATATATATATATATATATATATATATAAATCGAGAAATTGAAGGTTGAGGTTTTTCTTATTATTCCTAGATCTTTCGTGCTCTAGAGTAATGTCATTAGTGAAATTTATATCAAACTGTATACAGGGTGTTTCCGAATAAGATGTCATAAATGAAGGATGCGAATCCCTGAATGATTTGAACAAGAAAGTTCGAAGAACCAATGGTCAAAAAATGCTTCGTTGCCGAGATACAGGGTGTTAAAGTTGAGACAATTTTTCTATTTTCTCTCGATAAAACCTAGACTTCTCAAGATTTCGGGCTCAAATTTTCCACATAAGCTATTAAACACAATCTGAATCACCAGGTGAGGCCAAATTTTGGAACAGTATACAGGGTGATACTTTTCATGGGCCATGTTCCATTTTACCCTCGGAACTTTTTTTGGTACGCCACTGGCACTAACAAAAAATAAAATCGAATAGACCATTTAATTTGAAATTTTTTTTGACTCTTGCATTTTGATCGTAACTATCACCGTTTCTGAGATATTAATCATTGAAAATAATCCAATAGTTTTCCCATATCGAAGCCATGGAGATATTATCTTAATAACTGATGTAATTTTTCAGGAATTGAGCTATATTCTGAAAACAGAATCAAACAGATTATTCAATGCGAAAACTTTTCTGTTCCTTGTATTTTTCCATATCTGCCACCATTTTCGAGATATTAATCAAGAAAAGTAATCGTATAGTCCCTTCCGTATTGAAAGCTTGAAGATATTTTTCATGTTATTTCGAATTCAATGATCAGGGAAATGATATCACCCTTTATACTTTCTCATAAATCCTACCAATCTAGTAGTGCAGATCTTAAAATGTGAACTTCGTTTGAAATTCGAGCTCAAGGTCTTCACAAATTGCCGAAATAACATGAAAAATATTTTCAAGCTTTCAATACGGAAGGGACTATACGATTATTTTTCTTGATTAATTTTTCGAAAATGGTGGCAGATACGGAAAAATACAAGGAACAGAAAAGTTTTCGCATTGAATAATCTGTTTGATTCTGTTTTCAGAATATACCAGTAGCGCACCACAAAAAAGTTCAGGGGGCAAAAAGAGGAAAATGCACGTGAAAAAATAACACCCTGTATACTGTCAGGAATTTTTGCCTCATTTTGTTATAAACATACAATAAGGAGATATCTGATGTAAATTTTAGCTCAATTCCTGAAAAATTGCATCAGTTATTAAGATAATATCTCCATGACTTCGATATGGGAAAACTATTGGATTATTTTCAATAATTAATATCTCAGAAACGGTGATAGCTACGATCAAAATGCAGGATTTTATTTTTTGTTAGTGCCAGTGGCGTACCAAAAAAAAGTTACCGAGGGTAAAAATGGATTATGGCCCATGAAAAAGTATCACCCTGTATACTTTTCCAAAATTCGGCCTCACCTGGTGATTCAGATTATGTTTAATAGCTTATGTGGAAAATTTGAGCCCGAAATCTTGAGAAGTCTAGGTTTTATCGAGAGAAAATCGAAAAATTTTCTCAAATTTAACACCCTGTATCTCGGCAACGAAGCATTTTTTGACCATTGGTTCTTCGAACTTTCGTGCTCAAATCATTCAGGGATTCGCATCCTTCATTTATGACATCTTATTCGGAAACACCCTGTATAAAAATAAACAACTTTTCGAGGCCGATAAAATGCATATATGGCAATTCTAACTAATTTCAATATTGTGGTCGAGACAGAAAAATATTCAGCTTAGTCAAATGTTTATGAAACAAAATGTGGTATTTTGAGTATTCAATAGTAATAAAAAAATTTATTTCAAATCTTCCAGTAATAATACTTTCAGTATATATGTTAAGCGTTTATAAGCCGTTTAGGCCCATTGCTTGATAGACGTCTTTCAGTCCTCGTGCTCTTCCAGAATTACCCTTCAGTTCTTTATGCCTCTTTCCTCCAGATCTTTCATTACTCCCTGTCTCTACGTCTCTTTCTTTTGCCCACCGTTATCTTCTGTCAAATGTCACTTACTAAAGTATTTCCTACCATTCTCACCATATATCCCAACCATTGCAAACATCTCAATCTTATATCTTATATTTTAATTAATTAATTGATACATATTTTCATTTGTACGCCTTTCCCATATCCCGTCCACTTTCTGTCCTCGAAAACTCCTCCTCAAAATCTTTTTCTCCCATACTTCCAATTTCAGCTAGTTTTTCTTACTCATTGACCAGGTCTCTGCCGTGTAAGTAACTGCTGGCCCCAAAATACTCTGATAAATTTTATTTTCATCGATCATGATATGTGGTTGTATTGTATAAAACTGTTCAGAGAACCCTCGCTGTTCCCCAATTCATTTCTTTGTCTTCATCCAAAATGTTATGTGCTTTTCTGCATGCTTGTCCCATAAATTTACTTTTTTCTTCAGTGATGCACAGTCCAAGTATTTTAGCATTTATTATTAATCTTTCCATAATACTCCCCACAAATATTGTCGCATCACCCTACTTTTACGACAATTCTATATAAACTTTTAGGTTGGTCGTTCAAGACTCGCTTGGTAACTTTCAGAAGTGTAAAATAAAAAAATATCCTTCAAAAAAGATGAGTTTATGATGGAAAATATCAACAATTTTCGAGTTAATGAAAAATTTCTACCATCTTCAAACATTCGCGAAGAGACCAATCAACAAGCATCGAATGGTTCATTTTCAAAATCGAGTGTTTCCTTCCCGAGCCCTAATTGCTGCCAGTATACGTCTCGGAAGCCCCTCAAACAAATGTTGGATGTACTCTTGAGTCACTGAGTTCCAAATTTCAAGAAGCAGATTTTCTAGTTGTTGGCGTGTTCTACCAGGCATCCTTTGTTGCTGAATTTGCCACTCCATATCCTATGGGATTCAAGTCGGGACTTCTGGCTGGCCATCTTAAAATATCAATTTCGGCATTTTGCAGAAATTCTGTAACTACTCTAGCTGTATGAGGCCGAGCATTATCATGCATATAAATGAAGTTTTCGCCAATCAATGGGCCAAAGGGTACAACATGGGGTTCAAGGATATTTGCGATGTATCTGGCCGCTGTCATTCTTCCATTATTTACTAGGACAAACTGAGTTCGACCATAGAGAGAAATGCCTCCCCACATCATTACTGAGCCCCTCCGAAGTTTTCGGTTTGCCGGATATTGCATTGCTGATACCGTTCCCCAGTTCGTCTGTATACAGGCATGCGTCTATCATTTGATACTAGACAGAACCTGGACTCGTCGGAAAAGAGAACATTCGACCATTCTGGAATACCCCAATTTGCATGTTCCCTCGCAAACTGAAGTCTTGCAACTCGATGCTCTCTGATGAGATGTGTGCCGGTAGAAGCCACCCTTGGTCTGATATCGTCTTCTATGAGCCTTTTCCTGACATATGCACATTTCTGGAAAGTGCAAGTTCATTTTGTAGCATCCTAGCCGTACTGTGCCGAACTCTTAGTGCAGTTAAACGAAGCCAACGATCATCAACTTGTGTTGTTATCCGATTTCTTTCCTGTCCGGCCCTTCTTCCATATTCTCCTTTTTGGTGGTACCGATTAATTGCTCTTGAAATAGTGCTTTGGTTAACATTCAACAAGTTAGCCACTTAACGTTGGCTTCGCCCCTCCAATAGAAGTGTTACAATTCTTACCACTTCATGATCACTCAAATAGCGTCCAGGACATTCAGCAGCCATTACAATAAATTCAAAGATTCGAAAATCAACAAGAAACACAGAAAACTTGCATTAATTTAGCGTGAAAACTGAAGAGAAATTGAATGAATACTGATAGTCATATAAACTCATTCTTGTTTCAGACGTATTTGATATCATATGTAAACAAATGTTACTACATAGATCAGATTTTTTCCCCTCATATGTCCAAAAACATATGCTGCGATCGAGCTGCTTAATCGATTGTGGAATTCAGAATACCAGGTGATGCGACAAATTTCGTGGTGTGTGTATTTTCAATACCATTTTATTTATTCCATCTGCATTAGCGACACACTGGTGCATGGTGCATTCTATCAAAAATAGAATCACATTGAAAGTTGTGAAGTAGGCTGACGTCATGGCGGCCATTTGTAGTGTAGGCAAAGAGGCGTGGGGATTCAAAATTTTGTGGCTTGATATAAAGGATTTTTTTATGAAATGATTGTTAATTAAATAATTGTCTGATATAACCACAAGTAGTTTTAGGTTGAATTATTCAATATGTAACCTTTAATAAAATACAAAAGTGTTGACAACGAGTATTTTTTTCCATAAAATACTTACGGAATGTTGGAATACCTATCAGCACCGCATCATTCAGAATCATCGACCATTTTTAGGGTAATGTTATTTGAGGTGAAAACAAATAAAAAGAATAAGATATACAAATAAATCAATAACCTATTTGAGAAATGCATACACACATTTTGAGATCATGAATTTAGAAACAAAATCTGCCTACTCAGCTCATGCCTTTGACTCACAGGATTTTGAATATTTTTGCTAAAGAATAACCCGTAAGACAAAAACCTCATCTTCAAATATTTTTTCGTAATGGCCATAATCATAAATGATTCGTGGGTACTTTCTTAAAGAAAAACATTTACACATTTTAAATCAGGAAAAATGTAACTCTGTAAACAAAAATTTCTATGGCAATCAATCATGATATTTCTCAACAAATCACCTTGATAACTCAATTTTTTGAAACCATTAGTATACATACCGAACCTTTTATCTACTTCTTTAATTATAGCAGAGACACTTTGGGATGCATTCTTAAGTCGATCTCTGTTAACCATTTTTGTGAATTTCTGGAAATACTCAATACTAATAATAATAGTGATCTGATTCATTATCGAAAAGAGCTTCTGCGCAGCTGGAGGAATGATTTTCCCCAATCAATTTTTTTGTTACATATCCTGATTTATACATCAAAACATTATTTTTGAGATATTTTGTCTGGATGTTTGTATTTATTAAATTCAAATTCAGATCAGAGTATGCTTCAGGTTTAACACTATCTGGCAGTTCATCAAAAATAGAACACAGTGATTTTTCCAATTAAATTTGAAATCAAAAATCGAATCAATTCGATTATCATCCAGTGCAATACAATTTGCAGAAGATGATTGTCGAATAGCATCTCTCAAGAGCTATTCTTCATTGCAGATTTGAACTGAATTTGATCATTATTGTTACTTCCAGATCGACGTTTTATTTTAGCAAATAACAATTCAAGATGATCTTGAGAAAATCTAGAACTTAGCAGATATTAGAATGGATCAGTTTTTGGGAAAAGTTTATGAGCAACTAATAATCCAGACTTTACAGCAGTACATAAACCATAATAAACGTTTTTGTTTCGACTGAAACAATGTCTGATCTTCAAACCTCAATTTGAAAAAAATATTGGGTACAAACATTCAGACTGTTTTGAAGAAAATCAATGTTTTCCGGAAATCTTTCTTGAAACCTTTCTAGTGTTAATGAAATCGAAAATTTTGTCAATTATTCCTATGAAAACAACTGTCTCCTTACAGTCTTTAAAGTGAGAACTACCTTCTCTAATAAGATATTCTAAAGTATCAGCAACAGACGAGCTCAAACTCTCAATTGACATTTTTACTCTGTACTTCTTCCAATTCGCAATGTTCGGAACCAAATTTATCAGCAAATTTTGAAGTTAATCCTGTTTGTAAAGCGTAAAGCCTTTCAATAAATACCCTTTGATTTTTCCTCGAGCCCATTTCAAAATGTTTGTATGTTCCAGAAGCATTTCTAGCTAATTTTAGCATGTGACTTGCATCTGGGTTGAAATAAATGTTATAATCCTGACTTGGATGCTTCAAATGAGATTGAAGTACCATCACAAGTCACTCCCCATACCCTTAGGCCTACTTCACTAGACAAACCATGAGCAGTTCAAATGAGCTCTGCCTGAGATTGTGCATCCAATTTATTATGCACATCCACCAGCCACTTCGGTTTACTGTTTAAACTCTCTAACATAAACCCTAACACTTCAGTAGCAGGAATTTCTGGATTTTCTAGAAGTAGCTCATTTCCATAGTTACAATATCATATGAAATTCATTGCTTTTGGTTCCCAAATTACTTGCTTTCAAATAGCCAGACCATCCAAAATAAAAGTACATGCCTTATCTTCCTCTGGAAATTTCCCTAAAGCGGAAAAAACTTCAGTGAAGAAGCCTGGCTCTGTTCAGTCAGATGTCCGATTCCGAATGGCCGATGGATGCGGCAATTTGAAAATATTACTGTAAAAATGCAAATTTATCGTTGATATTTATCAATTTTAACATTATCATGATTTATTACTTGCAATCATTATAAGCTTTAAGGGAGTAATAATTAAGAGTTAGAGCAAGTTTCTTAGTTCGTTTTAATATCTTCTAATAGAAGCTTTTCATATAATTTCGACACTGCAACCATTGAAATTGGGCTCTAGAAATCTCCCATGTAGTAAGTTCTCATCTCTTTTTTTTTGCCATATCACTCATGCTTTTAACCAAACTTAAATTTTTTTCAGATGCTCTGGAAAATTTGGGAATACAGACTCTGTCTTTAATCTCTTAATGTGTGTTCCAGTCTTTCCAAATAATCAGAATCGATGCAGTGACCACTGCATCGATTATGATTATTTCTTGAAAAGTCGGTGTTAACACTTGAATAGTCAATTTAAAATAGTTCAGAAACAGTAGTAATTAATCAACTTTGCCTAAGCTGCAAATGGCTGCCACCCCCTACGACTCTGTCTTCAATCTCTTGATATATGATTCAGGTCTTTCCAAATAAACAGATTCGATGAAGTGGTAACTAAATACGTTCGAAGCCGTCGATGGAAAGAAATTCTTCCTTTTCATGGCATTGTCCCATAATTTGAGCAATGGCTTATTTTTTAATGAAAATCTGCTATATATGAGAATGGATTTTAAAAATGAACAAATGCACTGATGAAATTTAAGAACTCACTGAGAAAACTGGCGAGGAATATTTATATCATGCCTGTTTGAATAGCCATACGCACTACAAGCAACAAGCATTTGTCTTAGTTCCAGGGAGAAACAACACAAACTAATTATATACATGTGAATTGTTTTGTTCCACAAATTAACCGAAAAATCTGTTCTTGAAAAGTCAGTGTTAACATTTGAATAGTCAATTTAAAATAGTTTACAAACAGTAGTAAATAATCGATTTTGCATAAGCTGCAAATGACCGACACCCACCACCACTTGCTTCACTTTTCCATAGTAGTTCGCAAGCCAGAGTTTAGACATAACATCGTTGAATTGATGGTGCATAGTACTCTCTATGTCTCAGCATACAGAACATAAAGTACATCCCGCGTTTCGAAGTGTTACTGTTCTGTAGATGAGTATCTTGAAGAGAAAAATTATTGAGAAACAAAATGCGATAGTCAATTGATGTATTTGTATTGTCAATAGTTATTTGTTCGAAGCTGCTCAACATGTGTAACGTACTTATACTTGTGAATGTAATTGTCCTACTACTCATGTAATTTTGAAGGGTCAATTTGTTCATTACATCGAATGTTGCACCTTGTACCTAATGGACAATAACCTCTGTTTCTGAAGTTCAGGTTGAAGAGTTTCTTTCCCTAATATAAATCTTCTGTTTCCTGAACTTACAGTTTTTTTTAAGATGCTCTGGAAAGTTTAGGAATACAGGAGGTGCAGACTCTGTCTTCAATCTCTTGATATATGATTCAAGTCTTTCCAAATAATCAGAATCGATGCAGTGGTCACTACAGAATTTCGAAGACGTCGATGAATCGAAATTTTTTTTTGATAACATTGGCCCTTAATTTGGGCAATGGTTCATTTTTCGATGGAAATCTGCAATATATGAAAGTCTTTTTTTAAAATGTACAAAGGCACTAATGAAATTTAAAAACTCACTGAAAAAAACTGGCGAGGAATATTTTAATCATGCCTGTTTCAACAGATATAGGCACTGCAAGAAACAGGCATTTCTCTTAGCTTCAATTGGCTGCCTCCCCCTACAACTTACTTGACTTTTCAATAGAAGTTATCAAGCCAGTGTGTAGATATAACATCCTTGTATTAATGGTGTATAGTACTCTATGTTTCAGCATGCAGAACATAAAATACTTACGCGTATCAAAGTGCTATTATTCTGTGAATGAGTATCTTGAATACAAAAATTAATAAGAAACAGAATACCATAGCTAATTGATGTACTTGTATTGTCAATAGTTATTTCTTGTTCGAAACTGTTTAACATGTGTAACGTACTTATACTTGTGAATGTAATTGTCCGATTCCCCATGTAATTTTGAAGGGTCAATTTGCCCATTACATCGACTGTTGCAATCTATACCTAATGGACAATAACCTTTGTTTCAGAAGTTGAGGTTGAAGAGTTACTTTCCCTCAGATAAATCTTCTGTTTCCTCAACTAAGGATTTTTTTTAAGATGCTCTGGAAGGTTTGGGAATACAAGAGGTACAGACTCTGTCTTCAATCTCTTGATATATGATTCAGGTCTTTCCAAATAATCAGAATCGATGAAGTGGTCACTAAATACTTTCCAAGACGTCGATGGAAAGAAGAAATTCTTCCTTTTCATGGCATTGTCCCATAATTTGAGCAATGGCTTATTTTTTAATGTAAATCTGCTATATATGAGAAAGGATTTTAAAAATGAACAAATTTACTAATGAAATTTAAAACCTCACTGAAGGAACTGGGGAGGAATATTTTTATCATGCCTGTTCGAACAGCTATACCTACTACAAGTAACAGGCATTTGTCTTAGTTCCAGGGAGAAACCGCACAAACTAATTATATACATGTGAAATGTCTTTTGTTACTCAAATTTACTGAAAAAATTGTTGTTGAAAAGTCGGTGTTAACTCAAAATAGTTCACAAACAGTAGTAAATAATCTCTCTCCTTTGCTAAAGCTGCAAATGGCCGCCACCCCCTACAACTTACTTCACTTTTCCATAGAAGTTAGCAAGCCAGTATGTAGATATAACATACTTGGATTAATGGTGTATAGTACACTCTGCTTCAGCATGCAGAACATAAAATACATCCCGCATATCGAAGTGCTACTATTCTGTGAATGAATATCTTGAATTCAAAAATTATTGAGAAACAGAATGCGGTAGTCAATTGATGTACTTGTATTGTCAATAGTTATTTGTTGTTCGAAACTGTTTAACATGAGTAACGTACTTATACTAGTGATTGTAATTGTCCGACTCCACATGTAATTTTGAAGAGTCCATTAGCTCATTACATTGAATGTTGCACTCTGTACCTAATGGACAATAACTTCTATTTCAGAAGTTGAGGTTGAAGGGTTTCTTTCCTTAAATAAATCTTCTGTTTCCTCAACTTATGATTTTTTTAAATGCTCTGGAAAGTTTGGGAATACAAGGGGTACAGACTCTGTCTTCAATCTCTTGATATATGATTCAGGTCTTTCTAGATTATCAGAATCGAAGAAGTGGTCACTAAATACTTTCGAAGAAGTCGATGGAAAGAAATTCTTCTTTTTCATCGCTTTGTCCCTTTAATTTGAGGAATGGCTTATTTTTTAATGAATACTGCAATATATGAGAATGGATTTTGAAAACGAACAAATGCACTAATGAAATTTAAAAACTCACTGAAAAAACTGGCGAGGAATATTTTTATCATACTTGTTTGAACAGCCATAGGCACTGCAAGAAATACGCATTTTTCTTAGTTCCAGGGGGAAACCACACAAACTCATTATATACATGTTAATTGTCGTTTATTGCAGGAATTTATTCAATAAACTGCTTTTGAAAAGTCGGTGTTAACACTTGAATAGTCAATTCAAAATTGTTCACAAACAGTAGTATATAATCAACTTTGCCTAAGCTGCAAATGGCCGTTATCCCTACGACTTGCTTCACTTTTCCATAGAAGATAGCAAGCCAGTGTGCAGATATAACATCCTTGGATTAATGGTGTATAGTACTCTATGTCTCAGCATGCAGAACATGGAATACATCCCGCGTTTCGAAGTGCTACTATTCTGTGGATGAGCATCTTGAAGACAAAAATTATTAAGAAACAGAATGAGATAGTCAATTGATGTACTGTCAATAGTTATTTGTTGTTGGAAACTGTTTAACATGTGTAACGTACTCATACTTGTGAATGTAATTGTCAGTCTCCCCAAGTAATTTTGAAGGGTCAATTTACTCATTACATCGAATGTTGCACTCTGTACCTAATGGACAATAACCTCTGTTTCAGAAGTTGAGGTTGAAGAGTTTCTTTCCCTCAGATGAATCTTCTGTTTCCTCAACTGAGGATTTTTTTGAGATGCTCTGGAAAATTTGGGAACACAAGAGGTACAGACTTTGTCTTCAATCTCTTGATATATGATTCAGGTCTTTCCAAATAATCAGAATCTATTAAGTGGTTACTATATACTTTCGAAGACGTCGACGGAAAAAAATTCTTCCTTTTCATGGCATTGATCCATAATTTGAACAATGGTTCATTTTCAATGGAAATCTGCATTCTATGAGAATGAATTTCAAAATGAACAGATGCAAATATGAAAATCAAAAACTCACTGAGAAAACTGTCCAGGAATATTTTTATCATGCCGGTTTTAACAGACATAGGCACTGCAAGAAACAGGCATTTGTGTCAGTTCCAGGAAGAAACCGCACAAAATAATTAAATTCATGTTAATTGTCTTTTGATACACGAATTTACCGAAAAAACTACCCTTGAAAAATCAGTGTTGACACACCTTGAAATAGTTCACAAACAGTAGTAAATAATCAACTTGGCCGCAAGCCACCATCACTTGCTTCACTTTTCCATAGGATTTAGCAAGACAGTGTAGTAGATATAACATCCTTGGAACAATGGTGTACAGAACTCTATGTTTCAGCATGCAGAACATAAAATACATTCTTCGTATCGAAGTGTTTCTATTCTGTGGATGAGTTCCTTGAGGACAAAAAATACTAAGAAACAGAATACTATAGCCAATTGATGTACTTGTATTGTCAATAGTTATTTGTTGTTCGAAATTGTTAAACATGTGTAAAGTTCCTATATTTATGTCTCCCCATGTAATTTTGAAGGGTTAATTCGTCGATGTAAAGAAATTCTTCCTTTTCATGGCATTGGTCCGTAATTTGAGCCATGGCTCATTTCTCAATGGAAATTTGCAAATTATAAGAATGGATTTTCGAAATGAACAAATGCATCAATGAGATTTCAAAACAGGCGAGAAATATTTTTGTCATGCCTATTTAAACAGCCTTAAGCACTGCAAGAAACAGGCATTTGTCTTAGTTTCAGGGAGAAACCGCACATACGTTGATTGTCTATTCTAACACAAATTTATCGAGAAAATTACTCTTGTTCACAAAAAGTAGTAAACAATCAACTTTGCCTAAACTGCAAATGGCTGCCATACTCCACCACTTGCTTCACTTTTCCATAGAAGTTAGCAATCCAGCGTGTATAGATATAACATCCTCGGATGAATAGTGTATAGTACCCTATGTTCCAGCTTCCAAAACTTAAAAGACATCAATCGTATCGAATGCTACTATTCTCTGGATGAGTATCTTGGAGACAAGAACTGCTAAGAAACAGAATGCGATAGTCAATTGATGTATTTGAATTGTTGATAGTGTTACTTGTTGTTCGAAATTGTTAAACATGTGTAAGGTACTTATACTTACGATTGTAATTGTCCGACTTGCCATGTAATTTATTGAAGGGTCAATTCATTCATTACTTCGAATGTTGCATGCTCTACTTAATGGACAATAAATAATAAAATTGGTTGATTAAATCGATGCGATTTTTCAATGATTTACAATATCGATTTAAAATGTATATTAATGTAAATTAATTAATTATAGATAAAATATTTTTTTAGCAGTAGTCAACTAATCTCTTTCCTTCCTCAAAACTATACTTATAACGATTCGAAGAATCCATGCCATGCTCCTTCATAATTATTCAAGTAAAATAATTTATGATGCTGAGTACGTTTCAATTTTTACAATGTCCCACAATAAACCGAATTTTGTAAGCTTCCGAATGTTTTAACTTTTCGACTTCGAGCATCTGGTGAATAGTCGTAAAATAGAATGGGCACCAATATTTCAGGTCTGAAACTATTATGCAAGAAGTTGCAATTTCCAGGCTTGTTATTTACATTTTTACGATCGCGGGAGCATGCCTTAAAAATTGGGTCGGACATTCTAAACGGTCTAAAAATAAATATGATATTGTTTTTCTAACGATCTGTTTTTCTAACTTTGATCGGGAGTTCTTGCGAAAAACATTTTTATGAATATGAATCATTCAAGTTTTATGAAAACGGAATATCTACAAACAAGAACCCACGCGTGCACAATTTTCCCGAAACTTCTGTCGGAAATCGTGTTTACTTACACATTTGAACTTTTTATGAGATAAGTTTATACAGAGTGACCAAATTTCGATGTTTTAGTACTTGGAGGCTGTAGGTTTCAGTTTTAAATAATGTTTGAGGCATTGGAAATTTTTTATAATTTCGTCTATCCTCGGTTTCTCAGTTGTTGTGAAGTTTTCTTGAAATTGTACCGATATTTTTTGAGTAGAATGAAATGATTCTTTTTCGTTTCGACGGTTTTTGGGCAATCACATAAACTTGTATTTTTCTTTATGCGTGTTGTATGCTTTGTTGTTATAACAGAATAAGAAGCAGAAAAATCACAAATATGCTCAGGATGTATCGTTGCTAGCCACACCAAGTGGCGTTACCAACAAAAATTTTTCAAAATTTCGACAATAGAATATCTTATTCGGAAAACATTTATAGCTTACAAATGGGCGTAATCGAAATATGTATAGTTTCATGATAAATGCATACAAGCTCTTTTATCTCAAAGGAGCCACCCTATATCATTTTTATTTCGTACTGATTGGCAAAACTTGTCGAAATACTTCGAATGATTTTGTTTAGAGACATCTTTTGACGTATACATGGTGTTTTCGAATGAAACGAACATATTTTAATGGGGAATAGAGTAACTCAAGGCATTCCCGAAATGGTGTATGAAAGTCATCAAAGCTTTCGGGTTTTCAAGAGACAGCGTGTTTTGTTTTTGAACAAATATTTCATCATTCATAACTCGAGAACACGTTGACCAAAATTGATGTAATTTCACACATTCATTAGGCTAGTTGTACTAAATCGATTCATGAATGAAAAACAAACTGCAGGTCCGTACTCAGCTCAAACTTTATATTATTTGAAAACGGATAATATAGACACCCTGTATATGGATATTCTAAAGTTTTTCTGTACAACGCAACTATGATTTATAACGGTTCAACGCGTGTAAAGAAAATCAACATCAGCATAGTTACTATCAATGAAATTAACAATGAAAATATGATGATCGGCAGTTTTAGATCATATAGAAAGAGTAATGGAAAATAAATTGTTTGATTTTCTTTTCAATATGGTTTTTAAGTAGAATTTAAGTTTACATGTACCATCAAATAATCACACGAAGAAACATAGAAAAAACAAAAGATAGTGGTTTAACATATACGAAAAATAGAAAAGCTAAATATAAATTAATGAATCATTAAAGAATATTTCCGAAATAGTCAGTGTCGAGTTCCAAATAGTTCCTGTATTGTAGAAACACATCATTGATGTATCAACGAATCATTTGTTAGTCATTTTGTATATCTGCACAGGTGACTATTATGTGATTTACTACTTGTTCTCTGCGGACAATATGTATTTCATACACTGTATTTCAAATAATCCCACAGAAAGAGATCTAGGGGAGTGAAATCTTATGCAACAGGCCCGCAGCGAAGAATTTACCTATGCTCAGAAAATTTCTCACATCATTTGACGTATGAGGTGTAGTGCCATCATGCTGAAAACAAATTCCCTTTCACATTTATGTGTAACAGATTTAGCAGAATATCGAGCAAACAATCCAAATATAATTCACTTTTCCCTACTCCTAAAAAAGTGTGAGGTTCAACCAGATGGCCATAATACACACCACACATTAACAGAAAATCTTTGTGGATGTATGAGAGTTTAGACACTTCAAATGTGCTCAGTTATGCTATTGTAGTGAGTCTTTGGGACAAAAATTCTTCTGTAAAAATTCTGTTGTGAAATCTCATCTCCTAGCTGTAAGCCTTTAACAGTTTGTTTATTAAATGCTTTCAAATTTGCCTGATTAAACGTTTTCCAAATTATATTTTATGGAACATTCAAACGGCGATCTTTCCCGTGCTAATTTCAGGGGTTTGCTCTACTATGTTTTGGGTATTTTATTCTTCCTGAACATTATGTCAAGTGGGACTTTCATGTTTAGAAGCAGAAGGTGAAGTTCCTAATTCCGATAGTTTATTAAACACCTTATGAAATGTTTTGTTATTTGGAATCTGCTGATTTCCGAAGCGTAGTTCATATATCGCCTTCCAGCTCGTGCATTACCATTGCAAAATCCATAACAAAACACCTTATTCGCATATTCTATATTTATGTATAAATGAGACATTGCTTTTTCCCTTGATTTCACTAAAAAGATTTTGATTACTTGAATGAATTTCATCAGGTTCTTTTCTGACAGATCATTGATCGGAATCAGTGAAAAACATTTTTAGAACCATAGGCTAGCATTTTTTCTCTCTTTGTGATTGTTTTAGGTATTCTGATGCAATTTTTGTAAATTGTGGATGCCTTGGCAGAGAAAACTAGGGCTCGTTAAATGAAGCCGAAAACGACTTCTATGAATGGTAAATGTACATTCTGTCAAAAAAGTATCGGATTGGTAAATGAAACAAAATATATAGTCTTCATCCAAATTTATTGTACCGCCATCAAAGTAGGCCCTTTCCGAAATAATTCATCTACGCCGATGAATAATCATCATAACATTTTTTCAACCGTTTTTCCGGAATCGACTTGAGTTTTCGCCTCGAATTCTCTTTTGTCTTCTATCGATTGAAAACGGGTACCTCGAAGTGGTAACTTGATTTTCAGAAAAAGAAACGAGTCGGCCAGCGCCATATTAGGTAGTTGATCGATGGTATTCCTTGAGTTTTCGGTCAGAAGTTCATTCATAATGAGAGCCTTTTGAGATGGTGCATTATTGTAGTGGAAAATAGATTAGTTATCTTTCCACACATCTGGCCTTCTTCGACGAATTTGCTCTCTCAAACGCTGCATAACACTCAAGTAATATTCTTTATTTGGCGTCTGACCCTCTGGCAAGAACTCTGGGTGCACAACACCGCGATAATCAAAGAAAACAGTCAACAATACCCTTGACTTTTGATCCACTTTGATGTGGTTTTTTGGCTTAGGTTCACTTGGAGGACGCAATTTCAAAGCTTGTTGACTGGTTTGCATGTCAAACTCATAAACCCATGTCTCATCAACAGTTACAATGCGTTTTATGAATATGGCGTCGGGACTGACTCGTTCTAACATGTCTTGAGCCCCCTTTCACGCGATTCAATATTTGAAGAAAATTCAAGTCTTTCACATAATTACATAATAGTATGCCAAACTTGAGGAGGTAAATCTACGTGCCATTTTAAGAAAAAAAGTTCATATAAACATAGGTCCGCAAAAGCTTTCTTATCAGCACGCCAAAACAGTGGCAGGTCGTTCTTGTTTTGATTTTTTAAAGCACGAGGATTAAACGTTCTGTAAAGCATCTCAGTGATTCAATTACACTATCTCCAGATGCATTAGAACAGTGGTTTCCAAACTTTTTGTAACTGCTCCCCTTTTAAAAAAAAATTGTTGCGACCCCCTTAATTTTTCTAAGAATCTAATTATACTCAACTGATAATATAATTCATTCAATGGGCTACAAAATAATAACCAATATTATGTGAAAATATACATAAGAAAATAATCATTTATTATAAGAAATAATTATTTTAAATGTAATAAAAACAAATGTCACAAAAATACAAAAAAAAAGAATATACAGGGTGCTACATAATAATATGTCACAACTTAAGTGGATAAATCTACGTGCAATTTTAAGAAAAAAAAATTCATATAAACATAGGTCCGCAAAAGCTTCGCTACGGAGCTACAGAGTGTTGAAATTTCCGGAAAAATTGGTTTTTTCTTCGAAACTCCTGCAGTTTTCGAGATATTCAGCCCAAAATTTGGAGTGCAAGCTATTTTTACAGCCTCCATCATTACACGTCCTAGATTTTTACTGAAATTCCCAAGGTGTTTCCTTTTTCCGAGGCCATGTCTCCTTTCGCCCTTTCAAACATTTTTGTAGTGCGCCACTGATCAGCGTACAATCAATTTTCGTCACCTTCGTTCAATTTAGAAACTTTTTTGATTTTTGTAATTTTTACGTATCTCCAACGGTTTTTCGAGTGAAAAATTCGAATTCTTACGTTATTCGCTGAATAAAAAAAAATATAAATACTCGATAGGTATGTCAAAAATTCACTTTTATTTTGATAGCTCGTCTTCTGAGACTCAACTTATACTTATTCGATATCAAACTAAAAACAGAACAATTAAAAACTAAATAAATTGCTGGAAGTGTCCTCCACCGGTAAGAATACTGGCCTCTGTCATTCTTCGCATATTATCACGCACTCTTCGAAATATTCCTAGGGTATTTATTATGGTGTCACAAGAGGTTATTATTCGATTTCTCAATTCTTCTACAGTGTTACCACTGAAGTGGTAAAAACTAAACTTTTGAGATATCCCCATAAGAAAAAGTCTAAACTATTTAAGTCTGGGGACCCAGGAGGCCATGGTTCTGGCCCATTCCGACCTATCTATCGGTTGTTGAATGCATTATTCAAGAATTCCCTAGCTTCTCAACTAAAATGTGCTGATGCCCCGTCATGCATGAACCACATTATGTTTCTCACCAAAAGTGGCACATTCTCGAGCAATAAAGGTAACTCCTCCACAAGAAATTGTCAATAAGCGGGACCGTTAAGTCTGTTAGGAAAAAAAATGGCCCAATCGAATAATTTTCAATTATTCCGACCCAGACATTTAGAGAGAATTGTTCTTGTTGATGAGATTCTTCAATCAACTGGGGGGTTTCCTCAGCCCAATAAAGATTATTGTGAAAATTTGTGATAGCAGTTCTCGAATAGTTAGCTTCGCCTGTGAAAATTATTTCACTATCAAAATGAGCATCTTCTCTAATTTTATTTAAGAACCATCGGCAGAAATTCAGTCTTCAAGGAAAATCTCGAGGAAGTAGAGTTTGGACGCGTTGAATGTGAAACGGGTACAAAAAAAGTCGTGGAGAATCCTCCAAACTAGAAAATGTGAAATATTCAACTGATTTCCAATTTTTCTTGTACTCACAAGATTTCAAACCAATGCAATTCAAAACTGCTTCCTCAATATCTGGAGTTCTCATAGTTTGAGTTGCACCTTTCAATTGATTATTTGCAGTAAAGTACCAGTTTCCCTCAACCTTCTGTTGATATTTGAAAATGTTCGCCTGTCTGGTGTTACTCGATTTGGAAAGCGCGCCTGATATAATCGCCTAGCGTCTGTTATGTTTCCGTCAGCCAGACCGTACATGTAATGGATATCAGCCATTTTGGTGTTAGTAAAATTAGCCATTTTGTGTAACAGCAATAACTTCAAAAGCCTTAAAACTAATCGTTGATTTAATAAACAACTCGAGCAGACACTGGTTCAACCTTAGCAACTGTCGAAATAAATAAATAAATGAAAAAAATCAAAGCCTACTAGTCATTTTTTTAATTAGAAGTGCTTTCAATTCAGCGAATGCATACAATCGTTTAATAATTTTATGCTCGAGAACGATCGGAGATACGAGAAACTTACATGTGTCAAAAAAGTTTATAAATTGAACGAGGATGACGAAAACTGATTGTATGCTGATCAATGAAGTAATTCAAAAAAGTTTGAAAGGGCAAAAGAAGACATGGCTCCGGAAAAAAAAACATCTTGTAGGTTGTAGTAAAAATTTAGGATGTGTAATGATGGAGGCTGTAAAATATAGCTTGCATTCCAAATTTGGACTGAATATCTCAAAAACTGCAGGTGTTTTGAAGAAAAAAACAATCTTTTCCTGAAATTTCAACACCCTGTAGCTCCGTAACGAAGCTTTTGCGGACCTATGTTTATATGAACTTTTTTTTCTTAAAATCGCACGTAGATTTACTCCCTCAAGTTGTGACATACTATTATGTAACACCCTGTATATAAATATCGTAGATCCAAATGTTTTTGAAGTATTTTATTTAATTTTCTCATTTCAGTTCCAAACGATGAACTATTTCCACTGGATCTAGATTTAGATATTAATATAAAAATATAGTAAAAGTCTTCCTATTTTATTTCTATTGTTTTTTCATCATACATGACGCTAACAATTTCAGTCAAAATGAGTTGATTTTGTTTGTAGTTTGAATGACTGTTTGTCAGTTTTTCTTCTACTTGCCAAGTGGCGTAGTTTGGGGATTACTTACACGTATTGCGTTAAAAACGAAATGAAATGAACTGAAACCAATAATCTGGCATAATGTCGATCAGTACCAGGTCAATTTCAGGCTAATACAGACTACTTTCTCCATATCATTACCTTCCTCGCAAATTACTCACCCGAAAAGCACAAGTTCCGCTGGTTAAGCCTCAAGCCCCCTTTCAATTTTCAACAGTATTAAAGTAGGAACAAATTGAAATAAACTGAAACCAACATTTTGGCCTAATGTCGATCAGCCCCAGACCAATTTCAGGCTAATACAGATTCTCTCTTTCTGCATATAATTACCTTCTTCGTACATTACCCACCCGAAAAGCCCAAGTTCCATAGGCTAGGCCTCTCTACCCTCTCAATTATCAACAGTGAATTTGACTTCCTTTAGCAAGAGGGTTAGAAAATCTGATCAAGAGCATATATTTATATCACTACAATAATTTCATCAGTCTGGTAGAGCCTTGACTCTTTGGTCCTATTAAGCCAGCCGTTACTGATGGTAACATATACTTCTCGTAGTTTTTGTATTCCACTTTAGAAAAGACGATATTCCTTTTTTTTAATTTCACAATAAATTGAATGATGAATCCTGATCAATTCAATTAATCAATTACATAATTGGTGTATTCAATCGATTTTTCTATTTAATTAGGATTTGTTGTTGGAACACAATACAAAATACAATACTCTCAGATAATAATATAATATATAATTTTTGAATTTTTAGAAGAAATCAGAAAACTTTCAAAGATTCAAATAGTAATTCTTATAATGATATAACCAACTAGTTATTCATAGTTTCATAATCGAAGCTTTAGCTTTAATTGGAAAACATTGAGAGCCAAAAAAAGTAGTTGTGTGAATTCAACTCACAAATGCACCTTTAGAACTTTTATATCAAAATTTTTGTTTCAACCATAGATTTATTTATTTATTCGAATAAAAAAAAAGAAATTTACATATCAAAGCAATATTGCTTGATCTCAAAATTTGATGTGAGTTAAAAATACAATCGAGGAAAGCCGGGACACATTAAGCTTCCCACGATCGTCCCCAAACGAAATTTAAAAATTTACATTCTCATACCTGAAATTTGAAAAAAAAATAGTATTAAAAATTTTTTTTCTTACATTTGATATCAAAGCAGACATAAATAAATAGTTTAAAATTAAAGGATCAAATTTATATAGTCCTGTTTTAACTCTATATTTTGTACTACATGATACAGAAAAACATAGAAATTCGACCAGCCTGTACTGTACATTGCAGTTTAATTTATGCCATTGTGAAAATTCAAGGTGGAGCATTGAAAATCACCACTTCCGAGTAAGTGAGAACTTTGAATATGGCTCCTTCACAGTTTTGTTCCAAATAGGGAGCAATGAAAAATTACTGATGTGTTTATCTACGGTACAATTATGAGGGTCAAAAAGTTTAACCCTCGGGTCGCCAATGACAAAGGAAAAGTATTAAACGACAAAGGCATAGGGAGGAAATAAAACTTTAGCATGTTAATGTTAACGTTCAGCCATTGTTAAAAGTGACCAAGGGTCAGTTTTTCAATAAAACAGATCATATAAATCAAGTATTGAGCTTTTGTTACAGCGACCTGTGCGGTTGACTTTTGGCCTACATCTGTCCTTCCTTGTTGTAATGAATCATCAGAGCACTCTTTTCGCATTTTTGGTACACACTGTTGGATTATTCCTGTTTAAATATTTTCTATTGTCGATTCTGACGAAAGCATATGGTTTAAGTTACGGTAATAAACGATTTGAATGTTTGCATGTAGCCATTATGCGTGCAAAATTTCATGGCGATGGGAACATTTGGATGAAACGAGGATACAGATAGATTTTGGAAATGAAATTACGATAAAAATTTTAGTTCTCTACATTTGTTTTGGGTATCATCTTTTTTTTAAGACTACAAATAAATTCAGTTAAGTCAAAGAGATTCTTTCAGTAATTTCGAAAATCATATAATAATTTTCAATTAGAAACTAGTTCATAAGTTTTTCAATTAAGAGGACAGGGCCGTAGCCAGAACTAAGTTAATGACAGGGCTTTTATTACAGCCCATACATTCTAATTGAAAGATGTTAATATAAGTTGATTTTCAAAGTCTTATGCTACCGTATTGAGTATGCGTAATAAGTATTATTATATCGTCAATTTTTACTTCTTTAGTTCTATTTGTGTTCTGATTTAACACGATGCAACTAGTTACCCTTTGAGGATAATGGACTTCAAATGGAATGAATTCAGTGAAATTGCATTATGTTTTAGACATATGTATTACACTTACAAAATGAAAATATATATTGGTAAATAAATGATAAACTTTACATATGAATGATGAACAAAATAATTGTCCAACTGTTAGGTCAATGTGTTTACTAAATGAACCTTATTAATTAACTAGAATTTTTACTAATCATTATTTTTTGATTGGGGAGGTCGTTACTTGATGAAGATCGATGTACATATTTTCAATGAAATAAAACTAAAGTATTTAGATTTTCACTATATTAACTATATTCAAAAAGCAATCCAGGAAGTATTTCCAAGTATAAAAATTTCTAACACAAAATACAACAGTTTAACCCATATGGGTAATCCTAGTCTAAAATTAAAATCATTCCTTTCGCATTATAATTTCAATAAAGCATTCCGAACTGGTAATTCTTCAGGCCGACATATCAAAAACTGCAAATCTAAAATTGATAAAGGTTATAAATCCGGAGTTTATAAGCTGTCTTGCAGGGATTGTAATAAAATTCATATTGTTAGAGCTTTCAGAAATTTGAAAGTTAGATTATCCGAGCACAAACGCAGTTTCAATTATCATAAATCATATTTCCATTATTCTAATCACTTACTCGAAGAAAACCATAACTTTAATGATAATTTCAAAATTTTACACAATGAAAATAATACACAAACACTCAATCTATTGGAAATTTTAGAGATCAACAAAGAAAAGAATTCAGGTAGGTTACTTAGTCAATTAGATCTTAATCCTTCTACTTTACTCCTTCTTTTCAATTCATAAAGTAAGCAACTCCGATGGGTTTTCCAACATACCCTTTGTACTTGTACCTATTGTAATATTAAGTAGGAAATAAGACTAATATAACTCTGTTCATTAGTTTGTATCTATCTGATGAAGCCACAGTGTGGTGAAACCGGTCATAGTTTTGTTTATATAGTGAAAATTTAAATACTTTAGTTTTATTGAAAATATAATCATTATTATAATAATATGACGTCATATCACCAACATCTAGTAGATCATGCATATAAAACATTATCAGTAACTTCATGATGACATTGGATGAAGTCAATATTGTAGCAAGAGAAGAATTTCTTTTTCTTTATACACAATTACGGCAATATGTTACCAACCTTACCATGGATTAACATCACATAAATTGTAAATTTATAAATATTTTCAGTGACGATATACAAAATATTACGCCTTTCCAATTAGTTCGGGTTCTTAAACTGCAGTGAATAGATGATATTTTGTGTGTTCGTGAAAAGATATTTCCATTGTAATAAAATGTACGAAAATTATTTCAGCATATTTGAGGACCTGTTGATTGATGAAAATGGTTCATTATTGCTAGGTGAAAATCACCGAACGATCGCAGCTCGAGATCTGGACCCGTCGACATAAGCTATTCGTATCAAAGTTTCAATTTTGTGCGATTCGGTTTGATGCATTATTTAGAAAATAAATCTTACACTTTACTACACAATGAACGATATCAATTTATTCAGCTATAACAAGAAAAGGACACATATATCGATAAAAGTAAATAATGAAAAAAAATTTTCTACAATTTCAATTTTTTTGGCAATAATGACAGGTAGCAGGCGGCCTCACCTCTGTCGCCCGGTGTGGTAGCACCACACTCAGCTATAGGTCGCGTAAATTGGTCTTCTGTATGACTAAGTTTCGGGATCTGGCGGATGGTCCGGATTCCAGGGTGAGAAGGATTGGCAACGAAGCATGATGAGCTTTTCTGGGACAAAATCATCCAGAGTTGAAATAGTCTCCCATTCGGACCTCCGGGAGGGACTGCCTCGAGGAGTTCATGATGCGGGTAAGTGGAGCACTCCTCTGGCGAATTCACTAATTCATTCACGTTCTAGAAAAAAAAGGAAACTCTTGATAAAATTGCAGTATCAGAGGACTGGGGCACAACAACGTGAATGTCGATGCAGTCCATCAGCATCTGTAAAACGTACAACCCCATATGCTGGCCCTAACCGAAACCCAAGTAAGTCAAACAACCGACACAACGTATTTACGGTTTTAATGGGTATGAGTTACATACGAGATTAAGGTTTGAAGGGGGCCTCTGTGTTTTCGACAGATTGAATGTTGCATGCCAGAGAGAGGACACGATAGAATACGGATCAGCAATAATCTAACGCAGCTAGTCGAAAAGAATACATGTCTACCCAACCGACTTTCCGAACACCTTGGATCTCTTTTTGATCTCAGATCCACATGATTTTGGAGTGTAGGTCTCAGCACTGCTAGGCAACTCAGACCACAACCTTAATTCTGCTACTGAAACTATTGTGCTACCGCTAAAAGAAGAACCTAAACCACCCAGATGCATTTGGCACTATAACCATGCTAATTGGTATAAGCTGCGTGAATTCTTTTCGTGCTTTCCGTTCAGTGATGTTTGCCTTTCAGATCCTGACATGAATGTGTGCACTGAATCTGTTACAGAAATCATTCATGCAGGAATGGATCTCTACATCCCTCATTCCATGAAAAGAACAACAGCACAAAATCCATGGTTCAACAAAGACTGCGAAAGAGCCTCTGCAGGCAAGAGCAGAGCTTACAAGTCATGGAAGATGAATCCAACAGAGGAAACAAGAACAACCTTCGTACGAATACGGAATGTATGCAACTCCTTGAACAGGCAAGCGGGACTAGACAATTATGGTCTATGACGAAGACTGTCAGTGCCAATTTCTGCAAATCTGCGTTTCCGCCTCTTGTTAGAGAAGACGGAAGTATAGCATCATCTCCGAAAGAGAAAACCGATCTCTTTGCTCTCTTGTTCTCAAAGAATTCTGTGCTGGATTCATCTAACGCAATAACACCGAACATTCCACCTACAAATTCTTCCATGGCAGTAATTAAGTTTACAACCGCACTGTGAGACGGGCTCTCGAGCAGCTGAACTGCTAGAAGGCAGTTGGTCTAGACGAAATACCGCCAATCGTCCTGAGAAAGTGTGCTCTCGAACTGGCACCTATTTTTAACCGCCTGTCAGATTTCTCATGAAATCCAGACATTCCCGAGAAGCTGGAAGATAGCGAGAATTCAACCAATCCCAGAGAAATTGAAGAAGTCCTTACCCCAAAACTGCCGCCCTGTTGCACTCCTTTCCATTATGTCCAAAGTGATAGAGAGAGTCATAAATGATGAACTCATCAAATATCTTGAGTTGGAGGGAAACATCAACGACCGTCAGTATGGTTTTCGCAGGCAAAGATCGACAGGAGATCTGCTCGCCAACGTCACTCATGTTTGTACATCAACGATGGAAAAACATGGGGAATCTAGAGCAATAGCCCTCGACATCTCTAAAGCCTTTGATAGGGTTTGGCATGCAGCCTTGTTGAGTAAACTTGCTGCATATGGGCTTTCCGAAAAATTGCTGGGTTGGATAACTAGCTTTCTTATAAATAGATCAATACAAGTTGTGGTCGACGGTATAACATCTGATTGTTTCCAGTTGCAAGCAGGACTACCTCAGGGATCCATTCTTTCGCCAACCTTGTTTCTGTTGCAGATAAACGATCTTCTGTCATCTATAGAGAACATGATCTTAGGTTTTGCAGACGATTGTACCCTGGTTTTGTCTTTCAGTAGTCTGCGGCCGATTACAGCTGCGGAATCTCATCGTTAGGGATGTCAAAAAATTAATAACTTAAACTCTGACATACAGAGGATATCTGAGTGGGGTCAGTTGAACCTGGTGAGCTTCAAAGCGAGCAAGACGCAAGCAACTACGTTTTCTAGAAAGGTTCCCGCTGGAGAACCTCCTCTAATAATGCAAGGCCAACAAATTGCATCCAAAGATTCGATGCACCTTCTCGGAATAACGGTCAACTCCAAATTTTGCTGGCGTGAACATGTATCAGCAATAGCTAAGTCGGCATCAGCTAAACCTAGTTTTCTTTTCAGAGCCAAGCGATACTTCATGTCATCTCAGCTGTTGCTTCTATATAAGGCGCAGATTCAACCTGCTATGGAATACTGTTCCCTTGTATGGGGATCTGCGCCCAAACACTCGTTGCGGATGTTGGATAGTGTGCAAAAACGGGCTGTGGGTCTCATCGACCACCCGGAGATCACTCGTGATCTCCAGCCGCTGGCTCTTAGAAGACAAGTTTCTCACCTTTCTCTGTTTTACAGATACTTCCACGGAAGATGCTCCAAGGAGATGAAAGACCTTGTTCCGGGAAAACTCATGTTTTGCCGCAACACTAGGCTGTCAAGGAGTTCTCTTCATATGGCGGTACATTCAACGATCCCTCGAACCTCTCTGTATAAGAATTCCTTTGTTTACAGGGCCAGTGAGCTGTGAAACTCGCTTCCGTTCAACATCTTCCCAACATCCTACAATTTGGCCCTCTTCAAGAAGCGAGTAAACAGACTCCTAAATTCTTACCAGAATTACATCCATGTGATGTAACAGGTTCACCTATACCTGGGAAGCGCGCATGAAAAAAATGCATTAGTTTCTATTCATTATCAAAATTCACGTTCATTTGAAATCAAAAATAAAGTTATAAGATAATGTTAAAAGTAAAACGTCCTTTACAGTTGTTTTAAAGATCCCTTCATAACATAACACACCATTTGGAAAAAGAGATCGTGGTTTCTTTCTACAGGATCAGATTGTTTGTTGTTTGGCTCGCTGGTTAATTAATATGTTCCCTGTTGAAAAACAGAGGAGCATTAGTTAAGTTCTTAGATTCAAGTGAGTTTAGACATATAAGAGTTAGGTATGTTTTGATGAAATATTTTTTCTGCTGGTTTTCTTTTTCCATTGTTACAGATTTTTCCAGTCCCAATCCCCCTTCCTTTTCACCCTTGTCCTCGTGAATTTCTGGAAATCATGGAGTGCAAGATGACATTGAGAGAATGAAGCTGCTAAGCAGAAAAAATTTTTTGTACTCTTTTTGTACACACGACATTAACATAACATAAACAGACAAGCTATTGCTAGTGCAATCGTGACAGGGAAACGAGTTTTTTTCCACAGGTTTTTTTCACTCGTTTACTGAATCATACGCAAGATAGTATGGTTCCCCTGTTACATTTCCTGTGCTGACACTTTACGGCCAATCGTAGGAGGCATGATGCAAGTTTAGATGCCAGATTAAGGAACAGGCATGGTCTGTTTTTTTTCCCCTGGTATTCTAATTATTCGCTTGTTTTTTTACGATTGTGTTTTTCTGACACATCCCAAAATCATAGATATAAGCATTTATTGTAAATACAATTATTCGAATTTTTGTAAATCCTCTCTTTTCAAAAGAATATATATATATATATATATATATATATATATATATATATATATATATATATATATATATAATATTAATTACGTCAGTTCGTGCACAAGGAGACGAAATGATGCTGATATTTCAATTTTAAATAAAAAGTGTTTCTGTTTAGTAATTTCAAAAAGGGGCGTTCAATTATAGACACCAATCTAATTTATTTGATAACTCAATATCAAAATGGCTGCTGTAATATGTTAAAAAAATTCTTACAGTTCAAAGTCTCTTTTCGCTAAGCCAATTTATTAGTAGCCTCATCTCACACATCATCAAAAATTAATCTTAACGAACTTTTCTGAATAGGAAATGTTTCCAAGAAGAGGGAGCTATTTGTTTTTTGTTATTTTTGGTATTCGGAACTCTCGTCTTCAGCTATTTCACTGTCAGTATGATTGAAACCTGGCAGATGTATTATTTTTGGAACATGTGCCGATGATACTTCTGTTTCTGTTCCCGTTTAAGTTATGTTTGAAATAGGTGAAATATCAGGTTTCGCCACTATTTATCGGAAATAAATCGATTTCCGATAAGGGCGCCGAGAGATGTATAGATACTCAATTCATCAGGGCATAATATACTTCACCATTCACGCCCAATTTCATCACAGTTGATGGTATTTGAGAAAAAGATTGTAGTAAAAATTAAAAGAAAGGTACAGGGTGTTCCGTTTTCATTCATTTCAATTGTAACTCCTTTATTATAAGAGATGGATGAATTAAAAATACAGCGCCTACTCTTTTTGGAACTACGTACTCTGGAAACCGAATACACGAGTCTCTTTGCTTTTAAGATACAAAACATCGACAAAGTTAAAGTGGGTCTGCGTCGAGTTGCAGCACTAAACGGATCACTACTAGAGATGAGACGTGGGTAGTTAAGTACGACACGAAATCTAGGCATCGATCGAGACCAAAAAAACCATGTAGTTTTCAGTCAAAAAAATTCTCACGGTTTTCATGGATTACAAAGGTTACTGGCATCACGGATGTTTACTAAAAGGTTAGACATTCAATAAAGGCTATCTAACCTAACCTAAGTGTCATGAAACGTTTGCGTGAAGCAGTTTGCCTAGAAAGAAAAGATTTGTGCAAAAACAATTCGTGGATTTTATAGTACGATAAGGCATTGTCACAGTGCTAACTTATCCGTTGGTTTTGTGAGTAAAAACGAAACAAATACCTTCCAACAGTCATCGAATTCACCTGATTTGGCTCACTGAGACTTTTTTATGTTGAATCGAGTCAGAGAACCACTACGTGGAACGAGATTCAAGAGTCGAAAGGAGATAATCGGAAAATCGAAGACTCCTCTGATAGCCATACCAAAAATTGAGTATAAAAAATGTTTGGATCGAATTGGAATAGGTGTGTTTTAGTCAATGGGGAGTAGAGAGTTTCATGAATAATTTCCGAAAGTTTTCAAAGTATACACCCTGCATTTCAAAAAACCGAACCTTTTGAAAGTAGAAATAACCAGTATTATTTTTTATACAAATTTTTTTTAGTATTCAATGTATTCAGCTTTTGCATTGATACTCAAATTATTGCGCCAACAGGTGTCAAACGACTTCTCTATCTCAATTTTTGGCATGGTCTTTAGTGAGTGGGTCACCTCACTTTAAATGGTTTCAATCGAATCGTATCGCTTTCCTTTCAACGTCAAATGCAGCTTAGGGAACAGAAAGTAGTCGCACGGAGCCAAATCAGGTGAATAAAGTGAATCTTGTAAGGTAATCATGTGGTTTTAGATAAAAAATTCAGTTGAAACTCTTGATTTATATGTTGGAGCGTTTTCCGATATTCTGTCGGAATACGACAAATTCTTGAAAGCAATCGCTTCATGATGCCCAAATAAAAGACTCCTGTGACTGTCTGACCGAGCCGAACAAGTTTTTCGTGGATAATTCCTTCACATAAAAGCAAATCAGCATAACCTTTACTTTTGACTTCTCTAAGCGATTTTTTTGGGTTTTCCTTCAACCAACGCCTTCCTCAGCAGTTTGCAGCTTTGTTTTGGGCTCAAACTAAAAACACCACGTATCGTCACCAGTTCCAATTCCTTTCAAGAAGTTTGGGTCCTTCCGACCACTTTCAGTGGTGTCTTTGCTATACACAATTCGATTCAATTTTTGGTCGTCGGTGAATTTGTCTGGTCAAACCTCGAATTAACCTTCGTAAGGCCCAACTATTTGGTCATAATGCGGTACACAGTTGTTTGAGGAATGCCTAATTCCATTTAAATAAATTTCACCGACAATTCCACTCATGTGTCAAAATGCACGTTTAAGAACACAGAAATTCGAGTTTGATATCGGATAAATTGCATAGAAATAGGAAGGAAGGTAGGTTATTAGTGAAGAAATTTGCCCATATAGAATCCTTGCAACGCAACATTCACAACAAATAGCACGGTTTTAAAACTGTCAAGAACAGCCATTTTAGTACCTGTTGTAAAGTATATACAAACTAGTTCAACAAATTCAATCAAACATACATAAAGTTTGAGGTTTATACATTTAGCTGTCCAGAATATGCCAATAAAAATTCTCATGATTAAAATGAATAATTATAGATTTAAAAATTATTACAAGCAATTTTTCTTAATTTTCTCTTCAATACGGCATTTTCAAGAAAAATATAAACATGTTTATAATGAATGATTCACAAAATCACGAGAGCGTAGCTCGATTTTGTCGCCAGTTCTCGTTGAATTGCTTGGACGTAAGTTATCGAAAGAGCATAGAAAAATATCCGACCAAATCTGAGCTCTTGTGGTATTACTTACGACAATTTTCATTATTTTGATTAATTCGCGCACTTTTTCGATGTTTTCTTCCGATAATCCAGTTTTGGGACGTTCTGATCTTTCGTCATCATTCAGGGACTTTATATAATAATAATAATAATAACTAAGCAAGAGTAAACTCAGTGTTTGAAGAATATACCGACCAGAACACCTTGAAGATCCACACTTTGATTTACTGTGGAGCAGTAGCATCAGTTTCTTTTGAGAATAATTGAAATTAACATATACCGGTAATCAACTAATTCTACGAAGAAACATAAAAAGCATAAGAAACACAAATTGGAAAGAAAAATATGGGATACAAATTGATGAATCGTTTTAAAGTCTATTTTTAAAATGGGCACCTCCGAGTTTCAAATTTCTCCGAGATTGTAGAAACACATCATTAATGCTTCTACAAATCATTTGCTCGCCATTTTTTATATCGGAACAGGTGTCTGTTATGCGATTTACTAGTTGTTCTCTGCAAATAATATCTACTTCATACACTCTGGATTTCGAGTAACGCCCACAAAAAAAATCTAGTGGTATGAAATCTGAAGACCTTGAGGATTATGCAACAGGCCCATAGCGACCAATGTATTCTAATAGTTTATGCTCTGAAAATTTTTCACACGTGCTGAAACCAGATTCCCCTGATATTTATGCTTTCTCATAGATTTATATATATATATATATATATATATATATATATATATATATATATATATATATATATATATATATATTTAAATAGGAAGAATATTGACCAAGAAATTTAAATACATTTCACCTGTCAATGCTTCTTCAAAAAAGTAAGGTCCAACCAGATGGACATCATACACACCACACTACACACAAAAAGAAAATTTTTGTTGCAATCGTTTATATCAGACTCCATGAAGGTTTTCGATACTCCAAAAGTGCTCGGTTCTGCTATCGTAGATTATAAACCTCGTAAATTGAGCCTCGTCCCTAAATAATATCTGCTAAAAAGACGTTTATGAGATACTACCCTTCTGCGAAAATTCTGTCGTAAAATCTCATCTCCTGGCTATAAGAATTAGTCAGTTTGTTTATGAAATTTTCCTGTCGAAGCGATTTCCAAACTGTCTAAAAAATGGGACATTCAATTCGTGCTGATTTCTCGGGTTTTTTCTACTCTGTTTAGGATATTACATTCCTCCTGAAAGTTCTGCCTAGTGGGACGTTCAATCTTATAAGCTGAAGGTAAAGTCCTTGATTCCTTATTCCTTATATAATGTTTTGTAATTTGGAATCTGCTGATTTCTGAAACGTCATATTCTCGCCTAACAGCTCGTGCTTTACAATTCCAAAATCTAAAACATAACACCGCATTGGCATATTATCTACTTCTCTATAAATGAGGCATTGCTTTTTTTTCTTGACTGCACTGAAATGATTTTGATCCCAAGCTCGAGTAAATTTCATCAGCTACTTTTCTGGCAAATCATTGATCGGAATCACTGTTGAACAGTTATAGAATCATAGAGTAGCATTTTTTCTCTGTGGGATTATTTTAGGTATTCTAATGCAATTTCTGATAATTTGGCATTGGCAATGAAATATCAGGTTTCGCCACTATTTATCGGAAATAAATCGATTTCCGATAAGGGCGCCGAGAGATGTATAGATACTCAATTCATCAGGGCATAATATACTTCACCATTCACGCCCAATTTCATCACAGTTGATGGTATTTGAGAAAAAGATTGTAGTAAAAATTAAAAGAAAGGTACAGGGTGTTCCGTTTTCATTCATTAGGTATTCTAATGCAATTTCTGGTAATTTGGCATTGGCAATGAAAATAAGCCTCGTTAAATGAAGGAAAAAAAAAGACTTTATGGGAATGGTTAATGTATTTGAAATGTACACTCTTCTGCGCATTCCGCACAAAAAAATATCTATAATAATACAATTCATCAGAAAATAATATCGAAAGTCTTGTTTTATTTGTTGTTACCATAAATTAATAATGAATCTAACATGAGTTTTTTTATGACCGGAAAACTGTCGACCATCATATTTTCACTGTTGATTTCATTGAAGGTGAAAATTATGCTATGATTTTTTTCTTACATACAGAAAAAATTCAGATTATCCATATACAGGATGTCTTTATTATCCTTTTTCCAAAAAATATGAAGTTTTGTGTTGAGAACGAACCTGTATTTTGTTTTTACTTCGTGAGCTGATTTAGTAAGGCTAGCCCAATAAATGTGTGAAATTTCATCAATTCGGGTCCCGAGGTACTCGAGATATAAATGATTAAACATTTGACCAAGAACAACAAGTCACTGTGTATCTTGAATTGAAAAGCCAGAAGCTTTGATAAGTTACATAAACCATTTCCGAAAGACCAGGAGTTACTATTTACCCGTTACAGTATGACCCTTTTGTCCCGGAACATCTTGTATTATACTTATAAATATTTAAATATAAGGAACAAAAAAACAATTAACAAGTTTCGTAGAAAAAATAACTCGTTGGTGTATTTGCAAAAAGGAATCGAACGTATACTGAAAAATCATCAAATTACCGAACTCCGCCTTATGTTCTCACATGACATTTGCAGACAATGAAAAATAACGATATAAGAGGTTACATACTCAAAACGCGGAAATAGAAATACATTATTTCCCGTGCAGATTCATAGGTTTTCTATGGGAACCAAAACTGACCAATGTCCAGCTCCAGATGACGGCGTGGGTTGAAATAACGTTCCTTTGTTAAGAAAGGAAAGGGGGTGTATAAGGGATCGTTATTTCGGATTAGTACTTCAAAACGATGGGTGGACAACAGGGTTGGGATGAAATTGAAAGCAATTACTCATGACATATGGTCAGTTCACAAATGTTTCTTATGAAGTAGCGAAATTGTATATATTTTTTGAATAAAGGGGATGAAGAAGATATTTCCGTTTGTACATGGAACTGTATGGAACGGTCGGAAGTAGTTCAAAATGTGATAATACTATCCCAAAATCCACGCAATATTGAATTTGTCGTCATTGGTGCGATAAAATGCTAACAACAAAAACCAATCAATTTTTCAGTTGGCAGGGTAACTTAGAATATTGATCTACCCTAAATGACAATGAATTTCATTGTTTAACAACATTTTAGGAATTATGAAATTTAGTGCTAAAAATCTCCGGAATATCGATTTATAGAGGTGGTTTCAAAGCAACATAATAGGGATAACAGTATATCAAATAGAAACAAAATGGCTGCATTTTCCACTAGGGTGCTTAAATCGGAAATAAATAAATTTTGTGAAAAAATAGAAGAAAATCTATGATATATGCGAAAAAGCTGAATCGATGAATGGTGGGATTTTAGATTAAATTAATGAGAAAAAGGAAAATTATAAATGCAGCTGATAATAACTGGAAAAATATGAGAAAAGTAGAAATGAATTAGTAAATATTTTAAGAACAGTAGATGAAATGTACAGTATAAGCTTTTTATTTCTTATTATATGTTTTCCGTAAATATGCCGCTAATATAGAAACCATGAATATGGAATTTTATATGGGATTATAGGGTACGTTCTAGGTGACATAATGAAAAATAAATATATAAAACTCTTAATTTAACTGAAGTTTTTGACCATATTGATTAATTAATATCTTGAGGCTTAGGCAGTGGTATATAGAATTCTATAAATATTTCTTAATTGGATGTTTTCAAAAAGCTCCTTCAATTCAGATTAGTATTTAGAAGTGGCATTAGTAATTTGCATTTTGAAAAATAAGAGTTCTTTCCATGGATGGAACAATTTTCATAAAGAAATCACAAAGCTCATTTGCCATTTTAAAAAATTCTTGAAGAAGCCTCGTCTTCAATAGGCTATGAATTTAACATTACCTGCAAATCGGTTTCAGTCAAATCTTCATCTTGCAATTCAAGCAACTCCGGAATATCACTTGATTCTATCTGTTTGAACCCATATCGTCCTATTCCATTTGCACTTTCGGCAATGTTTACAGTTTAAGTTTGAGTTTTAACAGATTCTTCGTCATTTTTCGTAGTCAGAACAGGCCATAGTTTATTTCAGTCTGTATGAGTTCAATTCTTCCACTGATTCTTTTATGTTCAAGATACATTTTGCTATGTTAAGTTTCTACCAGCATTCTTTATTATTTATATCAGGATCACATTTCATTGTCATTATCCAATATGATTTCGAAGGTTCGTCTAATGTTGATCGCGATCGACCAGCCGATCGCGAGTGCTTTTTGAGTAGATCTCGAGAAAAAGAAATAACACTCTGCAACGGAAAAAGGCGGCTTTATCAAAGGAACGCGCGGTACTTATCAAAGAAAAGCCGCATTTTTTATTCTTGCCGCTTTTCTAGAAATTTCGGGCGGCGCGTTTGACGGAAACATTCGGGATTTCGTTCACGCCGATAAAAATATTGCACCTGCAGTAATTGGAGTCATTATGAATTGTAACTTGAAGGCAATACTACATCGATACAAAGTTCATTATCAAATAGTACAAAATGAGTGCAGCGAAGAAATCTAAAACATATCTTTTTAACAACCTAAGCATGGTAACTCAAAGAGGCATCATAAAACGGTTCAAAAAAACTATGAAAAGGATTTTGCGCCTTAGAGCGAATTAAGAAAACGAAAAGTACATGATTTGAAATCTTGTTTGAAAAAGAACGAACCATGTTCACAAGACCGGCCGAACAATCAAAAGCTGCTACGATCGCATCATTTAAAATATCTCATATATTGGGAACACAAGAAACCATTCGAAGATGGATCGGTTGTGAAGGAAACATTTATTGAAGCGGGTGAGAATTTATTTGGAGATTTCAAAAATAAAACAAATTATGTCTGCTACTAGAGAACTTCAGTTATCTCGTCCGACTGTCACAAGGAGTATTGAAGTCATTAGTCAGGACATGGCAGATAAACTGAAACATGATATCATGAAATGTACTTTTCTTAACAGTTCAACGAATCCATCGATATGACAGACACTACCCAGCTGTGTATTTTTATTCGGATGGTAGTCAATGACATGTTGGCTAAGGAAGAATTTTTGACTATCATTCCTCTGAAAGGGAAGACCCGTGGCGATGATATATATGACGCTTTCCTCAATTTTGTAAGAAACTACAAGCTACCAATAGATAAATTAGTGTGCATTACAACCAGCAATGAGTGGAAATAAAAACGGTTTTCTGACATTGAGTCGAGCTAATGAAGATTTCCCTTCATTTTTTTTATTCTATTCCATTATACATCAACAAGTTTTGTATTCGAGAGTTTTAAACCCTGAGAAAATTATGGGCGCTGCAACAAAAATTGCGAATTCCATCCGTGTACGTAGCTTGCAACGGCGGTTCTTCCAGTTGCAGTTGGAAGATAGGGAGTTAGCTGAACATAGAGATTTAGTTCTTCACAACGACGTCAGGTGATTGAGTCGCGGATATTCCTAGAAAGGTTTCAAAAATTATTGCCCGAAATAACAGCTTTTCTAGACGGAGTGATGACACTCAGATGTTGAAAAACGAAAAATGGCTGACTGATTTGGCATTGTTGACTGGCATCACAATGCACTTAAACACCTTTAACTTGAATCTTCAAGACATAGGAAAAACTAATATTGAGATGATTAGCTCAGTAAACGCATTCAAAAGTAAATTGCAACATATGATAGATCAACTGAAAAGAAAGGATCGGAAACATTTTCCGTCTTTGAAAGCAAGGATTCCTCAGTTGAATTATGATACGTATGAGGCTGAATTATCAAATATTTTGGGACAATTCAAAATGCGTTTTTATGATTGCGGTAAATTGACAAATATAGCATCATTTATGAGTTCTCCTATTTCATGTAAAAACATTGAGGAATTAGCTATTGAAATAGCAAGTCTGTTCAATATGAACTCATGTTTTGTTGAAAATGAATTGGTGCAGATTATATCAGATATACATCTCAAACCTACAGCAACAATCTAATTATACTCAACTTATAATATAATTCATTTAATGGGCTTCAAAATAATATACAATGTTATGTGAAAATATACATTAAAATAACTGTTTATTATATGATATAATTATTTTAGATGTAATGAAAATAAATCTTACAAAAATACGAAAAAAAAGAATATATAATTAATACAACATTATAAAAATTAAATGCGACAGTTGAGCTTGTTTTTCAACACAAATTTTCTCAAACCGTGGTATCATTGAAGAAATCGCGGTTCTCAGTTCCTTTTTAATCATTAGGCGAGATCGATACTTTGTTTTTAAGACAGCTGTTGTAGAATGTTCTGAGTTCTTGTCTTTTGTTTCCGCGCCCCGACAGCGCTCGGATCCAAACACGAAAGCGAGATTGTTTCTTTCCAGCAAGAGTATGGATGGATGTTTTAGCACTTGCACCGGAAAAATTCGCGTCGACGATTGTGAATTACGTATACCTATTTTGCTGATTCATTTTTTTGATACTTGTCTCGCACCCCACAGGTTAGAAACCACTGCATAAGAGGTAACATCAGTGTAACTCTTCCTTTGCTGCCTTAAATCCAGGAATATACTTTGGGAAATGAATGTTTTGTTTGGCATTCTCTTCCATAACATTGCAGTTTCGTCTGCATTAAATACTTGCTCAGGTTTGTATCCTCCATCAGCTACTAGGTTTGCAAATTCTTATGGATATCTTTCTGCTGCAGCACTGTTTGCAGATGGAGCTTCGCCAAGGATTTTAATACTATGAAATGATTGTCGCATCTCAATTTTAATGAACCAACCTTTAGATGCTTGAAATCCTCCACTACATCAAATACCTCCAGGTCCTCTAAAATGTGAGTAAAGACGCTATGCGTTCTTCCGGGCAATTGGACCACTCAGGGAATTCTATTTTGCTTGCTGTTGCCGATCCATAATCACAACGCTACTTCCGTTTCTTCTATTGGTGGATCAAGAACAATTTTTGCTGACAGTGAAGGTGAATCTACATGCGACTTTATTTCATCTACGGATTCATTTTATCGATCGTACACTTGATTCGTTCACGTTGAATGAGCGTGATACGAATGTAAACGACTCTCGAAGACGTAAACGATCAAGCATTTCTTTTTTCACTAAAAGCGGTAACACTGATTTTTCGTACCGAAACTCGTTTTCAATTCTTAAGGTGACATTATCAATCAGGAAGACAAGGACAGAGACGTATTACTCGATTACAATTTTTGTAACAAATGGAAAAATAAAGCGTTAAAAAACGCATAGCGCCTTTTTCCAGAGGATGAAACGTGTAATAAGTTTTATTTATCAAAATACTTTATGCATTGAGTAATAAAGTCGCTTAAATAAACATTTTGATTGTTTGAATTCTCAAAAACGCCGACCGCGGCAAAAGCGGCTTATGTCAAAGTAAAAGCCCAACCAATGCAACGGCAATATCATTAATAAACAAACTTCATGCGTAGTAGGTCTCTTCTACTTTAATATCAATCCATTCGACGACGCGTTCACAAAGGAATAATATTTTTTAATACATATGTACATACATATGGCAAACTATCCAGTACATCGGTACATACCGATGTACTGGATAGATCCGCGAATAAAGAAATCCTCAGCCAATGTAGGAATTACGAAGTATTTTTTCAATCCGCGAATAGTGAAAACGTGAATGTAGGAAAAACGAATAAGAAGGTTTTACTTGTTTCAAGAATAGTTGGTATAAAAATAGATCAAAAAGCCAAGTTTTGTGGAAAAAGTTATAGAATTTAATGCCCAATAAGATTGATTGCGCAGAAAAGGAATTATATAAAAATAATATGAAAATAAATATAAACAAATTGTTCAAAATATTGAACAAATATTTTGTTGATAGCATACAAAGTATTGTAATCAACTCCACCAGTTTTCATGACCATAAATTCGTATTAGAGAATATTTAACATAAAAGTGATATGTTCAATCTTAAGAAAGTTGAATTGAAATAATCAAAAAGGATAGTCGAAAGATGAAAAATATTTAAGGATGCTTTTATTTTAATTGGAAAACGGGTTTTAGATCCACCGAATGGATCCTGTAGAAAAGGTACCAAATACTAGGGATATTGAGGACTCTCGGCCAATATACACAGTTCTAGTCGATGTAAAATTGCTTCCATTAATTCTGAAGAACCAAATGAATTTCTGAGATGTAAGTGAGGTTATGAAGGAAACCCAGTCGGGCTCCACGTCAAATCATTGCTGTGAATTTGATATTAGATGTGTGTGACAGATGGTTCAACGCAATCTCTTCAGTAGATCGTTTCAGGTGCTATGTGAATCTTTTACGGTTGATGCGGAAGTACCCCAGGGCGCCATACTATCGCCAACTCTTCTGGTTGCAGATCAATGATCTGCTCCACTCCACCGAAAAAAGCATATTTGGGTTTGCGGACGACTTTACTCTGGGTCCTCACTTTCTAATCATCGTAATGTAATCGCTGGAAGTCACACCGACAAAGATACCAACAGAGCATGTCACTGAATTCAGATTTGAGGAAGACATCAGAGTGGGGCCGTTTGAACTTAATCTTGTTTTAACGCAAACAAGACGCAACTGATAACGTTCTCCAGAAAAGGTGCGACCTGGTTTGAAATACTGTTGTATGTGGGGCTTTGCACCTAAACATTCATTACATCTATTGGATAATGTCCAGAAGAGAGCAGTATGCTTCATCGACCACCCAGAGATCACGCGTGATTTCCCTCCTCTGTTTTCTACAGATACTTCCTTGGTAAAAGCTCTGAAGAACTGAAAGGTTCGATTCCGGAAAGAATCCAGTTCCAAAGAAAAAACGTTGTCGCGCGAAACTCTCACCAGCGAACGGTCCTACTAGCTATGCTACGGACCTCTATGAAAATTATTTTGTTTACAGGGCTAGTGTGCTGTAGAATTCGCTTTCATCGACCATCTTGTCGATAACTTACAATTTGGCGCTCTACAAGAAGCGAGTGAACACACACACAGATAAATCATCTCGGGCGGCCAAATCCGTGCCATATTCTTCTCCTTAAGGTGCCTTTTCTAACGAAGATCGGCGATCATCAGGGAAATATTCACTTTGGAGGCCGCAGCTCTGAACAGGGACTTCTTACTGTTGTTGAGCCACTGTCGCAGGTTCGTGAGCCAAGATGTTCTTCTTCTGCTGGGCACTCGTCTTCCTTGGATCTTGCCTTGAATGATGAGATGAAGCAGTTTGTATCTTCTATTTCTCATAATGTGGCCGAAGTATTGGAGTTTCTTCGTTTTCACAGTGGTGAATAGTTGACCGTCGCTGTTTACGCTTCGGAGAACTTCGGAGTTGGTCACCTGGTCTCTCCATGAGATTCGAAGCATTCGCCGGTACACTCACATCTCAAATGCAGCAATTTTATTCTCAAGACATAGTTCAGCCTTCTACTCCATACAGCATAATGGAAAAGACGAACAGCGAACCATACGCAGACACAAGTCGAGACTGAGATCTCTGTTCGTGAGCACCCTCTTCATCTTCACAAAGACAGATCTTGCCTGTTCGATTCTGCTTTGTATTTCGAGTTTCATCTCCCTCTTGCTGGTTACTAGGCAGCCAAGATATTTAAACTGCGTGTACCGCTCAATTTGTTGCCCATCTAGCTGTAGCGTAGCCGGTCATCATCTCTCTTATTAATTACCATAAACATTTATTTGAATACCATACTTTCTGCTGGCAACATGCACTCGGTCTAGTAGCTGTTGTAGTCTAAGCTAATGAGCTAATGAGAAATGTGTCATCTGCGTACCTGATGTTGTTGACAAGTATTCCATTCACTGAAATTCCTTCAGTCGCACCCTTCGAAGCTTCAGTCATTATTCTTTCCGAGTAGAGGTTGAGAAGTGGAGGCGAAAGCACGCATCCCTGCCTCACTCCTCTTGCGATTTGGATTTCTCTTGTCGCATCAGAGTACACGACAACTGACGCCACTTGATTCCAATACAAACTTGCAATAGTATAAAAATTTTTGTCATCCACACCAATATCCTTCAGTATCCTGATGAGTGGAGTGTGTCTGACCTTGTCGAAGGCTTTTTCCTAGTCAATAAAACAGGCAAATACGTCGACGTTCATATTTAGGCTTCTCTGCACGAGCACCTGCAAGCCAAAAAGCGCATCTCTTGTCCCAAATCCGTTCCTGAAGCCAAATTGTTCGCTAGAGACGTGTTCATCACATTGTCTGTATATTCTCTTAAGTATAATCTTGAGATATACTTTAAGGACGTGGGTCATGAGACTACTAGTGCGGTCTTCACATTTCATGGCAATTTACCTTCTCCCTACACTTAGTTGAACAGTCTGGTGAGATATTTAACTGCTCCATCATCAAGCAGCTTCAGGACCTCTCCATGTACGTCGTATGGGCCAGTGGCCTTTCCATTGTTGAGTTGTTCAATTGCATATAGAACTTCATCTTCTAGGATATTTGGTCCCATACTCGCTTCTTCCAAGCCGTGTGATTCTTCTCTCACATCATTGGAGAGCTTCTGAACGTATTCCTCCCATATTCGCTTTTTGTCCTCGATCTCGTTGACAGTATTGACAAGTTGATCTTGAAGAGCATTCATTTCTCTTCGTCGTCTTTTCCTTAGTGACTCTCGAATCTTTTTATGGAGATTGAACGAATCATGTCGTACTGGCAGCTGTTCTAATTCTCGAAATTTTTCCTCTTCTCTACGTTGCGTACGTGGCATCACAGGATGATAGGCATCGCCTCCTCCCAGGAGTTAAAAATTAAAAAAAGATATCTGGCCGAAATTGTTGAAATAAACCATTGGTTCATTCTGAGTGTGGTAAGGTTAGAAATCGAAATTGATTATTGCATTGGGACTAATTCTTTTTATTATTTATTATGATTTATAAATATAAAAATGAGTAAAAATAAATGATATCCCGTTCGAAAAGAAGAATGTTATCAAATATCTAGGTAATTAACTAGCTGAATGTTTAAACTTTGAGGCTAATGCAGATTATGTGATGTGTAAAATTTCGAAGAAAGTATTTTAATCGATAATTTATCGAAAAATTTGTCAGTCGCTATGGAATTTCTATTGTATTGTTGCTTCATATGTATCATATATATGTTCATTATTCTTCAATTATAATCTTCAATATTATTCAGGAACGATTGCAAAAATTGCAAAATATTCAGGATAGAGCAATGAGATAAAAACGATGAATATTCAGTGCTGAACTGTTTGTAGGAGAGTAAGTTACATTTGGTGAAGGCGAAAATTTTTCAAAACGAAAAAAAGAGTTATTTTCACAATCATACCTGAAAAAAAAATTTAGTGGAGTGTGACAGTTTTCGCAAGTGGCTCATTTTTTCGAGCAATTATTGCAGATGAAGATCGTGTGCAAGAGTTCTCTACAAGTCATGTATAGGGTGTTTGTTTAGTTTAGTAATTTTTTCAGTCTGGACCTAAAATTTGATCTTCGTCGTTAACAGTATCATTAACATCAGCCACGTTATTTGTGGTAAGAAATATCGCGAAAATCGAATCCATAAAACTGTCTGTATATCGAAAGCGAATAGCGTTAATTTGTTTTCTAAGTATCGATTCGAATTCCGTAGGTGTACTCTAACAATAGTTAAGTCAGGTTCGATCTCTCCTGAATCATCCTGTATATCAAATCATCATATTCTTCATAAACGAAGCAATGCATTTTCAATTAGAAAAATTTAAGATCTCAGAACAGTCATTATCTATCGAAAAAGAATTTCTGATATTCATCTATCGAAAGGAACTCGACATTGTTGATAATTATTTTACTATGGTTATGAATGTTATTTCATTCCTTCTATGGCCACATAATCGTTCTCGTATGTTGAAAATTGTGATTTCAGCACCCATGATGATCAAATTTTTGAAGCTGAAAATCTCCAAATTTGAAATTCGCTGTTCCCACTAATTTATCTTAGAATTTCTTCTCAAAGTTTATTATAGAGCTTGGAGGACACTTTGTGTAAACGAATAGAAAATTTTTTGCTTGACCCTTAGATTCCTTAAATATGTTTTAGATGAAAACTAAAATTAATTAATAACAAACATTATTAAAATCTAGAAATATCTCATATTTGAGTTCGAAATATTGCCAATATATGGACGCCAACTATGTTACGAAGTATAATGGAGTATATAATATAATAATATCCACTCCTATATTTCACGCGACCCCTTTCATCAGTTACGAAAGTATTGATTTTGTATCGCCCCGTATATTATCGCCTGCCATTTTCTCAAACCGATGTTTGTTCGGTTCACTTTATTTATAGACGAGGTAGAGGATAAATACAACCCTACCCTATCTCAACCCACCCTTAGCGAAAATAGAGTCAGTATGGGAAAAGATAAAAGACGTTTAAAGAGCCAGCAAAATAAATAAAACAATTGGCAACCCCAGATAGGGGTGACTGTATGTTGCCCGCTGCCATTGGTTCCATTTTCTTTGTCAAAACAACATTAGATCAACTTGAAGAGATAAGTATCATAGAGTATATGTACGCATGATGGGTATTTCGAGTAAAGTAAGATTTATTTGATTTGTGCCCATATATTTCAGCATTTTTCAATCAAGTGCATTGACAGGGTTTGTTATGGGGTGAAATCTGCCGGGAGGAATTAAGATATAATCGTTATGATTATTATTTTTAATCAAGACGGTGATGGACAAGGAATGAATTAAATGTAAATACGGGGGATGTCCATATTGTACCTTGGAACGAATCACAAGTAGTGAAAATAAAATTCTAGCAATAACTTTTTAACCATTCAATAATTGTCTCAAATCCACACACAAAGATGATTGAATACATGAATTATTTCATGAAATTATTATGAACGAACTTAGTTCTATTGAAAAAACTAGCGGACTAGACTGACAAATGTCTACTGTGAACCTTTACTGTAATTTTATGTTTCATGTTTATGTAGATAAGCCCTAGGGTTCATCTGAAACGAGCCATGCTGTATATCTTTTATTCCGTAGCGATTGGAAACATATCAAATGATTTTGTTCGTGGGACATCTTTCAACGTATATTTGGGGTTTCATCGAGAAACCCATTCAAAACTGAATCGGGCAACAACGGTGTATAAGAAAACTTTTTCATAAAAAATCCTTTTTCACCTCAAGCAAGCCACTCTAAATAGTTTGGCCACTTTCAAGATTATTTAAAAATGGGAAAATGAATCAATTTTTGAATATAAGGTATGATAGATAGCGCCTGTGTGCATTAACCAGTGAATTAACTTAACTTGAGGTTTTGGACGATAAGGGGAGTAACTTTCGTTGTAATATCTGGACGCCCTTTGAACAATCTACAATAATCTTAAGATTTTATTGTTCTATTTGAATTGCAATTGTTATTAGAAACAAGGTGTTTATTTGATTATATGCTTGTTCGATCATATGATGTATTGTAAATCAATCATTGAGTTAACACTTTGCTGAAGTGGTTGATATTTTTAAAAATAATTATAATGTACACTTCGCCAGAACGTGTTGAGCTGGTAAGTCATTATTACCAAAATCAAAATTGTGCTCGAGATATTCCATAATTACAAAATGGAATTGAAAATAAAATTTATTCTGTATTTCAAAAATCTGCACGACAAATTTCTGCACCTTCAAATATTAGCCAAACTAAGATTTGTTGAATTTTTCATAAATATAAGTTCCATATATGCGGTTAAATTAAGTCATAAATTAGATGATGACGGTTTGGATAGATGGTGAAACTGTTGCGACGTTATTCTTGAACAATATCTGCTTTTCTGGCGAATAAGAGAACACTTTATTAGGCCTCTATTCATTTCTGGTAAATTAAACGGTGAAATTTTTGTTCGTTATGCTGGAAAATGCGATTGCTCCATTGATAACAGAGAAACGATCCCCTACAACTTAAAAAAAAACCAATGCATTTCGTCACAACCTCACACCAACTTGCCAATATCTCAATTTGTAATATCCTGGTCGTAGGAGTGGCCTGCTCATATTTTGACCTGAACCCTCTGGATTTTTTCTTGTTGGGACATCCTCAAATTTACTAGCTAAGTCGATAGACATTATCTAGTGCCCAGACGGTGTGGAAAGTACACAAATACTTGAAAATACTTAACCCCCCGAAGATAGGTCCCTCAATACCGCCGTCATGATGCTTTGGACTTCCGAAACTCTGTCATATTTGTTTCCTTTGAGATAGGAATTCAACTATGGGAAAAGAAGGAAGAAGGGGGCCTGATCTAGACTGAAGGGGGGCGTAAGTGTTGGAATGCCGTTTTTGGTTAAAAAATCACGAACTGCGAATGACGAGTGGGCAGAAGCATTGCCATGATGAAGCACCTATCCGCGCTCCGCCAATTTGGGTCGTACAGGAAACACACGGGCCTTCAAACGTTTCAAAACTTCAATTCAGAATACTGTGTTGACTGTCTGACCTGCTGGAACGTATTCGTGGTGTACAACTCCATTAATGTCGAAAAATGCGATGAGTAAAGATTTCACTTTCGATTATGACATTTTGGCTTTCGTGAGGCGTTCACCCTCCTTCTCTACCCACTGCATGCTCTGCCTCTTGGTTTCAGGGTCGTATTCGAACACCCACGACTCGTCACGAGTGATGACATTCGTCAATTCGAGAAAACATGTCTTGACAGATGGACATGGAAGTTTCGCCGCGTTTCACCAAAAATTTAATCACTATTGTTTGCTCAGTTATTTTATCACTCATCTTCACGACGGTGGGTCAAAACAGGTCGATGTTCAAAAGACAATAAAACATGAAGTATACAACCGATCAACACGAAACTTGCTCAGGCATACCCAGAAATGAATCTGTTTCGAATTAAACTAATGCGTACACTGCAGAGTTACCAACCGCCGCAGCATTGCCAACTTCCGCGAACTTAATTGACATACCTCGTATGTTGAATGGTATTTACCATAGTTTCTTTTACTCATCATGAAAATCATTGAACTCACTGAAGAAAAAATATAATTTCGATTGATTTTGTAAAAATACAAGTATGTAAAAAAAGCTCATAATGTACCGTACACGTGATAAGGGAGAAACTACTTTAAAATGAAGACAAATTTTTGAAATAGGTAGAAAAAATGATAGAGAGACATCTCTTGACTAGAGCGTGCAGATTCTAGCTGGGCAGTAGCAGTGCCTCTTCCTGATTTCGTAACAAGCTGAGCTGCGCGCATGCGTGTGCAATGAGCCTTTACTCATATTTTCAAAAGTTTTATCAAGAATTAACATCTATTTGAACCGTTGAAGAAGCGAACCTTATTGTATTCGGCCCACAAAGTACCTAAATATACTGCAGAAAAATCACATTCGTAACTATGATTTTATCATGAAACTTTAACAATCCTTTGTATCCACTGTTTTTCACGTGAATGGTGTAATGAGAAGCAATTTCCTTAATCTCCGATATTTTCAGATTGAAACAATGCATCGTGAAATGAGCAGTTAGTAGTAGTGCTCAATATCATTGAGGATTCTTTGCCACAAAGACTATTTTCAGTGTTGACTGCAAGTTACTATAACAGGATTAGATTTATCTCTAAGAGGACATGCTCTAATCTGTTATTTTGCATATGTATAATTGAAAATGCCAAACTGACTTTTTATAAACATAATGTCTAAAGGCAGTGTGACGGTTTATCGATCAGTATTTCTGAGTCTTTCATTATAGCTTTCGGCAAGTTGATTGATGTTTGATGTCATTTCTATGTGGTAATCTTTACCTTTGATAGACCAATAATAACATTTTTCTATATGAAAAGTGTATTTCTGGCTCTGAATAACTAGTTTTTTCATCCCTAACTTTCAGTAACCGTTGAAACAGCTTTCAAACATATAAGTTATTTCAAAGATATCATTTATAAGACATTCTACAGCATATGATTTCTAATTCTGACATGAATCTGGCCATCGGGGCCCTCTCGGTCGAACAGAGATGGAATTTGAGGAAATATCGCAGGTTATGTATTTTTTTTATTATCTCCTTAGTCCTTTTCATGACCTTGATTGCTATGTAAAATCTTTTCTCAGATTTGTTTAGACATATAAGAAGTATGATTGTTGAAATATTTTTCTGCTGGTACTCTTTTTGAACACACGACATTAACACAACATAAACAGACAAGCTATTGCTAGTGCAATAGGACAGGGAAACGAGTTTTTTCCTCAGATTTTTCCACTCCTTTATTGAGTCATATACAAGATAGTATGGTTCCCCTGTTACATTTTCCTGACCTCACACTTGTGCTTCTGACACACACCAAAATTATATATATAAGCATTTATTGAAAATACAAATATTCAAATTTTTGTAAATCCTCTATTTTCAAAAGAATATATATATATATATATATATATATGATATATGATATATTTTCATAACATTTAACGTTATCCTAATATATATATATATATATATATATATATATATATATATATATATATATAAATCGATTGCTGTTCGTTAGTCTCGCTAAAACTCGAGAACGGCTGAAACGATTTAGCTACTTTTGGTCATGAATTATTTGTGGAAGCCCGGATATATATATGTATATCTGTTAGATTTGATATATTTGAGACATACATTACTCGGATGAATCTTTTCACCATTACAATTTTAATCAACTTTCGAAAAAGTTTCAGACCATTCTTTTCGCCCCCTTGAAACCAGTCTGAACCCTTAATAGTGGCAATAAGCTCTGATGTGAATCACTTCCTATCTACAAAGGTCAGGAAGTCTTTCTTTAATGAGTTCCACATTTGGAATTCCCATTCTAAATCTGGGAGATTCAGCTTTATGTCGTTTTTGAATAGAGGTTCTTCAGTTATACGTATTTAGAAATTTTAAGCACGTGCTTGGAGATTATGCCGATAATTTACAAGGGTAGTTAGTATTTTTAAACATTTCATTTAACAAACGCAAACTTTTCAACTGTTGCTGATTTAATTCGACTAATTTTGTGAAATCTAAAAATTTCAAACAACTGCTAAGAAAGAGGTAAATAAAATGAGACGGAAAATTGGTTTTTCTTTTTCAAAGAAAATGAGATTTCAATTTTAAGTATCATTTTTCCCAATCTGAATATAGATCACAGTTAGCTTTAATAGTCAATATATAACATGAAAAATAAAATACACGAATTTAAATATTTAGAGATAAATCACAAATATTGAAATTTCATCTCGAAATTATGAGAAATCAATGACTAACCTGGTCAGTAAAAGACGATATTGAAAAACTAAGAAACATGCTCTTGTAGCAGACTGAACTGAAAAGAAAAAAATATTGGTGAATGATGCGATTTCTCAAGCAGCAATAGGAAATTAACTTAATAGTGAACAGTTCTCAGATTGTGAAAAATAGAATGAGAAACAAAAAGAAAGTTAATATGAAAAAATTATTGTAGACTTTTGATTCAACTATACTTCTTGAAATAATGACTGAAGTATCTAATAACTATACATAATACATATATACATATACATCTATTGTCGACTGTGAATTGTAGATAGGCTACGTGTGAAATATAACCCCGTAGTTAAATATATGGCATGAAGCAAATTAACTTTTTTCATATACACTTTTTCGATATATTCAACAGGAACAAAGTAATAAACTGATTGAGCAGTAAATGGACACTCGGTTAAAACTTTGAACGTGAGAGTCTTAGATATTATTGATAACAAAATTTGTTGAGACGTTTTCCTAAATCGATATAGAGGATCAAAATAAGGAAAAGTTTTATTGCAGATATACACGAGAATTTGAGTAATATTATTTTCTTTCATTTGGTAAAGTAATGAGATATATAAAAATTGTGAACGGAGGGATTTTTTCCAATTTTAGATCATTGCGATTTGCAATGCAATGATGAGAAATCATGCAAGAACGTATAATATCATGTCATACACTTTGCTTTAATTGTGCGTTTCAAGTCTACTCTTTGAGTGGATGAGATGGAACAAGAAGTCGGGTTTTTTAAGAATGTTCAGGTGATAGAGAGATAAGAAAGTATGACGCATAGAGAAAGAGAGCACGATATGCTCGATGGAAATTGTTTGTTTGATATTCCTTTAAAGTGCTCTATTTCCCCTTTCGGCCAATGACACGCCGGTGAATTCTGCCACCTCACTAACCCGGGAATTTTGCCGAACCCCTCTCGTGTCGAGGGAAGGGATCTTTAATGTCCAACACATCTCTGTTAGACAGGACCGACGGCTTTACATCTCCTCCGAAAGATGGATACTCAAGCGATTTCCAGAATCCAAAAAAATCGCACCGACTTTGTGGGGATTGAACCTAGGTAACTCTACGCAGGAGACGAGCATCATATCCCCTACGTCACCGATCCGGCTTCGATGGAAATGAATAAAGTACAAAATGATTCTTTTTCTGCTTTTCATGTGTTAAAAATATGTATAGAAAAACAAGAACATTTCCATATACACTATGTCTTTCCTTTCTGGTAATTAAATATAGGTGGTTTGTAAGAACTACCACAACGTATGAAATGATGCGAAGGATTCGAGATTCATTCCATAATTTTATTTTGGACTAGCTGACCCGGTGGACTTTGTACTGCCTCAATTGATAAATAAAAGACATAAACTTTTGTATAAAATAAACTTAAAGCAAACAAAAGGAATCCGTACTTAATCCAATGCTATTTTGAACATGTTTACTAAATTGTTGTTCTGATGAAAAAAAAATTATAATTCTTGGACAATGGTTCTCTTCATTGTTGGATTGTGAGCACAAAGCTTATCAACTTCCGCATCTGAAATGCACATAAAATAAATTTGTAAAAATTGATGATACGCATCTGGTAGTGGTAACAGCGCCCCCAGTAAGTGATAAATTTTTCCTTGTATCTGTAATTTTTAAAGATTTGTCCAATAATTATTTCCGATATATATTTTAATACAAACTTGAATATTATAAAAAAATATTATGGTATAAAACCTTGAAAGTGGGCCTGAAATAGTCCTATATAAAATGTGTAGCGCCAATCGATGTAATCTGGAAACAGCTGTTACATTTCTGAATGTTGGTCAAGAAGTGCTTAGAATCATTTCCAATCCCAAAAAGTGAAGGGCGCAAAGGATCTAGTGGTGGGACCAATTGTGGCAATATTAATTTGCCAGTAGATTCACCTTTTATTTCTTCTTCTTCTTGCACGGCGTCTTTATGGGCAGCACTCAGGCTGTTTGGCCAATTGTGTGCTTGCCGTGTTGTATTATTTTGTTTTGTGTCTTGGAAAAACCTGTTGATGAAGCTTGCAAGACTGTTGTATCTGGTCTCCTGGATTTTCCGGATGGTGGGTGTTTCAGTGCCCAAGGAGTCTGGTCTGGTCACCTTATGAGCGGGACATTCGAAGAGTATGTGTTCTGTTGTTTCGTAATTTTCTAGGAAACCACGGCACCATGTGGTTTCCGATAATCTCATGACGTGTAGGTGTTTGTTGAGTTGATGTACCGTCAATAGGCCAACTACCATCCCAACAGACTTTTTATCGAGGGACAAAAGTTCATATACCCTATTCTTTGGTTGCGGCACCTTTATGAGCCTTACAATATTTACAAATTATTATCATTCCCCCAATTGTTAACGATTTGTCGGCACAATAATCTATTGCTGGATCATCGTGGAATGCAGCACGTTCCAGAATCACATTAGCACTGCGGCGTGGTCGCTGTTGTTGTGTTTGATGTGCACGAACTCGTTGCAATCTAAGCCTATCTACTTCATTGTCACACACCGAAGTAGAGAAAGTTCTCGCGCACGTATCAGTAATCGTCACTCACAAAGATAGAAGTATGCAATCGACATATTTGTTGGTTTAAATTTAATTTGTGACACAATATCAAAACAAATGACTTATGATTTATCAACTTTATCAACTGTAATTACCTAAAATTTTCTATTTTTTACCTCTTAAGAATAAATACGTAGTTAGAAAAATATAAAATTCTAATTAGTTATTCATTTCAAATTGTTCTTTCAATTTGATTTCTGAACGACGGGTACCCATCAAAGGAAAAACAAAATTGTTTTTTCAATTCCAAGCATTTTCATACTTATTCACCTTTTAAACCTTCTCTGGGCTTCCACAAATAATTCATATATATATATATATATATATATATATATATATATATATATATATATATATATATATATATATATATATATATATATACAGGGGTTTCACCCAGACGAGTTGCCCATATATCTGTTCATGCAATCAAACTGATTTCATGAAAAATATAAACCCACCACCCATTGCCAGGCAATGATTATATTCAAAACATATCCTGGAATAATTATATATTAGGATAACGTTAAATGTTATGAGAATATATCAATCTACCAGAATATATACATACTGTAGCATCATCAGACAATGATATCAATGTACCAACGAGTAGTGTCAGAGGCTTTCTCCCCGGAAAAATCCAGTGTACGGACCTCAGTCAAGTAACACTGAATGTTACTCATTAATAGTTTCCTTTGTGTGAAGTGGTGAACGATCGAATAGAATACTGCTCTGAATATAAATATGACAAAATTCTCAGTTAATTATATTACCTTTATATAAACAAATAAATAAAATATGAAATGAGATTCTGAGCAGTATAAACTAAAGAGAAAACCTATGACTCTACCTTATTATTTTTTTCGGAAATAAACCTACGAAGAATATTACAAGACTTGATGACTGTTATCTTTTGTAACTGTTCAAACGAATTTTTCTTCAGACCCAAAATCTCAATACTTTTGTGAAGATTCCTAGGAATAACACCTGTTGTGGAAATAAAAATCGGTAGAATAAAAATTTTTTCATTTTCCACATTTTTTTAATCTCGTCGCCAAGCGTCATATATTTAGAAATTTTTCATTGTATTTATTTTGTATATTATGTGTGTCGGGTATAGCAATATCAGTTATATATGTTATTTGATTCTGTTTATCATTAAGAATGATATCTGGTCTACTGTGTTTTACAGCTCTGTTGCAAAGAATTGTTTTATCAAAATAAAGTTTATATTTGTCATTTTCACAAATAATGTCAGGTTCATATTTGTAAAATTTTTTCTTTCGAATTAATATATATATATATATATATATATATATATATATATATATATATATATATATATATATATATATATATATATATATATATATATATATATATATGAACTTTATTTTATAGCAATAAAGTTCAAATTGACTCTATATTTGATTCAAAAACGCTTGGGAAATAAAAAAGAGCTATTTTTATGGTGTTCCTGATACCTATTCGAATTTTTCCCATCTTTTAAACCTTCCCTAGACCTCCACGAATATTTCAAGACCAAGATAAGATAAATCCGTTCAGCCGTTCTCGAGTTTTAGCAACACTAACGAACAGCAATTGATTTTATATATAATGGTATGTCACAACTTTAGGGAGTAAATATACGTGAAATTTTACGAAAAGAAGTTCATATAAATTTAGGTCCTCAAAAGCTTCGTTACGGAACTACAGGGTGTTAAAATTTACGAAAAAAAATTGGTTTTTTCTTCTCCTGCAGTTTCTGAGATATTCAGCTTAAATTTGGAATGCAAGCTATTTTTCACAGCCGCCATTATTACACGTCCTAAACTTTAACTAGAATCTATAAGGTGTTTTCTTTTCCGGAGCCATGTCTTCCCTTGCCCTTTCATATATATATGAATGTATATGTATACATTATGTATAACTATACAGTTTGATGGTTGAGGTCCAATTGAAAAAAAAACTAGTTTGATTTAAAGGCCAACAATTCCGATTTATATTTTAAATCTTCTTCAGGGCTATAATGGTTTAGTTTTTTGTGTCGCCATTACAAATAAATATTTGAACGAACGAACGATAGATTTCACTGCTACATGACGAGTGCATGATATCTGTATCGTCTTTTTTCATCGCGTAAATTTCATTTTAAACTTTGAAAATTATTTAATATTATTGAGTATCTTAACTACCTATCAGAATTTTTTCCTTCCTTTTCAGATCCGTGAAAATCAAATTTTCTGGAATATTTTCTAAAGGTTGTATAAATAGGAAAACTTTCTTGCCTCATTCGGGGGTATAGTTCGATGATATTGAATTTGTGCCGGCTGTTTTTCAAACATAATAATTGTTTCTGAAGGAATAAATCAAACCTTTGCAACAGCTTACGCCCTACTAAAAATTAAAATTTTCGGATATGCATAGTGTCAAAATCTAGTTCAATTTTTCACACGAAAAATGACAGACGATCATTTACCGATTTTTTCACTACCGGTGGCCAGTAGAATCATTAGGACATTTTTCTACATACCACGCATAGTTTGTGGGTTGAGAATTCGAATAATTCGGTCCTTCCGACACCTTTGTGGCGAATTTATTAACAAGCTTCTGGTTCCTGTCGTGGGCATCTGTGACAGCTTCCTGTCTATGTTTTGGGTATATTTAATGGTCAGCATGGTATTATTTCCGATGAAAACATAGATAACTACTTAACTTTATGACAATAAAGAACAAATTAGAAAAGATGTTCAATATGTATTTCTATGAATTTGGAAGTTGATTTTACAAATCGTTGAAGTCACTTCGGTGATGGAAACCATTAAGGAATCAAAATTTACGACTTAACTTCGGGTTTAATTCAATACTATTGGTCTACAATATCTATTTTTCTTATCAATATACCGGGCGTGTCTTCAGAGGGTAATCGGTTCATAAGTTTGTACCAGTTGAAAATATTGAAAAAGTATATACACTCGGAGGCAAAATTAGCGGAACACTCGAAAATTTAACCAAATTCGAAGTCCGATATTTTTCCTAATTCTCAACCGCTTTAGATGATTTTTTCGGCAAGTTATAGATCAACTCTTCTGCTTTGTAGAACTTATAAGAGAAAACAAAAAAAATTTGAAAAAAATTTTATACGGGGTCGAAACTAAAAGTGTTTTTTGTTTTCAAAAATTCGTAACACCCTGTGGAATCTCGTGGTCCGAATTGAAACGTACAATATCATTGTCTGTCAAGACACATCTTCCTACAGTAACGCCCTTCTTGTTTTATGCATTTATCTCTATTTTTACAAGAGTTATCCAATTTGAAGCGAAAAGTCACAAATTTCAAGAATTTATTTTTAATCTTGCGTAGGTGCATAACATCGGAGGTTAGCCAAAAAATAAAATCAAAATTAGAGAAGCGAAAATCTAACGAAATGAAAATTTTCGAAATTCACTGGCCAATATCACGCTCCGGGAGAACTCGAAGTACACTGGAAAAATCGTTGATTTTGCACATTTATTTCTGAATTTTTTTGTGTGACACTCTATAATGATTATCATTCCTGTCCAAAATTCAGAGCAGGTGTGTACCCTGGCGATACACTCGTGAAATGAAATGAACATGTTGAGAAAAATGTTCATGATGACCCACAAGAAAAAAACATTTGATTTTAGTAGCGAGTATGACTCCCTCGAGCTCTTATTACAGCGCGCATACGATTTCGCATACTCCCAATGATGTTGTCTATCATCTGTTGAGGTATGTTGTCCCACTCTTCCACCAAAGCCAATTTCAGCTCTTCAACGTTGCCTGGATTCGTTGTCGAACTCTTCTTCCAAGAATGTCCCAAACGTGTTCGATCGGGTTTAAATCCTGTGACCACGACGGCCAGTCCATTCGTGTGATCCCAACTTCATTGAGATATTTTATCATTATGCGCGCAGTATGAGGGCGCGCGTTATCGTGCATAAAAAGGAAATTTTCCCGTATGTAAGGAGCAAAAGGCACAACATGGGGCTCCAAGATTTCTGTTATATACCGATGGGCATTAAGTGATCCATTGCCAATAATCTCCAGTTCTGTTCGTACTCCCAAGCATATGCCACCCCATATCATAACTGGCCCTCCACCGTATTGCTCAGGTCCTGCGAAGTTCGCTTGATTGTACCGTTCCCCTCGATGCCTCCATATTCTATCTCTACCATCCACGAAATTCACACAATATCGGCTCTTATCACTAAATAAAACTCGTCTCCACTGATTGATTGTCCATGCTACATGCTCCCTAGCAAACGCCAATCTTGCTACCCGATGGGCTCTATCGAGTCTTGGTGCTCTTGCTTGCGCGTATGATCTCAGACCAACTTCATTTAATCGTCTTCTGACTGTCCTCACACTGACGTTAATGTTATCCACTGCTTGTAAAAGGTTACGTGCCTGAACAGCAGTAAGACGAGGATTTCTTATGGTTTGATTGACGATGAAACGGTTATGTATAGCGCGGATTGCCCGATTTCTTCCTTGTCCTCGCCTCCTCACGTACAATCCAGTTTACCTGTAACGGCGGTAGATTCGATGGATAACCGACGTCGAGACACCCAACATGGTACCGACTGAGCGGTAGGTGCGCCCTTCCTCGATCAATGTAACTGCCCTTGCTACTGAGGTTGGTGGTAAATCTCTCATTCTGAATGAAAAATACCGTTTCGAATCGTAAACAGTTAAAGAATCACAAAACACCGCAACCGATCGAATTTGTATCAAATCAAAGAATGGAAAACTCTCATTCTTTAAACAAGTGCAAATGTGGTCATATACGAAAAAACGAGTGTTCTATTTCATATTTGATAAAAAAAAGGAGTGCACATGTGTAAATGAAAAGTTTTATCAATGGTCCCAGAATTCGGTTGTGTATTTTGATACCTACCGACTGTTATCTCCTATGAATTCCTAATTTTCACCAAATTAACCAAATTGTCATCAATAACTAATGCAATTCGAACATAAAAATCGCAAACGACAATTTCGACACGCCTGAGTGATAATAAGAAAATTCCAAATTGATAGACGAATGTTAATGACAATTTCTTGATTCAATGGAATTTCTCCAAAATGGTGATTTTCCACTTGAAATTAAATATATTTTGCAAAAATAGAGATAAACGCATAAAACAAGAAGGGCGTTACTATAGGAAGATGTGTCTTGACAGACCATGATATTGTACGTTTCAACTCGGATCACGAAATTCCACAGGGTGTTACGAATTTTTGACGAAAAAACACTTTTAGTTTTTGCCCCCGTATAAAATTTTTTTCAAATTTTTTTTGTTTTCTCTTATAATTTTTACAAAGCCGAAGAGTTGATCTATAACTTGCCGAACAAATCATCTAAATCGGTTGAGAATTAGGAAAAATATCGAACTTTGAATTTGGTTAAATTTTCGAGTGTTCCGCTAATTTTGCCTCCGAGTGTATAATGCTGCATGTTCTGAAATTATTATCACATACACAAGGTAACCCATTACAGAGATTCATATCTACTATTAGTTATTGCAATAAAACATTGAACTTCCTCTTATATTCAATAAGAGCGATAATAAAGGTTTAAATGATAGGGGCTATACGAGGTCTGGCTAATAAATAACGAGACTGGTTACGAAAAAAGGTTTTAATATAAAAATTATTCTACACTCGAATGCTTTCCTCCAATATACACCCCTTTCTTTGCAGCACACATTTCCATACGTTTTTTCCATTCATCGAAGCAGTGCAGGAAGACTTCTTTGGTGAGCGCCTTTAGGAGCTCTGCCGTTTCTTGCTTAACTACTTCCATCGACCTTTCAAAGCAGACTTTATCTTCGGAAACAAAACAAAAATCGCACGGTGCCAAATCTGGCGAGTACGGCGCGTGTTCGAGCACTGAAGTGCCAAATATTTCTTCATAGATAGCGCGTGATGGGCAGGTTTTTTTCTAACCGTTTCTTCATCGACGCTTACAGCCTCGGCTATCATCCGGATACTCATTCGACGATCTGCACGCACAATTTGATTGACTTTGGTCACTGTTTTCGGAGTTGAAAGAGTCACACGGCGACCTGGGTGCTGGTCATCTTCAGTGCTCTCTCGGCCCTCACGGAAGCGCTTACACCACTCAAAAAGTTCTGCTTCTGGTTTTTGTCACACATGGTTTTCGCCACGAGAAAAAAAAACACGTTCGTTTCATCGATACTGCACAAATACTATAATAGTAACGAAAACGCGTTTTGGTACGTGCATAGACAAGATATCTAGATACCCAACGTACTACTCGTTTTTTCCCCACTACTCTAGTGTGCCCTCTAGGTGCATAGTCTCGTTATTTAATAGCCAGACCTCGTAATCTATGGGAGAACGACAATGCTCTCTGGTTTACCTTCAATTTTCTTTTTAAAATATGGTATGTATTTAGTATCTGGATTCGTTGATTGATTTATTTATTTACTCGAATAGAAAAGAGAGTTGGTAGGAACTACATTATGCCATAATGTCAAATTTCGATGTGAGTCAAAACGCGCAATATGTAGAATAGATAGACATTAAAATATAGGAAGCCTCCAACGATCGTCCTTGGAGTGTATGCTCAGAAATAACAGCTAGTCTATAGTAAGTTGTGTTCATGCTTCACTCTATGGCAGCAATCTGAAAATAGAAAGAATACCACCCGAAAGACCACTACTGTAGGGCGCCCTCTTGGTGCACAGTCTCATTATTTAATAGCCAGACCTCGTAAACAAAATTCAACCTAAGGATCTGAAAAGAATTCATAAAGTCTTTGGAGAAATGAATGTGGAATGTATATTTTCAAATAAAACACATTCATCATAAAAACAACATGAATAAATTTTCTATAAACGTAGGAAAATATATTTTTGTTAAAATAAAAATAACTGAATTGAACCTATGTGAAGATAAAAGAACTACCCACATTGAAACTCAAGTCAAAAAGAATAAGAATAAGCTAAATTACATACCCACTCCATTAGATAGTTGATAGTTCGATGGTTTTGAACCGAAATTTTTTTATATTGCTATATATGTTTCATATATTTTTTTATATAGGAGTTATGAGGAAGTTTCTAGAATCTCCTGACTATTTGTTCTCGGGGAATCACCGTTCAATCTCGATTCTCGGCGATTCAACCATTCTTCCAAAGGGCCTTGCTGAGTATCTCCAAACGTAGTAAACCTTAATCGATATATTATTATGCTTGCACTTCTGACCGCTAGGTGACAACACAACATAAATTTCTTTCAGTTTTATATATATCTTTACATCGAATATTGAGTTTTTAACGAATTATATGAAAAACCTCTGATAGAAAAATTTCATTTGAATCTATTCTATACTATATAAAAATCTATTGTAGGTTATATCAATATTTTGTTGAGTGTTCAATACAGAAATTTCTCACATTTCTAAAATGACTGCTAGTTGATTTCTTCTCATTTTCCTTCGAATTAAGCAAATTCCCTTTTTTTGTATCTTCTTGTTACGCTGCGAAACGAATTGACTAGATCGACTCTACGTACTAAGTTTTGTAATCCCAGTGTGTCGCAGCTAATTAAAAAATTCTGTATAACTGCAGATACTACCTAGTTTTATTGCACCTGTACGTGTGCAGCAGATAATAGTAAGTGACTTAATTTTATGCTCTTACAAGTATCAAGCTTTCAAGCAATTTGGAAAAGCTTGATGTCAAGTCAAGCATTTGGGTTGCAAAATCAAGTCGAGTCAAACCTTTGATTTTCAAGAGCTTGAATTTCAGTGCGAAATATATCAAGATTATGTGAAAATAAAGCATTAAATACAAAATCAATTTCAAATCTGAATCTATTGATATTATGTATAGGAACTAATACATTTCAATAAGTATTGGAATTGTCTTTCATTTGCTGTTATTAAATTCAATATGTTTAATTTTAAGAAACTGAAATAATGAGGTTTGAACTTTTTGTTTAAAATTTGACAACCGTTACAGAATAATAGAAGAGCTGTATAAAGAATAACTTATTGTTTATGAATAATAGGTTGATGAGAATGATTTAGTATTAAAATTCAGGTTCATTCAGAAATGATGGTAAGCATAGCGCATCCTATTTAGAGAAAAGTTTACTTCGATATGAATCTCTGCAATGAAGCACTTTATACAGAATGCATATACAACTTGAGGGAGTGAATCTACGTGCAATTTTGAGAAAAAAAGTTAATATAAACATAAGTCCTCTAAAAAAGAGATGTGTGAATTCCGATGTTTCCCAGATAATGTTTACAGTTAATGAATGAATTAATAACAAATATCATAATTTCATTAGGCTATGTTAACTTAATCAATTAACAAGATAATATTCAATTTCTTTCATGATGTAATATTGTTAAACTTATATGGGAGAAGAGCACAAGAAAAAGGGACACTTCGGAGCAATTATTTAAACAATTTTTGCGGTGGATAGAGGGATCCGAAAACAATTAGTTTGTTACAATTGCTAAGTTTTTGAAAAATGAATTAAACAATTCTTTTACAGAGCTTCATTCTTTCAAGTTTAAATCACACCATAATTTTCTTTAATTATTGAAGTGATACAATTGAGACATTTCGATCTTATTCGAAGACCTTTTTTCATAATTTCTACATTATTTACTGTTATTTGGAAATAAAATTTTTCTCATCCGAATCTTTTTAGTGAGTATTCATTCGATAACTCTGAAATTATACATTGTATCGAAAATGTGTGAAGGAAGATAGATCATAAACCGTTGCATATTTTAAAATTATTTTCGAATATACAAGGTGCTTCATTTCAAAGATTTATATCAAAGTTATGGTTTTTAATTGGAGTGCCCTATTTTTGGATTATTATATATTGTGAGTTTTCTAAGAAATTTTTATACCCAAACCCAACGGTATTCGAATCGTTCGAGATTTTCTCTTCTTCAAACTAATCCTGTTCTCTTCAAAAGGTCAGATAATTTCCATCGGGACACCAAAACTTTCTTTAGTAAAATCAAATCGATTGATAGTAAAATTATACAGAATTTTCATTTTTCATTGTCAAAATTTCGAAACATGCAAATCCTATTATTCTTCGTATATCTAATAGCAGAATTTGAATTGAATGTTTGATACTGAATAAGAAATTAATAGCTATCAAAAGGTGTACGGATTTTTCATATCTTCTTTCAAAGGTTCTCTAATTGAAAAATATTTTTATTCATTCATGAAAATGGACTTTGAATTCAATTTTATTGAAACTTTTATTAAAAATTATAATACATGCTTCAAATGTCTACCTTGTTCTTAAACTCACTTTTCAAGTCGATCAATAAAGTTTCTTCCAACATTACTCAGAATTACAAGAGTAATTCTGTGGAATGCTTCATATACGGGGTGTTACATAATAGTATGTTACAACTTGAGGAGATAAATCTACGTGCAATTTTAAGAAAAAAAGTTCATATAAACACAGGTCCCCAAAAGCTTCGTTACGGAGGTACAGGATGATGAAATTTCCGGAAAAAAATTGGGTTTTTCTTTAAAACTCCTGCAGTTTTTCAGATATTCAGATATTCAGCCCAAATGCAAGCTATTGTTCACAGCCTCCATCATTACACGTCCTAAATTTCAACTAGAATCTACAAGCTGTTTTCTTTTCCACAGCCTTGTCTTCTTTTGCCCATTCAAAACTGTTTTGCAGTACGCCACTGATCAGCATACAATCAATTTTCATCATCTTCGTTCAATTAAGAAACTTTTTTGACGCTTATTATTTTTTCGTATCTCCAACCGTTCTCGAGCAAATTATTAAACGATTGTATGCATTAGCTGAATTGACAGCACTTCTAATTAAAAAAATGACTATTAGGCTTTAATTTTTTTCACTTATTTATTTATTTTGAGAGTTGCGGAAGTTGAACCAGTGTCTGCACGAATTGCTTATTAATTGTTTATTAATTCAACAATTAGTTTTGAGACTTTTGAAGTTATTGCTGTAAAAAAAAAATGGCTAATTTTACTAACGCCGAATTAGCTTATATCCATTACATGTACGGTCTGTCTGACGGAAACACAACAGAAGGTAGGCGATTATATCGACTGCGATTTTACTTCAAATAATCATTTAAAAGGTGCAACTCAAACTATGAGACCTCCAGATATTGAGGAAACAGTTTTGAATTGTATTGATTTAAATCCTCTGTGAGTACAAGTAAAATTGGAAATCAGTTGAATATTTCACATGTTCTGGTTTGGAGGATTCTCCACGACTCTTTATTGTACCCGTTTCATATTCAACGCGTCCAAACTCTACTTCCTCGAGATATTCTTTCAAGACTTAATTTCTGCCGATGGTTCTTAGATAAAATTAGAGAAAATGCTCTTTTCGATAGTGAAATAATGTTCACAGACGAAGCTAACTCTTCGAGAACTGCTTTCCAAATTTTCACAATAATCATTATTCGGCTGAGGAAAACCCCCATTTGATTGAAGAATCTCATCATCAACAACAATTCTCACTATTTTTTTTGCCTAACAGACTAAACTGTCCCGCTTATCGGCAATTTCTTGAGGAGGAGTTATCTTTATTGCTCGAGGATGTGCCACTTTTGGTGTGAAACATAATGAGGTTCATGCATGACGGGGCACCAACATATTTTAGTAGAGAAGCTAGGGAATTCTTAATAATACATTCAACAACCGATGGATAGGTCGGCGTGGGCCAGAACCATGGCCTCCTAGGTCCCCAGGAATATCTCAAAGAGTGCGTGATAATATGCGAAGAAGGATAGAGGCCTGTATTCTTGCAGGTGGAGGACAATTCCAGCAATTTATTTAGTTTTTAATTGTTCTTTTTTTTAGTTTGATATTGAATAAGTATAAGTTGAGTCTCAGAACACGAGCTATCAAAATAAAAGCAAATTTTAGGCATACCTATCGAGTATTTCTATTATTTATTTTTATTTAGCGAATAACATACAATTGAAATAATTCATATTCACTCGAAAATGTCAAAAAAGTTTCCAAAATGAACGAAGATGACGACAATTGATTGTACGCTGATCAATGGCGTTTGAAAGTTTGATAGGGCAAAAGGGGACATGGCCTCGGAAAGGTAACACCTCGTGAATTTCAGTTAAAATCTAGGACGAGTAATAATGGAGGCTGTAAAAATAGCTACCATTCCAAATATGTGATGAATATCTCTAAAACTGCAGGAGGTTTGAAGAAAAAACCAATTTTATCGGAAATTTCAACACCCTGTAGCTCCGTAGCGAAGCTTTCGCGGACATATGTTTATATAAACTTTTTTTCTTAAAATTGCACGTAGATTCACCCCCTCGAGTTGTGACATGCTATTATGTAACACCCTGTGTATAACAATGTACTTCTAGTTATTTGAAATGAATCACAGAAACAGAGGTATTTTATTTATCATTTCTTTATTAGGTAGTAATTTATGTGTACGCTTTTAGATTTTTGAGAGAAGCTGTATTTTAACGAACATAAATACATACTTTTTGGGAGTAGCTGTATCTCAACCAAAATACTCTTTTTGGGAGAAGTACTTCAACGGGAATACTCTTTTTGGGAGAAGCTGTGTTTTAACGAACATAAATACTTTTTGGGAGAAGCTGTGTTTTAACGAACATAAATACTTGTTTGGGCATAACATATATTCACGAACAACGTCCTATCTTGAGAAGTAGATTCCTGGAAGACTGCTGCTTTATAGAGCCCCATAACACAGTTAGAAGCACCTCCTCTCTCAAGATAAAGGATTCTAGTATTTTACATGTTCATTTGTTGATTGATTTTGAAATTTCAAATTCTTCTGTAAAATAACTTTCAGCCTTGTACTCTTCAAAAGTATTGCGTACATATAAGATATGAATTTAACATTTTAAATTAGTTTTAGAGAGTCGACTCGTCATTTTTCATCCAATTTGCAATAAATTTTTATCCAGCTTTTGTGTGGAGGAAATAGATTTAATATATTCATTCAATTTTAATGTGTGTTTTCTTGTGAACTAGTTGCCTACTCTTGAGTGCTGGTAATAATTCGTATGCCGGGTAAATTATCCACTTATTTACCTACGACCCCCTCTCACGCTGAACTATTGTAAACTGATCATCGGTTGGTCACTGAAGAATAATATGCAAGAAAAGTTAACTAACTTTTTATAGTTATACAGAGTTAATCAATAAGGCGAGGAACTTCTATATCTCGGAAACTATTTGAGATAGAAGCGAAACTTTTTCTGATTATTGTATTATAAGTATGTGCGCATTCCTTAAAATTATTTTCGTACATACAGGGTGTTCCATTTTGCTCCAGGGACAAACATAGATTTGTTTTAAATGGCACGCCCTATATTTTTTATCATATTCTGATTACAATTTGGATGCTTTCTTCAACGATATTTATTTTGTGCCCAAACAACTATCGGTAGATTTTAAATTAAATAAAATATCGATAATTTCGGGAATTTGGAAGTTTTTTCAAAAGTTCTCAATCGCCTCATGTCGCATAATTTACGCATGATATTTTTTGCCTTGAGGTAAAAGCGTTGTACCTTATTATCAAATGAAAAAAAAAATTTTTATAGCGAGTGTTCCTTGTAACCCGGCGAAAATGAAATTTTTCAAACATGAAAAACTTTTTTTTCAAATGTAACACCCATTATCTTTCTCACGTGATATGTTTCCACTCGAATAAGCTTTACGACGATACCTTTTTTTCAAAAACTCGATGGAGATTTCCCAGAAAATTTCGAAATTAGTGTGAGGTTTAGGTTTTTTTTTGCAATAAACATGCTGTTGATAAAATTCAGACATTGAAATATGCAAATTTCAACACAAAATTAAATTCTTTGCTATTCAATGAAACTTAAACATCAAAACATTCAAGGTGTATCGAAATTTCTTCACAAGAAAGGATTTATTTGCGATTTTATCAGTTGTGCTCTGAGCTAAATCTTCACTTAATCGAAATGACTCAGTTCGAAATCTTCAATACATGTTCAAAAAGACTACTGCGCTCAAAACAACCCGCATGCTATTCTCTTGATTGAGTAGCTCTTTCATTCTTCTCATATCCAACTTGTGATTAAACCATAGAGATAAGTATGACTTCTATGGGCATACCACATGAAGATAGTAAATATTGTTCGATAGTCTGTGGTTTAAACCACCTGTGCCCATTGAAGACTTATTTCTATGGTTTACTCACAATGCCCCAAGAGTTGACAGTTTTGAATTGGATAATTCCAACGTCATATGAGTGAGTCTAAGTGAGAAATACATAATATTATTGCAACAATGAATTTTACCCAAAAAGAGTTAATTAATATGATTTATTGTTTGGGAGAAGGTGAGAGGAATTGTTTGTTGGCGTCACATATTTATTCCCAACGTTACCCAAACAGTAGACAACCTAGGAAAGAGGCATTCGAGAGACTAAAGGAAAGGTTTGAAAGAACTGGACTAGTTGGATATAAGAAGAATGAGAGAGCTAAGCGTGTACTCAATGAATAGAATAGCATGCAAGTTGTTTTGAGCGCAGTAGAGAATTCTCATGTTAGTACAAGAGGTGTTATTCGAGACTTGGGCATTAGTCAGACATCTGTATCAAGAATTTTGAGGAAGGAAATGTTCCATCGTTTTCATTTTCAACTCCGCCAACAGTTGGAGCCCCTGGACTTCGGGCGGAGATTGGATTTTCGTAGATAGCAGACCAACCGAATTTTTTCAGTGGAGTACTTTTCTCTGATGAGGCCACCTTTCATAAGAATGGATTGGTGAACCGGCATAATTTTCATTATTATGATACTCAAAATCCTCATTTCATGAGAACTGTTGACCACCAACATAGTTGGTCTCTAAATGTCTGGGGTGGTAAAATTGATGATTATGTGATCCGACCCTTTTTTTCCAAGAACATTTGAACGGCGAACGTTATTTAAGTTTTTTGCAGCATGATCTGGAGCCTTTGCTTAATAATGTTCCCCAAAACATAAGAAACAATATGTGGTTCCAACACGATGGGGCACCAGCACACTACAGCGGTAATGCCCGCGATTTTTTAAATGATAGGTTTGAGGGCAATTGGATAGGCCGTGGAGGTCTTGTAGGATGGCCTCCTAGGTCTCCGGACTTGAATAAATTGAATTTTTTTTTGTGGGGGTATGTTAAAGAGAGGGTATATCGAGACCCTCCAACAACCAGGGAAAATATGATGGAGAGAATTACAGAAGCATTTAGGAGTATAACGCCGAATGTTCTCCAGAGAGTGACCGAATCATTTAACAATCGTGTTCGAGAATGTATTCGTCAAAATGGGGGACATTTCGATCATCTAATTTGATTTGAAAACTTATTGAAATAGAATTAAATTGGTGTTTATGATTTTGATTTGCATTTTTTTTCAGTGGAAAGAACAGGGTGTTACATTTAGAAAAAAGTTCTTTCATCTCGAAAAATTCTATTTTCGTTGAATCACCAAGAACACTGGGAATGAAAAAACAATTGATCTCATACTTCGATGATGGGGAACATATTTTCTTCAGAGAATAATTATTGTCACACTCAAATGATACGGAATGAAGATTGTGAGATGTTCTGAAAACCCTTCCAAATTCTCGATCTTTTCGATTTTTTGACTTTTTGAACATTTATTGAGATAATTTCCAACTTAGTAATTTCAATTAAGTGAAGACTTAGCTCTGAGCACAAATGATAATATCGCAAATAAATCTTTTCTTGTGAAGAAATTTCGAGATACCTTGAGAGTTTTGATGTTTAGGTTTCATTGAACAGCAATCTAATTTTGTGTTGAAATTAACACATTTCAATGTCTGAACTTTATAACAGCATGTTTATTGCAAGAAAAACCTAAACCTCACACTAATTTCGAAATTTTCTGGGAAATCTCCATCGGATTTTTGGAGAAAAGGTATCGCTGTAAAGCTTATTCGAGTGGAAACAAAACACGTGGAAAAGATACAGGGTGTTACATTTGAAAAAAAAGTTTTTCGTGTTTGAAAAATTTCTTTTTCGCCGGGTTACAAGGAACACTCGGTATAAAAAAATGTCTTTCTCTTCATTTGATAATAAGGTACTTTTACACTTTTACCTCAAGAAAAAAAAATATCATGCGTAAAATGCGGAATGAGGCATTTGAGAACTTTTGAAAAAAATTCCACATTCCCGAAATTATCGATATTTTAATTAATTTAAAATCTACCGATAGTAGTTTGGGCACAAAACAGATATCGTCGAAGAGAGCATCCAAATTGTAATCAGAATATATGATAAAAAATACAGGGCGTGCCATTTAAAGAAAATCTATGTTTGTCCCTGGAGCAAAAATGGAACACCCTGTATGTACGAAAATAATTTTAAGGAATGCGCACATACTTATAAAACAATAATTAGAAAAATTTCGCTTTCATCTCAAATAGTTTCCGAGATATAGAAGTTCCTCGCCTTATTGACTCACCCGGTATATATAAGTATTATGACAAGCATTATTTTGATTTTTATAATTTTGAAGTATAGAAAGAAACTGAATCTAGAATTTGACGTTTCATGAAATCATGAAATTATTTATAAACATTGTTTAACATTCTGTTTGGTAATGTTAAAACTCATGTGGAAAAGTTAGCTTAAATCTACTATAATATGAAATAAATGGTTTATTTCCATAATTTACTAAAATTATTGAGTTATCTGAAATATCATAAACGTATAGAATTAGGCGTAAGTAAGAGTACATGAAATTCATGAAATTATTATTTTTGGTAAGCGTATCTATCTAGTTAATGGGGATTTGTTTTCCAACAGCAGCCCAAGTCATTCTTATTCTTCTTGACAATTCTGCAGTTTGATTGTCTTTACCTATCTTTATAGTGTGTCCAAGGTATAGATATTCATTCACTTTCTCTATAACATTGCCGTCGACTTCCAATATTGCGTCCTCCATTGTCATTATTTTAGTTTTTGTCTGATTCATTTCCAATCCTACTTCTTCCGATGTTCTTCTGAGTTCTAGCATCATTTCGTGGAGTTGTTCTAGGTTATCGCTTATTAGAACTATATCATCTGCAAACCGGAGATGGTTTAATATGTGCGTTCTCCCAGTGTTAACGTATGGCATGGAAACCATGACTCTCACAATAAGATCTGCTAACAAACTTAGAACCACACAACGCGCAATTGAAAGAACTATGCTTGGAGTGAGCCTGCGGGATCACATACGTAATGAAGAAATAAGAAGGAGAACAGGCGTAGAGGACGTAATCACAAGAATAGCTGCATTGAAGTGGAGATGGGTTGGACATGTAGCAAAACAACAGGATGTAAAATGGACTAAGCGAATAACTCAATGGAGACCACGCTTATACAAAAGGGGAGTGGGGCGCCCCCAGAGAAGGTGGCTGGATGACATAAAGGAAAAAGTAGGAAGAGGATGGTATAATATAGCACAGGACAGAGAGAAATGGAAGCTAGAAGGGGAGGCCTATGTTCAGGAGTGGACAGAGAAGGGCTGAAAAAGAAGAAGAAAGAAGTATCTCTCTTCGACGATATTCACATTGAATTATTATCGTTTTTAAATAAATTAGTGTTCAATTGATTCAATTTTATTTTCGAAAAGAGCACTAAAACACATATTTGTCTACATTAGTGACTACCAATTTTAGAAGTGTAAAGTAAACATTTTATTTGAAACGAGGACAGCAATATCCGCCAGCAACATAAAATACCAGAGAAGATCGTAGTCAGGTAGTTGGATTCGTCCTGGAGATTGAAGTCTGCTCCAAGACAAAATCATAGAAACTACATTCATTTTTGAATTTGACCATGTACCACATTTCTGAGGGATTTGCAAACTTAAACAGCTTTTATTACTCTACGTCAGCGGTGCTCAAACGGTCGAACGCGAGTGCTTTTTGAGTAGATCTGGAGAAGAAAACATTTCAATAAGAAGGTAACTAAACTACAAAAATGTATTACGTAGTAAAATAACACTCTGCTAGCGGCAAAAAGCGGGTTTATCAAAGGAACGCTCGGCACTTGTCAAAGAAAAGCCGCATTTTTTATTCTTGCCGCTTTTCTAGAAATTTTGGGCGGCGTGTTTGACGGGAACATTCGAGACTTTCGTTCACGCAGATGTAAATGTTGCGCCTGCAGGAAGTGCAGTCATTCTGAATTGTAACCTGAAGGCAATACTACGTCGATAAAAAGTTTATTATTAAATAGTACAAAATGAGTGCAGCGACGAAATTTAAAACGCACAATTTTAATAACAATTGGGAGGAAGAATTTTTCTTTTGTATGGTGAAGGATAAGTTGTGAATTCCATCCGTACACATAGCTTGCAACGGCGGCTCTTTAAGTTGAAATTGGAAGATAGGGAGTCAGCTGAACACACTGATTTAGTTCTTCACACGGACGTCAGGTGGTTGAGTCGCGGAAAATTCCTAGAAAAATTTCAAGAATTATTGCCCGAAATAACAGTTTTTCTAGACGAAAGAGATGATGACACTCATATGTTGAAAAACGAGAAATGGCTGACTAATTTGGCATTTTTGACAGACATCACGATGCACTTAAACACCATCAACTTTGAGCTTCAAGGTAAAGGAAAAACTATTATTGCGACAACTACAACAGTAAATTGCAGATCAATTGAAAAGGAAGGATCTGAAACATTTTCCGCCCTTGAAAGCAAGGATTCCTCAGTTGAATTATGATACGTAAGAATATTTTGGGACACTTCGAAATGCGTTTTTATGATTGCAGTAAATTGGCAAATATACCATCATCTATGAGTTATTCTTTTTCATGTAAAAACTACTGAAATAGCCAGTCAGTTTAATATGAACTCATGTTCTGTTGAAAATGGGTTGGTGCAGATTATATCAGATATACATCTCAAAGCTACTGCATCTGATACAAATTGCTGGTGTTTTATATCTGAAGATGAATATCCGAATATAAGGCAAATCGCCCTTCAACTGATGGCAATGTTTGGGTCAACTCACTTATGCGAGTCTGCATTTTCTGAAATGAAGATAATTGAGTCAAAATATCGCAACTGACGATCATATGTTATCATGCTTGCGATTAGCACTCAGTGGTTACGAACCATCTTATGAAAAGTATGCAGTGGTACTATTCAACATCCAAAGTCACTCCTTAGTTAAGTTCAACACCATATGTAACTCTTTTGATTTGTAACAACCAATAAACTCGCAATTTTGAATAACTATGCGTTTTTTCATTGATATTATAGAGAAGGACCTAACTAAACCTAACTCAAACCTTGACTAAAACAATGTATATTGTTCGGAAAGATAATATCTATATATGCTACGGTACACCCTACCTAGGTAGGTAGGTAGGTAGGGTGTATCGTGTATGTACGACAACCCTGCATCACACATACTTGCAGCCTCTCAGAGTCGATTGTAAGTAGTCTAAAAATATTGAGGTAGATCGCCTGCAGTTCAAGTTTGAGCACCCCTGCTCCACGTCTTCACCAAATAGGCTATAGTTTTATTCCAATTTTTATGAGTGCCATTTTTATTTCGATTTTTCTCAACATATCTATTTTTCTTCTGAATAAATTTGAATTTTAGAATTTATTTCTTGAAGCAGTATTCGAAGTCTCCCAAACAAATATTCACACAAAGTGCTGAAGATATTGTCTTAATGATTTTAAATCATTAAGATTGATAATTATTAAGTCATCCGCATATAAAATGCTATAAAAGTTAGAAAAATTTACACAATTTCATCACAGTTTTTTTATTACAAATTTAGCATTTTAAAAGTACCATAAACTCTCAATGTCTGCTATGGAATATCTACTGGCTTCTGTAAAAACCACATTTCAGTAGTTCCAGATTTTACAGCTTCATTATTCAAAGTATTTTAAACTGTACAAAACTTCCATACCTTCATCTCATTCCCACCAATGCAACAAGTGCATAGAAAAAGACGAAAAAAACATCTGCAAATAATAAAATCAGGGTAGCCATAGAATTTGACCTGTTTTTTACGAGGGGTCGTTTTTTGCGGCGTGTAAATCGCTTAGTAGTCTACTCATTGGGGTGATCTTTCGCAGTCATTTTTTATTGTAGTTTCCCACCCCTCGAATAAGTCGTACCATCATTGAAATTCAGTGTTATTTTAGGCGGTTCGGGGTTGTAGAATAAAAGGGAGGACGGCGTCACGAGGTGCGTTTTTTATTCGGTACCTGTCGGCGCAAAGGAGATGGATTGCGTTTTTTATGAAAACAAACTGTCAGGTGTATTATACCCGGATTTAATATATGTTTGTTTGGTGCATTGTATTTTTCAATAGGATTTTTGGATAATTTGTATTGATCTTTTAGTTTAGGCGAGCATATTTCGGAATAGAATGCGTATTGTTGAATTTGTTCGTTTGAGTCATTTGTTTGAGCTGAATTTTAAGTCTTGATATATTTTTGTTATTGGTATCATTACAGGTATTCAGTATCATGAAGGATATAGAGAAAAAACTTTGATGTGATATTGTACAGATCCTATATTTGATGAACCAAACTCATCAACTCATACTATGACGTCAAAGAAAACATTTATAAGAATCGAACGAGCCTGCTTCGTTTTACCATTGTTTGACTACGGGTACCTTCATATGATGAAACAATTTTTCTTGCGGCAAATTAAAACGAAACAGACCCAATAACTGCAAAACTATTCCTTTCTGGAAAAAAAGCAAAAACAGGTCAATTTTTGTTCAATAGGGGACATGTTTTAGCATCTTATTAATTTCATCACCTGAAAGTAAAAGATTTACAAAATTAAGCTAACGATAATTTTTAAATGCTTCTTAAGATTCGAATATTCGAAAATCAATATCAATAATATTACTACTGATTTTCGAATCGATTCGAATAAATAATGTTAATATCCGAAGATTCGAAAATAAATATCGATAATACTGCTACTGATTTTCGAATCGATTCGAAATCAGTAGCAATATTATCGACTTTGATTTTCGAATCTTCGGATCTCAACATCAACTTTAACAAGCACAAAGGAATGTAACATATTTTAGCAAATGATAAATTGATTTTTCATCAATCCTTCAGTCTGTTGAACAAAGTCATTTTAGATCATATTTTAATGAGGGTACAGAGTGAATCACCGAAAGATTTGATACAGGTAATAACGGCATAGTATTTTAGTCGAAAACTACGATCAAAGGTAAATGACACTGCTCAATAGCATTTCAGTGTTGCTCTAATTTTTCATGACGTTTTCAAATCTATGATCGAAAATGACATGAGCCAATAATCAAACAAAAAGTTATTCAAACTAGTCGCATGAACATCATATAGGTTATTAGCAGTGAATACAGTACAAACAAAATACAAGAAAATAATAATTGGTGAAATGCAGTTGTTTTACAATTTTGATACAACAATACTTTCTTCACTGCTTTCGTTATCACTCCAATATTTTCTTCTTTTGTAAATGAGATAAAAAACACAAGGTTCAACTTTAATCTACACTTTATTTGAAAAAATTTGACGACGTTTCGCTGACACAGCTTGTTTTTACTGATTAGATCTATCATATCCGGATTATATGAATTATTAATGGCTATCTGTTTGATGATGTTTAATTAAACAACATATAATCCGGATATGATAGATCTAATCATTCGTAAAAAACTCTATCAGAAAGCAATAAATGAAGTATATCCTATTCATAAAGACTATAAAATATTCAACAGTTTAACATTCTGCGGTTCTGCAAGTACAAATATTAAATCCTTTCTCGTCAAACAAAATCTTAATATAGCTTTCAAAACTTCTAATAACTTAGGTAAACATATTAAAAATAATAAATCTCGTGTTGAAAAATCAAGTAAATCAGAATCTATAAACTCAATTGCGGTTCTTGTGATAAAATTTATATCGGTAGGACCTATAGGAGTTTTGGCATAAGAACATCTGAACATAAACGTAGCTTCGATAAAATAAATCTGATTCAAATTATTCAAACCACCTAATAAAAGAAAACCATTCATTCAATAAAACTTTGACATATTACATATAAAATCAAAAGTTCAAAATTAGATCTCCTAGAAGCATTAGAAATAAATAGATACAAACATTCGGACAAGCTTTTGAATGAACAGGTAGATTTGAATTACTCACCCCTACTTAACTTGTTTAATTAGTTTTTATTACCTTTCATACTAACTGTACAATGGCTCGGTGTGGATTTTCCTGTTATTCATCCAACTTGTTCTACGATTTGTTTATAATACCATACTCTTCATTCTATTTTTCATTCTTGATAAAGCTGCTGTGTCAGCGAAACGTCGTCGAATTTTTTTCAAATAAAGTGTAGATTAAAGTTGAACCTTGTGTTTTTTATCTCATTTATATCATGGATCTACATCAAGTAACGGCCTCCACAATTCAAAAAAAAATTCTTCTTTTGTCTAATTTTACATTAGATGACCCAGAAGGTCCCGTCGATAAATCCTACAAGTTAATTCCTTGGCTGGGCTTTACATTTATTTTGGATTTTCGCTGTTTTTAGGTGCATTTTGCTCACCGTGTCTTATAACTTCAAGCATATCAATAGAAACAAGCTGGGAAGATTCTGCAGTGCCATTCCTAGGTAAACGATTGAGTACTTCATTAGGATTGAAGGGCGATATACCACATTTCCGTCCGGATATCAAGTTTTCTGACAAGTAACTAGGGCAGATAGAATCGCACAATTGTTTTAGGCTTCGGGAAAACTTATTCTTTTTGTATACAGGGTGTTACATAATAGTATGTCACAGCTTGAGGGGGTAAATCGACGTGCAATTTTAAGAAAAAAAGTTCATATAAGCATAGGTCCGGTTTTTTTCTTCAAAATTCCTGCAGTTTTTGAGATATTCATCCCAAATTTGGAATGCAAGCTAATTTCAACAGCCTCCATCATTACACGTCCTCAATTTCAACTAGAATCTACAAGGTGTTTTCTTTTCCGGAGCCATGTCTTCTTTTGCCCTTTCAAAACTGTTTTGCAGTTCGCCACTGATCAACGTACAATCAATTTTTGTCATCTTCGTTCAATTCAAAAACTTTTTTTGACACTTGTAATTTTTTTGTATCTCCAACCGTTCTCGATCTAAAAATTGTTAAACGAATTGTATGCATTCGCTGCATTGAAAGCATTTCTAATTGAAAAAATGATTAGTAGGCAAGTGTCTGCTCGAATTGGTTATTAAATTATCGATTAGTTTTAAGACTGTTGGAGTTATTGCTGTAAGAAAAATTGGTTAATTTTACTAACTCCGAATTGGCTGATATCTAATACATGTACGGTCTGGCTTACGGAAACACAACAGAAGCTAGGCGATAATATCAGGTGCGCTTTCTAAAGTGAGTAACACCAGACAGGTGAACATTTTCAAATATTCACAGAAGGTTGAGGAAAACTGGTACTTTTACTGCAAATACTCGTTTAAAAGTTGCCTCTCAAACTATGAAAACTCCAGATATTGATGAAGCAGTTTTGAATTCTATTGACTTGAATCATCATGTGAGTACAATAAAAATTGGAAATCAGTTGAATATTTCACATGCTCTAGTTTGGAGAATTCTTCACGACTATTGTACCCGTTTCATATTCAACGCGTTCAAACTCTACTTTCTCGAGATTTTCCTTCAAGACTGAATTTCTGCCGATGGTTCTTTGATAAAATTGGAGAAAATGCTCATTTTGATAGTGAAATAATGTTCACAAACGAAGTTAACTTTTCGAGAACTGCTATCACAAATTTTCACAACAATGATTATTGGGCTGAGGAAAACCCCCATTTGATCGAAGAATCTTATCACCAAAAACAATTCTCACTGAATGTCTGGGTCGGAATAATTAGAAATTATTTCATTGGGCCATTTTTTTGGCCTAACAGAGTAAACGGTCCCGCTTATCTGCAATTTCTCGAGGAGGAGTTACCTTTATTGCGCGAGGATGTGCCACTTTCGTTGAGAAACATAATTTGGTTCATGCATGACGGGGCGCCAGCACATTTCAGTGGAGAAGCTAGGGAATTCTTGAATAATACATTCAACTACCGATTGATAGGTCGGTGTGGGCCAGAACCATGGCCTCCCAGGTCCCCAGACTCAAATAGTTTAGAATTTTTTTTATGGGGATATCTCAGAAGTTTAGTTTATATCACTCTAGTGAACACCGTAGAAGAATTGAGAAATCAAATAATAACCTCTTGTGACAGGATAAGAAATACCACAGGAACTGTAACTGGATGGAAACGAGAGGACAATGAGATGGCCACCACGTTCGCCAGATTAAACTCCCTCAGAATTTTTCTCTGGGGTTAAGTCAAGGATCTATTTTATAGAGAAAGCCATAATTATATAGAAGAGGTGAAACAGAAATGTTTAGCTTGAGTGACCAATATTCAATGTTAAGATGCATGCTGAAGTGTTTCTGAACATTAAAATTCTGGCACTATGAATATTGCAAATACTTTTCAGTATATGCGATTGATTTTTTTCGTGTTTGGTACAAATTATTTCTGATACTTACTTATTCATTAGTAACAAATAACTTCCGTTTGTTGTGAGCATAGAATTGGAAACATCTGGGATGTTCTATGTGAATTTGCACTAGACTACTAGACGAAACAACAGAATGTGGGAAGAGTTTTCATTTATGTTTTTATAGAGAAGAGGAAAAAATGTTCTTCCTATTTTATCCAAATTCACTTATGCTAAACATTTTCAAAAACACAAGTTTATATTAAATTTCGAAAACTGTTCAACGAAAAAATTCTGAATACATCCCTGCATTATACTCAAAAAAGTGCCCGTAGAGTATCAAAATAGTTTTCACCAGATTTTTTTATATCTATAGCAACTGAGATATTGGCATCTACCGAAATTTCGAAAAAATTGAGAAATGTGATATAACACAAAAACAAGATAGCTGCGACCTGTTTTCATCAATGAATTTTCATCTGAAATCAAAGACAGAGATCCTCCCATTAAATTAAAATTAAGTTGAATATAAGACTTCACGACACAAATGTGTAGTCTCCAGAGTGCAAACCTAAATCAATCTTTTTAAAGTATTAAATATTAATTCAAAACTTCGAAAAAATTATTGTGTTATTAATTTGAACGCTTGGTAGAAAGAATTCCTGTTGAAAGAAAAATTTACCAAATTTTCACGACGTTAGGTTATTGTCGACAACTTGTTTTCATGAGTTTCGAAAATAACCAATTAAGATAATTCTTCAGATCTTTGGTAATTTCCAGAGTTTTGGTGATTTTAATTTCCAGAGTTTTGGTGATTTTAATTTCCAGAGTTTTGGTGATTTTAATCATTTATAATGAACAAGATGAAGAACATTTCATATCTTTTGTGTCATAAATTTTTTGAAAATTATATAAGAGAAGAGTTCCACAATTGAACAATTATTTTTGTTGTGTTCAATGCGGACATTTTCCAAATTTTATGCTCCTCTTTGACAATTAATATGGTTTTAAATGAGAAAAAATGTGGAAAGTTTTTGTCTTTGGTTTTATGTCCCACCAAAAACAAAACCTTTCCATATTTTTTCTCATGTAAAACCATGAGAATTGTCAAAGAGAAGCAAAAGTTTCACAAAATTTGGAAAATTAGCAAACATTTTCAACCAACTTCGTTCTCACTCTAGGCGACTCATAGCGTTAGACTACAATATATATTTAAATAATGTTAAACGTGAGCTTCCCTCAAATTGTAAATCTTTCTTGAAGTATGCATCTCTGAAAAAATAAATCTTCTAGCACAGTGAATGAAATGCATTACGGAAACTCTTCTGCTAAAGGTGGAAGGGAGATATGCGATTTGTTTGCAGATTATTTTGAGAGTGTCTACATTCCGAAAAAAACCCAAAAATCTGGACCATGTTTTCAATTAAAAATGAGAATAACAATATACTGAGTAGAATGGTGGTGTGTGAGTCTGAAATCATTGAAGCCCTCAACTCGTTCGATATCTCAAAAGTCGCCTGTCCGGATCAAGTACCTGCATATTTCTTGAAAATTACTCTTTGAGTAAACCCCTAGGACTCATATTAAATCAGTCACTAGCAACCGGAGCTTTCCCTAGCTTGTGGAAGACGCCGGCAGTGGTTTCGTTCTTAAGACTGGAAACAGGTCGGATGTCTCCAATTATAGACCGATTAGTAAGCTATCGATAGTGGCTAATGTCTTCGAGAGATTGTTTTCAAATATTTATATTCGCATATTAAGAACTTCATAATTTCGCAGCAGCACGGCTTCTGCAAGGCTCGAACATTAGAAACTAACTTATGCTTTTCAGAGTTCCTCTACGAAGGGTTAGATGCCCAAGTGCAGACTGACTCTGTATGCACTGAATTTTAGAAAGCGTTCGATAAAATTTGTATATCTGATTTGATTTACTGGGTGATTCACTTGTGGCGCGGTGCTCTGTAGCTCGTACACTCTTGAAGATTTCATTTTTGTTCGAACGGTATTGTATTTAGAAAGTAAAAATCTACTTCAGCAATTTATTTTAAAGTACACAGGGTTTCCCAATTTTCTATAAAAAAATCTTGGGAGGATTGTTCAGATTGGAAGACCACTTTTTTGTTCAAGATTCAAGAGCGTCCTAACCTCTGCTATAATGTCTTTAAGTATTAAGTTTTTTGGTGAGTAGTTTCGTTACAATATTTTCTTTCGTAAGAATTCATGGAAATAGGCTATCACATCATGGCATGTTCGTTCGGCCAGAGAAGATGAATACCTTTTTCCTTTCGTTTTCTTATTGCCCAAGGATAGCTTCATTGGTGAATTGAAATAGATTATCCTCATTTTATACAGGAGTGACTCAAAAAAAAACTATAGAATATTGTAATTTTAAAAATATTATATCTTGATTTTTTCAAATGAAACATCCTGTATTTTATTATTCATTTCAACGCATAAAATAATGTGCCATATTTTTGCAGAAGTAACCTAATTTTTATCTTCGACCATTTTAATAGTTTAATAGTACGTATCATTATACTTGATCAGAGAAATGGAGATATTTTAAGGTAGTCGTGTATGAAATACGTAATAGATTGGTTTTTGATGAGATGATCTACGAGGTGTTAAACTATTTCAATAAGGGTTCGAAATGTTGCCCGTTTCTTTGTGGACACAACTCAATCCTTCTAAGGAAAGACCGTTCAACTCTCGACAACATTTGCAGATTAACTGATTGAAAGGCGTCGACTATTCTCTGTCTCATATCCAACTGTGTTGTAGAAGGAATCTGGTAAACGATGCCCTTAATATAACCCCACAAGAAAATATCCGGACTAAGGTCCAGGGACCTAGCTGGCTATCTGACAGGACCTTCACGTCATATCCATTTGTTTGGGAATACATGATTCAAAATCTCCCTAACCTGATGTGAGTAATGTGCCGGTGCTCCATTTTGTTGAAACCACAAATCTTGTCTTATATGCTCTGGTACATCGGCAAGTAATATTGTTAGATGATTTTGCAGAAAATCTAAATACATTCACTATTGAGGTACCCGTCGAAAAAGCGTGGCCCAATTAGATATCCATCTACTATAGCGGCCCATACATTCAAGGACCAACGATGCTGGTGATCTACTTGTCTCATTAGGTGTGGATTTTCCGTGGCGTAATAATGAAAGTTGTGCCTGTTAACTAGCCCATTCTTGTGGAAAGTTGCCTCGTCCGAGAAAAGAATTCTGCTAAACATATTTAGATTTTCCGCTACTTTGTCACTTGCCCAATAGCAAAAATTGATTCGATTTTCATAGTCTTGATTGTTCAGTTCCTGGTGCAGCTGTGCATGATATGCATGAAATGTATTCACTTTCAAGATTATCTGGACGGAAGTTTGACTTATATCTTTATATCTGTTAACTGAGAAATCCTCTGTCACTGTCAACAAAACTGATAACTGGTTGTCTTCAGCTGTAGCAGTTTTTGGTTTTTCATGTTTTTTGTGAGCGATATTACCCGTTTCGATAAATCTAATTAGAAGTTTTTCAAAGCATCTTGCATCAGGATGCCTCTTATCAGAAAACCTTTGTGCATAAACTCTACTTGCCAACAAAGAATCTCTATCACACTTACCCAGAATAAAAATCATATCAACCATTTCTTCTTTGGAAAACTTCATGGCAGTCAATTGAGTAAATTGGGTTCAAACCTAACTTTAACAATGTTTAATAACGAAACACTGATAAGTTCAGCATGTAAAATGCAGAATATGATATGTCCTGACACCTCGATTTACGTTTTAATCAACTTGATTTTGTCATTCGTTAAAAGAATTATCTTGTTTGTGTTTCATTTTTTACTACTTGAATGGTTACAGAAAACAAAAACTTCTGTGCGAATAATGATGCATGTTGATGAGTTTGATATGGTTTGTAGAATTTTCATCAAAAATTTTTACAAATAATCGAATATTTCGAAAATGATTGAAGATAAAAATGAGGTTACTTCTGCAAAAATATAGCACGATATTTTATCCCTTGACATGAATAATAAGATACAGGGTGTTCCACTTGAGAAAATCAAGATATATTTTTAAAATTACAATATTCAATAATTTTTATGAGTTACTCCTGTATAAAATGAGGATAATCTATTTCAATTTATCAATAAAGCTATCTTTGGGCAATAAGAAAACGAAAGAAAAAAAGTATTCATCCTCTCTGGTCGAAGGAGCATGCCAGGATGGGAGAGCCTATTTTCATGAATTTTTACGGAAAAAAATATTTGGCGAAACTACTCACCAAAAAAACTTATTACTTAAAGACATTCTAGCAGAGTTTAGGCCGCTCCTGAATCTTGAATAAAAATGTGGTCATCCAATCTGAAAAAACCACAAGATTTTTTATAGAAAAGTGGGGCACCCTGTTTACTGAAAATAAATTGATTCTTACTTTTTAAATACAATACCGTTCGAACAAAAATGGAACCTTCAAGTGTGTACGAGCTACAGAGCACCGCGCCACTGGTGAATCACCTAGTATAAACGTGTAGAATCTGGATTTGGTGGAGTATTTCTGAATTGGATACAATCATACCTCGTTGATAGAAGTTAGTACGTTACTATCGGTAAATTCAGATCCCACCTGTTTGAATCAACATTAGGTGTCCCGCAAGGAACAAATTTCGAGCCCTTACATTAATGATATCGCATTCTGCTTTCAGTACTGAAAATTTCTCCTTTACCCTGACGACTTAAAAATTTTTAGACGAGTAGAGTCTCTCCATGACTGCATCGAAATGCAGAATGACATCACAAATCTCTCTCGTTATTGTACTCGAAATTATCTCTTTTTAAATCTCAAAAAATTTTCTGCAATAACTTTCACCACAAACTCGAAAGTACTAACATTCAATTATGATATCGATGGAATTCCTTTGAATCGGGTTTTCAGCATTAAGGACCTTGGTGTCACACTGATTTCAGGTAACATTCAAAGTCACTATCGCTACTGTCAGTTTTCGTCTCAATGTCAATTAACTTCTGCGGTGAAATATTAGTTTGAGCTACAGGGGAAGTTCTAGGGCTCAGGATTCGTTTAAATGCCGAATGTATTGAAGGATGTTTCCATTTGGCTCGATTTTTTCGGTCAATGCTCATTATTTCCATCAAGTAAAAATAGTAGCTATCCTGGAGGTCAACTGGTTCTTTTCAGATCATAGCAGTTTTATACTGGAAAATTTTTCTTTTCTTATTTGTCCATTGTCTTATTTGTAGCAACTCAACGCACGTTTTAATAATCCTTTGAGGAACCCGAAGCTTATCACCAGTTTACAGCGGATACCAAAGTAATTTTTGTAAGTTTGACTCACGTACTCAGTCACATTTAAATAGTATTCTGTGAATATACCGGGCGACACAGGATCTTGGTACACCCCTCTCATTTCTATATTTCTGCAGGTAATTTATTGAAATTTTGTGATTCGATCAAGCTTATGACCTTTTGACATTTGTAACAATTCTCTTTTTGTTCCGGTGTCGCCGGAACTGACCTTTAATGAAGATTTTTGAATGAAACGCCCTGTATATTTTTGCATATTCGGTTTCCAAATAATTTCCCAAATTCAACCATACCTCACAATTGATATTTTGGGCTTCAAAATTATTGTTGGGTCGGTTTTTATTTTTCAATCTAGGGTGACATGAATATTGCCAATTTACCATAATTGATCAAAGCATTACTTAAAAAAAGCAACTGACGTCAAAATTTCAGATTTGCTCTGTCCAGGCCAGATTAATTTCTCAAAGATCATTTTTCGATTGAAACTCCATTTTTTCAAATGGCACCATATTGGTACCGAGGTACCATTAGAAGCTTACTATGCGTAAACAAATTCTGTAAACATTTTTTGTAAAAATACAAACAAATTATGATAATGTGAAAAAATTTTCATTTATTCAATATTCTATATCTATATCTATATATCAATTCGTGTAAGTAAATCCAGAAGGCTATGGAAAGGACATTGAAAGCAAGCTACCCTGACGTTCAAAGGATCATTGAGAAATAAACTCATTTACTTGTATTACGTCAAATCTAGGGTACATTTAGCTTCATACCATAAGAAAATTCAATTTCTTGCTCTAAGAATCGAAAACAACAATAATGAATCCCAAAACAAGAAATATATTCTGATCCATAGGAAAAAATCATGAGCAAACGAAAAAACAAATTTAGAAACATAAAAAAAATCATAAGAATTGTTCGAAATGTTGACTATTATTGTTTACGCCCATTTGAATCCGCTCTTGCAAATTTCTAGTTACACTGGTCAATTGTTCAGGTGTTATACTGCCGATTGCTCGTCTGACTCTATTTTCTAGATCTGCACGAGTAGTGGACGCTGTTGCGTGAACACAATTCTTTAAATAACGCCAAACGAAAAAGCCTAACGGAGTTCAATTAGGTGATCTTGCGGACCATCTTATTGAACCATTCGTTGCAATCCAATTTTCTCCGAATCTCTCGCGCAGATTCTCTGAAACAATTCTTACGTTATAGGGGGGTGCACCATCCTGTTGATAAAAGAATACCCTCTCAATCGCCAACGGCAGATTTTCTAAATATCTCTCAATCTCATTCTGAAAAAATTGTAAGTATATAGCGCCAGTCAACGCCCCATCAAAAATCACGGGACCAATTATTCTGGTACCGATCACACTTAACAAAACATTAAAACCGAATTGTTCCTGAAAATTACCCTGGTTGAAGAAATGTTGATTCTCCTGAGACTAATATCTTGTGTTTTGTCTGTTGAATAACCCTAAATTAGTAAACCATGATTCATCTATAAACAAGATTATTTTTAGGAAATTATTGTGTGGTTGCACATTATTTTGCATCATCCAATTGCAGTATTCCATCCTCCTTGCATAATCACCCTCTTACAAATGCTGATGCAATTGATATTTGTATAATTTATAATTATACTTCTTCAAAATTCGACGACCGCTTTCACTACTTATATCCAGCTCAAAGGCAATTTGCCTTGTGGTATTATCAATTTCCACTCGCGCTAACACATTAATTTCAGTGTCTTCTCAAATGATAAACTTTTCTTCAGGATTATTATTGGGTTCTCTTCTAAATTGATCCTCTAGGCGACTAAAATAATTTTTTGCGGGGCATTGTCGATGGGGGTATCTTTCGGTATACAAATTGACAGAAGCTACTGCAATTCCCGTAAATAAGTAGCATATCCACTTTCTCATTCCTTGTGTATGTTTGACGCATTTCAAAAAAAATAATGCTTCTGTAAACTAAATTCGATTGAAATCGACCGATGCAAAATCTACTGTCCGGATAACTTTTATATTGGAAACGTCAAATTCGTTGGTTTCATAGCCTTTTTTGTTCGAAACATAAAAATCCCCTCAAAAATATTTCTAATTCCTGAATTATCCATTGTGAGGTATGGTTGAATTTGGAAAATTATTTGCAATCCGCTTATTCTAAAAGATACAGTGTGTTTGAAGATCTCCATTAGCCTACTGGATTTACTTACACGAATTGAAATAAAATTGAAATGAAAAGTTTTACATCATCATAATTTGTTAGCCTTTAAAAAAAAGTGTTTACAGAATTTGTTTACCCATAGTATCAAGCTTCTATAATGTTACCTCGGTACCAATATAGTGCCATTTGAAAAAATGAGTTTTTAATGCAAAAATTATTTTGGAGAACATTATTTTAAAGTGTTTCTTTGATCGATTAAGGTAAATTTGCAATATTCAAGGCACCCTAGATTGAAAAACCAAACCAAAAATTATTTTGACGCCCAAAATATCAATTGTGAGGTATGATTGAATTTGGAAAATTATTTGCAAGCCAACTATGCAAAAATATACAGGGTCTTCCATTTAAAAATCTACATTAAAGGTCATTTACGGCGACACCGGAAGTGGAAAAAATTGTTTCAAAGGTCAAAAGATAGCTTGTCATAAGTTTGATCGAGTCGCAAAATTTCAATAAATTACCTGTAGAAATATAGAAATAATAGGGGTGTACTATGATCCTGTGTAACCCGGTATGCTCTCCGCAAATGAAACAAAAATGATTGGAATCATTCACACAAAGTCTTCCCAACGATGCCATATCAAATTATGGCAAGTTAAATCAATATTTTTTAATCAACAGCAAATTATTACGGTAGTTAAGTGTTTTTTAAATGAAAGTTATAAATAGTAAACAAGAACTGTTAGAAAAGAAATGAGGGGATAATTAGTATCGGCGACGTCATATTAATAAACATCAAGTGACATAAGTCATTCATCGGATGAAAAGTGCAATTTTGTTGTCCAGTGTAATTTTCTAATTATGAAAAGTTTCTGGATTATTTGCGAAAAACTGAGTTTATCATCATCATTTGCTTCCTTTTAAAATTTTTGGAATGAAAACATTCATCTAGATACCATTCCAAATCCAATGATCTATTTTTCATATCCTTAAGAGTTTTATGAAGAATGATCACCGATTTGAACATAATTCGATCCCGTTTTCTAATAATTTCTACAAACTCACTTCATTTCACAATACTAACGGGGTTGAGCTTTCTGTAGATGCAGCATTAGATTATTTTTCATTGTATCGACAACCAATATCTAACATCTGTTTTTATATAACAAAAGTTTTCGGTTTTTACTCTACAAACCAGTTCAGATTATTACTGGAATTATCGTAATGCAAAAGTGCCAAAACACGTCTGTCACTTCACCGAAACCGTCATTCCCTTCAAAATTGTTTTTGCATGACCATCTGCCGGGGTATAGGGTTACTTTTACCTAAAATACAAAACGAAAGGGTCATTTACCCCGTCCCTTACTCGAAATATAAATATTCGATTTTTCTACGGTTGTAGTTTTTGTAGAACTCAATATTGCCTTTTTTGTTCCCAATTCCTAAATTCTTACCAGTCCTTAGACCGGTTCTCTCAGTGAATACCGAAATATGGGAAAAAATAATTATTCCGACCACAAAAACTGGTAAAGGGTTGAAAAGATGCCTTGGATTTTTTCAAATGTAGGTAGAAATTTGTTTTATTAAGGTTTTACTAGGGTGTTTTTTTTAAAATGAATTGTCGGTTGTGGAATTAGTTGTTCTTCATGCTGGGTTTCCACAAAACACTTATCAGTTTTTGTGTTTGTGCTAGATATCGACATCCGTACCCAAAGATTGTTATATCAGAATGTCTTGGTATTTAGCCGGCAAACCAAAGGGCATGGGAGAAAAAATATGATTGTTATTTTTAGATAAGTTATTTATCCAGTTTACTGTTTGTTTATTCAGTCGAATTCGTTAGTTATTTTCTGCTTATTGTTTACTGGGCCATTATATCAGAAATTATGTGTACCATAGATTCTATTATGTCAGTCATTTAATGGTGAACACAAAAATTTCTGAAAATTTGATGATTATAGATTCAATATCTAAATGATATGTTTTTGTTCGGAGGATAATTTTAATTGTTAGCTTATAAGAGTTTGTTGCGACCTTAATTGCAGAGCCTCAAGAATTTGGTTTATTAGAAACTGCTTTTTGTACAGGGTGGCCACAATTTATTCAAAATCCATCTCAGTTACCGTTGGGGATAAAAGTAAATGAGATGTAAGTTTTCGATCTCTGTTTTGGGGAAATGGATATAATAATATAAGTATAATCATTATTCAATATGATTATATATGTAAAGTGTGTGTTTTACTATGTATGGCGTTTTATGCTCAATTAAGATTTTTCATTTTGGAAGTTTGAAATGTTACAGGCAGAAGGTTTGTTCGTTTTAAAAGAAAGAGATTTGCTTGCTTCTTATTCAGCGATCTGATTTTTAATTACATCAAAATCTCTAAACTACTATCGGAAATCCGGGATTATCTATATATAATACCGAAACCCCAGGATTAGAAAAAGAAACCGAGATTGAATTTTCTAAATACAGGGTGTCACATAATAGTATGTCACAGCTTGAGGTGATAAATGTACGTGCAATTTTAAGAAAGAAAGTTCATAGAAACTTAGGTCCGCAAAAGCTTCGTTATGGGACTACAGGGTGTTGAAATTTTCGGAAAAAATTGTTTTTTCTTCAAAACTCCTGCAATTTATGAGATATTCAGCCCAAATTTGTAATGAAAGCTAATTTTACAGCCTCCATCATCACACGTCCTAGATTTTAACTGAAATTCACAAGGTGTTTTCTTTTCCGAGGCCATGTCTCCTTTTGCCCTTTCAAACTTTTTTACAGTAAGCCATTGATCAGCGTACAATCAAGAAAAAGTCTAAAGTATTTAAGTCTAGGGACCAGGGAGGTCTTGGTTCTGACCCACCCCGACCTATCCACCAGTTGTTGAATGTATTATTCGAGAATCCCCTAGCTTCTCCACTAAAATGTGCTGGTGCCCCGTCATGCATGAACCACATTATGTTTCTCACCGAAATCAAATAATTTCCATCTATTCCGACCCAGATATTCAGTGAGAATTGTTCTTGATGATGAGATTCTTCAATCAAATGGGGGTTTTCCTCAGCCCAATAATGATTATTGTGAAAATTTGTGGTAGCACTTCTCGAAAAGTTAGCTTCGTCTGTGAACATTATTTCACTATCAAAATGAGCATTTTCTGTAATTTTATCTAAAAACCATCGGCAGAAATTCAGTTTTGAAGGAAAATCTCGAGGAAGTAGAGTTTGGACGCGTGGAATATGAAACGGGTACAATAAAAAGTCGTGGAGAATCGTCCAAACTTGAACATGTGAAATATTCAACTGATTTCCAATTTTTCTTGTACTCACATGAGGATTCAAATCAATACAATTCAAAACTGCTTCCTCAATATCTGGAGTTCTCATAGTTAAAGTTGCACCTTTTAAATGATTATTTGCAGTAAAATTACCAGTTTCCCTCAACCTAGATATTTGAAATTATTCACCTGTCTGGTGTTACTCGATTTGGAAAACGTACCTGATGTAATCGCCTAGCTTCTGTTGTGTTTCCGTCAGTACATGTATTGGATATCAGCCAATTCGGCGTTAGTAAAATTAGCTATTTTTCCTACAGCAATAATTTCAAAAGTCTTAAAACTAATCGTTGATTCAATAAATAATTCCAGCAGACACTGGTTTAGCAACTGTCAAAATAAATAAATAAATGAAGAAAATCAAAGCCTACTAGTCATTTTTTTAATTAGAAGTGCTTTCAATTCAGCGAATGCATACAATCATTTACTAATGTTTTGCTCGAGAACCTTGGAGATTCGAAAAAATCACAGGTGTCAAAAAAGTTCCTAAATTGAACGAAGATGACGAAAATTGATTGTACGCTGATCGGTGGCGTACTTCAAAAAAGCTTGAAAGGGCAAAAGAAGACAAGAAGTTGAAATTTAGGACGTGTAATGATGGGGGCTGTAAAACATAGCTTGCATTCTAAATTTGGGCTGAATATCTCAAAAACTGCAGGAGTTTTGAAGAAAAAAACAATTTTTTCCGGAATTTTCAACACCCTGTAGATCCGCAATGAAGCTTTTGAGGAGCTATGTTTATATGAACTTTTTTTCTTACAATTGCACTTAGATTTACCCCCTCAAGTTGTGACCTACTATTATGTAACACCCTGTATAAGTTTTTAAAACTATTATTTGATTTCACAGAACATTACATAAAGCGAATATGATTATTAAGTTTTTCAGTGATTATTCTAACCTCATTTTTTATATACACTACGCCAAGAAATTAACGCTCAATTTCAATATTTCAAGTGTTTTTCTGATAGGTACCTACTTATTAACACATGTTTTTTCGGAAAGGTCCGGACATATATCAAAAAATTCGATATTTTTTCATGGTACCTATGTTCCTCCCATAAGAAATGAAGTAACCTAGATAGACATTTTGCAAACAACCACTTATCCGAAAGAGAAAGCCGATCTCTTTGCTCTCTTGTTCTCAAAGAACTCTGTGCTAGATTCATCTAACTCAATACCACCGAACATTCCACCTACAAACTCTTCCATGGCAGAAATCAAGTTCAGGTCCGCACTGTGAGACGGGCTCTCGAGCAGCTGAACTGCAAGAAGGCAGTTGGTCTAGACGAAATACCGCCAATCGTCCTGAGAAAGTGGCACCCATTCTTAACCGTCTGTTTCAGATTCCTTATAAAAGCCAGGCTTTTCCGAGCAACTAGAAAATAGCGAGAATTCAACCGATCCCAAAGAAAGAAGAGAAGGCCTTACCCTAAAACTACCGCCCTGATGCACTTCTTCCCATTATGTCGAGAGTGATGGAGAGAGTCATAAATGATGAACTCATCAAATATCTTGAGTTGCAGGGAATTATTAACGACCATCAGTATGGTCGACAGGAGATCTGCTCGCCTACGTCATGCATGTTTGTACATCAACGATGGAAAAGCATAGGGAATCTAGAGCAATAGCCCTCGATATTTCTAAAGCCTTCGATAGATTTTTGGCATGCAGCCTTGTTGAATGATCTTGATACATATAGGCTTCCCGAAAAATTGCGGGGTTGGATAAGTAGCTTTCTTTCAAAAAGATCAATACAAGTTTTGGTCGACGGTATAACATCTGATTGTTTCCAGTTGCAAGCAGAAGTACCTCAGGGATCCATTCTTTCGCCAACCTTGTTTCTGTTACAGATAAACAATCATCTGTCATCTACAGAGAACAAGATCTTCGGTTTTGCAGACGATTGTACCCTGGTTTCGTCTTTCAGTAGTCTGCAGCCGATTATAGCTGTGGAATCTCAGCGTTGGAGATGTCAACAAATTAATAACTTAAACTCTGACTTACATAGGATATCTGAGTGGGGTCAGTTGAACCTGGTGAGCTTCAAGGCGAGCAAGAAGTAAGCAATTACGTTTTCTAGAAAGATTCCCGCTGGAGAACCTCCTCTAATGATGCAAGGCCAACAAACTGCATCCAAAGAATCGATGCAACTTCTCGGAATAACGATCAATCCCGAGTTGTGCTGGCATGAACATGTATCAGCATAAGGTAAGTGGGCATCAGCTAAACTCAGTTTCCTTTTCAGAGCCAAGCGATACTTCACGTCATCTCAGCTGTTGCTTTTATATAAGGCGCAGATTCGACATGCTTTGGAATTTTGTTCCAATGTATGGGGATCTACCACGAAACATTCGTTGCGGATGTTGGATAGTGAGCAAAAACGGGCTGTGCGCCTCATCGACCACCTGGAGATCACCTGCGATCTCCAACCGCTGGCTCCAGAAGATAAGTTGCTGACCTTTCTCTATTTAACAGATACTTCCACGGAAGATGCTCCAAGGATCTGTAAGACTTTATTTCAGGAAAACTCATGTTTTGCCGCAACACTAGGCTGGCACCACTCCTATAAGAATTCCTTCGTTTACAGGGCCGGTGAGCTGTGGAACTCGCTTCCGTCCAACGTCCTACAATTTGGCCCTCTCCAAGAAGCGGGTAAACAGACACCTCAATTCTTCCCAGGCGCTCACTCATGTAGTGTAACAGGGTCGCCTATTCCTGGGATTAAAAAAAAACACATATTAATAACAACAATTGATCAATTTTTGCGAGTAACGTTTGTCCTCGAAATAATGCTACACAAATCATGAATGTAATGAAGCAGTGGTTAGGTTGGACTTATATAAGATAGGCCTAAGACTTGGGGTGTCCCATCCAACTTTTTCGAGAGTGATTCGCAGGTAGCGGGAGGCAGGTACTCATGAACGGAGAACTGGATAAGGACGACCTGGAGCAACAACGGCGATTCATGACCGTTATTCAAGAATTGAGACTTACGGAATGGCTCAATTTCATCCACGTTGGGTTCTACTCATAAAGAAGAGAATGTGTACTATATGCATATATTGAACTCACTACACTAATATGATGAGATATGACATGTAACTAAGATCCCTGGTGTATGCTACTTGATTGATAGATAGTGATCATGATAATGATGTTTATTAGTTTCAAAATATTGTAAAATACATTTAGAATATAGAACAATAAGTAAAACACGTCAATACAATGGCCAAAATATTCATCCAACAAATTAACATTTAACACAATACTCGAGAAACTCATTGACGGAATATGGCTCACAGTGTATTAAAAGATTGAATAATCTTATCCTGATAATATTTTTATTATAAATTTTCTGTAACCCATTAGGGAGTCCATTATAAAATCTCATTCCCATATAAAGAGGTGTTCTTTCAGTCTGAGACAAACTATGACGGGGGTAAAGAAATTGCTGAACTCTCCTAGTTTTATTACGGTTTTTACAAGAGCAGAAATATTCTTTATAATTTCTCACGAATAATAGTACTCTGCAAATATATAAACCATAAACTGTCAATATTTTAGATTTACAAAAATGGCCACGACATGACTCACGATACCCAAGCTGCTCAACTATTCTCATTACGTATTTCTGTCTCAAAAAGACCCTCTCCCTCATACGTCAGTAGACGTATGGTATACTTTTCATTCTGGACATTCTGTCCGAGATAGAGTTTAATGATTTGTTCACATATGGTCAGGGCGTAATAACCCAAGTCAGCTATGAACCGGGGAGAAAATCCGAGTTTTGTGGTAACAGAGATAACGGTTTGCTACTGCTGTCACCTTTAACTGCAGCTTTGACAGAACAGTGGAGTGCAAATTAGCAGTGAAACCATACGATAACGTCACAGGGAATTTGGTTTGAAGCCTCGAGTCGCAGCTCGAGCTCCAGTTCCAACCACAGCACATTAAAGAGCCCGATTAAATTTTGCAATGGAACTTGTCAAGTAGTCAAAGCTTCAAGGTGATCGAGGTTCTCAAGTGTAAGACGTCGAAATGGAGATACGCCCAGTGAAACTTTTTACCGACTTATAGAGTTTCAAAAATGGCGCGGGGAGGAATTTCTTTGAATGCTCATACTGAGTTACGTTCTAGATATTTTAGAAAAATAGAAAAAAAATCTTGTACCATTGCTGAGCTCATGTATGAAAACTTTTTGTTTATGCAAGATAACACCAGACCTCCCGAACTCATATCGTTAGGACTTACCTTGAAGATCACGAAATAACTTAATTGAGTAGCCTGCACGAAGTTTAGACCTCAATCCCATCGAACATACCTGAGACATTCTCAATAGAAGATTAAGAAGCCAACGTGAATGTGGTTCGGTACAGATTGATCGAAATTTGGAACGAAATGGATCAGAATGCTAGAAGGTCATTGATTTTAAGTATGATTCGTAGATGTCATGAAGTAATTCTGGACAGACGTGAAAGTACCCGGTATTAACAGGATTTCGGGAATTTATTTCAAAATTCTACATTTCATTATAATTTTTATTTTAATTTCTATCAGCATCACTCTCACTTTGATTGTTCTCAAGCAATCCTTAGTGCTGGAGGATTACTGGAAAATTTTTAACATATCTAAACTTCTTTTGAATTAATCTTCATTTTCGATTTAGTTAATTTCTTGGCACAATGTAAACTGGAGTGAATGGTTTTGGTGAGCACAAAACTCGAGAACCGCTTTACTAGTTCAGTTTCTTCTTTTAAATATCCGTTGTGTTCCAAGGAAGATTTTTATAGGAAAAAATGCTAAAATTGTTCTGAAAAACATAAGAACTTTATTTTCCTTAATGAGGAATAAAAGTTTTTTTGGGTTTCAAAGTAAGCGACAATAAAATTTTCATTTGAGTTCTTGATTATGACTTGATAACAAGTAATAAACGTATCAGTATTTCGGGATAAATCATTACTTTAGGTTGCGAAATAGGTGTTTTTCTCCAGTTTCGAAATTTAAGACAAGAACATTATGTAGAAGTTCTTCGTTGAACAGTTAAAAATAGTAGTTCAGAATTGTTGGAAAAACTACCCCAAAAAGCTCAAATGAGGATAAAATTGTTGATATAAAATTTTTTATTAGTAAACTTTATGACAAAGTAGAACATTACCTTAAGGGTTCGAGATAGGGGTTGAAAAGTTTGTATCAGATCTTATACAGTTATGAGGTTGAAATAAATTTCATCATATTGATTTCAAAATTAAAAATTAATCATAATTAGTGGAAGGCATCCTCAAGAAGTCAATTATGGATACATGTTATACGAGGACGGTCTGAAAAGTTCCCGACACCTACGTGGAGTTGGCAGCACTCGTAAATAAAAGCTAGTGAATTTTCATTACTGTTGACAATTACTTACCAAAGTTTCAGTTATTTTGGGAGCGCAGTTATTATAGAATAGTCGTTTGAGTGAGTTCATGTGAGTGCTTTTGTGAAAACATGACATGTCATTAAATATTTATTTTTGAAAGACAATACGCATATGAAACATACAGATGAGTTAAGCTTTGTATATGGAAACTCTGCATCATTTACCACCGTGAAATTTTGGGCAGCTGAAAACTGCTAAAAACTGTAACTTCTGACAAAAACATCGCTAAAGTTTACCAATTGGTGCTAGAAGACCGCCAAATTAATGTGAGAGAGATAGCAGAGGTTAACCGCCTCGGTAGCTGCACGGTTAGTGTGTTGGAACTCCTCAACCCATGTCGCTGATTCAAGTTATGGATATTGTCCTTGAACAAAAATGTGAATTTGACTTTGGGTACATGGCCTAATGCCTAAGCCCATGACCATTGAAGGCCAGATAGCTAGCAATCCAAAGTGGTGCAGTTATCATTGCACGGTCTAGTGGAGTGCACTATAAACAGTAGGTCCTTAGAACAAACCAACAATAGTAGAGGTTATGAACATGTTAAAAGAACTTGTTTGTCATATATTAAATCAACATATACACACGAGAAAACGCATTGGGTGCCGCGTTTGCACCCAATGCGTTTTCTCACGTTAGAACAAAGACGTGTTCGCATAAACAACGCTCTGTTGGCGCAGTTTGGGCTCAACAAATTTGAGTTTTGGCGCCTATTACTCACTATAGACGATCCTCGATTACACCATTCTAAGTCAGAAACAAAACTACAGTCCAAACAGTGGATTGCAAAAGAGGAATTGCTCCAGAAAAAAGCAAAAACGGTTTTTTCGGATGGGGAAGTGATGGCGGCTGTTTTTTGGGATATTGGCATAGTCATAGAGTTATTTCAATCGATTATTTTCCAAAAGAAAAAAACGATTGCAGAAGCATCATCATTTGACAAGCTAAAAGTAAATCTTGCGGTAAAACGGTTATATTTACAGTAAAAGAAAACATACCGTCTCACATCTCAGCAATTGCTATGGCAAAAATCTATGAATTACGGTTTGAGCTGCTTGACTATTCACCTTACTCACCAGGTCTAGTCCCAAGTGACCTCATCTAAAAATTTCGCTCGGAGGATAGATATTTTCGTCAAATGAGGAGACAATCACCTTCGAGAACCTCATTTGCAGATAACAACGACCTGGACTATTTGGACCGGTTAGGTTATAGAGTAACATCGCTGGGAAAAGAATGTAGAGTTACAAAGAGACTAGGTTGAAAAATAAAAAAAATATTCCAAAAAAAGTCTTTCATCATTATAAGGTCGGAAACTTTTGAGACCACCTCCATATGCACAGTTATCTAGATAGGGTTGTGAACATTATTCGAACTTAGGTTCTCAATTATACAATGAAAAATTAGCATCAAGGGTGCGAAAGAGGGATTAAAATATTTGCATAGAATTTACCTCGGTTTGAGAGGTATTAAAATTGTATTTAAGATCATTAGAATAAAGTAACGAAATAATGTTTCAACATTATGGAAACAAAACTCCTCTATAGGAACGAAACAAGGGTTGAAAGTTTATGTAAGGAAAATTCTCTGTCGCGAAGTAGAGGACATGAAAGTTTGTTTTCAGATTTTTATGGGATTTTATTCAAATTTATAGTTTTAAACATGAAACTAGTGATCAAGAACTTTATTGAAAAGAATAATTATTTCCTCAGTGTTTTTAGGGCAGCCATTCAGAAAGTGCTAAATAATGACTGAAATAATGTATGGAATTCCTTTTAGCATTATAAACATGAAAGATATGAAGGTTATGATTCAAAAAATTAAAAGTTACCAAATTTTCCTTCATTAATATTGAATAGGTTAGGCATGCACGCAGCCACCGCCAGCCGGTCGTCGTTTCGCGTCGTATTCACACAAAAATTGTAACTTTAAGAAGAAACATTAAATAACTTATTAGAATTGTCATTGCAAGCATTAATTTTCGAATTATAATGAGAGCACAAAAATACCTAACCTATTTCAATCATTCTGTGTAAATTCTGTGTATAAACATAGAATTGTTAGATAAAATTTGGAAAAGTTATATCAATTATCGGTTTTTGATGAAAAAGTGATTGAGTGTACATGAGATATATTTTGATGAGGAAAAGAACACAAATCAATCAAATCAAAGTCACCTATGATTCATATTTAAAAATAATGATGTTTGCATTATAACTCAAAAATCGTTGAGAAGAAAATTTTTCGATTCTAAGTAAAAAAGTCTGTAGAATGTCAAAATCATTTTTATATCACTTAGAGAACAAGCAAGATATTAGCAAGAAGCTAGCTTGAATCTGCTGTCGGTAATGAATTCCTCACGCAAAAAAACACGGGCAAGGGGGGTTCATTTTCTGCCTTTCACAGTATCTCACATATCTGCCATACTAAAACGTCGAATTCTTTCCACTCTGTACAGGCGATGTTTGAAAATGAAAAATCTCAAAATCAGCCTATACCACAGAAACCAGGGTAGCCAAAGCAAATTTGCTTCATCCAAATATTCCTGATATCAGGAAAATAGTAATCTGCAATTTCTACTTATAATCGAAAAACGCCTCTAAACATACACATTTTTTCTGATTATGTTTGTTCACAGGTACAGATTGTGCCTATTGAGCTTCAAATCACACGAAAATGAGAATTTTACAAAATAAATAAATCTCAAAATTGACTTGTGCTCATTTTTCTATTGCAAGGAAATCAAATAAAAACTTTTGATCTATCAAATATTTGAAGATGTTAAAGTTGATTTTTACCTTATATAATTCCCATTAGGGTGACAGTTATATTTTCTATCTAATTGTTTAATTTATGTTTTGAAATTTGATCAAATGATCATCTAAAGTATAATTATTACCTCATACTCCAACGCTTTCTGTAAGAAATTTGTACTATTCGATCGTTTGTAGTGATAAATGATACTTATTTCTCAAAGCAGGTTTGTAAGGTTCAGTCCATTAGAAAATCACATTTATGCAAAATTATTTTTGAAGTATTCTTAATTATGTTTTCTTTTGGATGTATAATTTTCTCAGAATTCTTTTGCAACGGAAGTAAATATCACTTAGATATATTTCGTTTAGCGGTAAAGTACAGTAACTGACGTTTGAAATCGATATTAGAATTTCATTAGAATCATTTGTTCATAGCGGATAGAATTTCGAAAGTTATGGCTTGTGAAAAAGTTTATTATCTATGATTTTTTGGGTGGTGGGCTTATTAATCTGCTCGAGCCTCGAAATCGAATTAATCTTACATTGTGTAGAACCTTTGAAAACTCAAAAATGAACAATCACAAATTTTCACACCTTTCCAAAAGTCCAATCCACGCCATATATTACAAAATATTCGTTCATGCCACACGTGGTGGTTAACTATAAACCTGCCAAAAACGTTATGATACAATTCAAATTCTCTTCAATTTCTAAATACTATATGGAATGAATCCAAGTTTTTTTATGAATTTTAACATTGTCTAGTATTTATATTTCATTATCATAAATTTAGTTAATATTTAAAAATAATATAACTTAAACAACTCAAAAAATCTAGGAATACTTACCAATATCTTTAAAATATGAATTTGATGATTCGAATTTATAGAAATCTTTCGGTTTTTGTATATGTATTCTCAAGAAAACATAATAATATTTGACCTCTCCAAAGCACCTATTATAAAAAAAATTGAAATTTGTGAAATTTGAAAATGACAAAATTCGGTGAAACACGAAAAAAATCCTGAACTAATATTTTCGAAACGATATGGAAGCACTTATATTTTTCAGTACCCAGAATGTCCACCTCTGTTATTAATGACACTTTGGCATGCTAAATATTAAATTGTCTATTACATTTTGGCCTAAGTCATTCCAAGCCCCCTGAACTGATAATCGAAGCTCCTGTTTATGATGGAAGACGTTTTGACGCAGGAGATTTCTTTTTAGGGTGTACCACACATGCTCGATGGGATTCAGATCTGGGGAGCAGAGGAAGACAACGCTTGCAAGATGAGGAGGGGCATTATCTTGTTGGAAGAGTGTATTTTGACCCATTGTTTGGAGATACGGTACCACTACAGGTAAAACTATCTCATTTGCGTAAGAATTTTCCGTGAGGTTGTTCTGTATGAAAACGAGGTCAGTTCTTCCACCAAGGCGTATACTTCCCCAAAACATCACTGATCCGCCTCCCTGTCTAACAACTTCTCGAGCATGCTGGAGGCGGTTTTGCTTTCCAGGTTCCCTTCAAATTCGAATTCTTCCCGAATCGGGATAATAACTAAATCTAGATTCATCACTGAAGAGAACTGTGGCCCACCTCTCTTGATCCCAGTTTACGTGTTCTTGGCACCAAGCTAAACGAGCAGCGCGATTTTTATGGGTCAGTTGTGGAACTCTTAAAGGACGTCTGGAGTGGAGTTGACCTTCGTGCAGTCGATTTCTCACAGTTTGGTCGGAAATTTGTACATTATGAGCTCGTGATAGCTCTTGAGCTTATTGAGATGCTGTGGTAGTACGATCTCTTCTGGCTTGTAAAACCAAAAATCGGTCTTAGGCGACTGTAGTAATCCTGAAACGACCTGTATGGCATTCTTCTACGCTACCTGTTTCATTGAAATGCGACCATAAACAGTATATGACACTTGGGCTACTTCCCAGAACCCTGGATACTTTCCGATGTGAGCTCCCAGCTTGGAGCATGCCAACGGCTCGTAACATCTCTTCTCTAGTCAAATGTCGTCTTTCCGTCGTCGAATCACAAAATTTGAATCTTTTATTTGTGCTTACAACAGAAACATAGTGCCAACTAACTGATTTCAAACACTGAATACATGAAATGATTATAAAGCAGCGTCGCATCTGCTGCATTTTTAGTTTTGTATAAAAAAAACTGAAATTTGTTGCGGCACTCTACATAATTTGGTGAAAAATTGATGCAGGTGTTCATTTCTTAAAAAAATCATCCATATTGATCGTTCTGGATACGATATATCGATATTCAGAAGTGTTCCCTAGACTTTTTTTGAGGTGTTTATATTGGACAGTCCAGAAGAGATCGGTGTGCCTCATCGAGACCCGGAGATCACGCGTTCAGCCGCTCGCTCAAACGCGGCAGGTTGCTGATCTTTCTCTTTTCTACAAGTACTTCCATGATGAATGCTCCGAAGAACTGAAAGGTTTGGTTCCAAAAAGAATAAAGTTTCAAAGTAAAATCAGGATCGCGAATGGGTCCATCTAGCTACACCACGTACCACTCTCTTTAAAAATGCTTTCGTAAAAAGGATTTGAGTGCTGTAGACTTCGCTTCCATCGAACATCTTTCCGATAATCAATTTGGCTCTTTTCAAGGAGCGAGTGACTTGCATCGTCTCCTCCTAATAGTTAAGAGTTTGCTTTGAAATCAGTTACATTGGGATAGATTTTTGTTTCGAAAAAAATTTCCTTCAGAATTGGACCTCAAGAGGCGTGTGACGAGATTTCTGTGAAAAACAACTCAGTAAATGCATCATCAGATCGCGGCTCATTCCGATACCTTCTCTCGAAATAAATGCATTAGAAAGAAAATTCGAAAGTTTTTTTCAGGTTACGAATCGTTGGTTACCAACATTAAACGGTTAAGGCGCAAAAGAATGACTTTATTATAACTTGATGATAATGTTTTGTGCTTTCTTTTATCAATCATTGTATAACAATATGATATACAGGGTGCTTCAACAAAAACTAAGCAGAGGCTATATCTACCAAGATCTTCATTTCTGATCAAAACGCAAAAATATGTCAATTTTTGTTTCAAGAGGGACAACTTTTGGTGTACAATACTTGCCTGAAGTATCAACCCCCTAAGCGGGGGTAGCATTCCTTGAACATTTTGAATAGGAAAGATGGGTCAAATGATGACTCAAAAGAAAGGTGGTATCTTTGTCTATATTGCATTGAACGAATTTCTATTTTTGATTGAAAACTGTAAAAGATAGCAACTGAGCAACTGAAAAATAGGGAAGACTATTTCCCTGAGACTATTCAAGTTTCAGTGAGGTATAATGGAACAGATCCATACTGATTAATGGCAGCCATCGAGAAAGTAATTCAACATTCGAATTTCAACCCCTGGAGCAGGGGTGACAATCGTTGAAAATTTGGAAGAGGGTATATGGGTCGAGTAATAACTCGAAAGAAAGGTATTATCTTTGTCTGCATTCCTGTGAAAGAATTTTCATTTTGATTGAAAACTGTAGAAGATACAGAGTGAGCCACTGAAAAATATAGAAGACTATCGCCCCAAGACTATTGGAGTATTAGTGCGAAAAACTGAAATAGATTCATTTAGATCAAAGATGACAGCCTTTGATCTGGAATGAATCTGTTCCATTTTTTTGCACTAATACTTGAATAGCTCAGGGCGATAGATAGTCTCCTCTATTTGTCAGTAGCTCACTCTGTATCTTCTACAGTTTTCAATCGAAAATGAGAATTCGTTCACGGGGATGCAGACAAAGATAATACCGTTCTTTCGAGGTTTCACTCGACCCATCTACCCTTTTCCAAATTTTCAAGGGTGGTCATTCCTGCTCTAGGGGTTGAAATTCGAGATGAGGATAATATTTGATGATGACTGCCATTGATCAGCATGGATATGTTCGATTTTACTTCAATGAAACTTGAATAGTCTCAGGGAAATAGTCTTCCCTATCTTTCAGTTGCTCAGTTGCTCACCCAGTATCTTTTACAGTTTTCAATTAAAAATAAAAATTCGTTCAAGGCGATGTATACAAAGATACCACCTTTCTTTTGAGTCATCATTGGACCCATTTTCCCTATTCAAAATGTTCAAGGATTGCAACCCCCGCTAAGAGGGTTGATATTTCAGGCAAGTATTGTACCCCAAAAGTTGTCCCCCTTGAAACAGAAATTGACGTGTTTTTGCGTTTTGATCAGAAATGAAGATCTTGGTAGATATAGCCTCTGTTTAGTTTTCGTTGAAGCATCCTGTATGTAACCGCTTGGAAAGAAAATAAAGACTGACTTAAGTTAAATATATATATAAATATATTACATCCCACAAGTTGGTGGCGGTGGGAGATTCACAGGAAAAAATTATTAAGACAACAATGTTAATGTAGATGGAAACAATTCCTGAAAATCTATCTGTACAGCTGCATGTTTTTCGAATATTTGTTTATGTAGACAAAAACAATTCCTGGAAATCCAACTGTACAGCTGCATGTTTTTCTCTTGCTGGTCGTTATTTTCCATTTGAAGCATAATCTTTGACATATTTTAATCGTTTTGAAGAGACTTTTCTGAAAAGGTGAAACGTTATATATCGGACATTGCGAAAAAACTGATATTTTTTTTCAAAGTTTCATCGCTAAGGGTCCGAAATAAGGCTCAAAAGTTTGCATAATGCATATATATATATATATATATATATATATATATATATATATATATATATATATATATATATATAGTGGTCCAACGAAAACTTAGCACCTCGATTTTCGGTTTTGAAGTGAAAATATGGAGAATCGCTCGGACCCGTCGATTTCTGATTCGAGGGGTACCAACTTTTCCGATTTCCATTTTGAAGATCTTATCGAGTTTTGCTCAAATCGTTCACGTACATTACTGAACATTTCTGGTTCGATTTGACGCCATTCATTAATGATCCGAATTCGAAAGTCATTCAGTGACTCAGATTGGGTTGCGTAAATCTCAGATTTCAGGTGACCCCATAGAAAAAAGTTCAGTGGTGCCAGATCAGGTTATCTGGATGGCCACTCAATATGTCCCCATCTTCCAATCAAGACCCGAGGAAAATTTTCATCTAAGAACTGACGCACAGGTTGAACGAAATCTTGTTGAAAAATGATCGTTTCATAGTCTTCTTCATTCTCCAATACTTGCACTAGGGCTGGATAAATAGCGTTCTTTAATAGTTTTAAATAAATTTGGCCAGTGATATAAGCGGGTATAAAAAAGGGCCGATGATGTGAATTCCATAAATACCCACCCAAACATTTCACTTCTGGGAATGCTGAGTATGCTCTTCTCGAAATAATCTTGGATTTTTATCTGACCAGTACCGACAGTTATGACTGTCGATAGTGCCGTTAAAACAGATATTGAACATGTAGTTTGAATTTTTGTTAATAATTCCACTGACCACTTCACAGAATACGAGTAGGCGATCAAAATCATCCCCATTCAGTTCCTGAACCTATCGTATCTTGAAAGGATGAAACTTATGTTTTCTTAAAATTCTCATGATTGTTGTGCGTGAAACACCAGACACTTTGGACAATTTCCTAGTACTAAGGTTCGGATCCATCGCTACGTGACCTAAGATAGTCACTTCCCTCGCTTCGCCTGCTTCATATACCCTCTTTTTGTTGTCGACTGAACCAGTTGTTTCAAATTTAGCAACCAGTTGCACAACGTAAGCAGCGGATAAATTTTTTTCAGGATGTCGTTCGTTAAATCAAGCCGCTGTTAATCGCGCAGAGTCGTTATTCTAAAGAATAATTTTATTATTTCCACCTTTCCTTCTACGGAATACTCTATTTTAATCCTACTACAAATTCATAATCGTTTTGGCACAGTTTCCTTGTTCCTAAAAATTCACGGTTAGACTAACAAGAGAGCAAGGTAAATCGAACACATGGTCTGTCTAATATTCAACATAAGCTATCCATACACTAGCGTTCTTTACTGCATGGAAGTGAATGGTGCCCATTTTCAGCACTTAATAAACTAATCACAAAAGTAAGTATTCTTCCACTTTTTTAGCTGTCATTTCGTTAATGGTGGAAATTTTGAAGCGAAAATTTAGGGTCAGATAGTACTGGATAAGGTCTTCAAAATGAGGTATCGCAACACCCTTTATCCCTATTCAAAATCAGGGGGTTGTGCTCACCCCCGTTAAGGAATTGAAGTTACGGGGATGAAAAAATCGGAAAAATTGTTTCGCTTCGAATCAAAAATCAGCGGGTGCAAGCGATTCACGATATTTTTATTCTGAAACTGGAAAACTCGAGGGTTAAGTCTTCGTTGGACCACCCTCTATATATATACTGGCAAGTAGTGTCAGATGCTTTCTTCCCGGAAAAATCAAGTTGTTTTTTAATTTGTACTCTAATTTTCTGAAATTTTTGGATGTAACATAATTCTAATTATAAATATGACTATTTCCTCCGAATGATTGTTATTTTATCATTGGTGCCTATTTAAGTAGGTACTGCACTGAATCTTGATCAAACTATTTTATTATATTCACCTATATAACTAACATTCAACACGCCTTTTCGTAAAATTATTATTTTCGATTCAGTTCAATTGAAAAATGAAAGGTTACTTTTAAATGTTAATGTTACACTCAACTTTTCCTCGTTCTTCTCAGTGACCCCTTTTATTTTATTTGGTGATGATGATTGAGAAATTTTCTTTTTGTTTTGAATACTAAAATTTGATTCTAACACAGGATAAGATTTACTGTTTCATTCTTCCATCATACACCACCTGCGTAGTCGGTTATCGTGGTGAATTTAGATTCAAAAAAGCTAATGAGGAAGATGGCAAAGTCTTATAAAAAGACCAAAAGATGAAAACGAATCTTCTAGAAGACTTTAAACGTAAAAACCATTGCTTAAAGTTAATTTTTCTCAACCATTCACTCACCTTTGCGCGGTAGTTTTCATGGGAAATGACGGTCCTACATAGCTAAATGACTGGCCTAAAACTCAATTAACAGAATATAAGACCTTAATTGTGAGTAGGTAGAGAGAAGTTTGAAATGGCATTCTGGATTTATATTTTTCTACAGCGCACTAAGCAATAACATATACCTCATCTCGATTGACTACGCAGTATCTTATGGTTATGGGAGATACCTAGTAAACCCCAGTATAAGTACCATGATTTGTTTTGGAGCTATCTGAATACTATATCATATCTCAAAGTTGAATCAGTGGAGCATTCTCAGTTCCTCCAATTGTTGACGGTAAGACAGTTTAGAAGGAACACTTGAGCTCCAAGTCTGTTATTCAGATGACATAAGCATGTTCAATAACAGAGCTAATGCCCATCTGACCATAACTGGTCCAGTCTCAACAGGTGAAATTAGGTGTACTCCAGGGTTCGATACTGGGGTCTGTTCTTTTCCTATTTCACAAGACCATCTAACGTTAAATGCAACCTCTGACATAGTTGTTATATTTACCGACGACACAAACCTGATAGATAGAGATGGTGATGAAGAGTATCTCAAGAATAAATGTGTAAATTCGGCGAAGAAAGCTAAAAAATGTTCGAGGTGAATGAGTTAGATCTAAACGCAGAGAAGACGCAAGAGCTAATTGTTACGACCAAGAGGCTTGACAGAGCAAAGTATCCGATAAAACTTTCAGGTTTTCATTTGGACAGTGCACTGTAGCAAATTAGCCATTTGCAGAATTAAGAAAAAATTAGTTACCAGTTATGAATGCTATAGAAAAAACATTCTAATTTCGAGAGGAAGATAAGGTATACTTATAACAGAGTTTCATATCCTTGGTACTTACGGCATTCCTCTTTGAGGAGCAACCTAACAAATAGCTAAATAGATTGTAAGTGCGAATAAGATGAGCCATAGGTTTAGGCTAGCTGTTTATATTTTATTGTGAAATCAAATTCAATTGTAAAAAGTTATTCATATTTTACAAAAATTGAAATATCTCTAAAGCTAACAGTGCTAGATGAAATTTGGTTCATTCACCGATTATTAGAATAAAGGGGAGGCATTGTTCTCTAATATAAAATTTCACCTAGCTGAAGTTATAAAGCATTATAATGAATACGATCACTTTTTTGAATTTCATGAGGTCCTAAGGCCAAAATTCGATTCTGTGCGGGATCTTTGGCATCGTGTGTGTAGCCAAATAGACTATCTGATTCTCCCTTTTATTGAGTTCAATTATCTGAGGGTGCTCATGGGATCTTGTATGATGTTTTCCATTACTGCACTATCGGGCCTTGGGTCTAGAATCTTTTGATTGCCCGGGTTTGACTATAAAACGGGACATGTTCTTCTGTTTCATTCTTCATTCATACACTATCAGCGTTGACGGTTTTCCTGGTCGATTTCAATTGTAAGCTTGTAAGTACGTTGTAAAAAAGTAGGCTGTGTTGTAAGATCAACAATTATTCTCATTGCATTTCTACTCAGAAACAGCTTATTCAAAGTGAATCTCTAGGAGAACCTCATACCTAGTATTTTGAATGTTTTGTTTTCTGGTTTCGACTGCTCTGAGTTCATTTTTAGTCAACCATTTACTGATCTTAATGTTTCCATAGAAAGTGCCGCAGACGGGTAACGCTCCTACAAATAATATTTTTGAGGTTAACTCTGAGCAAGAACTCAAGTCTTGCCGTGGCTTTCCTTTACTAATCAGTACCATGCTCGGAGCAATCTGAGTGCTACATCATTTATCAAAGTTGAATCAGTGGTACTTTCTCAGTACTACTTGTTGTAAAAGATAAAACTGTCTAGATGAAACACTTTTACTTCTAGAGATGTTTCTGTCTGCTCAAGTTTGTATGCACATTTTCCTGCTTTCTACTCCAGACAGAAGATTTCAGTAAGAAATATGGGGAAACTGATCAAGTTCGTAGGAGGAGGTGAGATCAGGTGTACTGCAGGTTTCGATACTGGGACCTGTTATTTTTCGGTTATACACGAATCATCTGAAGTAAAATGCTAGCTTTGATAGGGAGGTTATATTTGGTGACGACACAACTCTGAAAGGTAGTGATGAAGACTCAGGAATGAATCTGAAAAATCATTGAAGAGATCTGAGAAATAGATGCAGAGATTGATTGCTACGAGCAGGAGACGCAAACAACCCGATAAAATTTTCGGGCTTCTTTTTGGGTGGTAGACGTCGATGGTTAGCCGTGTGGAAAACCAAGAAAAAATTGTTACTGCCTGTGTATCCTATCGAACAAGAAAGCTAATAGTTGGGATGCAAACTAAAAGAAAGCTACCATACTCTCTTAGCTAATTATGGCAAAACTTACTATTCCTTCATGATATATGCTGGATTGTTTATGCTAAAGAGAGGGCCATTTAGAATTTGGAATTTCAGACATTTTATCGAAATTATTTTTGTATTGGTAAGACCCATCATTTATGAATGAAATACAACAACAAGATGGCTGCCCCGGCTTGCCTTACAGTACGCCATTCTATCTACCCAATTTTTCAATATATTTTCGATTGCTGAGGACTCATTTTCTTCGAAAGCATTTTTGATTTCGTATTTTAAGGCCGCAATAGACTCGGGATTGTTTGCGTAGCACTTATCTTTCACGGCACCCCAGAGATAATAATCTGACGGTCTCAAATCGCAGCTGCGAGTTGGCCAATTGACTTCCGAATTTCGGCTGATTATGCGGTTTACGAACAAAGTGCCCAAAAGATCAAGTCTATCGTTGGCTGTGTGACACGTAGCGCCATCTTATTGAAACCATATGTTCTCCTTGTCATCCTCTTGAACGTTCGGGAACAAAATATTACTTAGCATGGCACGGTAACGTTCATCATTGACGGTATTGGCGGCTCCTTGCTCATTTTCAAGGAAAAAAAGACCTATGATGCCTCCAGACCGAAAACCGCACCAAACCGTCACTCGTTGAGGATGCATCAGCTTTTCTACGATGACGTGTGAAATTTTCGAGCACCAAATGCGGCAATGTAGCTCGTTTACATACCCTCCGAGGAGAAAATAAGCCTCATCGAAAAAGACTATTTTTTGGAAAAATGCTCATGTTTCGCCAAACGATCTTCAGCTCATTGAGCAAAGCGCAATCGCATTGGATGATCATGAGGCTTCAGTTCTCGAACCAATTGAACTTTATGAGCCTTCATTCCGAGGTCTTTATGGAAAATTCGGCGTGAAGACGTGCGTGAAATGTTCAATTGTTGCGAACGGTGACGAGTTGATGTTGATGGTTGTTCGACCACACTTTGAGCAACAGCTGTAATATTTTCCTCCGAACGCACTAGACGAGAACGTACGCCAGTTGATTTGTCCAATAACGAGCCACTTTGACGAATTCGGTTCACAAATTGATCCCAAAACTGAATTGATGGCATTTTATTTTTACCGAAAATTTTTTGCAGATTTCTTACAGTTTGAGTCAAAGACGAACTTTGGAAATATGTTTCCCAACTTTCTTCAAGCGAAAAGCGACCCATTACGTAAATGTCAAACCTTTTACTAAAATTATGTCACTTCATAAGTGTCAAATCGGCCCTCTGTTTCGAAGTATGTATGGGGTCAAATTTCAAAAGCTAGATGGCCCACCCCGTATGTCCACGATCGCCGTATTTTTGGCAAATGTTTTCTATTCCGTTAACGAATTTATAAACATCTGCGATAATATCGTAGATTCAACCACCTGAATTGAATTGCTGATATTGTACTTGCCTCGATGTTAGTTGGTAATTTTCTAAATCTGTGTTGTCTCCATAATATACAACTTTTCTCTTCATAATATCATATGAGAACGTATATTTAGATGAGAAATAAATTAATATAAAAATATATTTGAAACAGGCAAATCGAATCTAATCATTTTGGAAGACTATCTATGATAGTCGAAAAATCTTCGCCACAATCTTTCTTAATTCTTTCCGGAAAACAATTAAGTTTCTATTTTGGCGACTCTCATATCTCTTTTATCCGCTTAGGAAGAACATTCAATTATAATACTATAATATCCAGATTACAAGTTATAGGTATAGCTCTGCCTACTTCGCAGCAGGTACCTTCAATGAGTTTCTAATTTTTTGATGGACTATACTCAATTTCACAATGAAAGAATTCGTTTTCAATAACGATTTACAGATTGGTTAGATCAACTTCAAGATATTATGCATCGCAATGCTATTATATATACTTAAGATAATGAGTTCTTATTTTTGCAAAGCGTCGGTAAACTTTTATGAGTAATTTTAACAAAGAGTATAATGATATAGTAAACAACGATATGCGTTTGGAATTTTTCGAAATTCTTTGGTCAATTAGTCATGAAAAACTAATGCACAAGGCAAATATGATTTCTTTCATAATAATTTATAACTTAGAATGATAATATTATACAGGGTGATTCAGGAGGAGAGGGAGATATTTTCGGTGGTGACATTCCTGGTGTTTTTGAATGATATATCCTTTTAACTTAGGCGACTTCATTTCGGATATACAGGCTGTTTAGTGTGAAGTGGCTAAATTTTCCAGACATCATAACACTGATATCGCTGGTCCAATTTGAATGAAAATTTCAGGATTATGAGTCACCTAGTAGACCAACTATTAGCAGAGAAAATTTGTCCTCTCGTAAAGGGCGGGACTGTAGAAATTCAATCTTATGAATAGATGATAAAACAACACCTAGTTCTCATAGTTTGAGTTGCACCTTTTAAATGATTATTTGCAGTAAAAGTACTAGTTTCCCTCAACCTTCTGTGGATAATACAAAATGTTCGCCTATCTGGTATTACTCGATTTGGAAAACGCACCTGATTCAATCGCCTAGCTTCTGTTGTGTTTCCGTCAGCCAGGCAGTACATGTAATGGATATCAGCCAATTCGGCATGAGTAAAATTCTTACAGCAATAACTTCAAAAGTCTCAAAAGTAATCGTTAATTTAATAAACAATTCGAGCAGACACTGGTTCAACTTTAGCAACTGTCAAAATAAATGAGTAAATGAAAAAAATCAAAGCCTACTAGTCATTTTTTCAATTAGAAGTGCTTTCAATTCAGCGATTGCATACAATCGTTTAATGATTTTTTGCTGGAGAACGGTCGGAGATACAAAAAAGTAACAAGTATCAAAAAAGTTTCTAAATTGAATAAAGATGACGAAAATTAATTGTACGCTGATCAGTGGCGTACTGTAAAAAAGTTTGAAAGGGCAAAAGAAGACATGGCTCCGGAATAGATGTAGATTCTAGTTAAAATTTAGGACGTGTAATGATGGAGCCTGTTAAAAAAAGCTTGCATTCCAAATTTGGGCTGAGTATCTCAAAAACTGTACGAGTTTTGAATAAAAAACATTTTTTTCCGGAAATTTCAATACCTATAGCTCCGTAACGAAGCTTTTGCGGACCTATGTTTATATGAACTTTTTCTCTTAGAATTTCACCTAGATTTACCCCCTGAAGTTGTGACATACTATTTTGTGACATGTAAATTTATTTATTAGTTATTCTTATTTAATTGTATCATATTGTCAATAACTTAAGATGTTGAGATACGTTAATAGAATAAAAAATCAAATCTCACTAAATCAGTTTCATACATGCGAATAAAAAATCGCAAATATTTTCCTTCAACAAAAGTGTATATATTTTTAAAACAACAACAAAATTCGTTATGAAGGTAATGCAATTCACCTACGGGATATAATTCTGTGGTAGCCAGTCCGCAAATTGACCGCCGACCTGATAGTAAAACATTAAAAATTGACAATACTGTATAATACAGGAAAACCTTTTCAGTTTAGGAAGTTAGTTCATTTTATTCCGCAAAAATGCCCAAACTCCGTCGCAAACATAAAATTCCTTGAATTCGCTGCGATTACGAAAATTGCCGACACGTGTATCAAATATCAAATAATTGATAAACCATAATCAAGGCAAATTAATATTTTCTGTTATTGTCAAGATTATAAAAAAACCTTAAAAAGAATGTCTTCCATGAGGTCTTGTAATTTAAATCGATAATTATTATTATTGAAAACCCCAAGTGTCAATATTTATATCTACAAACATTAATTCACATGATGTTATTCAGTATTTCCTCATAGTTATCATTTTTATTAGATTTGTGTTTTGTAATATCTCAATAATTAGCCTTGACCCTCTTCTTCTTCGTAAACAGTTTATTTTTTGGTGATGTGTTGTTTTATCGAGTGGCCTAGGAAATAAATCCTACGACGTTTCTATTTCTCTCAGAATTTCTAATTAGTGTGATAAACTATGACTTTTTGTATTTCTGTCCGATTCGTCTGTTTTATTTATTGTTGATTCATCTTTTGTAGGTTTCATTCGGATGAAATATTCAATTCGGGGACATAAAAAGTTTTATTTGATTTTAGAATAAGCGTTTACATTATGTTGTTAAAAACATACACAGAATTTTTGTTTTGTCGACAATAATTTACATTTTCATAAATATTTATTTTTAGAAGTTGCTTATAATGATCTATACTAATACTAAACACGTGCTCAATATCTACGGATATTAAAGAAATGGACCTTTAAATTATCATCATAAAAAGTGAGTGATTTTAGAAAATTAACGAAAAGTTCATTTTAAAACATTCTTCTTTCCAGTACGAGTGGGACCAGCCAACCAGGTTTCCGTACAAACTTGTAGATGAATAGATCGTTCTCGCCTTTCCCGAATATACAGGGTGCTAAAAGACCCATTTGAAAAATCTAGGGAACGGGTATATCGATCAATTTAAAATATTGGGATTAGAGTGAATGAGTACTGATCTACACTTTGCAATTATTTTCAGAGTGGTACCACTTTACTTACTTTTTAATTTGTTTTATTAAAGGACATCCTGTTTCATCTTTCGTTGAGATTTCTTCTATCTAAAATTCACCAACAGGTATTTTTTCATCAAAATTATCGGAATTAAAGTGTCATCCCATTTGCCATATAAGATTGGTTTAGAGTGAAGTAAATTTGTAACTCTTCGTTAACGAGAAAAGAGTTAATTTTTGAGGAAAAGCTATTTGCTATTTTATATACAAGAATCTTTTGCTAATAGTTGTCCTATCTAAAATTAAGAACAATTGGGGTATATTTTTTCATATAAATTTTCATATAAAAATTCTGTTTTATATACAGGATGCTCAAAAATCAATTGTCAAGTCAATAAAATAAATAGTATGTACTTTTTATATACAGGATTACAGCGTATCCGCGCTAGAGGGCCCATTAGAAGTATTTGGGAACGGCTTTATTAGTAAACATTTCAGGTGGCAAGCGGCCTCAACCCCGTCGCCCGATGTGATACCACCACATTTAGCTATGGGTCCCGTGAATTGGTCACCTGTGTGACTAACGATTAGCAACGAAGCATGATGAGCTCTTCTGGGACAAAATCATCTGAGTTAAAATAGTTTCCCATTCGGATCTCCGAGGGAGACAGCATGGAGGTTTCATGATGCGGGTAAGTCGAGCACTCCTCCGGCGAAGTCACTAATTCATTCACGTTCAAGAAAATAAAGCAAACTCTTGATAGAGTTCTGCAATATCAGAGGACTAGGGCACAACAACGTGAATGTCGATGCAGTCCATCAGCATCTGCAAAACGCACAACCCCATGTGCTGGCTCTAACCGAAACCCAAATAAGTGAAACAACCGACACAACGTATTTACGATTTAATGGGTATAAGTTACATACGAGATTTAGGTTTAAAGGGGGCCTCTGTATTTTCTCCAGATCGGTTTTTGCATGCCAGAGAGATTACACGAAGAAGAACGACGCTTTGGTTTAAAATCTGTTTTCAGGATGAAACACTGTTCTAATGCGGTCTATATCACTCGCCAAACGATATTCACTTCCCTAGACTGTTTCAGTATCTAGTTGATAAGGTGAATTGGATTCACACACATCATCCGGCAGCTGAGGTCATTGTACTGGGTGACTTCAACGTTCACAATACCAACTGGCTCCGCCACTCCAATAGAACAGATGAAGCGGGAAGACAGGCTGAAACTTTCGCAATCAGCCATAATCTAACGCAGGTAGTCGACGAATCGACAAGAATACCTGATCACCCAACCGAATTCCCGAACACCTTGGATCTCTTTTTGATTTCAGATCCAGACGATTTTAGAGTGCAGGTCTCAGCACCACTAGGCAACTCAGACCACAACCTTATATCTGCGACTGAAACCATTGTGCTGCCGCTAAACCAAGAACCTAAACCATCCAGACGCATATCGCACTATAACCGTGCTAATTGGGATGAGTTGCTTGAATTCTTTTCGTGCTTCCAATTCTGTGATGTTTGCCTTTCAGATCCTGACATCAATGTGTGCACTGAACCTGTTACAGAAATCATTCATCCAGGAATGGATCTCTATATCCCTCATTCCATGAAAAACAACAGCACGAAAGCCATGGTTCAACAAAGACTGCGAATGAGCCTCTGCGGCCAAGAGCAGAGCTTACAAGTCATGGAAGATAAATCCAATAGAGGCAACAAGAACAACCTCCGTACCAATACGGAACGTATGCAACCTGACAATTGTAGGAGCAAAGCTAATTTCAACGAATGGATAACTAATGAACTCCTTGAACAGGCAAGTGGGACTAGACAATTCTGGTCTATGGAGAAGACTGTCAGTGCCAATTTCTGCAAATCTGCGTTTCCGCCTCTTGTTAGAGAAGACGGAAGTATAGCATCAGGGAAAGCGGATATCCTTGCTCTCTTGTTCTCAAAGAATTCTGTGCTAGGTTTATCTAATGCACCGAACATCCACCTAAAAATTCTTCCATGGCAGAACATTACATAAAACGAATATGATTATTAAGTTTTTCAGTGATTATTCTAACCTCATTTTTTATGAACACTACGCCAAGAAATTAACGCTCAATTTCAATATTTCAAGTAAATGAGATAAAAAACACAAGGTTTAACTTTAATCTACACTTTATTTGAAAAAATTCGACGACGTTTCGCTGACACAGCAGCTTTATCAAGAATGGCAAACAGAATGAAGAGTATGGTATTATAAACAAATCATAGAACAAGTTGGATGAATAACAGGAAAATCCACACCGAGCCATTGTACAGTTAGTATGAAAGGTAATAAAACTAATTAAACAAGTTAAGTAGGGTGAATAATTCACATCTACCTGCTCATTCAAAAGCTTGTCCGAATGTTTATATCTATTTATTTCTAATGCTTCTAGGAGATCGAATTTTAAACTTTTTGATTTTATATGTAATATGTCAAAGTTTTTATTGAATGAATGGTTTTCTTTTATTAAGTGGTTTGAATAATTTGAATAAGATTTATTTTATCGAAGCTACGTTTATGTTCAGATGTTCTTATGCCAAAACTCCTATAGGTCCTACCGATATAAATTTTATCACAAGAACCGCAATTGAGTTTATAGATTCTGATTTACTTGATTTTCAACACGAGATTTATTATTTTTAATATGTTTACCTAAGTTATTAGAAGTTTTGAAAGTTATATTAAGATTTTGTTTGACGAGAAAGGATTTAATATTTGTACTTGCAGAACCGCAGAATGTTAAACTGTTGAATATTTTATAATCTTTATGAATAGGATATACTTCATTTATTGCTTTCTGATACAGCTTTTACGAATGATTAGATCTATCATATCCGGATTATATGAATCATTAATGGCTATCTGTTTGATGATGTTTAACTCTTTATTATAATCTTCTACTGATAAAGGTAAATTGAGTAACCGATGTACCATGCTGTTTAAAGCTGCAACTTAGTGTATAAATATAATGAAATATAATAAAGAGTTAAACATCATCAAACAGATAGCCATTAATAATTCATATAATCCGGATATGATAGATCTAATCATTCGTAAAAACTGTATCAGAAAGCAATAAATGAAGTATATCCTATTCATAAAGACTATAAAATATTCAACAGTTTAACATTCTGCGGTTCTGCAAGTACAAATATTAAATCCTTTCTCGTCAAACAAAATCTTAATATAACTTTCAAAACTTCTAATAACTTAGGTAAATATATTAAAAATAATAAATCTCGTGTTGAAAAATCAAATAAATCAGGAATCTATAAACTCAATTGCGGTTCTTGTGATAAAATTTATATCGGCAGGACCTATATGAGTTTTGGCATAAAAACATCTGAACATAAACGTAGCTTCGATAAAAATAAATCTGATTCAAATTATTCAAACCACTTGATAAAAGAAAACCATTCATTCAATAAAAACTTTGACATATTACATATAAAATCAAAAAGTTTAAAATTAGATCTCCTAGAAGCATTAGAAATAAATAGATACAAACATTCGGACAAACTTTTGAATGAGCAGGTAGATGTGAATTATTCACCCCTACTTAACTTGTTTGATTAGTTTTTATTACCTTTCATACTAACTGTACAATGGCTCGGTATGGATTTTCCTGTTATTAATCCAACTTGTTCTACGATTTGTTTATAATACCATACTCTTCATTCTGTTTGTCATTCTTGATAAAGCTGCTGTGTCAGCGAAACGTCGTCGTTTATTTTTCAAATAAAGTGTAGATTAAAGTTAAACCTTGTGTTTTTTATCTCATTTATATCATGGATCTACATCAAGTAACGGCCTTCACAATTCAAATATTTCAAGTGTTTTTCTGATAGGTACCTACTTATTAACACATGTTTTTTCGGAAAGGTCTGGACATATATCAAAAAAATTCGATATTTTTTCATGGCACCTATGTTCCTCCCATGAGAAATGAAGAAACCTAGATAGAAGTTTTGCAAACAAGCACTTATCCGAAAGAGAAAGCCGATATCTTTGCTCCCTTGTTCTCAAAGAATTATGTGCTAGATTGGTCTAACGCAATACCACCGAACATTCCACCTACAAATTCTTCCATGGCAGAAATCAAGTTCAAAGTCCATACTGTGAAACGGGCTTTCGAGCAGCTACACTCCAAGAAGGCAACTGGTCTAGACGAAATACCGCCAATCGTCCTAAGAAAGTGTGCTCCCGAACTGTCACCCATTCTTAACCGTCTGTTTCAGATTTCTTATGAAAGCCAGACTTTTTCGAGCAGCTGGAAAATAGCGAGAATTCAACCGATCCAAAAGAAATGAAAGAAGTCCTTACCCCAAAACTACCGCCCTCTTGCACTTCTTCCAATTATGTCCAAAGCGATGGAGAGAGTCATAAATCATCAAATATCTTGAGTTGCAGGGAATTATTAACGAACGTCAGTATGGTTTTCGTAGGCAAAGATCGACAGGAGATCTGCTCGTCTACGTCGGAGAACCTTATGAAGGCCATCAACTCTTATGCCATTCCCAGCTTGAACTTTTCCTTTGTAGTCATTGAATGGACTGAAACTGAGCTGGACTCCATCAACCGAAAAATCAAAACATGCCTGACTGAAAATGGCATGCACCATCCAAAGGCGTCAGTAGAAAGAATAAATATACCGAGAGAACATGGAGGCAGAGGAATAATAGATGTGAAAATGGCTTGTTATCAGCAATCATCAATCTGAGGGAGTATTTAAAATCCAAACAGAATAATTTATGTAAGACTCTCTGTGATGCAGACTTGGGTTACACACCTTTAAATTTAAGCAACAGAGAGTACGAACCATTAACTCCTAGAAACGTGGAAGAACAACTTACCTCATAGGCATCCAAAGAGTTGCATGGCCGGTTTTGGCTGCGGAGGGAGAGTGTTGACAGCGTAGCATCGAATGAATGGCTTAAATCGGGCATCCTGTATCCTGAAACAGAAGGATTAATGTTATCATTCAAGATCATGTTATAAGTACAAGAAATCACAGGAAGTACATTCTGAAAGAACAAATATCAGACGAACGTCGCGAATGTAATGATAAACAAGAAACTTTTGAACACATACTGTCTGCATGCTTTTCGCTTTCTGGAAACAAATATGTAGACCTACACAACAAGGTCGCAGCAATTGATTACTTGGAGATCCTAAAGAAGCTCAGTATACAGTTGGATGAACCCACGTCTTACTATAAAATTACACCGCCACCTGTAATTGAGAATGAAAATGTGAAGATCTACTGGGACAGTGGAATTATTACTGACATCCAAATTGTATATAATAGACCAGATATTATTGTGTTGTATAAGAAAGAACAGAAAGCTCACATTATTGATAACATAAATACGAACAACTTTTACTATAGGGTCAACGGTGAAATCGCGAAAAAAAATAACTATTCCATACAAAATGTATGGAAAAGCTGATTTTTTTTCGCGATTTCAGTGTTGACCCCCTAGTAAAGGTTGTTCGCAATAATGGGTGGAATGATCGACCCCCTTTTGGGATTTAAGTTACTTTTGTACAACCGTATACTAAACTTTTTCAAAAAAATTCCAGGAACCGCAAAAAAGGAAAAAAATTTCAGGAGCTCAATTTCGACGGCAAAAACGAGAAAAAGAAACAGAGAAAAAAAACTAGCGTGATCTCTTGAGAAATTTTTTAGCAAACCAGAAAATAGGGACTCTGAATGTCAAGAGAATGTTGACGTAGATGTAGCTTCAACAAGCGCAGCTTTAAATCTAGAAGTTATGGAGGTATCTGAAGAGAAATATGTTAGTCATTCAGAAGGAGACTCCAGTGAAACTAAAAAAAGAGAAAGTAGTGCTAAAGAACCTGTAAGCAATTTATCGTCATCAAGTAGCTGTTTAGATTGTGGTGATGATCCCGGTTCGTGGCCCGCCAGTATGACTAATGATATTGTTAATATTTTGGTTAGCCGTGGTCCCGTGCAGCTGTTTAACCACAATTTTCCTGCTAATATCGATGGAAGAAAATTTGCAAACAGTTATTACTCTAGAAATCTTCCTAATGGAGAAAAAATTAACAGAGAATGGCTTGTTTACTCTACGTCAAAAGATTCAGTCTATTGTTTTTGTTGTAAAATATTCAGTAAAACTGTAAGTAGTCTGTCAGCTCCAAGCGGTTTTTCCGATTGGCAACATCTGTCATCTACCTTAAAACGACACGAAATAAGCATTTCCCATAGCGAAAATTTAAAATGTTGGGTCCAACTAAATCATATGTTAAAAAATAAAACTACTGTAAATCAAATGCAACTGAGACTATTAGAATCTGAAAAAAAACAATGGTGTGATGTATTGGAAAGGATCATAGCTGTTATAAAATTTTTATCTCATCAATGTCTGGCGTTTAGGGCTCGTCCAAAATATTATATGAGCATGATAATGGTAATTTTCTCAAAGCAATAGAAATGATAGCATCCTTTGATTTAGTTATGCGGGAACATATTCACAGAATTCAAGCCTCGAAATTCGATTCAACTCGCATGACTAACTATTTAGGAGATCAGATTCAGAATGAAATCATTGATTTACTCGGCACGACCATAAAAAATTATATCCTGAACAAAGTCAGAGAATCAAAATATTTCTTTATCATATTAGATTGCACACCAGATGTAAGTCACACAGAACAAATTACAGTTATACTAAAGGTATGTTGTTTTAAACAGTGAAACTAAAAATGTTACAATATGCGAAAGTTTTATTGGCATCTGTCCGATAACCAGCTCCACAGGTGAAGGACTATTAAATTTTGTTTTAGATTTATTTTCGCAATTAAACCTTGATATTAAAAACTTACGTGGCCAAGGTTATGACAATGGTTCTAATATGCGTGGAAAACACAATGGATTACAAAAAAAATATTGGAAATGAATAATCGTGCATTTTACGTTCCATGCTCGGCGCATAGTCTCAATTTGGTCGTTAACGATGCGGCAAATATAACGCACGACACGGTCAACTTTTTCAACTTAATTCAAGAAATTTACGTTTTCTTTTCGTCTTCTACCAAAAGGAGGTCCATAATTTGCAAGCATTTACCTGATTTAAAAATAAAGGCATTAAGTGCCACGCGATGGTCTAGCAGAATCGATGCAGTCAAACCTTTACGGTATCACCTCGAAAAAATATTTGATGCTTTACTTGAAATATCAGATAACAATTCGTCGGAATGGGATTGTACAACAACTCACAAAGCACATTCGCTTGCTTTGAATATTCAAAATTATAGATTTATTTGCTTAGTTGTAATTTGGTTTGATATTTTAAACGAAATTAATGCTATTAGCAAAATGATGCAAAACCCCACAATAAATACTCAAATCTGCATAAATTTGTTAAATAAATTGATTCATAAATTCACCGAATATCGCACAGATGAGCATTTCGAAAGGGTGTTAGAAGAAGCTACCACTGTGGCTCGGGAACTTAATGTAGATGTAGATTTCCGCCTATAGATACCGTTCGTCCACGAAGAAAACCAACTCAATTTCAGTATGAACAGAGTGATGAAGTCTTACTAGACCCTAAAATAAAATACAAGGTAGATGTTTTTTAGGATCCTGGACCAAACCTTAACTTCTTTAAAACGTAGATTCGATGAGTTGGAAACTTTTACCGACGTTTTGGCTTTTCACCAATAATAACTTGTTTAGTTACTCCAAAGATGATTTAATGAAACATTGTAAAGATTTGAATGTGAATCTAAAAGATAGTTCAAGTAGTGACGCAGATATTGACGGTATAGATATGTTTAATGAAATCAATGCTTTAAAGTTGCATTTAACTGAAAACCAGTCTAATGATCCACAAACCCTATTGCAATACATTTTGCTAATGAATTAATGTCAACATTTCCGAATACAGCAATAGCGCTAAGGATACTACTTACATTGCCGGTTTCAGTTGCATCTGGTGAAAGGTCATTTTCAAAGTTAAAAATAATAAAAACTATTTGAGATCAACTATGCACCAGCAAAGACTGAGTAATTCAGCAATAATTTCAATTGAACATGAGATTCTAAATAGACTAGACACCAAAAAAATTATAGCTGATTTTGCCAACATGAAGGCAAGAAAGGTGGAGTTTCTGTAAAATAACTTAATACCTATACCTACCTACATAATATGTATAAACTGCACCTTTCTTGCCTTCATTTTTTCATTTAATGTCGTATTAGTGTATCTATCTTGTATAAAATAACCTAATATAACATAGTTTTTCACTGTACAGCATTTTTTTTTCACATTTTTATAAACACCTAGGTTTTGTAGTTAGATAGGGGCGGCACGATAGGAATTGCACACCGGCGTTCAAACCGCGAGCGGCGAGCCTGTCTGAAAGATAAAAACTCGGAAAAGGTGGAAAAATATAAGAACCTCAAAAATGAAATCATGCAGATGTGGGATTTGAAAATTGTAAATAAATTATACCGGTTGTGATTTCATCGACAGGCATTATAACGAAAAAATTATTCATTGAACGAATTAGGCATTGATAAGAACAGTTACCGTTTCATGCAGAAATCTGTAATCCTCGATGCAACTCATATAGTTAGGTCCTTTCTGGAATCGTAAGTCCAGAGCAGTTCCAGCAAAAGTCGAACTGCGCTGACAAATCAGGTACACCTGTGAATAAAAATAATAGTAATAATGCAAGCTCACACACATCAGCGCATACGACGGAGTATTTGAACACCTAAAACATTGGGTCATCCACCTCATTGTCCCGATTCGGAAATCAAACCTAACGACTTCTCTTTGTTTGCGCACATCATGAAAAAACTGCATGTAGAATGTTTTTTGACGGTAAAAGAGGCAGTTGAAGTCTTCGAAAACCATGTTTTGGAAGTTAGGTTAGTATCGAAAATTGGTTTGAGTGCAAGCAAAAGTGTATCTTCATGGAGAATACTTTGTAAAACATTAGAGACATATTTTTCACTAAGTTACTTGTTTTTTTGTCAGGCGCAAAATTTCAAAGGTAACCTACGTACCTAAAATGGTTCGTTTTCATTTCAGTTGTGACTTTATGAAAAACCTGATGTTTTTTGGAAAAATTGAATCATTAGGGCATGGAACATAAAAACAAAGTGGAGTTAATTCCGATGCCAGTTTCCATTTTCCACAATGTTCAATGTAAAGATCTAAGAATTTCAGTTAAACTTGCAGAACATTTAACGAAGTATACCCGAATTTATTACTATATATATATATATATATATATATATATATATATATATATATATATATATATATATATGTACAGGGTGCTTCAACGAAAACTAAACAGAGGCTATATCTAACAAGATAATCATTTCTGATCAAAACGCAAAAACAGGTCAATTTTTGTTTCAAGAGGGACATCTTCTGGGGTCGAGTGATGACTCAAAAGAAAGGTGGTATCTTTGTCTACATCGCCTTGAACGAATTTCCATTTTTAATTGAAAACTGTAAAAGATACAGGGAGAGCAACTGAAATATAGGGAAGAATATTTCCCTGAGACTATTCAACTTTCAGTGAAGTAAAATGGAACAAATCCATGCTGATCAATGGCAGTCATCCTCAAGTACCATCCTCATCTCGAATTTCAACCCATAGAGCAGGGGTGACCACCCTTGAAAATTTGGAAGAGGGTAGATGGGTCGAGTGATACCTCGAAAGAAATATATTATCTTTGTCTGCATCCCCGTGAACGAATTTTCATATTTGATCGAAAACTGTAGAAGATACAGAGTGAGCTACTGAAAAATAGAGGAGGAAATATCAACCCCCTAAGCGGGGGTTGATATTTCAGGCAAATATTGTACCCCAAAAGATTTCCCCCTTGAAGCAAAAATTGACCTGTTTTTGCGTTTTGATCAGAAATTAATATCTTTGTAGATTTGGCCTCTGTTAATTTTCGTTGAAGCACCCTGTATATATTCTTTTGAAAAAGAGATGATTTACAAAAATTCGAATGATTGTATTTACAATAAATGCTTCTATCTAAAATTTTCATGTGTGTCAGAAAAACACAAGTGTGAGCTCAGGAAAAAGTAAAGAGGAACCATACTATCTTGAGTATGATTTAATACACGAGTGAAAAAACCTGAGGAAAAAACTCGTTTCCCTGTCGCTTTTGCACAAGAATAGCTTGTCTGTTTATGTTGTGTTAGTGTCGTGTGTACATAAAGAGTACCAAAGATATTTCTGCTTAGCAGCTTCAATCCTCATCTTGCACTCCATGGTTTCCAGACGAAGACAATGGTGAAACGAAGGGGGTTTGGGACAGGAATCTGTAACAATGGAAAAAGAAACCAGCAGAAAAATATTTCAACAATCATTTCTGACTCTTATATGTCTAAACACACTTGAATTTAACAAAATATTTTACATAGCAAGCACGGCCAGAAAAAGGACTTAGAAGGTAATCAAAAAGTACTTAACCTGCGATATTTACTCTTTCGCGGAGATGTTCTTCCGTCGCAAGGTGAGTCTCCTGGAACATAGTCACTTCCGTGTTCTTGCTTGCCAATTTTGAAATATAATCGCAAAATCCCTTCAATATTCAAAATCAAATTTATTACTAATAAACATAAAATAATTTAGAAAATTACAATCCTTTATCACTTATGTCAAATAGATAGCGGAAAGGGGAAGAGTTAGTATTATTACCAACGATGAATACATTGTAGTTAACAACTTGGGTTATTTTGTGTAGTAGCGTGTATATCAAATAATAAAATTTCGGACAAAAATAATATTCACCTTTACAAATTGTTATTAATATTATCGATGAATACACGGGACGTGGCAGTTAGGATTTATTTTTGCGAAATGTTGATGATTCATATTCAAAGAAAACAACAACTTCTCACGAATCATTATATGTACTGAAGAGTTCAAATTTTCGCTAGAAGTTATTTTCAATTGGCAATGTTCTTATGTCTCAGACTTTTAATAAAATGGTGAATAAAATATAAAAGAGCCATTTTAGGTACAAGGAAACTTAATAACAATCGAAATAAGAGTACTGAAGAGTTCAAATTTTCGCTAGAAGTTATTTTCAATTGGCAAAGTCCTTATGTCTCAGACTTTTGATAAAATGGTGAATAAAATATAAAAGAGCCATTTAGGTACAGGAAAACTTAATAATAATCGAAATAATTTAAAATACCGATCTAATAAAGTCAAAAAGAAGGTACTTCTAATTGAAAAACTGTTTTTGATGTTACTTTTATTCAGTTGATGAGCACCCTGTGTATAAAATAGTATCGAAAGGTACGTTGACCTTAAAAATAATACATTTCTCGTTAAACTGAAAAGAAAGTAATAATCTGAGTCAAGTTTTTAAGGCAGTTTTTCAGCCCGATGCATCGATCAATATGAATGATTTTTTTAAGAAAGGAACCCCTGCCTCAATTTCTCACCAAATTATGTAGAGTGCCGCAACAGATTTCAGTTTTTGTCATAAACCGTTTATGGTCGCGTTTCAATGAAACAGGTAGCGTAGAAGAACGCCATACAGGTCGTTTCAAGATAACTACAGTCGCCCAAGACCGATTTTTGCTTTTACAAGCCAGAATAGATCGTACTACAACAGCATCTCAATTAGCTCAAGAGCTATCACGAGTTCATAATGTACAAATTTCCGACCAAACTGTGAGAAATCGACTGCACGAAGGTCAACTCCACTCCAGACGTCCTTTAAGAGTTCCACAACTGACCCATGGAAATCGCGCTGCTCGTTTATCTTGGTGCCAAGAACACGTAAACTGGGATCAAGAGAGGTGGGCCACAGTTCTCTTCAGTGATGAATCTAGATTTCGTTATTATCCCGATTCGGGAAGAATTCGAATATGGAGGGAACCTGGAAAGCAAACCCGTCTCCAGCATGCTCGAGATGTTGTTAGACAGGGAAGCGGATCAGTGTTGTTTTGGGGAGGTATACGCCTTGGTGGAAGAACTGACCTCGTTTTCATACAAAACAACCTCACGGGTACCGTATTTCAAAACAATGGGTCAAAATCCACTCTTCCAACAAGATAATACCCCTCCTCATCGTGCAAGAGTTGTCTTGAACGTTTTTGAAGAGAATGATATCGATCTTCTACCGTGGCCATCCTGCTTCCCAGATCTGAATCCCATCGAGCATATGTGGGACACCCTAAAAAGAAATCTCCTGCGTTAAAACGTCTTCCATCATTAACAGGAGCTTCGATTAGCAGTTCAGATGGCTTGGAATGACTTAGGCCAAAATGTAATAGACAATTTAATATTGAGCATGCCGCGACGATGCCAAAGTGTCATTAATAACACAGGTGGACCTTCTGGGTACTGATAAATATAAGTGCTTCCATATCGTTTCGAAAATATTAGTTCAGGGTTTTTTTTTGTGTTTTACCAAATTTCGTCATTTTCAAATTTCAAATTTCAAATTTTTTTCGTAATAGGTGCTTTGGAGAAGTCAAATATTATTTTGTTTTCTTGAGAATACACTATATACAAAACATCCTAACAAAAACCGAAATATTTCTATAAATTCGAATCATAAAATTCATATTTTAAAGAATTTGGTAAGTGTTCTCTAGACTTTTTGAGGTGTTTAAATATGTGGATGTACTTATTTGATATCATACTTAAAATTCGTAATTTATGTATAAGTTTTTTGCACAGCGTATTTCTATCAAATATTGATAGATACCTCAAGAAATTCGTGAAATATCGAATGAATTCTTGACTTTTTCCAACAAATCTGAGAGAGTCTTTTATACAATTCCATGCGACGAAGAAGTACTCCAGGTATCTAAAGAAGTAAGTAGTGTAGCAAAGAATATAATCATTCAAACGTGAAATGACAGGTACAGAATGAGGCATACCATTTTTCAATTCACATTTTTTCCATTATATCAGGCAGGAAGTTCTCATGCATATTCTAAGAACCCAAAAAAATACTCGGTTACAGCTTTCAAAGGATTGTGAAGTATTCTCTTATTTACTTTCGACAGAAATCCATATTTTCGCAAACATTGCTATTTCACGTCTGTCTCACTCTACGGTCTTTTTTCGTTCTTACGTTTCTTTTTCATTGTAGGGTACAGACGGTCGCCCCTGCTATTGGACCCCTCGTTCGGACAGGGTTTCACCCTCTCGTCTACTCTACCCTTTGCCATTTGTTGTTTTCGACCAAAAAAGTGCACACTCATCAGATAGGAACTGCTCGAAATAAGAGAATTATGGCGCGGATAGAGAAACTATGCATCGGCTAAGACCGTCATTTCATCTTTGTTATAAAGGGCAGACCAAAAAAAGGATTTATATTAAACTGTTGTCATAAATCCAATTATAATATATATATATATATATATATATATATGTATATATATATCCAATTATAATATATATATATATATATATATATATATATATATATATATATATAAACACCTCAAAAAGTCTAGGAACACTTACCAATATCTTTAAAATATGAATTTGATGATTCGAATTTATAGAAATCTTTCGGTTTTTGTTAGGATGTATTGTATATAGTATATTCTCAAGAAAACAAAATAATATTTGACTTCTCCAAAGCACCTATTACAAAGAAAATTTGAAATTTGGAAATGACGAAATTTGGTAAAACACCAAAAAAAACCCTGAACTAATATTTTCGAAACGATATGGAAGCACTTATATTTTTCAGTAACTAGAAGGTCCACCTCTGTTATTAATGACACTTTGGCATCGTCGCGGCATGCTCAATATTAAATTGTCTATTATATTTTGGCCTAAGTCATTCCAAGCCCCCTGAACTGCTAATCGAAGCTCCTGTTCATGATGGAAGACGTTTTGACGCAGGAGATTTCTTTTTAGGTTGTCCCACACTTGCTCGATGGAATTCAGATCTGAGGAGCAGGATGACCACGGTAGAAGATCGATATCATTCTCTTCAATAACGTTCAAGACAACTCTTGCTCAATGAGGAGGGGCATTATCTCGTTGGAAGAGTGGATTTTGACCCATTGTTTGGAGATACCGTACTATTACAGGTAAAACTATCTCATTTGCGTAAGAATTTCCCGTGAGGTTGTTCTGTATGAAAACGAGGACATTTCTTCCACCAAAGCGTATACCTCCCCAAAACATCACTGATCCGCCTCCCTGTCTAACAACTTCTCGAACATGCTGGAGAATGTTTTGCTTTCCAGGTTCCCTCCATATTCGAATTCTTCCCGAATCGGGATAATAACTAAATCTACATTCATCACTGAAGAGAACTGTGGCCCACTTCTCTTGATCCCAGTTTACGTGTTCTTGGCACCAAGCTAAACGAGCAGCGCGATTTCCATGGGTCAGTTGTGGAACTCTTAAAGGACGTCTGGAGTGGAGTTGACCTTCGTGAAGTCGATTTCTCATAGTTTGGTCGGAAATTTGTACATTATGAACTCGTGATAGCTCTTGAGCAAATTGAGATGCTGTGGTAGTACGATCTATTCTGGCTTGTAAAACCAAAAATCGGTCTTGGGCGACTGTAGTAATCCTGAAACGACCTGTATGGCGTTCTTCTACGATACCTGTTTCATTGAAACGTGATCATAAACGGTTTATGACACTTGGGCTACTTCCCAGAACCCTGGATACTTCCCGTTGTGAGCTCCCAGCTTGGAGCATGCCAACGGCTCGTAACATCTCTTCTCTAGTCAAGTGTCGTCTTTCCATGGTCGAATCACAAAACTTGAACCTTTTATTTGTGCTTACAACAGAAACAAAGTGCCAACTAACTGATTTCAAACACCGAATACATGAAATGAAGCAGCGTCGCATCTGCTGCATTTTTAGTTTTTTATAAAAAAAACTGAAATCTGTTGCGGCACTCTACATAATTTGGTGAGAAATTGAGGCAGGGGTTCCTTTCTTAAAAAAATCATTCATATTGATCGTTCTTTTTCCGTTGTTACAGATTCCTGTCCCAAACGACCTTCCTTTCGCCCTTCTGGAAATCATGGAGTGCAAGATGAGAGTTGAAGCTGCTAAGCAGAAAACTAACTAACACAACATAAAGAGACAAGCTATTACTAGTGCAATAGCGACAGGGAAACGAGTTTTTCCTCAGGTTTTTTCACTCGTTTATTGAATCATACGCAAGATATATATATATATATATATATATATATATATATATATATATATATATATATATATATATATATATATATATATATATGTACCCACATAAGTGTGAGCTCAGGAAAATGTAACAGTATATATATATATATATATATATATATATATATAGGGGAACCATACTATCTTGCGTATGATTCAATAAACGAGTGAAAATATATATATATATATATATATATATATATATATATATATATATATATATATATATATATATATATGTTCCCATAAGTAAACGTAGATATTTAATTTCCTTTCAATTGAATGCCAGGTATCGTGAATTTTATTATTATTACTAACTCCAGTGAAGTCAGAGAAAACTAGGATTCACATATCATTTTCACTTTTATAATAATAGTAACAAGCAAACAACCTCTAATCACTAATCAATCTCTAATCACAATATCAAATTGATGGATATTTGATTACTTTAAAGGTTTCATTATCAACGAAGGCCTTTCAACATAAAATAGTCCGTTTGTCGTAACAGAAAAAAAATTCTTTATTATACAGAGGAAAATATTAAATTTAGCAAATATTTTTCCCTTCTATAATGAGTGAGTATTTTCATTGTTAATATTCATTTTGTTACTTAATTTTTATATTATTCGAAATTATAAATTCAAAAATAAAAACTTAAAACTTCTGAAAATTTCTCAAATTTTGAATAGCAAATGCGGTTATTTAGTTGCACATTATAAATTATAAAGCTATTATCAAATCAAATCTCATACAGGGTGATTCACGAGTGATCCTACATAGCTTAACTGTAGTTAGAGTACACCTAGGAAAGTTCAAGCCGGCACTACAATACAAGGGAATGATTTTCGTTTTCGACATACAGGTTGTTTTATGGATTTGACGAATTTTCTAGTCGCAATAACTCTTGAACGCATAGACTCATTTCCTTCATATTTTGTACCATCAATAACATGACTGATGTTAACAAAACTGTTTGTAAACGAAAACCCAATTCCAGGGCCGGACTGAAAAAATGAGTTTTTTCCTCAAAACAACTAAATAAACATCCTGTACATGACTTTTCGAAAACAGTTGCTCAAAATTTTAATCAGCAAGAATTGCTTTAAAAGACGGGCCTACTGCGAAAACTTTCACATTCCACTGAACTTCTTGATTGAGGTATGATTATGGGGATAACTTCTTTTTTGTTTTGGAAAATTTCGTGATCACCAAATGTAACTTACCTTCCCACTAACAATTCAGCATTGTATATTCATCGTTTTTGTCCTGGGATTACTTCATCTCTCCCCAAAGAATGAAGATGAGGAAGAATTACAGAGGCGTATTCCAAAAATGATTCTTCAATTTTTTGATTGAAATGTCACCTCTCAGGAAGTATTCCAATATCATTTCAAGAGTTGCTGTCAATTAAAGCAGCGCCTGCTCACAAAAGCAATCTCTAAGAGACATTTCGAATAATATTTAGAATATAATCGATGTATCATTTAAATGACATCAATCGAAAACAAAAATTTCACCTTGATAAAAACACAAAATAAATTTTAAAAAATCATTCGGGAACGGAAAAATTAAAATAGATCAATCACTAACAAAACAAGAAAATAATTAATAAAAACTTAATTAAAAAAAAATTCACAACAGGTTCCAAAATATTATCTCTTCCTGTTGTACACATATCCTCGAGTAATCTGCCCGATGCCCAACTGATTTTTTAATAAAATCCGGTTGGTTTGGATGGCTTGATTGTTAACTATCTCTTCGCCATAGACAAAATTCTTCAGGAAATTTTCCTGAGAGATGACATAGACGCACCCTGTATTTTTTCTATAAAAGAATTTAAGAATAATTTTGGGAATACGCCCCTGTAATTCTTCCTCGGCTTTATTCTGTGGAGAGCGGATTACCTGAACTATTCCCCGGAAATACCCAATTCTGAATTATTAGTAGGAAGGTCAGTTAGAGTTGGTGATCGTGAAGTTTTTCCAAAACAAAAAAAATGAGTTATCCTCATAACCATACCTCAATAAAAAAGTTTATGAGAATGTGACAGTTTTCGCAGTAGGCTCATGTTTTAGAGCAATTATTGTTGACCAAGATCGTGCTCAAGAATTCTCTAAAAATTATTTACAAGGTGTTTATTTACTTATTTCGAGGAGAAAAATAAGTTTTTCAGTCCGACCCTGGAATTTGGATTGCGCCTTCAAACACTATTGTTAACATCAGTCATGTTATTTGTGGGCGAAATATTGAGGAAATCGTTCAATGCTTTCGAAAGATATTGCGATTAGAAAATTCATCCAAATCTATGAAGCAGCTGTTATATCTAAAACAAATAGCGTTACTTTGTATTTTCTTTATGAAAAACTTGATTAAAGTATTTTTATTGAAAAACCTGAGAATGTCACTTCAAGATGTGACGATTAGTAATTTTATGCAGAAGTTCAAATAAATAGTCCTAATCTTGTAGTAATAGTAAAAACTGATAAGTTCTAAAATATTAATATTTCCAAGAAAGTTATATTCAGCACCAGTTGTAGAAAATAATTATGATCAGCAAGATGAAGACTCTTTTTAACTTAGAAGCTATTTTAACCTATTCTGTTAATTCATTATACAGAGTGTTCTATCTCAAACGAACTACCCAGCATATTTGTTATTCCGTAGTGATTCGAAATTTTTCCGAAACACGTCGAATGATTTTATTTGCAGGTCAGCTTTTGATGTTAGTTGAGGCTTCGAAGAGCAACCCCCTAGGAGGGGACGCTTCAAGCCCTCAAAATTGAATAAGAAAGAGGAGTCGAGCAATACATCAAATGAAAGCTCTTCGAACTTATTTATAAAGAGAAAAGTAATTTTGACGAATCTATTGTGCTACAAATCATATTTTATATCAAACGAGATACCTTGAATATTTTGTCTTTTTTCAAGATTATTGAAAAATGAAACATAAATATTTTTATCTTGCAGAAAAACCTTTCAATGGTAGTTAGCGCCTGCGTGCATTAAACCCCAGTTAACAAACTACAACAATCTTAAAATAAATTTATTGCTTTATTTAAATTGCAACTTTCTAACATCAAATTAAAAAATTCCCCAAACTATATATAAAAATTAAATTAAATCATTTGTTTGGAGTTAATTTTACTTTCATAGAAGGAAGATGTTTATCTCATAATACGTTTGTTCGATCATTCGATGTGTGTAAATCAATCACGAAGTTACTACTTGCTGATGTGGATAAAATTTCAAGAATAATTATGGTATACACATTGCAAGAATATGTTGAGGTGGTAAGCTCTTATTACCAAAATCGAAATTGCGCAAGAGTGTCTGCGAGGACATTCAACCAAAATCATCTTGAACATTCGTTATATATACGATATGGTATTGATATCAAAATTTATTGAGACGGGTTCAGTAATAGATAAAAAAAAAGAGGCGCCCATTAAAACTGTGAATGATGAAGTAGCAGCTTTCGGTGTTAACCTATCATACATTTTAGTATAAGATTCATTCGTATAAAATTACATTAAGTCATGAATCCATGTTATGATGATTTGGATCAAAGGCAAGAGTTTTGCAAAATTATTGCCTAGCATATCTACAACAATCCGCATTTCTTGTATAAAGTTTTCTATTCTGTGTAGATACTTCATGGAAACGTTAACATTCGTAACTGGAGCGATACAAATCCTCATATATTCTGTGATACCCACACTCAATTTCCGGAAAACTATGGCTAGGAATTTTGGAGACCACCTAATTGGAACTCTGTTTAGTCCTGGTAATTGCAACAGCGAAAATTATCCCGATATGCTGGAATATACGATTGAGCCATTGATAACGAAAAACACGAAAACTTTGCCTCATTACTTGAACTACAATTGTATTACGTCACACCAGTTTGTCAATACCCCGATTTGCAATATCCTTGTCATAGCAATTGAAGAAGAGATCCTATGGCCTGCACGTCTAGACTTTTTTTGTGGAAAACTTATGTCCAAACTTTTTCAGACTCAGCCCGAGAGGGGTAAAATAACTTCAAATATGCTGAATTGGTTAGAGATGGTTTTCAATCAAGATGGCATTATTTTATGGAAGTAAATGTCGGGCATTTTGAACATTCGATTTGAAACCAATTGATTTCATGTAATTATGAACAGGATAAAACAATAAAATCTTTTAAAGATTATTTTAGATTGTAAAAATGACTTTTCTTATCTGAAACCTCAAGGTGTGTGAGTTTGCAGGTTTATGCAAGAAGACGCTTACCACCCTCGAAAGGTTTTCCTTCGAAACAAAAATTGACTTTTTCCTTTTTTTAAATATCTAGAAAATAGCCAAAATATTCAAGGTTGTTCATTTGAGATAAACATGATTTTTGCGAAAGAGATTTGCCGAAGCTACTTTTCTCATATACTGCTATAAAGAGGTTTCAAATGAGGTATCGCTCAACCCCTTTGGCCTATTTAATTTTGAGGGGTCGTAGTGCCTCCTCTTATAGTTTGCTCAAAATTATTGATGCCGGCTAAACAAAATCATTTTTTTTGTTTCGACAATTTCCGAAACACAGGAAGTACTGTTGCGGGATAAGAAATATACAGGCTCGATTGAAATGGAACACCCTGTTGAAGATTTGTACAAAATCCTTCAAAAAAATTGAAAAGCTTAAAGTTATGATCAGCTACTTCCTCATAGAATAGTATTTTGCGTTCATAGAAACTTTTCGATATAGATAATGTTGAATTGTTTTTATTAAATTTTTGAATAATATCTATCTAACAATTTCGTATATTTATTTGGACTTTTATTCATTATTTGCATGAACATTTTGTTCCTCAAGTACTTTAAAGTACCAAAATGAAATTTTATTCTGCAAGAAATTATGGAATGGTATTTTGCATACCATCGTAATATTTATTACATGCCCTTTAACTTCTAATTTTAGTAGTAATCTTTCTTTTCCTGGAGTAGATCAATAAATTCAAATCTCTTCTAAGAAGTCATTTTGTATAGACCCGAAATATTTGCAGGTAAAATTGCAAAGGGTATCGGGGCTTTGTACATAAAGGGTTTTTCCATTTGTTTTATGACCTACTGTTGGCACGGAAATACAAACAAATATAAAAACGGAATGACAGAAATACTCTCTAGTTTTTACAAGTTTGAATTTTATATTTCTCAATTGATATCGTAGTCTTAGACTCTAGTATTCCTTGTTTTTCTTAATTTTGCATGAAGATACTTTCTCACTTGTTTGTTGATCTATATCTAAGATGCTTGAAGAAATAACTTAAACTATTTTTAATAAGTATTAAAAGATCTCTTTCATCAGGATGTCATTAGGGAATGTTAGAAGAGAAATTTTTGTACCTAGGCAAAATGGTTGAATATTGGTAAATGATAATGATACCTGTTGCGCCAACAAAATTAAACACTGCTGGGTTAATACCAACGTAATTGCTATCCCTATTTCAATATCGTAAAATATAAATGGTCCTCTTTGTCTGCTGGAATCTTGGTAGGGATTATTCTCGAATATAATCTGGGAAATAATGATATTCTGAAAATCGAACAATATTCTTTTGGAATAATAAATAAATCATTTGAGAGATTATAAGGCTCTTACTTACGTAGCTAGGTGATAAGAAATATACAAAATTTTTCCATTTAATATTGAATAAATGAAATCATATTGTATTTCTAAAAGTCGAGGAAAAAAATTGAAAATGATTTCGAAAGTTAGAAATATAATTCCATCTATGAATTTTGTATCTGTTAATTGGTATCAAGAAAATAATTTGACATTTTCTTGAAAAACCAATTCAATGGAATTATTCGAATTTTAAACATTTATTTATATTTTTTATGGATATTGTTCAACAAAATATATTCAGAAAAAGAGTTAATTTGTCAGGAATATTTTCAGCTAATAATTCGAACTTTATCTTGGCTTTTAGGAATCTTCCATACTTTCAAGATTTTTCAAAAAAATTATTTGACAAGATTATCATTAGCTAAAAAACTTTGAACTTATATTTTTAGTTTTGTTTTTCAGAGGCAGATATTTCCTTCCTCTTAATTCCTCTCAATGCACATGGTAGAAATATTTCGAGGTTTCATTAGGACTATAGTATATCCATTCTGTACAAAAAATACCGGCAATTGATTATTCAAAAAATCTACGTGAAATGGCAGTTATAACTTTTGTTGTTGCTTAATTGGCACAACTGTTTTCTATACTAACGCTGAGTTTAAACGCGATCTGTCATTTAGTTTGTTTACAGTGATTCTGTCAGTTCTCAAAAGTGTGTTCTGCGATTTCACAATGGATAAAAATATGGAACAAAGAATTTGTCTCAAATTTTGTATTGTAAATGGAATTTCGTTTGCCGAATCGCTGAAAATGTTACAGAAGGTTAACGGTGAATCGACTTTATCAAAAATACGTGAAAATGAGTGGTACCATGCATTCAACAGCGGCCAAGATGTGGTATAAAGTTGCCATTTTCTGGCCGGTCATCAACCCCTTCTGGAGTTAACAACTCCAATCCTATCTCATTTAGGTTCAAGAGAGATAGGAAATGAACTTTCTGTATCTCACGAATCGATTCGTTCTATTTCAAACGATTGTTTGGGCATGAAAAAAAAGACTTGAATTTTCTGAAAACTGAATTACGTAGAGGTCGCTGAAAACATGCTAGAACGAGTCAATTCCGACCTGACATTCATAAAACGCCTTATAACTAGTGATATGACATAGGTTCATGAGTTTGACATGCAAGCCAGTCTGCAAGCTTTGGAATGACGCCTTCCAACTGAACCGACACCTAAACACCACGTCAAAGTCGATCAAAAGTCAAGGTGATGTTGACTGTTTTCTTTGATTGCCTCTGTGTGGTGCACCCGGAAGTCTCGCCAGACGGTCAGACGGCAAATGAAAATTATGCTATACGCTATGCAGCGTTTGAGAGAGCAAATTCGTCGAAAAAGGCCAGATTTTTATAGAGAAAACTCGTAAATTTTGCGCCACAATAATACACCATCTCACAAGGCTATCATTGTAAATAAATATCTAACATAAAACTCAACAAATACCATTGAACAACCACCGTATTCACCTGATATGGCTCCGGCCGACTTTTTTATTTTTCCAAAACTCAAATTACCACTTCGAGGTGCCCGTTTTGAATATGTAGAATATACAGGGATATCCACGGGGAACATCCGTTAAAAACTTTTTAAGTTCCAATTACAATATCAAGCTGAAATTTTATACGCGGCCATAACTAGCGAATTCCAATTGGAGTGAAATATTTTCGAAGTGATACCATTTCCGGTTATACCGGAAGTGGGTCATCACTTTATTATTTCAAATGGCAATCTACCTTTTTTATTATACATCTAGAACCGACATTTGAGCAAGGCATAAAATACCCAAGTTGTTGGCACTTATCTGTCAAAACTTTTGACAGATTCAATTATTTTTGTTATAAACTCGATTATTCAGGAACATTTAAAAGAATTGTAGCTCGTAGATCTTTTGCACTACAGACACAATTTTTGCTTGGGTGGATAGAAGAAGGATCCAGGAATTTTTTAAGCAATCTACACATGTCAAATGTTTATTGCGTTTTTTTGTATGATATTTTCAATTTGGCCTTTTTCAAACAGCAATAACTCAATTTTTTCAAATTGCACATGCCAATTTTTATATCGCCATCAGATGAAGCGTCAAATTTCAGATGGAATTGTATCAGCATGTACTATACCCATCTTTTATAGTTCCGAAATAATTTGGGAATATATTGAATTTTGATGATTTTGCAAGAACTAACAGATAATGCTTTGAAATATTTGAATCAAGAAGCTGGCTACGCTCACCGGACAGATGCCAAAAATTAATGTACTTGTCACTTCGTTTTTGTTTTTTTTTCCAGATTGTATCTGATGAATGGAATTCGAATTAGTTTGTTTGTTTATCTAGTGGTTTTTCACACTCACGGGTTGCATCCATACCAGTATAATGGTTTATTCAATAGCTGAAAGAGTAGAAATTATTGAAATTTTTTTCAGCAATAATACTTATGCAAATAGGGCAGCTGCTATTTTCAATGAACGCCATGACGACAAACATATAAGTGCCAAGTATATTTTGGAGTTTGTGGAAAAATTTATTGAAACTGGCTCTGTTCAAAATAGGAAAAGACAGCATGTTCAAAGACTCATACGAAATGAGGAAATGGAAATTGCGTTGTTTGGGCAAGTAGAGATTGATCCCACTCAAGTACAAGAAAATTAGAAAGTGAATTTGGTGTGAGTCGAAGAACTATTGGACAATGCAAATTCCATCCGTATAAAATGAAGATGGTCCAGGAATTGAACGATGATGACTTCGACCGCAGAGTGCAGTTCTGTGAAATAATAAGTGAGTAAATCGCAAATAATCCCCTCTTTCTCTACAATATTTGCTGTATTTTCATCACTATGCAGATGAAGCAAAAATTTTGTCTACAATATTCTAGAAATTCTAGAACATTTCTAATGAGTTATTACTCAAACTAACTGATCATTTCGAAGATTTGAGGGGTTGACACCCTCAGCTAAGGGGGTGTCTGAGGGGGTGTAGTAGAAGCACCGATGCTTAAAGATATTTTCCCAGAAATACAACAGTATTTCTGTGAATGTTCATTCGAAATCGACAGGTTTTGCAATCACTGAAAATAACTCGTCTTTTGACGAACAAGCCTGTATTTTCTTTCGAATATGTCAAAACTCAAAAATTATTACACGTTTATGTTGAGAATCATAATAGCTTTCTATTGGGGTATCACTAGACCTATCTTCCCTATTAAAAAAATTGAGTTTTGTGCACCCCTGCTTAGGGGATTGATGTGAAATAAAATCACCGTTTGTTAAAATATGTCCCCTTTCAGACAAAAATTGACCTGTTTCTGATTTTTGTCTAGAAACGAATAATTTAGCAGTTGTTGAGTTTTCTTCGTTTCAGTTGCTTGTAAAGTTTGACTATGAAATAATTATTTCCTCAAGTTCGCTTCAATAAAAAACTAGCGTGTTCCTCAACAATCCATATTTTTCGAGAAAAAAAAGTTATGTCAACGCCTGTAACCAAAAAAATTCGAAAACTTCGAAATCGAAAAATTCAAGTAGGCTACTGCTATTATTATTATTGGTAAGTATTGTTATTTTGGTCAAGCATCCGATGAATTTTTAGTGGTTTATCAATTCAATGATTGATCTCTTAGAAAAGGACATTACTCATTTTTCATATAAAATTGAAAAATAATTTTTGAAATAAATAAATTTTCACGCGTAGTTTATGGCCATCTATATTTTCCAAAATAACATCAAGAAATGGGTTATTATTCATAAAATTAAAGCTTGAGCAATTTATAAGTAACTCTGATGTCCAAAAATTTCATGTCATAATTTTTAAATAAATACTAGAATTTGGCTGACATTTCATCTACGCTTAGAAATAAAACCAGTTATTTCATTTTTGAGAAGCTTCTTCTCAAAAATCGAAGACTCAATTATTCAAAAATAATTTTGTACAACCAATAATCTCGAAAAAACAGTGAAAATGAAAACTCATTTCGATATTTCTTTTTCGAGATAGACTCTAGAAAAAGAAAGTTTACAGTTTGCAAATTATATACTAATCAGATGAGTTTTTGTAAAATATGAAAATGAAGGTGGTTTACGGCAATCTATTTTCTACAGAAAACATCAAGAAAGGAATAATTATTCATAAAATTAAAGTTCGAGGAATTTATAAGTAGCTCGTCCAAAATATTCTGTCATAATTTTTAAATAAGTACTAGAATTTGGCTAAAATTTTATCTACGCTTATAAATAAAACCAGCTACTTTATTTTTGAGATGCTTTCAAAAACAATATCGAAAACACAATTATTCAAAATTTTTGTACAACCAATAAATCTCAAAAAAAAACAATGATAATGAAAACTTATTTTGGAATTTCTTTTTCTAGAGTAGAATATTTCCAACATTCTCAAGATACAAGTTTTATTAGTTATTATAATTATTTATGAATATATTTCAGATTAATCGTTTTCAAGAAAAATATTTCAAATTATGTTTTTTAATACTACAAACAGAAATTTTGTCAAAACGTGAGTTAAATATCAAACTTCCTTCTGTATTTTTGAGTTATTTGTTTGCTCCCGATAAAGCGCCAAATGAATTATATATTTGAAATCATTTAAAATCACCTTATCACTATTTCTGAAAATGTTTAACAAAAATAATTTTATAAAATATCTACCCTTATTATTCCAACTTTTTTATATATACATAATTTTCAGTAAAGATTGCATAGCTCCAAAATTGAGAAGGCGTAGCCAAAAGATAATTTTCGGCGAATTTGAAAGTTAAGGAAATATTAACAGAAATTTTACTAACAGAACTGAGATTATTTCTAGAATGAATAGAACAGCTTAATGATACATTACAAAACCAAAAAATTTCTTCAATATAAAAATCGATGTATCATAACCTACAACTCGTTAAACCTATCCTTCTGACCCACTTTCCACCTTTTTATGTTCATTAAAATATAAGGAAGACATAAAACTTCAATGTTTTATCGAAAACGCAAGGTGCTTTAGGTCTAATAATAACTTTATTGCATCCAGCTATATTTTCACAATTCTTATATATTATATTTTTTACTGTCATCTTTATTGCATACCCTAAAACTAGAACGATTACTTTTTTAATCTTGTATAACGCTTTGTAATACCCATTGATCGTAAAGCTCGCTTTCAGAAATTCAGCCTGAAAACATCTTAGCCGGGGAAACCGAAACGCTATGGTGGGGGTGCCTCGAACGAAGTGGTGGGGGCAGATTTGCCGGACATTCTAACCGAGATTTTAATGGTCAGTCGCTCCACGATTTTACTCAATTCTCTTCTGTAACTCATAGTGACGTGATCGTTTGTTTATGTTTTTTTTTGGCGTTGTGAAATTTGTGTTGTGTTTATAGTTAGTGATTCGTAAAAGGATATACCATATGATACACAATGTGAGTGTCATTTCATGATGAAACTACGTTACATTTATCAAATTTTTTAGTAATACTAATAGTCTTAATTAATTTTTCAACTCGAATTGTCAACGGGAAGTTTTTAAATGAATATTTGGTTGATAGTTTTAATTTCAATCAAATTTTTATTGGTATAAATGTCATTTGATAATTTTTTCAAGCAATTAGTACATTATTTAAACAGCAGCTTTTATTCATGTACATTTCCTTCTAGGAATGAAAAACTGTTATCTATGCATCAAGATAAGGACATACAATTTCGGTTTCAATTTCATCACCATTAAGATAAGAGCTTAGTTTATATTAAGGAATGTTACAATTTATCCTGGTTTCATTAATTAAATATTTTCAGACATTTCAGCGTTGTGCTTTATATATATATTTTTTCAAGAATTAGGCACATATTTTCATAGAGAAAGGAAGTGTCCTGTCCCAAAAATATTTGTCACACGTGAATGCGATAACAAATATTATCACGACCACAGAAAATCTTCGAAAATATCAATTAGGCGTTTATCACGAAAAAAAAACGGGCATACGAAAGCGTTTCCGAAATGAATGATTTGTAAAAACCGCGATATGGCGGAAATATCTGTTTACTTCCTTTCAGTAAACTAGAACAAAAATTCGTTGATTAGACTTTATCACTGGGTTTTATTCAATTCATGTTTCGTTTCAGATAACGCTTGGCTAGTGTGACATGAAAGATTTTTTCGAGATGACCTCTACCTGTATACAAGGAGGTTACCCCAGGGCACTTGGTGGTTACCAAATACCAAACCAGCAAATTGGACCGCATTCGCCCCCCGCGGGTTGGCAATATCCGCCTGGTATTCAGGTAAGCTGAATTATGTCAATATAAATAATATGTAATGTATTTTTGCCAGATAATCAATTTTAAACAGAAAATTTTGATTTTCTCGCCCTAGATGATGTAGAATTTCGGACTTAATCACCGACAATAAGAACTATAGTTTTCTGTTGTTTAGTTGTGAAACTATTATTAATTCTTTGAGTCTTCAGACTAAATGTTGAAGTTGAAACAAGTCAAAATATTTCTGATTCTCAATGAACTAACTAATTATGCTATGCTAATACTTTTTGGTAGTTCGTTTTATTGATTGGTCACGTTCAATAACAGCCTATATGTAGTAAGAAGTGGTGTCAAATGCATTTTTTTAAACTTATCTTAACTAATTATGGAACGTGCCATGCTTTTCCAAATATCCTATGTGTTTTATACTGAAGGGGATGCTATTTTGTAATTCATAATTGTTCCTGTACATACTTCATCTATCTTAGTTTATTCTTGACCCCCTTATGCCAACAATTTCGATCGGGTTTAGCTCAGGTTTTCTGGAAGATCATTGCGAGCAACTGAACTCAAACAATATCTAGTAATTGGTTTTAATTTGTGAGCTAACCTAATTCATTTAATTTTTTCAAGTCAAATTAATGCACTTTGATCTTCAAGATTCAAATTTTTCTCCAGAAAAACTCCAAGAATCCCGATGTCGATTTCGACTTCCTAAGCAAAACAAATTATAGTTCACACTTGATTCGATTCTTGATTAATGTGCGTTACTAGATCTGTAACATAAATATTCTCTTCGGCGAACTATTATAGTTCAATGAAAATATTTCCAATATTTATCGAACTAAGAAAGTAAGTCAAATCGATAAGGACTAGATCTATACTTTTCCACCATTTCGCGAACAGATGATACTCTTTATTGCTCGAGTGGAACGCAGAAATAATAATTCGATTTTACGATTTTCCACGATCTAATAATAGCAGAATTTTTTACGATAATAATTTATTTGAAGTTGCAATTAAACTGTAGCGTAAACATTTATTCATTCCACGTGTATGATCGCGTTGCATAATCACCAGCTATAAATTTAGATAAATCATAAATAATATATCAAATTTATCTTTTAATGTTTTGCACGTAATAATTCATATCTGATTGTTTCAGAATCAGACGTCGTCCTCGGAAGACCGAAACGATTCTGGTATCAATTCTGCAAGTGATTGTCATTCTTCATCACCCGGAAGTGAGAATGGTGTTGAGGGATTTCAGAGTCCAGATGTCAAGGGTCGACAATCCCAATTAGCGTACTACTCAACTCCGATCTACCAAAGAGCTTCAATTCATTCTTCGAACTCTGTGATGCTACCCAGACATCCGATGTATCCACAGTCGCCAAACCAAGCGCCACAAATTGATGCCAACGGTGAAGTCGAAGATTTTGAGGATAAAGAAGGTGATTCAACCCTGACTATGCCATCCTCGCCAGTGGCCACAGATGATCATGATGCCCTCAAACGTCTAGAAATGTCAGTTGAGCGTGTAAATTATCCTTCAACATCTCCTGGAATCAGCGAAAACTCCATGGACGACACAGACAAACGTTCAGAGAACACTCCTGAAGAATTCGACGAGAACGGCCATCATGTTCCTAGAATGAACTCTCATGGAAAAATTAAGACCTTCAAATGTAAACAGTGTTCTTTCGTCGCCATAACCAAAGCTGACTTTTGGGATCACCAAAAGATTCACATAAAACCTGAGAAGTTGCTGACGTGCCACAAGTGTCCTTTCGTAACAGAATATAAGCATCATCTAGAGTATCACCTGAGGAATCATAATGGCTCAAAACCATTCAAATGCGAGCATTGCGATTACACTTGCGTCAACAAGTCCATGTTGAACTCCCACAAGAAATCTCATTCGAATATCTACCAATATAGATGCAAAAATTGTCATTATGCTAGTAAATATTGTCATTCGCTAAAGCTTCATCTCAGAAAATACGGCCATGAACCCGCAATGGTGTTGAACCCAGATGGTTCACCAAACCCTCTTCCAATAATTGACGTTTACGGAACAAGGCGAGGACCTAAAGTGAAACCAATTCATGACGACGAAGATCAACCCAATCTGAAGAAGATGAAATCTGAAAATGCTGTTGCTCCTCCTGTGTTACCCTTACCCCTTCAACAACTGATGAGCCATGCTCCCCCAATGCAGATGCCTCTTGCTTATTCTTGGATTCAGCAGGCAATGATATACCAGAATCTCGAAAGGTTAGCTAGAGGGGGACTATCCCCGGTCAATGAAGATTTATCCATGAAAACCGCGGAGCCTAGTGATGTACCAATGCCTACTGATTCTTCGGGAGCCTTAGATTTGACCAAAGAAAAAGAATATGATGGCGAAAATCCTGCCTCTAAGCTAGAAACTCCATCAACTAGTTCCGATGAAGAGGAAGACCACACAACAGTTTTTCCGAACGTAGAAGTAGTTCAAAATGATGAACCAAGACCTGAAGATGAAAGAACTAAACCGAAAACTGTTGAGGAGCGTAATTACAATTGCCAGTATTGCGATATTTCCTTCGGCGATGCCGTTTTGTACACCATGCACATGGGTTATCACGGATATCAACATCCATTCACATGCAACATGTGTGGAGAGAAATGTAACGATAAAGTATCATTTTTCTTGCATATTGCACGTACTTCACATTCGTAGATTTCTAGAAGACTGACATATCCGTTTCTTCAAGTGCTTTCGGAAGTTGGCATACCTGTGGTGTCAAAATAGTTTTGGAAGTAAAAAGAATTTTCTAATTTTGAAAGTTAGTTTTTATCGTGTCTTAATATAATTGAAAATAAAGAAAAGTGTATAATTTTAGCGAAACGCGTAATGTTTTAGTAACATTGTTGTCATAAAATCCTGTGTAGATGTAGGATTCTAAACAAAAAATAAGAATGTTGCATAAGACTCTAGTCTAACTTGGTACTTCTAATACTAATTTCGTCAGGTCTAGCCTTGTCTTTGTTCTGTGGGACATTATGGGGGAGAATGAATTGCCAATAGATCTGAAGAAATATTCGAAGATATTTAAGTGAAATCCAAGATATTTCTAAGTGGGAATCAGCAAATTCTGCTGATTCTCACTATTATTTTTTATAATTCTCATGCTCATTCTTAGATTTTGTTTACGAACTCACCTTTGGTACCTTAAGAAAGTTCCAGGAATATGTAAATATATCAACATTGAGTCATATTTGTGATTTAGGATATACAAATGCGTATATATAAATAAATTTTAGTCCTAAGCACTTGGGGCGGAAATATTTTCATAATTAACGTAAGTTATAAATATCTAGTCAGATGATATTTTTATATTGCATTTATAGTCATTTGTGTGTGCAATTTCTCTCCCCTTTCTCATAAGATCGGATGTTACGGGTTTTCGTATCAAATGAGCTAACTCTCTTTGTAAATTTTCAGTAAGTTCATATTTATTGTATATTTTAACACAGCTGAATTCCAAAATGTTTGTATATAGGTAGTTTTTGAGAGTCTTAGATTATAACTACAGGGTTAAATCTAGTTGCATTTATTTTTCGAGAGGCTGTATGTGCCATTTTAAAGACTGACTGTATAATGTATATAAAAAATAGTAATATAATTGTACCAATTTTATATTGGTTTGAGCGTTTAGAATCAAAATTTGTATTATAGCTCTCTTTTCTTATAAGTATCTAATGGCCCGATAATACCAAATTAAATTTTCCACATAATTCATATATTTTTTCGATTATTCTAACGTTGTTTCCCCTTTACAACTTTTTTGTAGACGCATTCATTAACCATATTTCCAATATCTACAGGCTGTTGAATGGAAATTTATTTTTTCGACATCTCAGAGATGTACAGAAAAACAAACTAGGGAATTTTTAGATATTATCCACAACATGCGCTTCCTATAATATGGTAATATGAAGTTTCAGAATACTTCTAGTGCCTGGCGAAGTATCAGCTATTGGGTATTCTTTGTGGTTTCGATAGAACACTGACGAACAAATGTAAATTTTCTCGGATTTTTTGAAATCGTAATTGCATTCTTTCAACCTCTCAACCTCGAAGAAAATTAGTTATTTCGAGGTATCAATCAAGAAAATGGAATAAATAGTTTAATTACTTCAGCTCATATCGATTTCAAACGAGTAAAAACAGATTTTGAATAACTGAAATGATTCTGTAATTATCTCAACCACAAGTTAACAAAAAAAATCAGAACATTTGGTTCATATTCAAATCTCAAATCAAGAATACTTTATAAATCTCAGCTTTTGAGTATTTTTTATAGTGAAATGCTTTGGAAAAAAGAAATTTGTAAAATATTTTGAATGTAGCTTAGTGTTCTACGAAGGGTAATTTAAAGGAAAACAGGAAAAATGAATTTTCGCCACGATGGAAGAGCTACAAGTTTTGCTCAATTCGTTTGACTCTCATCAGAATTGAATTAGAATATAAAAAAAGCCCGTGTAGCAATTGGTATGGGTGTAGTTTCGGCTTTAAGTGATAGAAGAATGAACGATCGTAAAGAAGTGCAGATATTTCTGCGAACTATGTGCTTTTGGATATTTCTGTCACTCCAAAAAACCGTTCATCCTCATACTACCAAAATTGTTGCTTCATCACCATATCTAAATCCGATCAAGCAAACTTGATCGCATACGAACTTGCAGCTTTCACAACATTCAGCCACTTGGGTGAATTGAAAAACGCTTATTCATAGAATGGAAATTCAATTTCCTAAGAGTTTAATGAGATGCATGCCTGTAAGCCATGTTGTCATCAGGTAAGTGGCGGACCTACTAGAGCATGGTTCACAATGTTCAAAGATTTTTGTGGCACAAGGCAACATTAATTTTTATTTTGCATTACTTTCGGTAAAGTGAATATAGCCTACTGTAAAAAACTGCTACTCAAACAATTCCTGTAAGATGGTGTGAAAATGAATTAATCCAAAATGAAGTAAATATGGAGTAATTTCTGTAATTCGATTTTTTTTGTACCCATCGAGGATGTTCTGATGCAATTGCTCATAGTTCAAAATCTATATGTATGGAATCTGAGATAATACAAAATAATAAAAAGTCACGTTTTTAATTATATTTATATCTTTTTCTGTACTTAACACGAAACGTATTTTATCCTTTTTTAATGGGGAGCACATGTTGCGGTTCTCTAGTGGAAAAAATCCCTAACCCCTCGATTCTCTTGTGCACTACTTTTGAAAACTGTCTGGAACCAGGATTAGTTTGACAAAGATCGTACTGACAGCTAAAAAAATCAAATCCATGTAGCGAGTATTGACAAAGTTATGGAAATCTGAATTTTTTGACCAGTTTATTTAAATATAATAGAAAAATGGATAAAGTATTTCTACTAAACCAGTAGTACCATATTCTTAAAAGTTTTAGACAACATTATAATGCATCACTTACTTACATAAGAGCTGATTCAGCATCATTTAGGCCCAAATATTGTCTTTATTATAAATTATAAGCTGAAACACGCTCCAACCGCGAGGATGAACGACAATCTGCAAACATAGACATACATTATACTTAGCCACATGATCTTCTTGCGGAAAAAAATCAACAGCCGTAAGCTAATATCCTACGATGATACATAACTCGTTCAAGACACAAACACGGGGCGTCTATTTTTTTATATTGCGTTTTAAACAATCAACCGATTTTGAGAATTCTAACAAATTTACAAAGCTAGATTTAATCTGAAAGCCATGAGCTATCTTTAAGTCCCAAAAAACTCGAAGATCACAACGAAACTTACGATGAGATAATCCAAGGTATCAGGATTCTGCAGATTAGAGTCATTCAAATAATGTACTAATATCTATAGTACTCATAAATATACACTGAAAAGCCCGTGAGATCATATGTCTAACTATTATATTTAAGCCACAGAAACGATTGGTCGAATGAAATGAAGTTGTTGTGACTTAATTATAATACACTGCGACAAGAAATTAACGCACAAAATCGAAGATTCAAATTTATTCTGAAGAAGTTTATATATGTTGAAGAATTTTTCTTCCAGTAAGATCAGTAATAAAGAATGCTTGATAATAATCGAAACGAAAAAGGTACTCATAGAAATTTAAATAAAACTAATAATGAAAAATGATAAACTTTTGGAAAAATTAAGTCCCTGAAAACCTGCTAATACAACTACAATTCAAACTCAAAATCATTGACCCCATAGCATTGATCCCTTTCGATACAAATTGCTATCTGTTCCGAACCTCATTCATGGTAGCTGGTTGATTTTGCTGGTTTCTTAATCTTCTATTGAGAATGTCCCAGACAATCCTAAGACAGTGACTAAAAATTCATTTCGCTTATCATCGCTCCAACACAAGATGCATCTCATTTTCACAGTCGCCGAGTATATCACCAGGTCCACTCGTGGCTCGGAAGATATCAAAATCCTGAAGATTGGGGCTGGAAAAAGCTTCAAACAGTTGGATGCCAATACAAGCTTTCAAGCCTCCAGCACCCCCCGATCTCATGAAATTAATTTTCTGTAGATGCAAAGGAAATTGTGGAAGCATTTGTGGCTGCAGAAAAACAGGCCTTAAATGCCCTACAGAATGCCTGCATTGTTCTAGCGAAACATGCAGTAACATCATGGAAATATTAAAGTTAATGGAAGAAAAAAATTCGAAAATGAACTTCCAACTATGACTGCAATTTTAACTCCCCAAACCTACACATTCGACGTTGACTTACATTCAGGGCCACAGCCTGGACCATCGAAAAAAGTAGAATAGAATAGCTAGCTGATATCTGTTTGAAAATATAATTATGACATCGACAAGATGATTTAACAAAAATTGTTGAGAATTTACAATAAAAAAAGGTCATAAAACTGACATTTTGTTTTGACTGGATTCTCATGAACGTTGACGAACCAGTCAAATTTCGAGAGCTGTAACAGTATTTTAAATGAATGAAATCGGAAAAATTAAAGAGAAAGATTTTCCTCAAAAGACCATCTACAAGACTGGTCTGAGATAATTTTTTTGTAAAATGTATAAAAAAAGTTAGAGAGCAAAAAAAAAAGTTTTTATAGAAAATTTCTCACTTTTTTGCTTATAGCTTCTCTAATTTTGAATTTAGGGCAAAAAGTTACATAAGCATATTTGTAGACAAAGCTATTTGCTACACATTGCTATAAATTTTTTGTAGGATGTACAGTTTCCGAGATATCGCGGAAAAGGTGTTTGCACTCCTTTTTCCAAGATGGCGGCCGGAGGACGAGGCCATGAACCCCACAAACTTGAGGTTAATCTTCTATCGACTCCCCCATATGTCCCAAAACTAAAATTGCGTCCTCTAAAAAATGGAAAGCTCATGTAATATTTCAATGGGCTACTGAGCACTTTGCGGCATTTGAGAGAGTCGATCTAGGCCAGATTTGTGAAAAGACAACTCATGGATTTTGCACCGCATAAGAGCACCATCTCACAAGACCATCATTGTGAATGAATTTCTGACCAAAAACTCAACAAATACCATCGAACAACCACCGTATTCACCTGATATGACCCCGGCCGATTTTTTTCTTTTTTCAAAACTCAAATTCGAGGTACCCGTTTTGATTCGATAGTAGAGATAAAAGAGAATTCGCGAAGAGAACTGAAATCGATTCCGGAAAAAGAGCTTGGAAAATGTTTTGATTATTCATTGGCGTATATGTATTATAACGGAAGAGGCCTACGTTGAAGGCGATACAATAAATTTGGATGCAAAATAAATATTTTGTGTTTCATTGATCAATTCCCGGTACTTTCTTGATAGTATGTATTATTGAAATATCCTTTCCTGCAGCTCATTTATATCCACCTCATTCATAAATTTCAAACTATTTATTACTTACAGAAATGTTTGAATTATTGCATTCATTTAAAATTTCAAGAATCAATTCCTCATAACAAATCTTGGAATTTTATTGTCAGTGTAATTTCATTCCATTTCTCCTTGAGCGAAGCTACGTCAATCATCGGCGCAGCTGTAACACTTCAGTCTTGACATAATAACAACAACTTGCCTTAAAAACAGATCTTTGTTATTGATTTATACCATTAATAATAAATAATTGATAATCTAATCAACTTTTGTTTCAATTTATTTTATATGAGGCAATGATACTTCGTACTCATGCCCAATATACAAACTTTTGAGAGGCCAGCCCGCAACCCAGATTTAAATATTATTGAGAACCTCTGGGATGAATTTCAACGAAGAATTCAACCAAAAATTGTTATAGCGTTTCAGAATAAGCTTCACGAGAAATACAATAATATTCCTCAAGAATTCATTCAGAATCTGTTTCACTCGCTCTAGAGGCAACCAATATGTATTCAATTGTTCGAAAAATTAACATTTTCCAATAAATTTTCTATTCAACCTTGTGGTAAGCAATAAATGTCTGAAGTCGTTAGAAATTGAAAAGATATCTTTGAAAAAATCACAACTCTTCCAAGAAATATGATATTTAGATAAAGTAAACGTTTTTATAAGAATAAATGTGCCGTTTCAATGACTTGAATTTTCAAATAGAGTTTCAGTTCTTCACTCATACTTATACTTATGTTTCGAAGTCGTTATAAGCATACGAAATGTGACGTAGTATCCTTTATTAATAATACACACAACTAAATTTATATGGAACCACTCGGTATTTCACATTATTGATTGTTTTTAACCATGGATCTTTGAATATTAGTGGAGAATGGAGTTTCTTGTTGTAAAAAACTGGATAGTATGATAAGAAACGTTGAATTATCACCACATGTTCGGGATATTGTACTCAATCGTCACTGAGATTTGAAACTGTGAATTTCAAAATTTAAAAAAGCCTATAATCATAATAGAAAATGCCTGACGTTGGATTATCCGATGTGCAGAGTGGTCGAATAATTGCTTTCGTTGAAGAAGGGGTGGCACAGAGGCCAAAATGGGGGTATCACAGGGGGTGATTTCAAAAACCTACGCCCGATAAGTGGAGCTACAATCTCTGCAAAATAGACCTAGAAGAAGTCGTTGGAAGATCACTTCTGAAGAACAAGACCACTTTTTGTGGCAAATTGCAAGATGAGACCCTCGTTCGTCCTCCTCATACTCCAAATGCAATTTCTGGAAGCAACAAGCATCAGTGTATCAGTCGAAACGATACGTCCAAGTCTTCGTTTCAGGAGTTTACACAGCAGAAAGCCCTTAAAAGCTCCAGAGCTAACCCGACAACAAAAAATTAACAGACTTAATTGGTGTATCGAGCACCAAGATTGGAATATTGAGAATTGGAGAAATTTTCTTTTTTCGGATGAGATCAGAATCGGTGTTCGATCAGATGACCGCCGGATTCGGGTTTTTAAGGGGTCGTGGAAGACAAGCTAGACTCCGGCCAGCAAGACAAATTCCGAAATACCGAGGGGGAAGTTTGATGTTTTGGGGTGGCAGTATGCAGGGAGGCAAAACATATTTGATTTCCTTTCCTGCGAGTGTAACGGCTAGAAATTACGTGGACCTAGTGCTGGAGCCCATGGTGAGATTCTGGCTTTTATTTCACTTTTATGCAAGATAATGCTCCTCCGCATACTAGCAACCTCGGGCGACATTATCTTGAAACAGAGGGAATCCCGATTTTGGTCTGGCCAGCTTGCTCTCCAGAACTAAATCCTATTGAACATTTATAGAATAATCTTAAATGGAAAATTAGATCATGCCAGGATAATCCAAGAACTCCAAAACATCTCATCCAAGCCGCCACAGAAGAGTGGCAGAATATCACACTAGAGGAGGTCGAAAACCTAATCCAAAGCATGTCTAGACGGATTCAGGCTTGTATCAGGGCAAGAGGAGAAAACAATTTTCATTTTTTTACTACATGCGGAAAGAGATTCTTATTTTCTTTAATTTGTTTCTTTCTTGAAATAAACCTTAATTTATTTCTTTTTCCAATTGAAATATCTCAAAATAGATCAATTCTAACAATCCCTCGAAATTTCCAAAATCCTTGAGGTAATATTCAGAATATCTGGTGATTCTATATAAATTTGATTGTGTGTAATACATGACGGTATCTAAAAGTAGGACTAGAAAGGCTAGAGAAATTCATCAACATTCTGCTGTGAAAATGAGAAAGATCTGCCATTTATAAAAAAGGTTTAAGAGAAAAAAATTTGGTGGCCAGATTTTGTGTCGATCAGTACACTTTTCTTCCATACGCTCATCCCTGAGGACTTTTATAAAAATTCAGATACTCTTAAAAAATATACCTTCTTTCAAATATTATTTTGAACAAGAAAAATTCTCATTGTTACTAATAATATAAAGTGTTCAGATATTAATAGAAAACATTCACAAACTGCTGCTGTCTGCTAGCAAGCCTCAAGAATTACCAAGGCGGAGCCTTTAGATGTGAATTCATTTAGGGTGGGGAATTATGAATGGGTCGTGGTGGTTGTGTAGACACTAAGGGTAGGCTCATATACCTTTAAGTAACTTCCGCTTATGATGAAGAAAGAAAACGACATTCGACCCTCATAGCACGTGGATAATATTTCGTGCTGTGTTCATATTTGAAAATAGAAAATAGTATCTCGTTCATTCAGAACACGTGGAGGTTGCTTGTGGTATTTATTCCATATGTGATCGCTTAAGGAAATAATGAGTTCAAATATATTGAATCAATATGTACAGGGTGAGCAACGATGTAGTACGACAATAAGAATAAATTTTATAGTTAGAAAATGGAATTTTTGAAATCAATGTATTTTTGAGATCACAGCAAGAAAATCAATGATATACAGTTTCAAGGTAAATAAAAACAATGATGTTCCAATTTTCACTATAATGGCATACATACTTATGACGCATTCTACTACATTGTGGCTTCTTTAGATAAGTAGTGCATTCAAAAGAATGATGCGCCTTACATATTACTGAATGAAGTACTTAATTAAAACAGAGGAAACTCCAGAGTTGCGCCTATTGAGAACTGAAAAGATTAGGTAATGGTGAAGAATTTAAGTCAAATTGACCATTAGGTTCAGTTTCTATATATTATTTTCATTATGTAAATAAGTAAGTAAGGTTTTCTTCTAGGAGATGCTTTGCATAGTAAGAATATGAGTTTTGTTCGTCAAAACTACGTTTATGCTCAGATATCCTAATATTGAAAATTTCAAAAGTTTTACCTACATAAATTTTATCACAACTTCCACTAGAGAGTTTATAAACACATATTTCCATTCCTTTATGAATTTAAATTAGTATTACAGCTTTTATATATTTGTCTATAGAGTTATCCGTTCTGAAAACTATATTAAAATTATGAGACGAGAAGGGTGACTTTAAATTCAGACTGGATTTACTAATATAAGTTAATATATTATATTTCTGAATAGTCTCTCAACAATAGGAAAAATCTAATGTATTACTTGGTGAAATTGTTCACGAGAAAGCATAGTGTTAATCGTAGAATTATAACTATTATTGACCGCTATTTGTTCTATAATATTGAGCTGTTTCAAAAATTTATTTTCTGGCATTGTATCATATTATTATAAGCAGCTATTTTATGTTGATGTGGATGTGTGGATGATTTGTCAATGGCAATGTATGTATGGGATGGTTTATGGAAAATAGGAAAATAATGTCTGTGGCCAATTTTTGTTATAGTTGAATCTAAAAAATTAACGGAATTGTCAGTTTCCTTTTTCAAAGTGAACTTTATATTAGGATGAATTGAGTTTATGAAGGTACCAAAGGTATCTAAGTGACCATTTGTACCTGTAAAACACGAGGTTATGTCATTCACATATCTGACAGCGAATGATTATGAATATTTTTTTTAATGTTATCCATGAAAATTTCTGCTAGTAAAGGACTGGGAGGATTACCCATTATTAAAGCGTTCTTTCACATGTGAATTACATCAATGTATTAAAATAAGTTTGTTCTAAGTATACTTCTAAAAGATGCAAGAGTCCTCATTGTATAATGTGTTTCACATTAACATGAGATTGTACACTAGGGTAGTGATTAAGTACATTACAGGACAAAAGTTTAGAATTAGATAGCAGTAAAGTTTGTTGAATTTTTTCTATTAGATCTTAATCGAAAATTTTGGACATCTCAATGCATTTCACAAAAGATTTTGGTTGATTTATTTTTATACGTTCACGCGCCTTTTCGATAGAATCTTCGGTGAATATAAATTTTTGGCTTGTCCCTGAAACTCGTCATCATTTGAGCGATTATACGACTGATTCACATGTCTACGGGATAGACAATCATACCCATACAGTTGTTTCATCATTCGGCAAGTTTCGGCAAAAGTTTGTTCGAATTTGAAAACAAAATATATAGGATTTTTGTCTAGTTTCATTTCTTGTGCCGACTGTAAGCACACTGAAATTTGTGGTGGAATATCTCGGCTTCTCTCCAATCATTATCATTACATTTGACCCAAATATCAAGGCAAAGTATATCTTTCAAGGGAAAAATATAACAATAGGTGACGACAACTGGAGGATTAAAAAATCTTGTTTACTTTGGAACGAATCTTGCATTTAGTTTTATAGGTGCATTGAAAATTGAATTGAAAATATTTCGGTTGTTTTTGTAATTGCGTGAACATGCTTTTGACATTCTGCAGTCTATTTTTTGAATAGAATCGAACGACGTGCGTTAAATTCTTCTAGTTCAAAATTAAAATTAAAAACTTCAATAAGTCTTAGGGAAACCTAGATGTAAAACAATAAATTGAATAATGAATGTGAAATACAAGGAGATATGTAGAAAAAAACACAAGTTGGATCAGGATAGTTTAATACTGATAAGTATAAATTTAATATAAGATAACAGATTTCATAGTAGAGAAAAAAGAAAAATAGACATTTTGTACATGTCATTATCAAAACGACTTTCTTCATACTAGTCGCATGGGTAAATCATTTATGTTTCATTTTCATATTCTTTCTTTCATTCTTCACATTAGTTTGAGTTGATTAGTCGGTGGCTTTTATTCGTTAAAAAACTACTCGAATGAAAAAATCACGCGTAAATGTGGATAAAATTCAATTGGTTACCATTTCGTGAAGAATTAAAAAATCAAATGTCATGTTGATTTGGCGACCTTATGGAGATATTTCTCTACATCGAAGCTCATTATAATTCATTACTTGTTAATGAAAATTTATTTAAACTAAATTTAATATAGGCCATAACAAAATAAAAAGCCCAATAACAATATTTCTTGATTTTGGTAAAAAAAAATTCAGAAAATTACCTACTTTTTCGGTTGTCATAGATATTCTCTTCAAACGAAAACTATAAACAGACATAGAAATTTGAGTGTGGTCTGATTGGTAGCCCCGCCATTGCAACCCAATGGTCCATTGCGCCACAGCTACCTTAAATTTCACTTCAAAACTCCATCGTTATGGAGCTTAGAAGCTTAGTGTGTGAGAGCTTAATAAGCCCAGCCAGCTCCAGTTTTTGAGATCAAAGTTCTATTGTTGTGTTCTATTGACTCTACCTCCTCCTCGCATAGTCGAATGAAGGGTTCTTGATTAATCCTAAATTAAGCAACGCTGCTCAGTAAATTATGACAATAACAACTTTCAGGCCTAGCCTAGAGTAGTGGCTCTCACAGTGGAAGGTTCCCTAACAGCCAACCGAGAGTGTCTGAGACCATAGAGGCATGGTCAGTGCTTGAGGTCCACCAATCAGTTATTTCCATCCTAACGGACTCCAGGAGAATTTCCAGCGTTGGTACTGGTTAAGTGAATCCCAAGGTAGCCCTTTATGCGTGAATGAGTCTCCTTCCCATTGCCCTCAATGCCCAAATGCCCTTTGACCCACATCTGACGATGACTATTCCTTTCTTCCAGTATGGTAAGGGTTGAACAACATTCCTGAATCATAAGCTACTTTCAGTTGTCGGATGCCAATCACCTCATTGCAGTTATCCATAATGATTTTCATTGATTGCAAGCAAGATTACTCCTCAACAGCTCCTCATCCAAATACAATTCCTTCAACGCATTGGACAGTCTTGGAGCCGTCTGTGAACAGGAACCCTCAAGTAGAAGCTCATTGGAGCTAGCATGTGAAAACTATTGATTAGACTTTAATTTAGTTGATTAAATTTTTTTTCAAATACATGTCTTGTGTACTTCTCATTTATTTTTTTTTCATTTCTCACAGCTGGGTTAATTTAAACAAATGTTGAAACACAAATGAAGAAATCCTGATTATGAATAATGATGAACTACAGTTCAGTTCCATTCTGTCGATTGATAAAAATCAAATCAAAAAGAATTAAGAGAAAGATTGAAAATATTTCTGTATTTAATGTATTTATTTAATAATCAGTGCTCAAACTTGAACTGCTGGCAATCTACCTTAATATTTTTAGACTACTTACGATCGACTCTGTGAGGCTGCAAGTATGTGTGATGATGAAATCTAACCCTACCTGCCTACCTAGGTAGGTAGCATATATAGATATTAGCTTTCCGCACAATATACATTATTATAGTCAAGGTTTGGGTTAGGTTTAGTTAGGTTCTCCTCTATAATATCAATGATAAATCTCGAAACTCAAAATTGCGAGTTTATTGGTTGTTACAAAACAAAAGAGTTACATATGGTGTTAAACTCAACTAAGGAGTGACTTTGGATGTTGAAGCGTGGCACTGCATGTCCTCAGTATACTTTTCATAAGATGGTACGTAACCACTGAGTGCTAATCGCAAGCATATGATCGTCAGTTAGTCGATTGCGATATTTTGACTTAATTATCTTCATTTCAGAAAATGCAGACTCGCACAAGTAAGTTGACCCAAACATTGCCGTCAGTTGAAGGGCGATTTGACTAAGATTCGGATATTTATCTTCAGATATAAAACACCAGAAGTTTGTATCAAATGCTGAAACTTTAAGATGTAAATCCGATATAATCTTGCACCAACTCATTTTCAACAGAACATGAGTTCATATTAAATTGCTATTTCAGTAGCTAATTCCTCAATGTTTTTACATGAAAAAAAATAACTCATAAATGATGCTATATTTGCCGATATACTGCAATCATAAAAACGCATTTCGAATTGTCCCAAAATATTTGATAAGTCAGCCTCATACGTATCATAATTCAACTGAGGAATCCTTGCTTTCAAAGACGAAAAAATGTTTCAGATCCTTTCTTTTCAGTTGATCTATCATAAGTTGCAATTTACTTTTAAATGCGTTTACTGCGCTAATCATCTCAATAATAGTTTTTCTTTTACCCTGAAGCTCCAAGTTAATGGTGTTTAAGTGCATTGTGATGTCTGTCAAAAATGCCAATTCAGTCAGCCATTTTTCTTTCTCGAGATATTCTCAAAAAGCACTCGCGATTGACCATTTGAGCACCCCTGATCTAAATAATGAAGATCTTTTTGCCCGCCATTTGGATTGGCTCAAGCGACGAACTAGTTCTTGAATGCACACATTTGTATAATCTTTTCTTTGTTGAGGTTAAATGTCTTCCTTATCTTGTTTTTCAAATCTTCTATACAATTTGGTAGTGTAGCATGAACCGTGTCTTGTATATATATTCCCAGGAAAAAAATTTCAACGGAGTAAGTTCGGGTAAACGTACGGGTGGTACCAATCCATCTATTCTCGAATCAGCGATTTACAAATTCGGTAAAGATAGCTGTGTTGTGTGGAAGGGCTCCATCTTGCAGCCACCACTTTATTTGATGTTCAGTGATGGATATACCTTCTAATAACTCAGAAAGATAATCTTTTGCAAATTGTGGGTTGTTTAACTCAGTTAAGGTTAAGATTAAAATCAGGTTCGATAACTCTGCCGTAATGTAACCACATTACACATTACGCTCCCGAAACCACTGAGGATTTTCAGCAAACTAAAAATTACAGTTGTGACAATTAACGTTTTAGCGAAATTTTCATAAAAAAGTTTTTTTTGACATTGAGAATATCCCCAGTGAATTCTGTAACTCCACTTTAATTCTGGTCCTCCTTTACATTCCTTTAAATGGATGGCCAGGAAAAAACTGTCCACTTAAATACTCTCCATTAGTTTGTTACATTAAATATTGAATTTATTTATATCATTTTAATTTCGTAGGTTTTTGTATTGGTGAGGTAGGGACATGACCCCTTTCTTCGAATGCAGCCGTCACTAGAGAAAGGCACACAAATTCTTCAGGAGGTTTGTTACGATATTCGGTGGAATTCTTGAGCAACTTTCAGGTCGTTTAATGTGCTCCTCTGAATATTGTATTCATATTCATTCCATAATGATATAACTCTTTACCATTATTTGTTTTCATCTCTCAAAATGCTACAAATCTTGTTTACTTCTAATGTGTCAATATTTGATTTGAGTCAATTCAAAAAGATACAGAGCATTTAAGCAGTTTTGAAAGAACCCTTTCACAGGTTAGGTTAGGTTAAATGCCGCTAATAATTGCATAAACAATTTAACCCGACACCGGGTAATATGGTCAACCCGTGAATGATTCACAAAATATTTGATTGCAAAGATCGCCAGTCAATTTCAGTTTCGATTTACCCCATATTTAACAATCAATTATCTCTTATGAATATTGCCTTCCGTTTTTCATTCAAATCAATTAAATATAACATTTTTTCATCTTTGAACAGTTGTTCGAAATCCAAGAAAAAGACAATTATTTCTGTCAAATATTGATCACAGTAATCTTATTCCGTTGAAATATATATTTTTCAACCCCGACGGATTTCTTTAATGTCTTTTACGGCTTCCATACCAACCCAGCCCATACATCAGTCGGCCATTTCCAAACGCAAAAGAGGCGTATCTAAAAAACCTAAAAAAGTCCCCTCGCTTAACCCTAATCTGTTCGTATCAACAGGGGAAACCACCATAAAACAATTTTCAAACAGCACAAGGGAGACGACAGGTAGAAAATAGGATGTAAAAAAGACCCTAAGCGTGAATATCTAATTGATACTCGATCTTTCGATTCGAAAAAAATCCCCTAGGCACGGGTCTACTTACACCCCTCTTTTTAAAGCGCTAGGGAAAGAAGTCACGTGCCGTTTTTTGTAACAGACAGGTTGATAATTTTATATCCGGCATTAAGGCGTATTCGAGGGGCTGGATTACAAAAATTCTTGACTTATATTTCATTTCTTAGGGCGGAAAATGTACCCTATTCTGTTATATGCCCGATATGATTTGGATTAGAGAATTCTTAATAGGGTAGATTGGGTACGATTGAAACGGTGGACGGTTGGAACAAAATTAATATCCCGCGAACGGTGGATGATAAGGTATTTCAAAACACTAATTTTAGTGCTGATTCGTATATTGCGCGCAGTGCTTGTTCATAGTAAGCTGGCCAGTTTGTTTTGACTGAAAAGTAAGTATTTTTGTCTATTCATTTCTAAAATGATTATGGTTGACATAACAGTTAATGAATTGAACTTGTGTCTCATTTAAACTAAAGTTTATAAATTATCAAATAATTATTTGGGGATTGGAGACAGTTGAAATATTCGTTGTGGGTACGGTGAAACAGTTTATTTATTTAAATTTCGTGTTTTTTAGATGCCAATAGTACGCCAAAGGGAGAATACGAAAGGCCAGGACGAGTTATCAATGTACAAACAAGCCTATGATGATGTAAAAGCGGGATCTTCTAAGAACAGCGGCAGAATAGATTGGATCAAACCACTGTCGCCTATTGGAGTATGTACGTAAGCGTAAGCAGCGAGTGGTGACAATGAAAATCGTGAAATGAAATATAATGGTCACAAACAAGTGTTTCATCTAGAACAAGAGCACGAGAATAATAAATAAAATGAGCAGATATATATTTTGGCCTAACTGAAATGGATGTCATGAAATTGGCAACTAACTGTCAAGTATAACTTACCACTTCTCTGACCTTCGGGATCACAATACCACAAGTCTTTCAAGGGCGATTAGCTTTAAATAACACAACGTAAATGCATTTTATAACAATTTGTCTACTGTCTTTGATCACTGAAAAGAAAAACCTGTCAATGCTATCTGAAATGCTATTCCTCCATTTTGATTTTGTGTTCTGTTAAATGAAATAGAACATGATTATGATTGTATTATCTCAACTATATATATATATATATATATATATATATATATATATATATATATATATATATATATATATATATATATATATATATATATATATATATATATATATATATATATATATATATATATATATATATATATATATATATATATATATATATATATATATATATATATATATATATATATATATATATATATATATATATATATATATATATATATATATATATATATATATATATATGCACAGGTATAATGAGAGAACCAAAAGATATCGGAACAACAGATTATTCTATACCAACCAGAAACAATTTTTCCGGGAACTTGAATATCCAACCAAAGTGGAATCCCGACCAGACCCAGAAGCTATGCATAAGTTCTGTAGTGGAATATGGTCAGAAATAAAATCACATGACCGGAAGGCTGACTGGATTGGAGAAATAATATCTAGAACGCCGCAACACCAAATGGACGATATAAATATACTTGAGGGAGACATAGCCAGAGTCCTGAAAGGTGCCAACAACTGGGCGGCTCCTGGTCCTGACCAGATTCATAACTACTGGTGAAATATTTTACTAGGTTCCATCCCTTGTTGGCTCAACTTTTTCAGCAGTCATTACAGAACCCAGGAATAATACCCGAATACTTCACACTTGGCATAACCTATATGATTCCGAAAGAGCAGGGAACTCAAGATCCAAAAAAATACAGGCCTATCACTTGCCTACTGTCCATATACAAGATTCTCACAGGCACGCTAACATTGTATATAAATACTTATGTCAGAGCGAAGCACATATTAGCCCACGAGCAAAATGGCTGTCGGTATGGATCAAGAGGATGCAAGGAGCTGCTGGTCATCGACAATATAATAATGAGGCAGGCTAAGAAGAAGTTACGAAACTTATCTGTAGCCTGGATTGACAACAAGAAAGCCTACGATTCGGTGCCACACTCCTGGCTGATTGAGGGTCTGAACATCTATGGAGTAACCAAGCCTATCATCAATCTCTTGAAACATTTGATGACCACCTGGAGGACATCCCTCAGACTTGCAACGGGAAGAGGCGAGATAACTACTCCGGAAATAATAATCAGGCAGGGTATATTTCAGGGAGATACCCTGAGCCCTCTGTGGTTCTGGCTGGCTCTAAATCCCCTCAGTACTTTACTCAATAACACACCGAACTGTTATATCGTAAATAAGGACACTAACACTCGTATCACCCACCAGCTATATATGGCTGACCTAAAGCTCTATGCTGGACACGCAGATCAACTAAAAAGACAGCTGGAAACAGTGTCAGCATTTAGTGAGTCAATCTGCATGGAGCTGGGTATAGAGAAATGCGCAGTTGTTAATATTAGACGAGGAAAGATTGAGAGAGAGCAAGAGGGTACTACTCTGATGGATAATGCAACAATCCCAGCACTGTCTCCTGAGGAGTCCTACAACTATCTGGGCGTCCAACAAGCCTTGGACATAAAAACTGCTGAAATGAAGATGAGGTTTGAAGAAAAACTATACTCTAGAATCAACCGGATCCTTAAGGCTAAACTCAACTCGAAGGCATTATTTCAAGCCATCCTGTCCTATGCCGAGCATAGCATATTCCTTTGGGGTGATGAAATGGTCGATAACTGACTTAAGAGCTATGGATATAAGAATTAGAGCGATGTTAACGGCACATGGGATTCCCCATCCACACTCATCTCACAGGGAGGACGAGGCCTTGCATCACTAGAGATGAGTCATAAGAACAACGTGGACCAACTGAGAGACTACTTTATCAGCAAACACTCACCGTTTTATCGCACCGTATGTGACGCGGACGAAAACCTATCGGCACTGTAGCTCTCGAATATGGAATTTCTTGTAGAATCTCATACACTGACCCAGCTATTGGAGGAGTGGCACTCTAAAGCACTTCATGGTAGATATCCGAACCACCTGAAAAATAAAGATATAGATAGAAAAGAGTCGCTTACTTACCTGAGGGCTGGCTACTTATTCCCTGAAACAGAGGGACGGTTGTGCACTATCCAGGATCAAGTAATCCCCACAAGGATGTACTTGAAACACATCACAAAACAGGATAACCCAACAGAGCAGTGTCGCAAGTGCGGAAAGGGGCAGGAATCAATTCAGCATATAACATCCAGCTGCCCTATCCTAGCTCCTCGGGATTACCTTGAACGCCATAATGCAGTGGCCAGGGTGTATCACCAAAGTATCGCTGTCAACTTAGGGCTATGTAAAGAAACTGTTCCAGCTTACAAATACAAACCGAAGGCAGTACTTGAAAACAGAAAATATAAGATGTACTGGGATACAACCCTGATTACGGATAGACCAGTTGCGCACAACAGACCTGATATCGCGGTTTTCGATCTCGAGGGTGGAACGGCTATAATTCTGGATGTTAGTATCCCAGCGGATGAGAACGTTACCAAGGAATATAATGAGAAAATAACTAAATACCAGGATTTGACTTTTGAACTGAGGGAAGTTCATAAATTGAAAAGTGTGAAGGTAATGCCACTTATAATATCGACTAATGGCCTGGTAGAAGCGCATATGCAGGAAAATACCAAACTGTTGAAACTGAGACCAGAAATTGTATCCAGCGCACAGAAAGAAGCCATACTAGGTACCACCCGAATCGTCCGAAAGTTCCTTCAGGGCTCATAAAAATAAACCACAAACAGAGCTGCCTTGGCGAATAGTCGCCCGGCAACCTTGTGAGCGACCCGTAACGGTGATATCAAAAAAAATATATATATATATATATATATATATATATATATATATATATATATATATATATATTCTTTTGAAAAGGGAGGATTTACAATAATTCGAATAATTGTATTTACAATAAATGCTTATATCTATAATTCTATAACTTTGGTGTGTGTCAGAAAAACACAAGTTCTGCTTAGCAGCTTCATTCTCTCATTCTCTTTTTGCACTCCATGATTTCCAGACGAAGACAAGGGTGAAAGGAAGGGGGTCTGGAACAGGAATCTGTAACAATGGAAAAAAAAACAGCAGAAAAATATTTCAACAATCATACTAACTCTTATATGTGTAAACTCACTTGATTCTAAGAAAAGATTTTACATAGCAAGCAAGGCCATAAAAAGGACTAAGGAGATAATCACTAAGTGCATAACCTGCGATATTTCCCCATTCGCGGAGATGTTCTTCCGTCGCAGTGTGAGTCTCCTGAAACATTATCACTTCCTTGTTCTTGCTTGATCAAAATTCTAGTTGAAATAAAAATTATCGCAAACATGAAAAAATTTGAGACAAATTATTGGCTACAGAAAGCAAATAGGCATTATATCAATTTTTAATAGATATTAAAAATGATTCAATATTTTGGCTCCTCTTCTTATACATATATTTGTATTGATTGAATGAATTCTTTAAATTTTTGTAAATTTTCAATTCAATTTTTTCCTGATGTTTGAAGGTAGTTAAAGTGGATGTTTATTTAACTAAGTTTAGTTGAATCTTCACACAGGTTGTAAACCTTTGCCAGTTTTGTAATTGTGAACTGTAGTCAAAATTGTTGTACTTTTGATGAAGTTATTATTATTATCACTGGTGGATTTTCCCCAATCAAAATATGGCATTATTCTCTATTATCACAACCTCGAATAAGGAGTTTCACTAAAAAATATGATTTTGATGTGTCTTTTCATGGTAAAAATGTCGGCTACACGTTGCGTCCAAACGCAAGTTTCTTCAGTAGCAAAGCAGTTGATTTTGAGCAGCGGATGATGTGTAGTATCTCAAAGTTTGCATTCGCTTTGACACGTCTGCCTTCACTGCTCCATTGGCGCCACCGAACAAACGGGTATTAGTAACGTAGTATATGGTCGACATCTAAATACTTGTTGGTTCACTGAGTTCCACTTCTTGTGAACGTTGACTAATAAGCTTTGGACAACACTTTCACTGAGTATGGACACATTTTCAAAAGCACTGATTTTTCCATAAACTAATTTAACCGTTTTAATGCATTTTAGTATTCCCAAGAATATAAGTTTCTCTCTTCCTTTTCTTTTATTAATATGCTGGGGGTTCCATTTAAATTAAAAGCCTTTTCTTTGCCTGAATTGAGCCTATCTCGCTCTGGTGAAATTCTGCAATCTTTTCTTGACAATCACAAACACCTCTCTACTGATTCATACGTCTCCATACGTATTTTCAATTCATTTCTCATTAATATTTTCATGCATTACTGCAACTCCTCTCACTTTATTTCATAATTCGAACACTCACTTCCATTCGAAGATGGTTCAACAAAACCATATTTGTGAATGTTAAATATCTCATTTAATAAATGTTAAAATAGCTAGATGAATTCAGAGCCGCATTCATTATTTGCTTATTATAAAAAAGGTACTTCCCGTTTTCCTGAGATTTTGAAATTGGTCAAAAGGCAATGTCTTATAGCTCAAATATAATGAAAAATCTGAAACCTGGAAATTTGGAGTTAAATCACAAAAGAAAATAACATTCTTATGTCTACTGATTCCTCAACTGAATCAGACTTACAATTTACCTATTTTCTCCAGTTCATAATGCTACTAAAAAGATGGGGATTGACTTATCATGTGATATAATCCAATGCCACACTGAACGGTTTTGTTTTTGATCGGTACTGGGTTTTAATTTTCATTCACGTTTTAGCCTGTTCTAATGTATTTAAATCTGTTGTTGATACATCTTATAGCCCTTAAAATTTAAATTACTTGTTACATTATTATTATTAATTATTACATATTACTTATTATGATGCTATATAACTGTTCGAGAAAGTTGAGAGGTTATAAGAAACATTTCTAAAAAAAGTTTGCTAATTTCTTTGCTCCCTTTAAAAATATGTCGATTTCTGTTTGAGATCTATTTGTTTTTCAATTAACTCAATACTAGATACTATGTGATGGATGACGTTAGACCCATTGTAACTATTTCTAAACGTAGACAATAGGAAAGGGAACGCGGGCTAATAGGTATGTTCCAAAAACAATGCCAGATGTTACACGGTAAAACGTAAAATCTATAATTATACAGTAAAGCCTTAATAGTGAAACAAATGGCACGTGCTTTGATGAATTTCACCCAGGCTCACCATCAATCTTCGAAAAAGACATCGGAACTTTTAGCGGTCGATTTTTGTGGTTTAAAGAACTCTATTACTTGATGAACGATTATTTCAGGCAATTTATGGAAGTTTCTTATAATGATACGCAGAGGCGTATAATTGATCCCGGTATAGATTTGTCCATACGAGTAATTTTCGAAGAATCTTTCGAACTTTTATCTCGGAGAGGGTTTACAAAAATTCGAATAATTGTATTTAAAATAAATGCTTATATCTATAATTCTTTAACTTTGGTGTGTGTCAGAAAAACACAAGTGTGACCTCAGGAAATGTGACAGGGGAACTATGCTATCTTGCGTATGATTCAATAAAAGAGTGAAAAAACCTGAGGAAAAATCTCGTTTCCCTGTCGCTATTGCACTAGCAATAGCTTGTCTGTTTATGTCGTGTTAGTGTCGTGTGTACATAAAGAGTACCAAAGATTTTTCTGCTTAGCAGCTTCATTCTCTCATTCTCATCTTGCACTCCATGATTTCCAGAAGAAGACAAGGGTGAAAGGAAGCTTTGGAACAGGAATCTGTAACAATGGAAAAAGAAAACCAGCAGAAAATTATTTCAACAATCATACTGACTTTTATATGTCTAAACTCATTTGAATCTAAGAAAAGATTTTACATCGCAAGCAAGGCCATAAAAAGGGCTAAGGAAGTAATCAAAAATTACATAACCTGCGATATTTCCTCTTTCGCGGAGATGTTTTTCCGTTGCAGTGTGAGTCTCCTGAAACATAAGCATTTCCTTGTTCTTGCTAGCCAATTTTGAAGTATAATCGCAAAATCCCTTCAGTATTCCAACTCAACAAAACAATTCCCTCTCTGTTTGACCGAGAGAGCCCTGATGGCCAGGTTCGGTCTTCTAAGTGCCTTATGAGTAATACATATCTATGATGCATTAGTCATAGTGTCGCTATTTCCCCTTGATGAGATTCGGCAATTGTTTACTTCAAATCGAATATTCGCTACCAGAAACGCCTTAGCTAGCATAAAAAACTTCGGAGAGTAGGTTGGTTTGATTCTGTGCTATTGGCAAGCTAAGTAAAGAGAATTTTATAGGGCGCCACGTGATTTGGCTTACTTCCTAGTAGTAAGCTCTGGAATAGATAAAAATGAGGAGAAATAAAGAAACAACAATTTACTCCATACGATATCAATTCTGCCAAAAGTGTACCAGAAATTGTTCAATGAAACACAAAATATTCATTTCTCATCCAAATTTATTGTATCGCCTTCAAAATAGGCCCATTCCGAAAAAGTACATTTACGCCAATGAAAAATCCAATCACTAAAACGAAACAAATCCAACGCTTTTTCCGGAATCGACTTCATTACTCGACACGACCTCTCTTTTATGTATTTTAACGGGTACCTCGAAATGGTAATTTAAGTTTCGAGAAAGAAAAATTCAGCCGGAGCCATATCAAGTGAATACGGTGGTTGTTGGATGGTATTTGTTGAGTTTTTGGTCAGAAAGGGTATCCTGGGTTTTTCTTGACTAACAGTTTTGGTTCAAAAAAATAACCCACGTCAGGATATTAACTCCCCTCATCCCCTCGCCCCTAATAGACCAAAAAAATCAAGTTTTTTATATATTTTTTTAAATCATTTGAGTCGACCGAAAAATCTGAAAAATTTCAGAGAGGTGTATCTTAGAATGACAAATACACATGATTTTTTTCACAATTATTAGAGCATTCTACTTAACCTAAAAAAATCATTAAAAATTTGTATCATTTTTCCGAATATCGAAATAAGCCAGTGCAGGTCCAATGTCGAGGTAGAATGATGATGTATTTTATTGCAAAGTATATTTGTGAATTTTTTCACTTTTTCCTGAGAGGTGCGCTACCCTTAAACTCTCGAAAAACCCTATTTTCGACAATTTTTAGCGTCTTTACGGTCATCCGAATTGGTTCAAAGGCAAAAATTATCCTAATTTTGATTTAAAATAGTGTCTCTAAGTGTTAGAAACTCTTTAAGAGTTTTTTCGAACTTTTCGTCTAAATGATCCACCATTTTACAAAATGCAAAAAACCCCGCTTTTTCAATTATTTTAACAATTTTTTAGCTATTTTTGAATATTCTCGATATTCGCAAGAGCTCCTATGGGAATGTTTTATGTGCAATCTCAACCGGTAGAGGTGAGCTGGGTAACAATAATCGGACGGGTATTTAATATTTCTCTATTTTTCGTAGCTATATGTCTACAATATATAAATATATAGTAATATTATTTTACCGTTAGATTATTATTACCCAGCTGCTCTGCTGGTTGAGCTTGCACATTAAACATCCTCATACAATTAACCTTGAGCTACGGTAGTTTCGGCAATGTTAAATTATTTTTATACTTTTCATTAAATAATCGATCCTGTATAATGAAAGTATATAAAATGTAATGAAATATGTATATTATATAATAAGTTCCAACATCGATGATTTAGATTTTATTCGAGAAGGCTTTTTATTTTTTAATAGTAAGTTCTAGAAGTTCCACCATTTCATGAAAATGCGATAACCCTGTTTTTATATTCTTTGATTCTTTGTCGAATTTGATATGTATATTGAAGATATAAGAAATTAAAAACAAAATGAGAGGAGTTCAAATTAAAATATATGTATATATATATGCGTATGAAATAGAGCACGCGAAGCGCTTTAGTGGTACTGGGAAGTATGAAATAACAATATATGTAAATTGATATTCAATATAGAATATATTTTTCAAAAAACAATTATGTATTTGAAAGTTATTCAGTCTTCATCGCTATCTTCATATATTACAGTAACTACATCTTCAAAATCAAAATATTTGTCAAATACTCTGCTGGTTTATTTATTTTCGATAAATACCTTCCGCGCGATAAATAATATACAGGGTGCTTCAACGAAAACTTAACAGAGGCTACATCTACCAAGATATTCATTTCTGATCAAAACGCAAAAACTGGTCAGTTTTTGTTTCAAGGGGGACATCTTTTGGGGTACAAAACTTACCTGAAATATCAACTCCCTAAGCGGGGGTTGAAATCCTCGAACATTTTGAATAGGGAAGATGGATCGAGTGATGACTCATAAGGAAGGTGGTATCTTTGTCCACCCTTCTTTTGAGTCATCACTCGACCCATCTTCCCTATTCAAAATGTTCAAGGATTGCAACCCACGCTTAGGGGGTTGATATTTCAGGAAAGTATTGTACCCTAAAAGATGTCCCCCTTGAAACAAAAATTGACCTGTTTTTGCGTTTTGATCAGAAATGAATATCTTGATAGATATAGCCTCTGTTTAGTTTTCGTTGAAGTACCCTGTTTAAGAGCTGCAACATAAGAGCAGCAACCGGCGGTTCTGTTGCCGTTGACACAATTACAACAGTATCGTTTAATTCCACTGATGCTGATTGAATGTGACTGAATATAACATTTATGAGTTTTGCTGTTAATGTGCCTCGATTTTACTTCGAACCTAAGAATATTAGATTGTTGTTGTGCATTACTTAATTGCAAAGAATTACCTTCCTTTCTCCTAGATATGAAATGGCTTGTCCTAGTTGGTACGAACCAGTAAAGAATATTTTCAAGTCCTCGATGGTCGATGGTGAAATCTGGAAAATCAAATACATAATCGGTGAGGGAGTTAGTCAAAATTCTATTTGTATCATTCTCTCGATAATTATATCCAAATTATTCTTATCAGAATCCAGACGCTTTACGAAAAGATTGTATAGAAATCAAGCAATTCGGCAGTATTCGTGAGCATTATGTAAAAGCTGATTATGAAGAAGTTTCCATTTTTGTCCAATTATGCCACGTATCGATTCAACTACCCATCGCAGTTTACAAATCGCGATGCGTTTGACTCTTCTGTAGTTAGTTGGTTCCTTTTACCTTTTAATGCTAGTATTGGTGTTTTTAAGATCTCTTCAAGAATATCAGCATCATTTTTTGTGGCATTAAATGGTCCTTCAACATTAACAACCATTTGTTGTAGTAATACTAAAAGATTTGGCTAGGTGACTTTTTTTGACCCGAATACGATGTGCGCTGTTAAGCATTATTATTACTTTTTTGATGACGCAAATAAGTTCCATCAAAAATCAAAGCTAAATGATCCTTTAAATCATGGAGTTTACTCGCAGCGGAAGAAATTTGAGTAAGTAAAAATTCTCTAGAGTAAGCTTCATATCCAAAACGTGTTAGTAAAATACTTTTGAACGATTTCAAGACTGATTCAATGCTTGCTTGAACTTGAGTCTCTTTTATTTCGAGAATTGCTCCTAAGCATTTATTAGAATTGCTTGTTCTTAATTTAATGAGAAATGTGATAAAACTGGTTATTCCTTCTATATATCTTCCTTATTTCTCCCATATATATATATATATATATATATATATATATATATATATATATATATATATATATATATATATATATATATATATATATATATATATATATATATATATAGTTATGGCCGCGTATAAAGTTTCAGCTTGAAATTGTAATTGAAACTCAAAAAGTTTTTAACGGACGGTCCTGGAGGAGGATATCCTGTATATATATATATATATATATATATATATATATATATATATATATATATATATATATATATATATATATATATATATATATATATATATATATATATATATATATATATATATATATATATATATATATATATATATATATATATATATATATATATATATATATATATATATATATCCAATTGAAGTGAATATTTTCGAAGTGATACCATTTCCGGTTATACCGGAAGTGGGTCATCACTTTGTTATTTCATATGGCAATCTACCTTTTTTATTATACATCTAGAACCGACTTTGAGCAAGGCCTAAAATACCCAAGTTGTTGGCACTTATCTGTCGAAACTTTCGACAGATTTAATTATTTTTGTTATAAACTCGATTTTTGAGGAACATTTAAAAAAATTGTAGCTCGTAGATCTTTTGCACTACAGGCACAATTTTTGCTTGGGTGGATAGAAGAAGGATCAAGGAATTTTTTAAGCAGTCTACACATGTTCAACGCGTTGTTCTGTATGAATTTTTCATTTTAGCCTTTTTCAAGCAGCAATAACTCAAATTTTTCAAATGGCACGTGCCAATTTTTATATTGCTATCAGATGAAGCGTCAAATTTCAGATGAAATTGTATAAGCATGTAGTATACCCATCTCTTATAGTATCGAAATAATTTGGAAATATATTGAATTTTGATGATTTTGCAAGATTTAAGAGAGAATGCTTTGAAATATTTGAATTGGCTACGCTCACTTGACAGGTGCCTTCAATTAATGTACTTGTCACTTCGTTCATTCGAATTTGATATTTCAACAAGAATTGTTGGTAATTTGAAGTGAAAATTTTTGAAAAACTCCAGATTGATAATAAAATGGTTGATCATTTAAACGAGGAAATGTTTAATCTCTTTTTAATTCATGGCGAATGTCAAAAAGTGGTGGATAGAACTTGCAGGCAATTCAATAAGCAATTTCCCAATTTGGCGTTTATGAGTAAAACAAAATTTCGAACGATTTTACTTCAAACCTAAGAATATTAGATTGTTGTTTTGCATAACTTAAATCAAGGGGCGTCAGGTCCGGAGAACGCGGAGGCCATAAATTTGGTCCTTGATTACCCCACCATCTATCCTCGAATATTTCTGTTAGCTGACGATCTACAGCTCGTGTTTTATGTGCTGGTGCACCATCCATTTGGTAATACCAATCCCTCCGAATGCTAAGGGGTAATCCATCTGAAAAATTTGCTCTCAAAATTTCCAAGTATCTTTGTCCATTAAGATTTTCCTCATAAATGTGATAAGCCAGCAAAACATTCATTAAAATTGCAAAAACGTTCACGCTGAATTTATTTTGGAAATCAATAACCTCAATGAAATGTAGATTTTCTGTGGCCCAAAGATGTCGATTTCTCCTGTTGGTTAATCCACTTTCATGGAACTTGGCTTCATCAGACCATATAATTTTTTGCAGGATAGTCTCATTTTCTTGAAGCTGAATTAATAAATTTTCACAGAAATTTAGCCGCTTGGGAAGGTCAGTTGGTTTCAATATTTGTAGTCTGATAAAAGAATACGGGTGCATGTTATGTTTCTTAAGGATCCTTTGAATGGAAGTATAACTCAATCCAATATCCATTGATGCTGACTTAATGGACGCATGTGGATTGGCACGAAAATAGGCTAACGTATTAATTTGATTGTCGTCGTCCTCGAGAATTGGTTTTCTTCTAATTTCTATGTATTTTGTTCCTCCTAATTGCGGAAAATGGCTTCTAATCGTTCTTAATTTTGTTTTACTCATAAGCGCCAAATTTGGAAATTGGTCATTGAATTGCCTGCAAGTTCTATCCACCACTTTTTGACATTCGCCATGAATTAAAAAGAGATTAAACATTTCCTCGTTTAAATGATCAGCCATTTAATTATCAATCTGGTGTTTTTCAAAAATTTTCACTTCAAATTACCAACAATTCTTGTTGAAACATCAAATTTGAATGAACGAAGTGACAAGTACATTAATTTTAGGCACCTGTCAGGTGAGCGTAGCCAGTTCAACTACTTGATTCAAATATTTTTAAGCATTCTCTGTTAGTTCTTGCAAAATCAACCAAATTCAATATATTCCCAAATTATTTCGGAACTATAAAAGATGGGTATAGTACATGCTTATACAATTTCATCTGAAATTTGATGCTTCAAATTGGCACGTGCAATTTGAAAAAATTGAGTTATTTCTGTTTGAAAAAGGCCAAATTACAAAAATCATACAAAACAAAGCAATAAACATTTGACATGTGTAGGTTGCTTTAAAATTCCCTGATCCTTCTTCTATCCACTTAAGCAAAAGTTGTGTCTGTAGTGCAAAAGATCTACGAGCTACAATTTTGTTAAATGTTCCTCAAAATCTAGTTTATAACAAAAATAATTAAATCTGTCGAAAGTATATATATATATATATATATATATATATATATATATATATATATATATATATATATATATATATATATATATATATATATATATATATATATATATATATATATATATATAACTATTATAGCTGTTAATAATTAAGTGGGGAGGCAAAAACGGTGGAAGGAAAAAGCCATTAGTTCTTCTTAATTTTTTTCTCCATGATTATGTTACTGTCAATAAAAATTAACCAAATTACTATAGCTCCAACACTGCGTTACGCTCTCTATAAGAAACTTAATAGGTACCATTCAACTAAAAATTTTAGATAGATAAAGTGCTCGCTTCAGTACTTTTTATAAAAAATTACATTTTAAATATTTATACAAAATAGTTGAAAGAATTGAAATAATTAACTACTGTTATACAGGGTCGATTATTTAATAAAAAGTATTAAAATGATTTAACATTACCGAAACTACCATAGCTCAAGGTTAATTTTATAAGTGCTCTTGCGATGATCGAAAATATTCAAAAATAGCTAAAAATTGTGAAAATAAAGAAAAAACTTGGTTTTTCGCATTTTATAAAATGGTGGATCATTCAGACAAGTTCGAAGAAACTCTTAAAGGTTTCTTTACATTTAGAGACACTATTTTAATTAAAAGAAGGCTAGTTTTTGCCTTTGGACCTCTTCGAATGACCTGAAAACCGCTAAAAATGGTCAAAAACAGGATTTTTCAATTAAAAAAAATAAAATGTAAAAAACTATGGACTATGAGGGGGAAGTGGTAGGGGGTAAATATCCTGACGTGGATTATTTTTCTGAACCCCCAAAACTGTTAATCAAGAAAAAAATTTTTTAGGAACTAGGGGATTTCCACTATCTTAACCTAGGATACCCTTTGTACACAATGATTGCCTTGTGAGATGGTGCGTAATCATGGTACAGATTCCATCTTTCCACAAGTTGTACATATTGTTTTGCATCTTTAGAGCCTCTGTTTTTCATAATACCAAATCGATTTTAAATAGTTAAAAACTTTCCCATCCCGTTCTTATCAAACAACACTTTGTAATAATTTTCTCAAGTTTGAAGGCATATTACAATACACGTGGACTTCCGCAACCGATGTGGACCATTTCGAGATGATTAACACGTCTTACAGGCAAGAAAGCTAAAGCGGAAGTCTCTTTACAGTATCACATGACCGAACAGAAGTTCAAAATTACAAAAAATGATAATCTCATAGTAAAATTCTCCCATATTCCTAGATTTTGAACTCGTGTTTATAAGAAAAACCTTATTTCAAACAATTTCTTATATCATTTGATAGTAACTTTTTACAAAAGTTGCTTCATCCAACCTCCAAAAGATAATATCATACACGTGCCATTCTTCTAAAAACAAGGCTATTTATTACGTATTTTTTCTACGATCCACATTTTATTATTCCTAAATGTTTATGCTCGTGTTTGTTATCATGTTTATAAATCCAATTAACGTAAATAAATCTATTCGGTCGTTCGCGTGATTTTTAAATACTTTTTTGATTGAAATTATGGTGAACTAATAACATACTGATTTTTGACCTTATTGTCGATCGAAATTTTTATTGATATCCACATACTTAGCAATAAGATCCATTATATCTAAAATGTGAATGAGAAATAGATTAGAATATTGCGAAGTTATGATCAGCCAATGGTTGAATGATTCGGTATTATAAATTATTGAGACTTTGTCTATCACATAGAAGTAAACTAGCAGAAATTATTACGCCTAGTTCATTATTAGCATATACAAAATGTAGCAGAACTGGAGGGCATCAGTTTACTAGCGTTAGGCATATTCAAAATGAGACTGATATAGAATATGGATGGAATGGTAAGTATATTGCCTTGTAGTCCAAAACTAAGTAATTGAAGATTTCAATTATGACCAAATTATAATGACAGATCCACCATAATGTAAAATCTTGAGATGCAGTTTCCAAAACGATAGTGTTGGTTTCTTAAAGGGCGTTGATCATGAGAAAAACTTCAAAAAGCGGCACCGGTGATGCCATTAATTTGGTGTTGAATATAGGTATTTAAAATCGTTCTATTCATAATTTTTTTTTATTAACAGATCGCATCAACCCGGGGGTTATCAGCCATATATGAGGTATAATAGGGTAACCGAATATTTAAACATTTTCAATGTTTACAGCTTGTAGGTACTTGATGGTATTTTCAAAATTGTAAATTGGTCCAAATGCTTTTTCAATATTATCGGGAATCTGATATAGTCTTCTCTCTTCAGAGAATCTGGTGCATATTGCCATGATATTTTCGACTGATCGTCTTACGTTACAGTTGTTACATTGGGGCTGTGGCTCCCTACTCATTAAATAACTGTGGGTGAAGATCGTGTGTCCAAGTCTAAGTCGCGAGATTTTTATTTGTGATTTTCGATCAAGTGGTAATCTCGACCATGGTTTCACGAATGGTTTCAGTGACCGGAGTTTTGAGGTCGTGTTCGACCACTTAAATTGCCATACAGAATTCACTTTCGATTTTATAAACTTTTTCATGTCACTAGTCACTAAGTCTCTCACCCGAACTGCGTTTTCGTCATTGATGGATTCACGAGCGTGTTTGTCAGCTTCTTCGTTGCCTGGAATGTGTGATGGCACCCAGATAAAAATGATTTCTTTCGTTCGGGACATTTCTAGTTCTTGTTTTATTTTATTTGCGATGGTGTTATTGGAGAATCGGTTAGGATGATGAATTTTTCTTCTTGAGAGGAGTTGATGTGTATTGAGGCTTGAAGTATAGCGAACAGTTCAGCAGTGTACACGCTGCTTTGTGATGGTAACGTGAATTTAAGCATACATGCTCCTACGACAGCCTCGGATTTGGATGCGTCTGTATACAGGGTGCTTCAACGAAAACTAAACAGAGGCTATATCTACCAAGATATTCATTTTTGATCAAAACGCAAAAACAAATCATTTTTTGTTTCTAGGGGGACATCTTTTAAGGTACAAAACTTGCCTGAAATATCAACCCCCTAAGCGGGGGTTGCAATCCTTGAACATTTTGAATAGAGAAGATGGGTCGAGTGATGACTCAAACGAAAGGTGGTACCTTTGTCTACATTGCCTTGAACGAATTTTTATTTTTAATTGAAAACTGTAAAAGATATACCGTGAGCAACTGAAAGATAGGAAAGACTATTTCTCTGAGAATATTCAAATTTCAATGAAGTAAAATGGAACAGATCCATGCTGATCAATAGCAGTCATCATCAAGTACCATCCACCCTTGAAAATTTGGAAGAGAGTAGATAGGTCGAGTGATACCTCGTAAGAAAGGTATTATCTTTGTCTGCAATCCCGTGAAAGAATTTTCATTTTTGATTAAAAACTGTAGCAGATACAGAGTGAGACACTGAAAAATAGAGAAGGCTATCGCCCCAAGACTACTGGAGTATTAGTGCGAAAAACTGGAATAGATTCATTTAGATCAAAGATGACAGCCTTTGATCTGGAATGAATCTGTTCCATTTTTTTGCACTAATACTTGAATCGCTAAGGGTGATAGATAGTCTCCTCTATTTTTCAGTAGCTCACTCTGTATCTTCTAAAGTTTTCAATCAAAAATGAAAATTCGTTCACGGGAATGCAGACAAAGATAATATCTTTCTTTCGAGGTATCACTCGACCCATCTACCCTCTTCCAAATTTTCAAGGGTGGTGACCCCTGCTCTAGGGGTTGAAATTCGAGATGAGGATGGTACTTGATAATGACTGCCATTGATCGGCATGCATCTGTTCCATTTTACCTCACTGAAACTTGAATAGTCTCAGGGAAAGAGTCTTCCCTATCTTTCAGTTGCTCACCCTGTATATTTTATGGTTTTCAATTAAAAATAGAAATTCATTCAAGGCGATGTAGACAAAAATACCATCTTTCTATTGAGTCATCACTCGACCCATCTTTCCTATTCAAAATGTTCAACGATTGCAACCGTCGCTTAGGGAGTTGATATTTCTGGCAAGTTTTGTACCCCAAAAGATGTCCCTCTTCAAACAAAAATTGACCTGTTTTTGCGTTTCGATCAAAAATGAATATCTTGATAGATATAGCCTCTGTTTAGTTTTCGTTGAAGCACCGTGTATACTTCGGTATAACCCTCGTAGCTATTAATTATGCTTCGCAGATTCTGTAGAATGATGTTATTATTTGTTGAATATTTTTCGAATTGTGTTAGGGTGGTAAGTATATTTGGCTGTTTTATAGTCCAAGGAGGAGAGATTTCACCCCTTAAAGGGAGACAGGTAGGAAGAGTGATGTTAATTATTGAGAGATCGGACCGCACTTGATGATAAAAAGGTTTAGGTGTTCGTGGTTTGTTGGAAAATAAGTTTATGAATTCGTCATTGTCTTCATATTTGTATGTTATATTTTTCGGATCTGATTGACTTTTCATTGCGTATGTGATTCTAAGTTACGTTCTTCTATCATGGAGAGATGGTTCACCTGCTTAGCAGTATAATCTCTCCACAGGGGTTGTTCTGAAAGCTCCTAGTATTAACCTTGCGTTGTTGTGTATCGTGTTTAGAATTTTGAGCGTTGAGCTGTTTGCGGAAGAATATGCTATTGAACCATAATCTAGCTTAGATATTATTCATAATTTTGTTTGTTACTAATATAATTTCGAATTTTTTTCCAATTTAATAAAAGAATGATGTTCAAATCATCACTATATTGACAAACTTATGACGCAAATCAGCAGTTCAGCAAAACTTTCAGATAGTAATATCATTTTGAGTGGCTTGGAATTGAAGCTCACGAAAAACTCCTTTCAGTGGAAGGTCCATCTAACAACGCCGCTTATCTCTCTATATAAAATTATTTTCTTTCCAGGGCTAGTTTGATCACTTACAATGTGGCCCTCTTCAAGAAGCCAGTTAACTCACACATTGAATCATATTGGGCTCCCACTGCTTTGACATGACAGGCATCGTCTTTTACCAAGTGATAAGAATAAAAAAGTATCAACAAATAATGAAATTCGCTTTACATTACCAATTGCGAAAAGTGAGATTTTTTTTCAACTTGTAAAGAAGGAATATATTCGATAGCATCAACATATTTGGAAAAGTGTTAAAATGGATAAAAATTGATTCACGTCCTACATGTTACAGTCATAATCATGAAATTATCACTTTCCGTACAGGTACAAATTTTCGAATCGCTATGAGAATTAAGAGCTGCCAAAAATACACTTCCTATATTTCTCAAATAAGAAGCTCAGTAATTACGAACACATTATGCTAATAGAGGCTTGTTTATAAGGTTAGCATGAGTCACATTTAATTCTAGCTTCTTTCTCGCTCGGCCATTGCTAAATACAAAAGAGGCGTATCTAAAAAACATAAAACATTCCCCTCGCTTAACCCTAATTTGTTCGATCAAAAAGGGAGAGCCACCTTTCACCAATTTTTTGCACCATATCTAACTAAACACACACATGAGTAGGTTGCGAGACAGGTAGAAAACAGGATATAAAAAAGACCCCAAGCGTGAATATCTAATAGCATACTTGATCTTTCGATTTAAAAAAAGACTTCCCTCAGACACGGTCCTAGTTGAACCCCTCTTTTTGAGCGTTAGGGAAGGAAGTCGCGTGCCGTTTTTTGTAGTTTCTTTTCGACAGGTTAATAATTTTATTTCCGGTGTTGAAAGTTCGAGGGGTTGGATTACGTAGCAAAAAAGACCCTAGAGAGATTAACATTTATTAAATTTGTTAAACGATGTCATGCAGGAAAAGAGGGTATTAATTCCACATTTGTATATCTTTTGAATTTCATTAAACCCAATTTAGAGGTAAACAGAACCACTTTGGGTGGTGATAAACGATCGAATGGCGAACTCACCCAGTGATTTGTACCTTTACTTTTCGTTTGCGATGTACAAGCTGTTTTCTGAGTTTGACGAAATTTCAATACGCCAAATTTGATAAACTACTGATCCGATTCCGTTAAAATTTTGTGAGCTAATTATATGAATGGATCTCAATCAAATTCTTTTGAGTAAATGTAAAAAAATGAGATTTTTCGGACTTAATTCAAATCTAACATAATATAACTTGTCGTTATTGATACCCGGTAGAGCTCCAGTCTTGTGAAGTTTTTTACAGGTGTTCAATATGAAATATTGCATAATTGAACCATTATTATAATGGCTCTTGTTGACGATATCCTTGATATGTAGATCGGAGAACTAGGGACTTCAAGGAGACATATTATCGGCCAGTGAATGAAATTTGCAATATGTTTTGTACCGAAAGCGATGTATATCGCTATATTACGTATACAAGGTGTCCGCGTTGATGGGGAACGAGTTCATCGATCAATTTTCGAATTTTGGCATTAAAATGAATTAATTCTGATCTATAATCTGCAATTGTTTTCATAGTAGTACCACTTCCGGTAATACCGGACATTGATTATAACTTTGCTATTTCGAAAAGCATGGTATTTTCTTTTTAACTTGAAGGCTATTCTCTTTCTAGCATATTTCGTCAAGATTTGTTCTATATAAAATTAACCATCATTTTTTTATCCAAATTTTCAGAATCATAGTGTCATCTTCTTTGCTGAACAAAATTGACTCAGATTTGAGTAAGATTATAATTCTTTTTTTGATTTTTTTAACGAGAAAAGTTTTATTTTTGAGAGCAACGTACTTTCAGATGGTATTCTACATACAGGGTGCTCAAAAACTTTTTGTCATCGTCAAAAAGGTGATTTCTCCAAAAAAATATTCTTTCAGATATGAGTAACTATTTTTTCACATTATTAGAACCATATTTTAAATTAATATTGATTGGTATTTGGTTTTTCTATACCAAATGCTTACAAATTTTCATGCTAATAAGATTTCAAGATCATTTAAGGAAATCTGAAGGATTTCCTTCAGATAATTTGTATCGGGAAGCGTTGATATTGGCGTCAGTTGTTTTTGAAGTCTCTGGCTGTGCATCAGAACAGAAATATTAGCCTAGTGACATGAAATATACATGGCCATGGTACACGAACGAGCAGTAAAGTGTTAAGAGTGCCTAAAATTTTAAGACGGTGGGATAAAAATCTTTTACCTTTCTTGCCCCAAAGGTGTACAATAATTTGCCAGTAGATGTTAAAGCAGCAAGAGAGATTCCTAAATTTTCAAAGCTTCTGGAAAGGTGTTTATCGTGCAAACCTCGAGTTTGATGTGCACGAACTCGTTGCATTTTAAGCCTATCTACTTCATCGTCACTCACAAAGATTCAATTCAATTCAATTCAATTGATTTCCAGAATTTGCATAGTACATAAGTAATCCTACAGAGGTATCTAATACCTGTGCGTAGGTCTGGTGTTCTTACACTAAACTTAAAAAAACACTAACTTAATACTTGTAACATACTGTTTGTAGGATCAAAAGGTGGGTTTATCACAATAATCAATTCCTCAGTTGGTCCATTACTTTTCGAGATATGTCGGAAAATCTTTCTTTTCACGATACTAAAGCTTTGCCGAAGTTTATGTTTTTATATGATGCATACTTTCGCCCCATGGAATCTTGCCAATCTGAAAACACAATCACTTGTGTCCTCTGAAGATCTTCAGTGATCAAACACAACACATTTCTGATAGGAAGGGGCTTAAAGGACCAGGTTAACTACAAAAGCAGAAACATTATGTAGAAACAGATGTATACTGAAAACTCACGAAAAATTTACGATAAAATTTCTGACATTCAAAATTTCCAAATTGACAAATTGAAAAAAAAATATCTCTGTCTGAGATATCGATCAACATAGAGGATGGATCGACATATTAGTTGGATTGAATTTAATTTGTGACAAAATAACAAAACAAATGACTTATCAACTTTATCAGCTGTAGTTAGCTGAAATTTTCTATTTGTTATCTCTTAAGAATAAATATAAATATATAAAATATATAAATTCTAATTAGTTATTCATTTAAAATTATTGTTTCAATTTGATTTCTGTACGACGGGGGACACATCACAGAAAAAAAATTGTTGTTTTTATTCAATTCGGAGCATTTTTATATTTATTCACCTTTTAAACCTTCTCTGAGCTTCCACAAATAATTCATGACCAAAATTAGCCAAATCGTTCCAGCCGTTCTCTCATTATTATTATTATTGCTATAGTTTGTAAGAATAGTTTTCAAGAAACATTACAACAAAACCTTCTTCTTTATCGTTTAAAACGTGAAGGTAAGTATATGTACTGGTTAATGCAGCAGGTGCTAACTACCCACATAAGGTTTCCCTTCAAAATAAATATTGATTCGTTTTCTCTTCTTTCAATAGTCTTCAGAAAAGCCGAAATATTCAAGGTTCGAGATGAAAATTATTTTTTGCAAAAAAGAGGTATCGCTTAACGCCTTTACCCTGTTCAATTTTGAGGGACTGAAGCGCTCCCTCTTAAGGTATTGCTCGTTAAAGCCTCAATTATTCGTCAAAAGATATCCCCCAAAAAATTGCAATCACCTTGTTTCGACAATTTTTTCCAATCACTACGAAATAAGAAATATACAACGTGGCGCATTTGAGATGGGACAGCCTGTATTTCGGTAGCATTTCCTCTTGCATCCTTTAAAAATTTTAATTTATTTGTATGCTTCATCTAATAGAGACAGTTGCGTGGGGGATTTATCCGAACACAATAGTCAAAAGTGGCATTAACAATAGTTGGCGGTGAACGTCGTTATTTCGCATGTTACATTTATCACCAACAATTGAAAATAGCCTTTTGACCATTCGGACATTTGAAGAAACGCGTAATCCAGGCTTACTACGAACCAATTTAATGGCTTTAATTGTTGAACTTCGTGTGTTGGGGGGTGGAAAAGAATTCTCCCATGAGATTACAGACAGCGGACATTCGTAATAACCGATTTCTATTCAAAATTGCCTCCCCAACTGCGTGGGATGCAGGAAGGAAGCATATGGTCATTCTATATGAAATAAATTACATTTTAAAAGAACTTTATGTCTAGAAACATAAGAGAATTTCGTAAAGCCGAAAATACATCACAAATTTTTTTGCCACTTATCGGAGTTCCAGAGAATCAATAAAATAGATGAAAACAGTTGTATTTTTTGTCTTCATAACTGTACTCAGTTAACGGTTCCAATTTTTTAAAATAACCCTTTTTTTAGATCTAAATTATTGTTGTAAATAACGGAAAGCTCTACATTTTGAAAGTTCCGTTGCATTGAACTGTAAAAGAGAGGGTTAAAGGAGACCGGCAATATCTTACTTTCGAAGTATAATTGTTGTCAGGTAGAAAGTTCGAGAAAAGAACAAAAGTCCTCTTTTATGGTTATGCGTATCAGTAGTTATGGTTTGAAGTGGATAACAAATGTAAATACAGTGATCGATAAATTGATGGGTAACATCGAATTTCAAACACTGTCCAGGAAAGTATAAAATGTTTTTTTTTCATTGTCAGATTTAATCAAGTCAGAAAAAACGTATGATTGTGAACGGAAAACGTCCGTCAGGAACAAAAATTCTTACGCCATTGTCTCACCTTCGAATGCAATTCCAAATAAAATTTTATACTTCTATTTAAATGCAAATAATGTAAGGTAGGAATTAAATAAAAAGTTTCATTTAATATTCAAGGAAAAATATTTACTCACTAAAAGTGAAAAGAAACATTAAAAACTAAATGAAAAAAAATTATTTTTCCTTAGCGTCATATTGAATTATAGCAATTATTGGTTTACGGTTATTATAATGAGGTACATATTGAGATTGGTCCAATTGTGACTACAATACCGAAATTAGATTATATTTAAAATTCATATTCCTCACATTATTTCGAAATATATTTGTACGTTACGAAAATGATTGGGATTGAGAACATTAGGGTAGACTGGGTATAATAGGCGTGACATAATCAAACATTTAATGACTTTAGGGGAAAATACACGTTCAAAGGATTTAAAAAACTGATTAAGTTTCATTTAAAAAAGTGAGATTAATAATATTTTCAATAAAATAAAAGCAGAAAATACTGCAATCGGCCATTTTGACTGAAACGCCAGCGCATGACGTCATACTTATGTAAGCTTCACTGTGTTTTGATTACCTACTACTGATTGCGCGTTACGATTGATTTAATATTTGTTTTAGTGATTTATCAAATTTCTCCAGGATCGATTTATTGATGTTGGGCGAGTTCCTTGCAACAAATAAAGAATTTTGCTCGTCCGAATTTAGAAACGTGAAAACATTATAAGAGTCGCCTTATGATATGTATGCCTTAAAGCCATAGGTAATTTTTATCGAATTTTTATCTAATGATACAATAAAAGGACTAATTACACTTGATATAATAGGTACATTTTTGAAGAAAATTTTGCTTGGATAAGATCTATCAATGCCGAAGTCATCAGCAAGTTCACGGAATAAATTGTTTAACCTAATTTTTCATAGACATAGTAGAATATGATAAAACGGAATGCCTGTCTGTTCTTGAATCAAGTTAACTACATAATAACAATTTAAAGGAATTCCAATACAAGAACGGAGCTCTTTTCAATTTTCTTCAAAGTGCACTCAAAGCGTTTAAATCTTCTCTCCTTTTGCCATCCTCTAGCATCTCTCTACAGTCAGATGTACACTGGATTAGCATCCAGGAATGGTGTCTGTACTTGAAAAGTTAATAATGAGCAATTTAGAAACAAGAATTCCTGATCAGCCTATAGATTTTCATCTTTAAGAGAAACTGGTGAGTATTCTTATCACAATATATAATCAACTCGTTCTGTTTCTTATAATATCTTAAGTATGTATATTCACGAAAAATGCACGCAACTCAAGTCTAACTTGTTCTAGAAGACAACGCTGAAGAGTCTTCTACCAGTACTCGAAGGTTAAGAACTTAATTCAGTTCATATAAAAGTACAGCTAACAGAATTATACAAGAACAATTACTTTATCCTTATCACGTGCAAAAGGTCTTTTCTTAGAAGAGTTCTCGGCAAGACTACATTTTTCGAATTTGTTTGTGAATCAACATAAACAAATTACCGCTTTTGTTTGACACTCCTTCACTGCAAAGCTGTCTTTCGGAGAGATGGAGTTACAAATTAACACAGTTTACACTTTTCGACTGATGAAAACTCTCATGCTATCATTCAAACTAAATATCAGCAACAGTTCCAATCATGTGTTGCCACTTAGTCTAAATGGCGAAGGTTATTTGTTCTTTCTTCAAATAGCTTAGTAGAAAACGTGAAGTTTTAACTGACAGCTCGGCAGAACATGTACATTTTTCCAATAAAAGTATTGTTCTTTTTGGAGGAGGTTGAAATCCCACTGGAAATAGCAGATTTTTATTCAATCTAACGAAGCTTTCTTGTAAAAATTTCTCAAATAACCATCTTCTTGTATCAGGTTTTTGTATAATTGCATTTTATCATTCAGTATTTGAGTTCGACCACTTTTTATTTCAGAAATGCTGCACCTCATTTTACATTTTACTCGTTATTAGATTATTATTCTCGACTTGTAGCACATAGCTGTTTTAACTCCAAAGCGACGCCGAGGATGTGTGGGTCGAAATTAAAATAGAAAAAATTTAATCACTACTGTGTTGCGTTAACCTCCCTCCTGGGGATTCAAATGCAAGCACAAGTTTCGCCTCAAAGTTTTGTGAAATTAAGGATAAAAGTGAAAATAAGATCTTATTAATTTACGGTGACATGAACTTCTCATCTGTTCGGTGGGTGCGTGATACGGACTCGAACTTCTCATTCCTCGAACCGAGGGGATTCGATTCGAATTCTTCCACTGTTTTGGATTCTATATCTATTTGTGAACTTATGCAATTCAATGGAGTTACTAATTGCTCAGATAAGACTCTCGATCTAATTTTCTGTAATAAATTTAGAGTATCATCTTTAGTGCGGTATGATAACCCTCTAGTGCGGGAGGATGAATACCATCCTTGTATTGAATTTATTTTCAATTCAAACTATAAACATTCAGAAACTCGCAAGAATACGGAGGTCTTCAGGTTCCACAAAGCTGATCATATTACTATTAATCGAAGAATCTCAGATTCTTGGTCAGAAATATTATCAAATTGTGATATCAACACTGATCTGAACACCTTCTATGTGATACTCAATAATATTATCGAAGGTCATGTACCTAAAAAGTCATTGGGTAAAAAATTTCCGAGGTACTTCTCCAGAAACTCTATAGAAATTATCAATCGAAAAAACAAAATTCAAAAGAAATGGAAAATTTATCAAAACTACGATGACTCCCTAAGTTTCAAACATTTGAGAAGGGAAAGTAAAGCTCGGATTTTGGCAGATTATAATCACGTCATTGCAAATATCGAAAAAGATGTCGAAACGAATTCAAAATGAATATTCAGTATTTCTTCTTCTAATCGACTCGGTAGTAGCTTGCCGTCTTCAATGCACTATAGCAATGAATACACTAATGGTGCCACGGAAATTTGTGAATTGTTCGCTAGTTTCTTCCACTCGGTATTTGTGCAGCCAATAGTAGCAGCAACTCCTCACGTTGTTGCAGGTTCGGAACCCCCTGCTTATCTTTCATTCATTTCGTGAATTCCTAAAGAGATTGAGAAATCAATAAGAGCTCTTGATCAAAAAACAAGGAGCTGGACCTGATGAAATACCTTCTGTTTTGGTAAAGTCTTGCCCTGAATTATGCATACCTCTTTCTCTTTTATTTAATGCATCACTCAAAGACGGGGTTTTTTCGGATCGTTGGAAATGTGCAAGTATGACACCATTTTTAAAGGTGGAGACAAAAGCAATGTCGAAAATTTCAGGCCAATTAGCAAGTTATGCATCTTCACCAAACTGTTTGAATCATTGATCTTCAAATATATTTTTTCTCTCGACAAATTTCAAATTATGCCTGAACAGCATGGTTTCTTCAAAAATAGGTCAATCGAAACTAATTTATTGACATTTGTCGAGCATATTTTAAGTGCTATGGATGAAAGCTTACAAGTGGATGCCGTCAACACCGACTTCGGAAAGGCCTTCGACAGAATTTATCATAATATTCTTGGTTGTCGGGTCGAGGAGGCTGGTGTGGATGGTTCTTTTTTGCGATGGGTTGACTTTTATATGAGAAATCGACAACAGTACGTTGCTATTGGTGGTAGGCATAGATCGAAGACACATTGCTGAACATATGGGGTCCCCCAAGGATCACACCTTGGTCCCATCCTGTTTCTCATATATGTGAATAATATAAGATATATTTTTAAAAATGTTACTTTTTACTATACGCTGACGATCTCAAAACCTATTTTACCATCGGGAGCTCGTCTGACTGTCTTGTTGTACAGGAGGAGCTCTCGCTTTTTTCAGAGTATTGCAAAACCAATAGCCTTTTCCTGAATTTGAACTAATCAAAGTTCACTCGAAAATCAAAATTCTTCAATTTTTCTTAACAACTAGATAACAATTCTTCAATGAAAGTGTCACCAATTCGAGATCTTGGAGTCATCCTGGATTTAAAGTTGGTTTTCTATCAACACATTGATTGCATAGTCCGCTATTCAAGTAGAATGTTGGGGTACACACTCCGCCAGTGTTTTATATTCAAAAAGTCTAGTTCTCTTCTCAGTGTTTATTATGCCTACGTATTCAGTAAACTCAACTTTGCGTCCGTTATATGGAATCCTCAGTATAAAGTTTACATCTCGCTAATTGAAAAGATTCAGAATAAACTTTTGAAATATCTGGCTTATTTGTGTAATTTCACGGTGGCGGAGGGGGTTGATTTCTATGCGGAAGCATGAAAACAATTTCACTTGGTTTCACTTGAGGACAGAAGAAAGATGGATGACATTCTAACTCTTCAGAAGGTATTGGCTAGGGAGGTTAGTGCACCAACTATTCTGGAAAATATACTCTACAAATTGTCACTTGAGGAAACATGAATTGTTCTACATTCATCTGAAAAGAATTAACTATTCCAAGCACGCGCCTTAACGAGAATGCTACGCATGGGCAATGAATTTAATCAGTCTGTTGACATTTCTTCAAATAACATGGTAAGATCTAAAAAAATTCTAAATGACTTGTTCTTGATGTAGTTTCTTCTTTTGTACTTTTTTTTCAATTATTCATATTTTCTATTTCTATTTCTATTTACTTAATACCTAAACTTTTTTTAATTGTACTTAGTGAATACTGTTTTATGGGTTTGAACCTGTTTGTGTTCTCGAAACAATAACTAAAAATTTTCTTCCCTTCCAAAATGAATGAGTAATTTTCACGTGTACTGTTTACGAAAAACAATTGAAAAACTAAAAATGCTGACTTGTAGAATTTCATTATTTATTGTAATTTCATCCAAATTCGTTGAATAAAATAGATTTCATCGTTTTCCTTCAACGCTGAGGGTGAATATTTCAGCAAGGGTGGTTTAGCTGGAAAAATATTACATTATGTTATTTTGTCGAGTTCTAAAAGATTCCAAGATATTACTATCTTATTCTGGGATATTCTACATTCTACAAGGAATACACACAACGGAAATTTTTTAACCACCTGGTATTGAACGAAATGTTAAATTTTTATCTTACCATAATGCGTAGTGAAAAATTACAAAATTAGAACCAGACGACTTTGATATCTCCATCACTCTCAAATATGATCGAAGTGTTTTTCTGACCCATTTAAACAACGGCTGTGAAAATTATATTTTAATGAAAACATCATTTCCCAGAACTGTTGTGTATAAACATTAAATCTGGAAACCGTGAAATCCAATCGCTTCCAAAAAGAATTCCATCCGTTTGCTAGTAGAGGAACCGAAATAACCCGGTCGTAAATGTTTTTTAGATTATGAGGTCAGTTTTACAAAGGAACGAAAACATATAAAACACAACTGCAGCATTTCGTAATATTTAAATATACTGCTCAACAGATAATAGAGATCGTCGAATGAATGATATATATCATGTTGAGCTATTTTTCCAGAACACATCCTTATGTTTCGTTCATACATGAAAAATGTTGCAGGGAATATTCAAGAAGCTTAAGATATTGTTTTTGGCCGATACTTTGAATATATATGAGAAAATAGTGTTTACTACACTCTCCACAAAAATATTGGGATATTAGAAATTATAGATATGTTATACAGGGATATCCATCGGGACCGTCCGTTAAAAACTTTTAGAGTTCCAATTACAATATCAAGCTGAAATTTTATACGCGGCCATAACTAGCGATTTCCAATTGGAGTGAAATATTTTCGAAGTGATACAATTTCCGGTTATACCAGAAGTGGGTCATCACTTTGTTATTTCAAACGGCAATCTACTTTTTTTATTATAGGTAAAAGTAATGTCAAAAGTTTTGACAGATTAGTGCCAACAACTTGGGTATTTTATGCCTTGCTCAAATGTCGGTTCTAAATGTATAATAAAAAAGGTAGATTGCCATTTGAAATAACAAAGTGATGACCCACTTCCGGTTTAACCGGAAATGGTATCACTTCGAAAATATTTCACTCCAATCGCTAGTTATGGCCGCGTATAAAATTTCAGGTTGATATTGTAATTGGAACTAAAAAAGTTTTTAACGGACGGTCCCGGTGGATATCCCTGTATAATTTGTGCAGTTCACGTATTCATATTACTTTTTTGTGCCTATTTATCATTGTACTAGCAAAAACGAACTTATTCAGACTCAATTCCTATATTCGCGGCTTTAGATTTCTCTATTTGCGAATCTAATCAGTACATACATATGTATTAATGAATTGGATTCAATATCCTTTGTAAACGCGTCGTCAAATGGACTAATCAAAAGTAAAATATACCTTGTTGCTACTAGGCCTAAAGCATGTTTCTAAATGATATTGCCGTTGTATTGGTTCGGCTTCTCCTTTGACATAAGATGCCTTCGCCGCGCTCGGTGTTTTTGAGAATGTAAAAAAATGAAAAGTTTAAGTAAAGACGTAAAGACCGTCGTGTTTTTCATTCACCTGATAGGTATGTCCTTACATATTTACTACCAGAACGTACGAGGACTTCGTACCAAACTAAATAACTTCAGGTTGAGCTCAATGGCAGGTTTTTCTGATGTAATGTGTGTTACCGAATCATTTCTGAACGATACCGTTTTCGACGATACTTGTGAATATTCTGTGTTTCGTCGCGACCGAGATTCATCGGTGTCTTCTAAGAAGGATGGGGGTGGAGTTTTCATTGCCGTTCGCAACAAATTCGGCCCACGGCTCTTGGATGACTTCAGAAGTGACGCGGAGGATATCTGGGTATCTCTGAACGTGAATAGTTCGAAGTTATATATTTGCTGTGTGTATTTGCCCCCTGGGGATTCTGTGGCAAGTGATGTGTTCGCTAGTAAATTGGAAAGCAATATAGTGAACATCAAATGTCCATTTCTTGTGTGTGGTGACTTTAATTGTCCCTCGGTTGATTGGGTGAGCTCTGATAAGAGTTACTTGATACCTACTAATATTGAAAAATTTGTCGAACTGAATAAATACAATCATGTGAAGAATAGTAACGATAAAATTCTTGAGTTAGTCTTGTGTAATAAAGAAATTGTCTCGAATATACATAAAAGTGCTCATCCGTTTGTAAACGAGGACACACATCATCCCACGCTGGAGTTTATAGTTGCCTTGTCTAAAGAGAAGATGATGAAAAATTCGAAAATTCAAAATTTTTATTACGATTTTTGAAATGCGAATTATGAAGTTGTTAATGCCTCATTATCGCTGGTGAATTGGGAGTTTCTGTTCAACAGCAGCTCTAAGGGAATTGATAAAAATCTGGATATTTTTTATGAGAGAATCAATGACATAATCGGTTCTGTTGTTCCTAAGAAAAGAGTCACTAAGTGTTTTCCTTCATTCTTTTCGAAAGTTACTATTGCTACAATAAGAGAAAAGCAAAAATTTCATAAAAAATGGAAAATTAGTAAAATGTCAATGATCTCAATATATTCAAACAGCTTCGTGCTCATTCGAAGGAACTTATTGAACTTGATTTGAATAAATTCACCTCTAACATTGAGCGGGAACTGCCAACGAACAGCAAATCATTCTGGAAATATGTGTCTCTGGGACGGAGCGGCTCTAAACTATCTAATGAAATGAGGTATGGGGATATTTCTTCATCAGATGGAAAAGAGATATGCAATCTTTTTGCCCGTTATTTCGAGAGTGTATATGTTCCTGTAAGTCAGCAGCGTAGTCGTAGTGTAACTGTTAAAAACTGCAATAATGATGTACTATCAAATATTCACATAGAAGAGGAAGAGGTTCGAGAGGTCCTCTTGTCCCTTGACATGTCGAAGGGTTCAGGTCCAGACAGCATTCCACCAATTTTTCTCAAAAATTGCGCTCACAAATTAAGTAAACCACTGCATATTTTGTTCAATCAGTCTCTGATTAATGGTGTATTTCCAAAAAAGTGGAAGGAGTCCGCCGTTGTCCCAATTTTCAAAAGTGGAGATAAAATTGATATTTCTAATTGTAGACCTATTAACAAGCTTTCGATCATTGCTAAAGTATTTGAACGTATAATTTATAAGTATCTTTTCTCTCATGTGAAAAATTTCATTATCCCACAACAGCACGGATTTTTTAAGGTTAGGAATCTGCAAACTAATTTGATCGTTTATAGTGAGTACCTGCAGAGTGCAATGGATTCTCAAATTCAGACTGATGCTACTTACACAGATTTTTCTAAAGCCTTCGACAAAATAAGTTTCGATATTCTCATTTTTAGACTAGCCGAAGCAGGTGTGAGTGGTTGGTTGCTTGAGTGGATCCAATCGTATCTACTTAATAGGTCACATTTCGTTAGTTTAAATGGTTTTAAATCTGAATCTTTCATTAGTACTTTTGGGGTACCGCTGGGAACTCATCTCGGTCCCCTTCTTTTCTTAATTTATATAAATGACATAGATAAATGTTTCCGGCATTCCAGATTCTTGCTCTATGCAGAAGATCTGAAAGTTTTTAGATCTATCACATGCTTAAGGGACTGCCTTGATCTTCAACTAGATTTGAATAACTTGGTTGAGTACTGTAGAGAAAACCAATTATTTTTGAATTTAAATAAATGTTTCACCATAACTTTTACTAGAAACCATTCCCCTATCACTTTTCAGTACTCAATTGGAAATTCATTGCTGCGACGTGTGTCCACGGCTTTTGATTTGGGTGTCACTTTCGATTCGAAGTTGCTCTTCGATGCACACATAGATCGCATAGCAAATAGTTCAAGTCGAATAATGGGTTATATTTTCAGGAAAAGTAAGGAATTTAAATATGTAAAATCACTTATCACTTTATATTATACTTACATCTACAGTAAATAAAATTTTGCCTCGTGTATTTGGAACCCTCGTTATGATTGTTATTCCAACCGACTTGAACGCATTCAGAATAGATTCATACGGTTCATATGCTTCAAAACTAACTTTGTTATGCTGAACCACGACTACGCTCCTGCCCGTAAATATTTCAATTTATTGTCACTTGAAAATCGTAGAACTATATCTGATATTTTGGTTTTGTTTAAAATATTGAACTGCGTATTTCAGGTACCTAGATCTTGCACATGGTTACTTTTAATGTTCCTATGAAATCATTGAGGCACCACGACCTCTTCTCTATAACTTTTAGAAAAACTAGTGTGTGCACAGAACTCCCCTATCGATAGGATGCTACGTGTCTGCAACACGCATAGGAGTATCAATTTGTTTGGGGTCACATGGGCCTCTTTGAAGAGAACATTACGCTTGCTCTTTACTGACTGATATAAAATTCATTCAATCGTTCGTTTTTGTAATATTCATTTTGTATTTTTTTTCATTCTTTCTGTGAATACAACTCACTATTAATGTCTTATATAATATTTTTTTAGAATACTAGATTCTATGTAACTAATATTCATCTAGTGAATGTCATTTTGGCTTCGGCTGTGGACATTCCTTATATTGTACTTAAATAAATAAAATAAAAAGTAAAGCGACCTTATTACTCAATGCTTAAAGTATATCTTTAAAAGCCACTTATTAAACATTCCGTCCTTTGGTAAAATCCACTTTGAGTTCTTAATTATTTTTATTTCAGTATTCTACTTTGAAGTTCCAACACTTCCACACCCCCCTACAGTTCAGATCTGGCCCCCTGTGACTTTCATCTGTTGCCACAGTTGAAGTCGTACCTCAAAGGAAACCAGATATGATGGAGTTTCGAAAGTCCAAAGCATGACGACCGCGGTTCTCTGTGACCTACCTTCGGGGAGGGGGGTGTGCTTCCAACAGTGGGTTCAATGATGGCGCCGGTGCATCGAACTCGAGGGACACTATTGCGAAGGAATAAAAGGTATTTTCAAGTTTATGTGTTTTCCGGACCGTCCTGGCATTTTTCCGCAAACTTAATTAACACCTCGTATTTGGAAGATGAAGAATCATCTGATGATGAGTCAAGTAAATGTTCAAACATTTTAGTGCAGAAGATTCTTTTCAAATTTTACTGCTTTGCAAATTGCCCTATAATAATGAGAAAATCGGACCATAATTGCCATTATCATTCTACGATTTCTGCTTTGTTTGTAAAGATCTATTTTTTGAAATTGAATTTCTTAAGCGGCAATTCGATAATAATGGTGTGAATGAGAATTGGAAGTGAAAAAAAAACATGTCACGTTATAAGAGAGAGAAGAAAATATAACGGAAAGGAAAAATATATATATTCCGACACCACGTATGTAGAGCAAAAGAAAGCGAGGTATAGACGATAAAAATCCTGAACACATAAAATGAATAGTGCTCTCTTAGATGTGCTCTCTCTTCCCCACTCATCCCAAATCTCACTCTAAATCTCTTATATTCTTTATATTTTTCAAAAAGTTTCCTTTTATCAAAAGTACGATGTTGCGAGAACATTTTTTTATGAAATTCTATAAAATTCTAACGGAATCTATTAGCATTTCTTCTTTTTCCTGCATGTCATATTATCAAAATTGTAATAAGCAAAACATAACTAACGTATGTCACAAAACTCTTGGGGAAAAATTCGAATAGATAAATTAATTACTGAAAAAACTTTATTGAATTCATCATATCATTAGGATTTCACTTCATATTTAAACTCTATAAAATCGTATTTAAAGGATTGATAGGGATCCGTTCTGCTCAATGGCGAGCAAGTTTCTCCGAACATCTCCCATCAATCTTTGGAGGATATCCACATCGATTTCTCGTATCTTCTGAAAGATTCTCTGTCTCAAACCTAATTCGTTTTGGGCTTCCCATCCATTGTCATAGAGTTTCCTTGTCAGTAAACCCCAAAAATCTTCGATTGGTCTTGCAGTCTTGCTTGTGGAACGTTTAGGGGTTTTCTCCCCAAACGTTCTTACCTAACCAATCTCTCGTAACTCGCGCATAATGGGAAGACGTCAAGTCTGGCTAAAACATTATTTCGTCATCAGCGTGATAGGTATTGATGAAATCTAACAATTTTGGGAGACATCTTCCAGTACATAGGTTTGCATCAACAGTTTCGCCTCTCACATGCCCTATATATGGTCTTGAAACTCCAGCTTCAGAAATAGCACACCAAACCAAAACCTTGTCTACAAATTTTTTCTTTTTTTCGAATTTTACTTCGTTTGGACAGTCTTCTATGTTACTTGTATAGAAACCAGCATTACAGTTGATTTCAGAATGGGATAATGTAGAATATTTTTCATCATCCAAAGTTATGGTTCTGTCATATGCGAAGTGAAGTCTTCTTAGGGCGCGGCAACATCTGGTGATATTTTCCAATTGATTCTAGATGTATTTTGGACACTTACCCCTTTTACGATATTTACATCCCGCGTTCAGTAATTGTCGCCCTATTGTCTCATGAGAAGTACGAAATCTTCTGGATAATTTTTGTAATGATGTTCCTACTGTGTCTCTTGCTCTTTCTTAGAGCCTGTTTCTACGGATTTCATTGCTCACATTCACTTATTACCCGATAAATAGTCTTAGAAATATTCTGACCACGAAAAATGTTGATGATTTCACGCTTAGGAACTCGCCCAACTAAATTGTAAATACACTCGGAGGCAAAATTAGCGGAACACTCGAAAATTTAACCAAATTCGAAGTCCGATATTTTTCCTAATTCTCAACCGATTTAGATGATCTTTTCGGCAAGTTATAGATCTAGTCTTCTGCTTTGTAGAAATTATAAGAGAAAACAAAAAAATTTGAAAAAAAATTTATACGGGGGCAAAACTAAAAGTGTTTTTTTTGTCAAAAATTCGTAACACCCTGTGAAATTTCGTGGTCCGAGTTGAAACGTACAATATTATGGTCTGTCAAGACACATCTTCCTACAGTAACGCCCTTCTTGTTTTATGCATTTATCTCTATTTTCACAAGAGATATCCAATTCGAAGCGAAAAGTCACAAATTTCAAGAATTTATTTTTAATCTTGCGTAGGTGCATAACATCGGAGGTTAACCAAAAATGAAATCAAAATTAGAGAAGCGGAAATCTAACGAAATGAAAATTTTTGAAATTCACTGGCCAATTTCACGCTCCGGGAGAACTCGAAGTACACTGGAAAAATCGTTGATTTTGCATATTTATTTTTGAATTTTTTTGTGTGACACTCTATAATAATTATCATTCCTGTCCAAAATTGGGAGCAGGTGTGTATCCTGGCGATACACACCTGCTCCCAATTTGAGAAAAATGTTCATGATGACCCACAAAAAAAACATTTGATTTTAGTAGCGTCTTCTGACTGTCCTCACACTGACGTTAATGTTATCCACTGCTTGTAAAAGATTACGTGCCTAAACCGCAGTAAGACGAGGATTTCTTATGGTTTGATTGACGATGAAACGGTCATGTATAGCACGGGTTGCCCGATTTCTTCCTTGTTCTCGCCTCCTCACGTACAATCCAGTTTCCCTGTAACGTCGGTAGATTCGATGGATAACCGACGTCGAGACACCCAACATGGTACCGACTGAGCGGTAGGTGCGCCCTTCCTCGATCAATGTAACTGCCCTTGCTACTGAGGTTGGTGGTAAATCTCTCATTCTGAATGAAAAATACCGTTTCGAATCGTAAACAGTAAAAGAATCACATAACACCGCAACCGATCGAATTTGTATCAAATCAAAGAATGGAAAACTCTCATTCTTTAAACAAGTGCAAATGTGGTCATATACAAAAAAACGTGTGTTGTATTTCATATTTGATAAAAAAAGGTGTGCACATAAGTAAATGAAAAGTTTTATCAATGGTCCCAGAATTCGGTTGTGTATTTTAATACCTACCGTCTGTTATCTCCTATGAATTCCTAATTTTCACCAAATTAACCAAATTGTCATCAATAACTAATGCAATTCGAACATAAAAATCGCAAACGACAATTTCGACACGCCTGAGTGATAATAAGAAAATTCCAAATTGATAGACGAATCTTAATGACAATTTCTTGATTCAATGGAATTTCTCCAAAATAGTGAATTTCCACTTGAAATTAAATATATTTTGCAAAAAAAGAGATAAACGCATGAAACAAGAAGGGCGTTACTGTAGGAAGATGTGTCTTGACAGACCATGATATTGTACGTTTCAACTCGGACCACGAAATTCCACAGGGTGTTACGAATTTTTGACAAAAAAAACACTTTTAGTTTTGCCCCCGTATGAAATTCTTTTCAAATTTTTTTGTTTTCTCTTATAATTTCTACAAAGCAGAAGAGTTGATCTATAACTTGCCGGACAAATCATCTAAATCGGTTGAGAATTAGAAAAAATATCGAACTTCGAATTTGGTTAAATTTTCGAGTGTTCCGCTAATTTTGCCTCCGAGTGCACTTCTTCAAAGTTCTAATTTGTAAGCCATTTTAGCGAACTTATTCAGACGATTGACAGAAGGAATACTCAATATAAATCATAAACATGACATTTCATTTAATGGTTGATCTGTTATTGTATTTTCTTCGATATTACTGCTATTTATGAATGTGAGGTTTAATATTTGAAAATGTGATACAAGAGGCCTGACATCTACGGAATATAGTTGCCCTACTACGTTTTTCTACCTCGTGGGCGAAGCCGCGAGTTTGCCGAAAGAAAAAATATTTATTTTGAACATGCTGGAGCTCTTCCTCCTTAAACTAAGGCCATTACTTGGCTTGAATTTTATCAATAATTGGATTGGAACTAGGAGGCAATTTAGATTATCTGCCCATTTCTCACATTTGTCGCTCCTTGATTCTTTCCCTTGGGGGTTATATAGAGGATCTTGTCGAAATATTGAAGAGTTGAAGCAAAATTTCGAACAATGTCTTACTTGGTTACAAATATTAAAATTTCCATTCCTCCGGCGTTATGAATTATGCACATAGAATAATGGCAATACATTTGAAAACTTATACATATTGATTATTTCTATTGAATTTCATTCCATATAATAGAATATCCCGTTAGCCTCATTTTTATAATAATGATTGTATGTGAGTTTTCAAAATTTCCACACGCCATGGCGCTTCGTATTCACAAACGATACTATAGTCACAGAAAAGAACCTTATATAATTTATCTGAATTGTCATTTTCAGAATTAATTTCCAAAGCTATTCCAATCATTCCTTGTATATTCTGTGAATGGACACAGAGTTATTGAATGAAATTAGGAAAATTAGGAAACAAAAATTAAGTGCTTGAGTGATATATTATTGGATAAGAAAAAAACTTTATTTTTCAAAGAAATCTAGGTTTCCTATGGTTCATATTTAAAAAACTAAAGTTTGCATTTTAAGTCAAAAACCGTTAACCGCACGTAGTTCGATTTTACGTAAAAGAATACCTGCAGAATGTCTTTAACCATTCTCATGGAATCTGCTAGCATTTCTTCTTTTTCCTCCATGTCTTATTATCAAAATTGTAATAAGCAAAACGGAACTATACCGAAAAAAATGTAACGTCATATAATCAGCTGTTTTATTTTTCAACGTTCTATTCATTATTGCTCTGTAGAAATCCAACACTATTAGTTTGCATAGACATTGTTTCAATTACGTCATCTGCCGCGATAGTTGTCACTTAGGTATATTCCTAAGGTTCCTTGGAGAATAGCATTTAAAATAGGTGAGATCGCGAATTCATTAGCATGACATTTCATATAATGGTTGAGCTGTTATTGTATCTTCCTCGCTATTGCTGCTACTTGTTAATGTGAGGTTTAGTATTTGAAAATGTGATACAGAAGGCTCCGGGCCCCCGCAACCATATGTGCAAAGTGTGCAATGCACACGGGCGCCATCCTTTAGGGGCGCCAGAACCCAAGGTCCAAAAAAAATATTAAAATAAAAGTTGAAAAATTAAATAGAATTAGGTATAAATACAAATGAAATTTTATAAGTATATCATCCAGTTACTGCCGATTGCTATGTTGCGAGAACATGTCAAGCGGCAGTTTCTTGATTTTCCTGTTCAGACATGATTAACGCCTTGAGTGCTATAAAAGCGATGCATCGCCACAGGCGTTTTTAAATCAGTTAGTTAACTGGACCGTGCAACAAGTGAATAAATTTTAGCCAAATATCTTTTTATTAATTGAAATGTCATGTACGAGTTTAAAAAAGTAGCTGATTTTATCCATAACTCGCTTAGTTATTGATCTTTTTAAAAAACCATTTTGTAGGGTTTTTAAGTGCTATAAGATCATTTGAATTTGGGAGGCTTTTGCTTGGTAAAATTCCATTATCAATAATAAAAACATGTACTGCACATCTTAGTAGTATTTTAAAATACCACAAAGCCAAAAAGCCGGTATCAGTTTTCTATAAAATTTGAATTTGGGAGGCTTTTACTTGGTAAAATTCCATTATCAATAATAAAAACATAAGTTTTTTGCTTTTCATTCAAATATGCAACTTTCATCGGTCATATCTTACTTAATAATAATAAGCCCTATAAAGGGTTAAAACTTATGGCTACTTAGTTAACTTTTCAAAATATTTCCTATCCTACCCACATGGTGCTTATTATTTTGGTTACTTTAGAAGTTAATTCCTAATTCCCGTGAGTACTAATTATTTATTTGTTTCTTAAGGATAAAAGAAAGAGACCTCAGTTTCGCGAGAAAAAGAAACTGAGACTACAAGAAAGGGAAAAAATGGTTGGATCTTTAAAGCATTTCTTGCAAAACAATCGAGATTCCTTGGAGACTATCGATGTTGGTGCGACCGAATCGTCCGAATCTCAAGATTCTAAATCTGTAATATCAATACCCGTGAGTGGACCATCTGAAATTTCAACAGTAACATCAGGTCCTGCAACAAGTGGCAGCGGTTGTAGAAGCAAAACAGCTTCTAATGATGCAGAGCCCGATGAATCGATGACACCATCCTCGTCTACAGCACTTGAACAATCCACTTCTGGTAATTCAGCTTGTGTAAAAAGTTCGGTAATGTCAGCTACCGAAATACCTGCTGCAAGTGACACTTTCGATGAAGGCTGCAATGAGGCTAGTATCGATATAATCCCGTACGACTCCGGTTTGTGGCCCGAAAGAATCACGAACGAGATTGGCAACACTTGTCTTTGCTATTAAGAGACACGAAACGTCAATATCACACAACAATTATATAAACGCTTGGGTAAATTTAAAAAAAAATATTGGAGACATCTATGACTGTTAATGCTATTCATTTAGAAACGGAAAAAAATATTGGCGAGACGTGTTAAAAAGAATTATTGCGATTGTTAAGTCTACACAGTGCTTGGCATTTCATGGTTCTTCTCAATTGCTTTTCGAACCTGATAATGGAAATTTTCTAAAAGCTGTTGAGATGATTGCCTCTTTTGATTCAGTGATGAGACAGCACGTTAGCCGAGTGTATAACTCCCAAAAAAATCTGTTAAAATGACTCATTATTTAGGCGTGTAAATACAGAATGAAACAATTGAATTATTGTCGTCGAGTTTAATCCAATACTGGACTCTACAGGAGAAGGGATCTATACATTTGTGATAGAAAAATTAAATTTAGAATTAAAACATATTATGGGACAAATATGAAGGAAAAACATGTTCGGCTTCAAAACCGCATTCTTGATGCGATACCGAAAGCCCTTTTTGTACCTTGTGCGGCTAATACTTTGAACTTAACAGGGAATGACGCTTCTAAGGTGTCAGGTGCTACAATAAACTTTTTTAATCTTGTGCAAAAGTTATATAATTTTTTTTCGTCATCCACAAAAAGGGTTAAGTTTAAAGCCTCTAAGTGAGACAAGATGGTCCAGCAGAATTGAGGCAATAAAGCCCCTTAAAGTTTATTTAATTAAGATTTTCGAAAGTCTTCTAGAAGTGGCTGAAGATAATTCCTTTCACATTGATGCAAGACAAAAAGCGAGTTCCCTCTTAACGTCTGTACAAAATTTTCAATTTATTTGTGGAATTATTGTTTGGCATGACGTTTTATTTGATATAAATATTTTCAGTGAACAAATGCAAAGTGGTACAATTAATATTAAAGTATGCCAAACCTACCTTAAAAATTTAGTTGATCACTTCCAGCTATATAGATCTGACCAATCATTCCAAGAAATTCTTGTACAAGCGAAGGAAGTAGCATCCTCTCTCGAAATCAGGATAATAAGGATATAGACTCCAATGATCTGTTTAACGAAATTAAAGCGTTAAAGTTAGTTTTATTACCTGATGATACTGACCCCTTAAGTATTTTACAATATATATTTCAAAACAATTTAATCTCCATCTTTCCAAACGTAAGCATTTCACTAAGAATTCTTTTGACATTGCCTGTTCTTTTTCAAAGTTAAAAATCATTAAAAATTATTTAAGATCGACAATGATTCAAGAAAGATTGTCTGGGCTCAGAATATTAGCAATTGAACAAGAAATTTTTGACGGTATAAATTTGCAAAAGCAAAATCTCGGAAGATATCGCTACTACAAAAGGTATCTTTTATTTTTCTATTGCACCTAGACCTAGCAATCATTTTTGATTTTAAAACGAAGTTCCTAGGTATTTCGTATTAGAAATATCTGCATATTTTTTAAATATCTAAGTATAAGTAGAAAGTAGTACTATATATATATATATATATATATATATATATATATATATATATATATATATATATATATATATATATATATATATATATATATATATATATATATATATATATATATATATATATATATATATATATATATATATATATATATATATATATATATATATCATAAGCACCACCCAAAGTCAGCTGTTCAGAGAGTTACACTACCTAGACATCTTGAATGTCGTGGATTAATTGATTTGAATAATCTTCATAGTAAACAGATTTTTCATCTACGTTCCCATTTTCATAATAAACAGAGAACGTCTAAATTACATCATATTGTTGTTGCTTCAGATTATAATCTTACACCTCTGAACTTGACAATGCAAAAGGTAGATTTTGATATATTTGATGATAATTCTAAAAGAGAAAGTTGGATGCAGAAGGAATTACACGGAAAGAACCTAAAGAATTGAAAAATGATTATATTGATGAAATTGCATCGAATAAATGGTTAGTATCTGGAGAATTGTTTGCTGAAACAGAAGGCTTGGCAATTGCGATCCAGGATCAGGTTGTTTTCACGAGGAATTATAGAAAACACATCATCAAACAAAATATAGATGATTCTTGCCGTAGATGTTTCTGTTCTTCAGAAACAGTTTTTCATATATTATCATCTTGCTCAGTCCTTGCTTCAACAGATTATTTAGAAAGACATAATGCCGTCGCTAATATTATTCACTTTAATCTAGGAATTAAACATGACCTAATTCCCAAAGAAAAAAAATTTCACAAATATGAACCTGAGATTATTTGTGAAAATGACAAATATAAACTTTATTTTGATAAAACAATTCTTTGCAACAGAGTGTTAAACACAATAGACCAGATATCGTTCTTAATGATAAACAGAATCAAATAACATATATAATTGATATTGCTATACCCGACACACATAATATACAAAATAAATACAATGAAAAAATTTCTAAATATATGATGCTTGGCGACGAGATTAAAAAATGTGGAAAATGAAGAAAATATTTATTCTACCGATTATTATTTCTACAATAGGCGTTATTCCTAGAAATCTTCACAAAAGTATTGAGATTTTGGGTCTGAAGAAAAATTTGTTTGAACAGTTACAAAAGATAACAGTCATCAAATCTTGTAATATTCTTCGCAGGTTTCTTTCCGAAAATAATAATGAGGTAGAGTCATAGGTTTTCTCTTTAGTTTATACTGCTCAGAATCTCATTTCATATTTTATTTATTTGTTTATATAAATGTAATATAATTAAATGAAAATTTTGTCATATTTATATTCAGAGCAGTATTCTATTCGATCGTTCACCACTTCACACAAAGGAAACTATTAATGAGTAACATTCAGTGTTACTTGACTAAGGTCCGTACACTGGATTTTTCCGGGGAGAAAGCCTCTGACACTACTCGTTGGTACATTGATATCATTGTCTGATGATGCTATAGTATGTATATATTCTGGTAGATTGATATATTCTCATAACATTTAACGTTATCCTAATATATAATTACTCAAGGATATGTTTTGATTATAAGCATTGCCTAGCAATGGTATTAATTACCGGGTGGTGGATTTATATTTTTCATGAAATCAGTTTGATTGCATGAACAGATATATGGGCAACTCATCGGGGTAAAACCCTATATATATATATATATATATATATATATATATATATATATATATATATATATATATATATATATATATATATATATATATATATATATATATATATATATATATGTAGACAAAAAAAATGTGGTTTTAGTTTTAGGTTAGGGTCTGTATCTAATTACTTAAGTAAATGTTTTAAAATGGATGTGAACAAGAATTCATTTTGTTATGATTTTGTTCTGTTTGTTTCATTTTGATATTTTAGTCTACAAATAAATATGACTTTTAAAGTTCAGTTTTCTGTTTTACTTCAAGCACCTACCTACCTCCTACCTTAAAAAAAAAATTAAAAAAACATGATCCAAAATGCCTTAAGGGGCACCAAAATCCTTTTTTGCACACAAGCGCCAGTAGCCCTCACGGGGGCCCTGAGGAGGGTTGACATCTAGGGAATATAGTTGCCCTACTACACTTTACTACCTCGTGGGCGAAGCCGCGAGTGTATGCTAATGATTTCATATAATAATATGCTGTGAGTAAAACAAATGAAATATGTTTGGAGATATTTCGAACTCTGAAATAGGCAATTTGAATTAACATCCAAAGTCTGAAGTTAACAATTCAGAAACCCAAAGTCCTGCGACAAAATGAGTGAAACTATTCTTGTAGGAAATTTTTCATGGGAAATCGAAGATAGGGACTTTTGAACCCTTTTCCCCTTCCTATCGGAAAGATCTTAATGATGATATTCGAAAATTGCTACAGCTACAGATACGAAATTTGTTCCATACTTGTGACCAACCTGTATAGCAGTTCCCTTTGAACAAAAGAAAAGTAGAATAAATGGAAAAGGTTTTGAAAGAAATAATCTGGCCTATGTCTAGCGTCACCCTTCATTTGACGCCCCCCAATTTAATATCATTTATTTACCGTATTTACAACGAGTGCATTCGATATTTCTTATTTCGGAACAATGTAACATGAAATAGTTTTCGGGGGAATTGGTGTGGGGTTAGACCTGCCAATTTTTACAATAAGAAAATGCATTCGTGACTCATACTGACCACTGGTCATCAGTTTTATGCTAGGGGGCGAAATAATAGATTTTTCGTTCGTGAAGCCATGTTTTGAACATAAATTACGATCGCAGCAGTTCGCTTTTACATAGGATACACCGTCTATGCTTCAAATCGTATCAACTAAGCAATTATTTATGACGAAAATGATATGCTGTGTAGCATGAAGAAAGTTTGTAGGGGAGAAAGGGAAATGCTGCTCATTTAAGAGCAAACGCTCTATTTTTCAAATTTCAGTATGGACAAATATCCAGTGATCCAACTTGGAGAACAAAACTTATTTTCCCTGAAAATAAGTAGATTAGCTTACAGAAAAATTGAACAAAAAAGGACTTGAGATTTATTGTATTTGATAATGGGTAAAAAATCGCAGACAAAGTAGTACGAACGTTTGAACCTGTTGGCTCGAAATAACAAGTAGACAATTTTTATCATTAAAATAGCTTGCCTGTATATGTTGTGTTAATGTCGTGTGTACAAAAAGAGTACCAAAAATTTTTCTGCTTATCAGCTTCATTCTCTCATTGTCATCTTGCACTCCATGATTTCCAGACGAAGACAAGGGTGAAAGAAAGAGGGTTTGGGACAGCAATCTGTGATAATGGAAAAAGAAAACCAGCAGAAAAATATTTCAACAATTATACCTGGCTCTTATATGTCTAAAAACACCTGAATTTGAGAAAAGATTTTACATAGCAAGCAAGGCCATGAAAAGGACTAAGGAGATAATCAAAATGTACATAACCTGCGATATTTCCTCTTTCGAGGAGATGTTCTTCCGTCGCAGTGTGAGTCTTCTGAAACATAATCACTTTCTTGTTCTTACTTGCCAATTTTGAAGCATAATCGCAAAATCCCTTTGATATTCAAACTCAACAAAACAATTCCCTCTCTGTTTGACCGAGAGAGCCTCGACGGCTAGGTTCGGTCTTCTAAGTGATGTCGATTATGATCTGTAGATGTTCTAGAGTCATTATGAACCCAATAATTTGGGTTGACATCTCCCATATATTATTTCTTCGTGGTTCTTGTTTAATTTGAAGAAAAATTTGCGAAAAAATTTTGACAGTCGTTTTTTTTTAATAAAGTAAAAGAAATATATAAATCTACTGCTTTGGTTTTGTACAAAATTAAGTATACTGAAAACAAATGGCTTATATGTGTTAATTTAAATATGGTCAACAAATTGGGTACACAAAGTAAACCTATTTTCTCTGCTTGTGGCATAGAGCTGAAAATCAACACTGTGTTGAAAATGATTGGCCTACTCGCCAAGCGCTTATTCCAGGAAAACAAGAAGTGATAAATCCACCTTCAGTATCAAGGAATCGTATAATATTGCCTCCGTTGCATCTAAAATTAAGGATCTTAACGAAGAAGTTTTCAAAACTGAGTGCGGAAAAACGGGCATCTTTGATGGGCCACAGATTAGATTATTAATAAAAGACACAAGTTTTGTAGGAACAATAACAGAGATTGAGAAAAATCCATGGAATAAGTTTGTTTGCCTTGTTCATAATTTTTTGGGAAATATAAAAAGTTCAGACAGTTCAACACGTTGAACAACTAATGTGTCACTTTCAAATGATCCTATGTAACATGAGCATCACGTTACACTTTCTTCACAAACATTTAGACTACTTTCCTGCTATTCTTGGGGATCTAAGTGAACAACAGGCCGGCCGATTCCCAGTCACAGCCTTGAACACAATGATATAACAAATTTTTAAAGTACACGATGAAGGACTTATAGCCCAGATGGCTTGTTGTGATTCAAGTAAGGCCTTCGACACAATTGGCCATTTTGCACTCTTAAAAAAACTCGGTTTCTATGGTGTCAGGGGACAAACATACTCATCATTGAGATCGTACCTTCCAAATAGACAACAAGAAGTCAGTTGGAACAATGAAAATTCAAGGAGGCTGATCATTAGAAATGGAGTACCACAGGAGTCAATGCTTGGCCCAGTCTTGTTTGTAATTTATATAAATGATCTACCATCTAACGTTCCTGGCTGCAAACTATGTTTATATGCAGTTGACACATCAATGCTGTATGTGAAGTGAATGTCTGGATGGGTACTAATAAAATGAAACTAAATGAAAACAAAAGCCAGACCATCACATTTTTCAAGGATTCTCATGAAAGTGTCAAATTCTTGGGCTTCCACTTAGATAGTCACTTGAAGTGGTCTCTGCATATTGAGCAATTGAATAAACATCTTTCACCAGCCATATTTATGATAAGAAGACTGATGCAGAGCACTGACTTCAAAACAGCTAGAACAGCCTACTACGCCAATTTCCACAGTGCGGTCAGTTAATGTATGGTGTTTTGGGGAGCTTCAATTGAGAGCAAAAGTATATGTCTTCTACAGAAGAAAGTAATCAGGGTGTTGTGTAAACTCAACAAGAAAGAGAACTGCAGGGAGTCTTTTATTATGCAGGAAATTTTTACACTACCTTCTATTTTCATTTTGCCTTGCCTCAAATATGTCTACAGTTATCCTGAACAATTCAACACAAACAGAGACCGACATGATTACAAAACGAGATTTAGAGATGATCTAGAACTTTACACAAATTTAAGTGTACACAGCAGGGTGTTAGTTTCTGGGGATCTAAATTATTCAATCACCTACCAAGTGCAATAAAAAATATAAATACAAGAAAGGGCTTCATAGCTGCAGTAAAGGATATCTTGATAAAAAAATGCTACTATTCAATTGAAGAGTTTTTAACTGTCAAAGTTTGAGTTTGCTTAAGGTTTGTTTGAGAGATGTGTAATGTATTTATTTCATTTGTAAATTTTGCATAGTGTGATATGAGTTTTACAATTCTTGGAGTTTTCTATAATATTGCTTGAAATATATAATACTAATACTAATAATAATCACCTTATGAAAAACCCAGAACGTGAAATTAACATATGTTCTTGACTTCTGCCACACTTTGTACAGGCGGACAGATTCCGACGTTTTAGTACTACAACCATGTGAAATTTTGTGAAGAGTGTCCTTTTTGCGTGAAGAATTCATTGACGCAAGCAGATTCAAGCTAGTTGTTTTCGTTTTCGAGTTATTTAGAAATTTAACAATTTTCGAAATCAGTTAGGTTCCAATATCTTGGTTGTTTTTGAAGTTATGTAAAAATTGTTTCGACTTTCTAGAGGCAGTTATAAGAGTTGAATCGAACTATGCGCAAGAATTTTTTTGTCAAATGGTTTCTAAGTTATAATGTTAACTTGCGTTTTTTTGAATATGAAGCATATGTAACTTTGATTTTCGTTCAATACAGCTTTTTTCTTTTCGAAAATAAATCAGAAGTGCACTGAATATTTTCATCCGTGACGTGTTTTCATAAAAAACCGAAAACTGTATACATATTCCCTTATTTTATCCAATAACTCTGTGTCCATTCACAGAATATATACAGAACGATTGAAATGGGTTAAGTATATTTTCTGCACTACCTACCCATCTATATCAAGCAAGCAAATTGAAATTGAAACATGGTTATCAAAGAGTCGACTGCTCAATAGAATCAAGAACAATAGATATTCCTAAATCCTATAAGATGTTTTTATAGGCAGGAGGTTTCCAGTGTCGACTCAATTTTTGCAGAAATCTACGGAAAATCAATAGTTTTTCCGAAAAATAACTTGAGTACCTGATGTACTCAAATCAGTAATGAGTATATTGATCTATTCCGAAAATTTTCAAACTCTCCGAAAAACTCGAAAACGAAAGAAGCTAGCTTAAATCTGTTGGCGGCAATGAATTCCTCACGCGAACAGAATACAAGGAATGGCAGGTTATTTCTCTCTATTCAGAATATTTCACCTAGCTGCAGCATTATTACGAAATCTGTCCAGTCTGCACAGTGCCAATTATTCGATTTGCAGTCCTGTATCTCAAAGACTAGTTTTATTGAATACAGAAGTCTCGCTAATCACTTGGTGAAACATGTTTACTAAATAATTAAACGAATGGAGAAAAACTCTAGGCTTAAGTTTTACAAAAAATAAAAAATCAATGATCGATCATAAATTAACAACTGGTTTTCACACTATTGTATGAACGAAAATCGTTCTTAGATTTCAGAAAAACCAAAATTTTTTATTCAGCTAACAAAAGCAAGAGACATACAGATTAGAATTCGTAGAAATTTCATCAGCTCACAAATATGAACTACGTTTAAATTAACAATCAGCCTAATTTCCGTTTATCTCCACTCTTCTCATCTGTTTCTAATATCCTCTTAGCAGGCCCGCCGCTAGCGGTTTGAACGCCGTTGTGCAATTCCTTTCGTGCCGCCCCTATCTAACTACAAAACCTAGGTGTTTATAAAAATGTGAAAAAAAATGCTGTACAGTGAAAAACTATGTTATATTAGGTTATTTTATACAAGATAGATACACTAATACGACATTAAATGAAAAAATGAAGGCAAGAAAGGTGCAGTTTATACATATTATGTAGGTAGGTATAGGTATTAAGTTATTTTACAGAAACTGCACCTTTCTTGCCTTCATGTTGGCAAAATCAGCTATAATTTTTTTGGTGTCTAGTCTATTTAGAATCTCATGTTCAATTGAAATTATTGCTAAATTACTTAGTCTTTGCTGGTGCATAGTTGATCTCAAATAGTTTTTTATTATTTTTAACTTTGAAAATGACCTTTCACCAGATGCAACTGAAACCGGCAATGTAAGTAGTATCCTTAGCGCTATTGCTGTATTCGGAAATGTTGACATTAATTCATTAGCAAAAATGTATTGCAAAAGGGTTTGTGGATCATTAGACTGGTTTTCAGTTAAATGCAACTTTAAAGCATTGATTTCATTAAACATATCTATACCGTCAATATCTGCGTCACTACTTGAACTATCTTTTAGCTTCACATTCAAATCTTTACAATGTTTCATTAAATCATCTTTGGAGTAACTAAACAAGTTATTATTGGTGAAAAAGCCAAAAACGTCGGTAAAAGTTTCCAACTCATCGAATCTACGTTTTAAAGAAGTTGAGGTTTGGTCCAGGATCCTAAAAAAAACATCTACCTTGTATTTTGTTTTAGGGTCTAGTAAGACTTCATCACTCTGTTCATACTGGAATTGAGTTGGTTTTCTTCGTGGACGAACGGTATCTATAGGCGGAAAATCTGCATCTACATTAAGTTCCCGAGCCACAGTGGTAGCTTCTTCTAACACCCTTTCGAAATGCTCATCTGTGCGATATTCGGTGAATTTATGAATCAATTTATTTAACAATTTTATGCAGATTTGAGTATTTATTGTGGGGTTTTGCATCATTTTGCTAATAGCATTAATTTCGTTTAAAATATCAAACCAAATTACAACTAAGCAAATAAATCTATAATTTTGAATATTCAAAGCAAGCGAATGTGCTTTGTGAGTTGTTGTACAATCCCATTCCGACGAATTGTTATTTGATATTTCAAGTAAAGCGTCAAATATTTTTTCGAGGTGATACCGTAAAGGTTTGACTGCATCGATTCTGCTAGACCATCGCGTGGCACTTAATGCCTTTAGTTTTAAATCAGGTAAATGCTTGCAAATTATGGACCACCTTTTGGTAGAAGACGAAAAGAAAACGTAAATTTCTAGAATTAAGTTGAAAAAGTTGACCGTGTCGTGCGTTATATTTGCCGCATCGTTAACGACCAAATTGAGACTATGCGCCGAGCATGGAACGTAAAATGCACGATTATTCATTTCCAATATTTTTTTTGTAATCCATTGTGTTTTCCACGCATATTCGAACCATTGTCATAACCTTTGCCACGTAAGTTTTCAATATCAAGGTTTAATTGTGAAAATAAATCTAAAACAAAATTTAATAGTCCTTCACCTGTGGAGCTGGTTATCGGACAGATGCCAATAAAACTTTCGCATATTGTAACATTTTTAGTTTCACTGTTTAAAACAACATACCTTATTATAACTGTAATTTGTTCTGTGTGACTTACATCTGGTGTGCAATCTAATATGATAGAGAAATATTTTGATTCTCTGACTTTGTTCAGGATATAATTTTTTATGGTCGTGCCGAGTAAATCAATGATTTCATTCTGAATCTGATATCCTAAATAGTGAGTCATGCGAGTTGAATCGAATTTCGAGGCTTGAATTCTGTGAATATGTTCCCGCATAACTGAATCAAAGGATGCTATCATTTCTATTGCTTTGAGAAAATTACCATTATCATGCTCATATATTATTTTGCACGAGCCCCTAAACGCCAGACATTGATGAGATAAAAATTTTATAACAGCTATGATCTTTTCCAATACATCACATCATTGTTTTTTTCAGATTCTAATAGTCTCAGTTGCATTTGATTTACAGTAGTTTTATTTTTTAACATATGATTTAGTTGGACCCAACATTTTAAATTTTCGCTATGGGAAATGCTTGTTTCGTGTCGTTTTAAGGTAGATGACAGATGTTGCCAATCGGAAAAACCGCTTGGAGCTGACAGACTACTTACAGTTTTACTGAATATTTTACAACAAAAACAATAGACTGAATCTTTTGACGTAGAGTAAACAAGCCATTCTTTGTTAATTTTTTCTCCATTAGGAAGATTTCTAGAGTAATAACTGTTTGCAAATTTTCTTCAATCGATATTAGCAGGAAAATTGTGGTTAAACAGCTGCACGGGACCACGGCTAACCAAAATATTAACAAAATCATTAGTCATACTGGCGGGCCACGAACCGGGATCATCACCACAATCTAAACAGCTACTTGATGACGATAAATTGCTTACAGGTTCTTTAGCACTACTTTCTCTTTTTTTAGTTTCACTGGAGTCTCCTTCTGAAGGACTAACATTTTTCTCTTCAGATACCTCCATAACTTCTAGATTTAAAGCTGCGCTTGTTGAAGCTACATCTACGTCAACATTCTCTTGACATTCAGAGTCCCTATTTTCTGGTTTGCTAAAAAATTTCTCAAGAGATCCCACTAGTTTTTTTTTCTCTGTATCTTTTTCTCGTTTTTGCCGTCGAAATTGAGCTCCTGAAATTTTTTTCCTTTTTTGCGGTTCCTGGAATTTTTTTGAAAAAGTTTAGTATACGGTTGTACAAAAGTAACTTAAATCCCAAAAGGGGGTCGATCATTCCACCCATTATTGCGAACAACCTTTACTAGGGGGTCAACACTGAAATCGCGAAAAAAATCAGCTTTTCCATACATTTTGTATGGAATAGTTATTTTTTTTCGCGATTTCACCGTTGACCCTATAGTAAAAGTTGTTCGTATTTATGTGTAGAATGACTCCCTTTCGGGATTAAAGTTACTTTTGTTACACCCTGTATAGGTATAATTTTAATATTTTTTTTTATAAATCTTCACTCTTAAGTTGTATAACAGAAAAAATACCCTTTAAATCACAATAATAATCACAATACTACTGCGAAAAAAAATGTTCATACCTACTGCACACAAATGTAATGGAATAACTAATTTTTTTCGCGACTTCAGAGTTGACCCCATAGTAAAAGTTGTTCGTATTGATTAGATGGAATGTCCCCTTTCGTTACTTAAGTTACTTTTGTTACACTCTGTATTAATTTTAATAAAATTTTTTAATAAATCTTTACTTTAAGTTTTTTCAGTAAAATAACCTTTAAATTTTACATGAATACCTGCTGTTTATATGAATGCGCCCATATGCTGATTAATTAAACAAAGACACTTACCATAATTATGATTTTTGCGCCGACGGATAATATAAATAATTTTCTAAATTATTTTATAGTCACACTTCGCACAAAAATATACAGAATATTATTAATTTTAAGTACCCTGGACCGTTTCCGGATCTCACATTAGGGCTATAACCAAATAATTGAAGTTTGTTGTTCACTCACATCACTTTCGCATTTGTGTTAAATAAATAAAAACAAAGAAATGAGTATATAGTTTTAAGGATTTCCCTGATATCTGTGAGATTTCCTATTTCGCATAGAGCACGATACGGATTAACTTTGTTCTCATGAATTTCAATAGATGGCGCTATGTAATGCTACGATATAAAAGAAATATTTGGGCGCCGTTCATCATATTATTTTTATAAGGATAATCTTTTTAGTATTGTGAGGTGACAATGTCTGAATTTTAGTCGATGATTGTCTGATTTGCCGCCCCCCTGAATGCGCCGCCCCCCTGAATGCGCCGCCCGCGTGCATTACACGCCTTGCACGCCCGCTTATGGCGGGCCTGCCTCTTAGTTTTTGAAAGTAGGATAACACCCGTTACATATACCAATCATATTATTATTCATTATACTTTGTGAAACTCAAGACTAGTGTTTTTTCTCGATTGTTATAGTATTCAAAGAGTGAAAACCCCACCAATTGTCCACGATCATTTTCCTAGTGGTTGAAATCCTTTAAGTGCATATCAAATAAAAAGATCCTTTTATATCAAAGAACTGTACAAATTCTTAAATATATGTGATTTTTCTCCTCTAGACTAATAGATCAATGAGCAATAAAAACGTGAGGTTCAGAATTAAGTTGTAAGGATTACTTGTTTTAAATATTAATTTCCTGTTCTTTAGTATTCCCCACTTCCTTAGCAGCAATTTGTCTCGTCTCAACAGAAGCCCGAGTATCAATAAGCTACATTTCATTCATAGTATGAATGCATTCGCTACGTCTCCTTTTCGCTTTTTGAAGGGGACATCTCGAAACTTCTTAGACATTTTAACGGTCTTGGGATATTCGCAGCTGCCGTATCGAAAAAAATCGACGTCTGCGGTCAATAAAACTAAATCTCTGACAGGCCTCCATATCTCACAACTTCCCCGTCCGTGTCTCATGCCGTTCCGATTCTGTCTATTTTCTATTTTTGTTCGAAACAGGGGAAAATCATTAACAAAAACCATTAACCAGGACCTACGACTGATTGGTTTTTATCAATCACTTTCGAAGAATGCTGTCTTAGCGTTGAGAGTAACAAGAAAACGCATTTTTTTACGTCGCCTTCGATTTTGTTACAATACATACAAATCTTCAGTTGTGGAAATCCTTGGGCCATTTAAAATAATTTAATCCATTTACTTTATTTGAAAAAAACTTATTTCTTTCGTTGAATAAAACAGAGTAATTTTTTTCTCTCTGACGGTGGCTGAACAATTTATCTACAGTTGCAAAGTTAAATTTCCAATAACTAACGATTTTCGAATAACGCAATTAACCTAGCCTTCAGAATCATTTTTTTATATGACGGGAAAAACGTTTGACCGTTCATCTCTAATAGCAGGTAACAAAATATCCCTTTTCATAGAATTGATTTTTTTTTCTTCAGGAAATACTTGATTCTCCTTTCCCGGGAGTATACAAGTGTCTTCACTGAAAGGATCATGAGAAGTTTCTGGGTAACGCGTTTACCAATCAATTTTGTGATTACTTTAAATGGATACTGATCTACAATTTGAAATTTCAGAGCATTACCACTTCCGCGTATACACGTCATCGCCTACAACTTTTGCTATTTCGAATGGCATGGTCTACTTTTCAACTTATTTTATTAAAGAACATTCTTTATCAAAGATCACTTGTTAAGATTTTTCCAATCAAAAATTAGCCACTGTTGAGCTATGATTTTCATCAAAATCGTAGGATTTATAGTGTTATCTTCTTTGCCAAAAAGCATTGACTCATATCGAAGTAAGATTATAATTTAATTTTTTAATTTAATGAGAAAAGTGTTATTTTTGAGGGCCACGATACTATTTCATATACAAGATTCATTGGCTTAGGTTTCCCTGAAATAGCTCATTTTCATTGTAGTTGCGATGTCATCAAAAACCTGCAGTTCCATCAGAAAATTAAATCATTAGGCTGTGAAACATAGAAACAGATAGAGTGGATTCAATTCCGATGCCTCAATTTGACGTTAAGTTTCAAAGTTGTCATCTTTGTTATTTAAAAAAGCATAATGTCTATTTTCTATTTTTGTTCGAAACAGGGGAAAATCATTAACAAAAACCATTAACCAGGACCTACGACTGATTGGTTTTTATCAATCACTTTCGAAGAATGCTGTCTTAGCGTTGAGAGTAAGAAGAAAACGCATTTTTTTACGTCGCCTTCGATTTTGTTACAATAAATACAAACCTTCAGTTGTGGAAATCCTTGGTCCATTTAAAATAATTCAATCCATTTACTTTATTTGGAAGAAACTTATTTCTTTCGTTGAATAAAACAGAGTAATTTTTTTCACTCTGACGGTGGCTGAACAATTTATCTACAGTTGCAAACTTAAATTTCCAATAACTAACGATTTTCGAATAATGCAATTAACCTAGCCTTCAGAATCATTTTTTTATATGACGGGAAAAACGTTTGACATTTCATCTCTAATAGCAGGTAACAAAATATCCCTTTTCATAGAATTGATTTTTTTTTCTTCAGGAAATACTTGATTCTCCTTTCCCGGGAGTATACAAGTGTCTTCGCTGAAAGGATCATGAGAAGTTCCTGCGTAACGGGTTATCCAATCAAGTTTGTGATTACTTCAAATGGATACTGATCTAAAATTTGAAATTTCAGAACATTACCACTTCCGGGTATACACATCATCGCCTACAACTTAGCTATTTCGAATGGCATTTATCAAAGATCACTTATTAAGATTTATCCAATCAAAAATTAGCCACTGTTGAGCTATGATTTTCATCAAAATCCTAGGATTTATAGTGTTATCTTCTTTGCCAAAAAGCATTGACTCATATCGAAGTAAGATAATAATTTAATTTTTAATTTAATGAGAAAAGTATTATTTTTGAGGGCCACGATACTATTTCATATACAAGAAGCACAAAAATTACTTGTCAACTTAGTAAAACTACATTGTCAAATTTTGTTTTATATACGAGTACCTATTTTTCACTTCATTCGAACCCTATTTTAAATTCATTGGCTTAGGTTTCCCTGAAATAGCTCCTTTTCATTGTAGTTGCGATTTCATCAAAAACCTGCAGTTCCATCAGAAAATTAAATCATTTGGCTGTGAAATATAGAAACAGATAGAGTGGATTCAATTCCGATGCCTCAATTTGACGTTAAGTTTCAAAGTTGTCATCTTTGTTATTTTAAAAAGCGTAATGTCTATTTTCTATTTTTGTTCGAAACAGGGGAAAATCATCAACAAAAACCATTAACCAGGACCTACGACTGATTGGTTTCTATCAATCACTTTCGAAGAATGCTGTCTTAGCGTTGAGAGTAACAAGAAAACGCATTTTTTTACGTCGCCTTCGATTTTGTTACAATACATACAAAACTTCAGTTGTGGAAATCCTTGGTCCATTTAAAATAATTTAATCCATTTACTTCATTTGAAAGAAACTTATTTCTTTCGTTGAATAAAACAGAGTAATTTTTTTCACTCTGACGGTGCTGAACAATTTATCTACATTTGCAAAGTTAAATTTCCAATAACTAACGATTTTCGAATAACGCAATTAACCTAGCCTTCAGAATCATTTTTTTATATGACGGGAAAAACGTTTGACATTTCATCTCTAATAGCAGGTAACAAAATATAACTTTTCATAGAATTGATTTTTTTTTCTTCAGGAAATACTTGATTCTCCTTTCCCGGGAGTATACAAGTGTCTTCGCTGAAAGGAGCATGAGAAGTTTCTGGGTAACGCGTTTACCAATCAATTTTGTGATTACTTTAAATGGATACTGATCTAAAATTTGAAATTTCAGAGCATTACCACTTCCGGGTATACACGTCATCGCCTACAACTTTGCTATTTCGAATAGCATGGTATACTTTTCAACTCATTTTATTAAAGAACATTCTTTATCAAAGATCACTTGTTAAGATTTATCCAATCAAAAATTAGCCACTGTTGAGCTATGATTTTCATCAAAATCGTAGAATTTATAGTGTTATCTTCTTTGCCAAAAAGCATTGACTCATATCGAAGTGAGATTATAATTTAATATTTTAATTTAATGAGAAAAGTGTTATTTTTGAGGGCCACGATACTATTTCATATACAAGATGCACAAAAATTACTTATCAACTCAGTAAAACTAAATTGTCAAATTTTGTTTTATATACGAGTACCTATTTTTCACTTCATTCGAACCCTATTTTAAATTCATTGGTTTAGGTTTCCCTGAAATAGCTCCTTTTCATTGTAGTTGCGATTTCATCAAAAACCTGCAGTTCCATCAGAAAATTAAATCATTAGGCTGTGAAACATAGAAACAGATAGAGTGGATTCAATTCCGATGCCTAAATTTGACGTTAAGTTTCAAAGTTGTCATCTTTGTTATTTTAAAAAGCATAATGTATGTTTCTCTTTTTTATTGTAGAAAATTGAATTCTGAACAATTTTTTCTTATACCATTGCCACCTGAAATCAACTGAAAGGAAGATATGAATTTTTCAATCGGAATTTTGCGATTTTTAGTTGTCTCTTAGAAGGCATCATAAAAATACTAAAGATCGTTCAATATCGATTATTTCCAGATCGTTGAAAATTAAGAGCCTCATTCAGCAGAATTCAATGCATTTAGAATCTTTACGGTATACAGGATGTTTTCAAAGCATGTGGCAAATCGTAGTACATTCAAAGGTACAAAAGTCCGTTTTTTCAAATCAGACTACCTATTTTTGCACACACCATTAACAATATATATATATATATATACAAACAAATTCATTCAAACCTAATGCTGGAGCCCATGGTGAGAATCTGACGAGGTGCCCACGGTGAGAATTTCACTTTTATACAAGATAATGCTCCTCCGTACACCAGAAACCTCGGGCGACATTATCTTGAAAAAGAGGAATCGCCATTTTGGACTGGCCAGCTTGCTCTCCAGACCTAAATCTTATCGAACATTTATGGAATTATCTCAAAAGAAATTAGATCGCGCCAGGATAATCAAAGAACCCCACAACAGCTCATCCAAGCCGCCATAGAAGAGTGGCAGAATATCACCCCAGAAGAGGTCGAAAACCTAATCCAAAGCATGCCTAGACGGATTCAGTCTTGTATAAGGGCAAGAGGAGGTAATACAAGCTACTGAGGTCGAGAAAAAAAAAACTACTCCTTGAGAAAACAATTTTCAATTTTTTCACTACATGCGGAAAGAATCATATTTCAAAGGACTAATTAAGTTCATGAGTTAAGAATATATAATATTCGAAGCAGACAAAAATATTATTTTAAATGTCAACCCACGTTATGAAGCAATAAATCAATTGCCCAGAAGGCCAGAATGTAAAAAGTGTATCAAATATTCATTGACCACCAACAATACCTTCAGGACCCCAAAAATCCGTCAAAAATCCATCAAAACATCTCCGTTGCCTCTCAGTTGTCAATCTAGCATATTCCTAAGTATTGACTTGGTTTCCCTTTTTCAACTTTTTTCTCATTATTCTCATTCCGCCCTTCCGTTCGATACAACATATCTACCAACATTTAAAAACGTAATTTCCTAGCGATATTCTGAAAGAATGTTGTGGTTCGTAAAGCATTCAAATTGTGAAATATCTATCCTTCAAAGAACTGTCCGCCTCGTCTTTGTACTCGGATATGACGCTTTTGCCTGCTTGAAAAAGGAACAGTCTAACATACTGGTAAATAGGTGGATTTTTTCTCTATTATTTTGTGTTTTCTAAGATGCACCACGACTAGAAGTGAGTGTAACGCAGTTATTTTTAACGTGTCGTTATTCGAAAATGGCATATGGGACGGTATTCTAATGTTGGAATATCCGACTTCCTTTATATTTTTTATCTGGCTGGCCTGTGCGGTTCGCCAAGTATTTTGTCGGAGACTTTATAATACAGACATTTCACGGTACTTACTTACTTAAGATCAAAAGGGCCTGGATTCGGTAGCCATTATCTAAGGTGATTACAGGGAATTAAGTTACCGACATTGTTATTTTCGTATATTTCAACAACTCAATTAGATGTTCTGTTTATATTGCTTGACAAAATTGATGATACTAATATACACACATGTCAGAGATGTAGGAATTTGGTATTTCTTGTTTTGTGATTTTACTACTAATATTAAAGATGAAAGAATCAATCAATCAATCAAGAATCATGTATAACACAATAATAACAGAAACTGGATATCCTCTTTGCAGAAAACAAAAGAAAAGCTAAATATTATAAATTTTTCTTGAAGTGATATTAAAACAGAAAAATACCATTGAGTTAATTCTAAGGCGACGTCAGTAAAAAATAGAACTTCTTCACGAATTGATTAGTTTCCTACTCTTTTAAGTATCCTTAAACTTATTCAAAATTAATCGATCGGCGAGAGCCTGCGGAGTACCCGGTCCCCACAGCAGGTGTTTTAACCGTCATCCCCTGGAGTATTATGTCAATTTGAAAAAAACGAGTTTATTTTCAACTACAAAATTGGCTGCATGGCAAGCACAATAAAATTAATCCAAACGATTGAGGGTGGGAGTTGCAAAATACCTCGTTGAATCCTGTCAGAATGACACCGCCAAATATTTTGAATTTAATATTTTGCATTTGTAAGACAAACTGCGGTAACTAGTGCGGACGCAGGAAGCATGGGTTAGTTTGTAATTTAGCCAGCAAACGAGTGGCGGAACAGATACTATAAGTGAAGTACAGGGAAAGCTAGGCAAGGACGACCTCAAGCAATAACGGCGACTAATGACCGTTATTTCAAAAATTTTCTCGTTGAGACAACTTTTCGTTACAGCTAGATACCTTCCAATGCAGCTTCGATATAACAGTAGAGAATTAGCGTTGAAATGACATGTAAACGTCTAAGGAAATTAGATTTGACGCCTCATATTCCAGCTCGATACCCAGCTCTAACCGCAACACATCGATTGATATTTTCCAGGGAACATGTAAATTGGTTAGAAGCTAACTGAGAGAGAGTTTTGTTTTCAAACGATTCGACATTTTTTTTGCGATCGATGTTCCCTTATGTACAGACGTCAAATGGGAGATTTGTCCGGTGAAATTTTTTACCTACCTATGGTTTGATGAAGTTTCTTTGAACGCCCGTACTGATGAATAATGAATAGTGAAACCTTGAATGCTTAGAGGTACGTCACAGGTATTTTAGAAGAACATATTGTAACATTTGCGGCAATCATGGGTGGACTTTTTGTTAATCCATCATAACTAAATTCAAAAGGTATCGAAATAGTCTCGATTACGAAATTTTTGCCGATCTCCTCGGTGTAAAAACTCAATTAGAGAAGACTATGATAAACATATATCCTCTACTGAGGATAACATCATTAAAAATCCCAAGTCATTCTGGTCATACGTATATGAATGTAAAAAAGTTGACCCAGTCCCACCGGTTATGAATCTCAATATCGAACGCGTTTAGTGAATATTTTGCTAGTGTGTTTGAGGACCCAAAAAAAACAGTTATTTACAAAAAAGAACAAAAGTCTTGTTCATCAATTTCGTTAACTAAATTTGAATTTTCTACTATTACTGATAAAATATCAAGCCCTAATATCGCTAAGGGTCCCAGACCTGATTTCATTCCTCCCTTTTTCATAAAATCGTGTGGCCCGGCTCTGTCTGTGCCCTCACAAATAATTTCTACTAAATCTCTGGAAGCATGGGATATTTCCGAATAAGTGGAAAGTTGCAAAAATTGCACCTATTTTCAAAAGTGGCAAAAAATCTTATTTCTAACTATAGGCCAGTCTTCGTTATGAATCAATTTGGCCAAATTTTTGACTCAATTGTCACCGATTATCTTTTTTATCTATGTATCTCAAAGCTGACCAAAAATCAACATGGGTTTCTTAGAGGAAGATCAGTACTGACAAATTTGACTGCATTTATAAATTTTGGGGCTTTGATGATGCGGTACAAACTAATGCAATTTACACTGATATGGTTAAAGCTTTCGACAAGGTGCATCAAGGTAGATTAATTGATATATTGTCCGATGGTGGAGTGGATATAATCGTATCTGTCGAATAGGATACAATACGTTGCTATAAACAGAGTAGCCTCATCTCTTGCCTCGGTTACTTCTGGGATTCCTCAGGGATCCCATCTTGGCCTTCTCCTTTTCGCCATTTATATGAACTTTATGCTAATGACCTAAAAATTTATGGAAGGACGAGTCCCATAAGATGTTGAGTTGTTTCAGAATTACTTGGATCGTTTCTTTTACTTTTTTCAATCTAGGTATTTTATGCTTAATATAGATAAATGTCAGCACATCATTTTCAGAAATAATGTCAACATCATACATACATCCATGTCTCTTGGGAGGTTACGATAATTCAAGTAGATCAAGATTATCATTTATTCCTCACATTAATAATATCGTCACGAAAGTGCTAGTGGATTAGTGAAAAAATTTTCAACATATCTAAAGTTCTTCTGAATAAAATTGAATTTGTGTATTCAGAGAAAAGTATCATCTGAAAATTTTATTCTTCTAATTGATGTACTATAGATTGTTAAAAACCTGTATTGTATAGGAGCTATACCCAAATATAATGAAATTTTGTCAGAATTTTTTCTTCGAATAAAGTTCTGAAAATTTCTCCTGATAGGTAAAATTTCATTGGTAGCTTCAATATTACAGTTCGTTGAAAAATACTTTGCGTTTGGTAGAAATATCGAAATACATGCATTTAAATGTTCAATAGTGTTTAGAATTGTGCGGAAATGCTTTAAATTTATACTGTTTATTCCTTGTGTCTCATTTAATTGTATGCGCTCTTGATAATAGAGCTATGTTACCTTTATTTCTAACAAAACAGAAAAGTTTTTCACAAGGGGACAATTTGGGGTTACTTTTCAATAATTGAACGGTTGTTATTTTTAAACGACAGGACGGAATGGCACCAAAATAGCATAATGAGTGAAACAATAGCTTTTCAATGATGTATCAAATGCCGGCTATTGATGTTTTCATAAAAGACAAATGAATTTTATCAAAAAGTGCCAAAAAATTGAGTGTTTTTCATAAAACTTAAAAAATGCCGAATTGTTGAGAGTACTTTCTCTTACACTCTTTTTTACTCTGAATAAAAATTTAATTTTGAAAAAGTTCATTATTATCTATGTTTGGAACAGAAAGTTTAAATCTAATATTTTCTTGCTGGAACTTGTTGAATATACTATCCTAAATCGTTAAGAACGAAAGGTTTATTCTTTCAGTACGCTTTGCCGAGCAGGTAAATAACTGAAAAAAGAAGTATACTCACATAGTGGAACTGCAAATCATTCTGAATCCTTAATCCCTTTCATGCAAAAGGTAGGTACTCGAGGAATACGTGAATGAACAGCTTGACCACTGAAGTAGGCGATGCACATTTTTAGTGAAAAAACTTGAAGGTTTCGGAGAATTGTTTACTTTGAAAAGGAGATATTTTGTACCTAAACTTCGTTATTCATATTATACGAAATATATTACTATAAGAGTATTTATGTAATATACACTACGCACAAAAACTATGAGCTTCAAATCTGTTTATTATGTTATGTTATATTAATACAGTACTTCATGAAATTATTGCACAGCTAACATTTTGCTGAATTATTCGAAATCATTCATTTTTTTTGTGTTTTTGCCGCATTGCTTGCTTCAAGGATATAATAAGTTGAGATTTAAGCATAATAATATGTCTACGACAGAAAATAATGAAGAAAATTAGAAAATGAATCCTGAAGAAGGATCTGAAACAAACGTTTGGGTATTTCTAAGACGTACTTTTCATTCAGATGGAATTTTTGATTAATACTGATTATGGTGGATCTTATTAAGACCTGGTCCGTTGAAGTCCAAACGAAATAACATCCTGCAGATCGATTCATGATTCATGGTTACCTTTTCATGAAATCCCATATGCGGCTAACTGGGTTCAGATCAGGATTCCGCGGATGTCACCTCGTAATATCAATTCCGGCTTCAACAAGCCAACTTTTCTTTTTGTAAACGCGACACAAACATAACATAACTCACTACACAAACAGACAAGCTACTGCTATTGCAATAGCGACAGGGAAACGAGTTTTTTCCACAGGTTTTTCCACTCGTTTATTGAATCATATGCAAGATAGAGTATGGTTCCTCTGTTACATTTCCTGTGCTTACACTTTAGGGGCAATCGGAGGAGGCATGATGCGAGTTTAGATGCACAATTAAGGAACATGCATGGTCTGTTTTTTCCGCTGGTATTCTATTTATTCGCTTGTTTCTTATGATTGTGTTTTTTTCTGACGCACACCAAAATTATAGGTATTAACATTTATTGTGTAAACGAAAATGTTGCCTAATATAACATATATAAATATATATTTCGACTTTTATATGGTTTATATAGACATATCTTCAAATGCAGGTACTGATCATGACATATATTGCATTCACTGTTCTCTCAACAGTGAATGCAATATATGTCATGACCAGTACCTGCATTTGAAGATATGTCTTCCCAAACCATCCAAAAAGTCGAAAGGAAAGCTTTCTGCCATGTTGCATTAGGCAACATTTTCGTTTACACCTCTGAGAACTCTTCAGCGTTGATCATTACTGAGTAAACTTAATCTGGACTCATCACTCTATAGAATGAGCTCACAATCTTGCTTATTCGAATGAACATGTTCTCAAGCAAACTGAATTCAATCTGGACGGTTCTTAGTAATGAGCTCAGCAGAAAAAGTCATAAAAACATATGGTGCCTTGATAAAAGTACTTACATTCAACATACTAAAGGAGGTGCGATAATTCTTGGAATAGTGTATTTTTCATGTTTTATGCTTTGAATCGTAGTATCAGAAAAGAAACATACTTTCTTCAGTTTAACACTATGATTTACTAATGAAAAATTTATGTTAACTCAAGTACTCTCATTGATTTAACAATTAGTTCGTGGTATGTTATTTGAACAAGTCAATAATAGGATAAATTTAATAAAAACATAAAAAAAACAACCTAAAATTCTATTTCCGTTCGAATTAAAAATGGCCGACTTCCTCAAATATTAACGATTTTCCCCGCGCATTAAAAAAATTTTAGCGGTCGTAATGAATCAACTGCGTAATTCAATAACTAGATTCAACCTGTCCTATCGATATCAAATTGCGAAAGTTATAACAGAAAAAAACTGTCCGGTTTTCTCTGGCGCGCCCTTTATATATGAATAGATCGTTATTTGGATTTGGAAAAACCAGATATTAGGTATTCATTCAACAACTATTGAAAGAGGGTTATTATTTGAATACCTCGAAAATTTGGGATTTACTTATACACTAGTCTGGTCCTTCATTATCTTAAAATTGTCATTAAATGGTAATTTGAATATTTAAACTGATTCCAGGTAATTGAGTTTTTACCCTTTGGGGCAATGTAAAACTTTCAATTTTCAACTTTCTATCTTGTTCATTTTAAGGAATAAAATTTGATGTTCTATATCTAATTTTGAAGGAACAACCTATGTAGAAATTATTGCAGTTTTGACAACTTAATTTATAAACTACCGAAACTACCGATTAACTAAAATTCTCTTTATAATTTAAATAAGAGTGATGCCAATTCATTTTGAGGTCTGAATACGATTCTTGTGGTTGTCAAGCTAATCTGAAAATTTGTGATAAAAATATTTCGCCCTTAGAAACTATCTCCTTCAGGAGATGAAATGGAAATCATTTCAAATAAACCTCTGTTAGAATATATTTTATATTTCTTTCTCAAACAACAACTTCCTTTAACACAAGTCTAAATTACCGATTTGTGAAATAGATAGGCTACTGGCTTAACATAGACACACTATGTAGCGTTTATACCCAAACAAACCAGATCTCAACCCCATAGAAAATAGTTTAATGAAAAATACCATTTCCGGAAGCAACAGAACATTCAAACTCGATGACGCGAGCAAGTAATTAATATAGCTGAAGAATTATGAGGAAAAGTTTGCGGACGTGTTAAAGAAGTAGAGAATGCCTAAAACGTCTCTGTCTATACTTCACAAGTCAGAATTGCCTAACAATATATATATAAGACCAGTATTACTATATGTTTTTGGGGTCGATGAAAACAAATCCGAGGACTAAATCGCTCTTTCACGTCAGGATTTTTCATAACCTCAAAAATTAACTCCAAAGACCATATAAATCAGGCAGACATCAACTTTCGGGCTTTATAATCTTAAAAACCGCTTAACCGTTTTAACCACGTAGTCCCATGACTCTGTAAACTCAAATACTAAATACCCGATAACTTCATAACCTCAAAATTCAACCCAGAAACAGTGATACGCAATTGTGTTACTGGAATATTGCACTAAATGGGCTGTTGCCAACTTAAAAACTCCCATATAACCTTATAACTTGACCATTTAAACCTCCATAACTTATGCTTTAAACCCCGCTAACTTAAACTTTCAAACCCCCATTAACCCATAATGTAAGTTCCGAATTCCTGTACCTTCATATACTCCGTTTTAGGAATGAGATTAATTCCCACGATGATTGGATTTGGTGTTTTACATCAGTTTTCTAGTATTCCTCTATCTTACAGCTTACATGTTACTTGATTGGCTGAATATGGTTCGCAAGGTGACTGCCCTAGGTGGCAAGACTAGTTCCCTTAAGACGTGGTCACCCCAGTCGTGAAATATCAAACTTTGGCTTAAAGATGAAAACTCAAAATATCTTGACGGTGAAAAACAATCTATAACAATAACATATCTCTGGAATATATATTTTTAAAATGAACAGAATGAATTTGACTTACCCTTGGAATAGCAGATATCGATCTAGGTTAATACAACAAAGGAAAATTCGAAATCTCTCCACTCAGCCATAATCTCACACAGTAAACTTTCAAACCCGCATTAACCCATAACCTCAGTGTTGAACTAATCTCACACCCATAGCCTTTCAATCTGACAATTTCAATTCTATAACATCAGGGTAACGGGGTATAGAGTCATAAGGGTTCAAAAGCTTAAGATATTGGGTTATTAGGTTCGAGTATACAGAGTTTTGGAGCTACGTGGTTAAAAAGTTATGCGGTTTTAAAGATTATAAAGCCCGAAAGTTAATGTTTGCCTGATTTATATGGTTTTTGGAGTTTATCTTTGAGGTTATGAAATTTTTCGTATTTTTTGTGGAGCTGTGTATTTAAGATAAATAATAATTGAGATAAGTATGGTGTCGTTTGTAAACTTGAATCAAAGATCTTCTGTTGAATTTTTCCAATTTATTTTTCATAAAGTTTGACAATCGATAACGTACGAAATATTTATCGGCTTTTGTCTCTATTGAATACCACAAAAAGATTCAGAAAATTGTTCCTAAAATATTTCACTTCGTGGAGTTCTTCTCACTCATAAATTTAATAAAACAATGTCATAAAATTACTTGAACTAATGAAATCAATTACTTTGAACTATCAAAATATCCCAGAACTATAATTTTTGAGTTTTTAGTAATTTTGAATGAATTATAATTGTTGAGTTTATAGTGAGAACAGCAGAAACTGAAAAATTTTGACCAATTATTTTTAATATTTGTTGTTGTCTTCAATGAAGACCGAGTTCCAAAAATATTTCGTAAGGTTACAAATCTTTTTCAAAATTAATATGAAATGTTTTTCCACCATGAATTTTTTCTCTAATTGTTCAAACGATCTGTATATTTAATGTTGAAGTATGAAAATATATAATGTAATGGTTTTATTTTTAGAATATCTAAAATTGGAGAAATATTTCAAATCTACTGGAACTAAGAAATTTAAATAATGAAGTTAAATGAGAATAATGAAGTTGAAAGAAAATTACAATTGACACTACCTATAAATTACCTATGCCTAGCTAGATCAGAGTCTCTTTATCTCAGTGTGTGAAATCTTCGTTCAGAACCTACGTCCCAAATATAGTCTTAGGAATAATACTCACACTCACTTCATTCAACTAGCTTTATTACAAGATAAATATCGAAATCACAGTAACTGATTATTAAATTACTATAATCAAGGTAACTAAAAGAAAAAAGAACTTAACTAAAAAGTTTAACCAATTTCAATAAAAGGAGTCTCAGACGAGATGAACCTAAACTACATAGTACAAATTTTCAATTTAAAACAATCTGAGCTTTTCAACAAATCGAAACTCAATGATAGAGCTCAGTCAACAATTAGCGAAGATAGAAGAGAACAATTTAATCATAAAGAGAAACACTTAGCTTTTTAGGAATGAGATTAACTCCCACGATGATTGGATTTGGTGTTTTATATCAGTTTTATGGTATTCCTGTATCTTACAGCTTACATGTTACTTGATTGGCTGAATATGGTTCGCAAGGTGACTGCCCTAGGTGGCAAGACTAGTTCCCTTAAAACGTGGTCACCCCAGTCGTGAAATATCAAGCTTTGGCTTGAAGATGAAATCTCAAAATATCTTGACGGTGAAAAAAAATCTATAACAATACCATATCTCTCGAATATATAAAGTGTAGATTAAAGTTAAACCTTGTGTTTTTTATCTCATTTATATCATGGATCTACATCAAGTAACGGCATCCACAATTCAAATGTTGAAGAAAGCGAATACAAGCTTTTTGGCTCTTTGGTATTTTAAGTTGTTACTTAAAAATGCTATAACATCCCAAAACCTGTGGTTTTTAACCACGTGTTTGAAGAGTGAAGTGTGTCCTAAATACATCAAACTCAAGACCAACAACAACAGTTATGCAGCTCGAAGAGCAGTCATCTCTGGACAGAAGATATGGATCAAATCAGAATGCAATATTTTGTTCCACAAACGAGACATCTACAATATTTATCTCAAGGTAATTCATACCGAGTTATTGTACAGACTTCATCCACTTGAATTCGATTCATTAGATTACAATAATAGATTCAAAATTAGATCAATAATACATAATAAATATACCATCCAATACCGCAAATTAAAGTTTCTCGTGTCACGAAAACCGAAACCTACTCCACGTAAAACTAAATTTTCTGACCATCAATTTTTGATGGATTCGTTAACCTTTCTGATACTAATTTCACAACTGATGAAACAAATCTCTTGGAGAAAAGTTTCAAACACAATATTAAATCAAACAAGATAAAATCTGATTTAGAGGAACTTGGCATAGATACTGAAATTTCTCTGAAAAATATTCCTAATAACACTCACCTTAATTATTTAGCATCTAACATTATAAAAATGAATCATTAGCTGACTTTAAACCGAGTAAAGAACAAAATATTTTAAAGGCCATCAAACAAAAATCTCAACTAAATGAAGTTATTTTTACAAAAGCAGATAAGGGTAATACTGTTATTGCGTTAAATAAAATGACTACCTATTTAAAACTCTAAATTTCATTTCGTCCGAAACTATACAATTTTAAACAAAGATCCAATTATTACATTCCAGAAAAATATTAAAATTGCAATAAATGACGCAAAATCTTTAATTAAAGCAATAGATAAGTACAAATTAATTTTACCAATTCCTCAACCACCTCAACTGTATTCACTCATTAAATTGCATAAAGTAAATAACCCCGTTAGACCAGTCGTATCTTACGTTACAGCCCCAGTCGTGAAATTGTCGCACTACCTTATAGATAACATTAAAAATTATTGTTCATTCAAATCAAAATTTTCTATAAAAAATTCTTTCGAATTGATAAATAACATAAAAAACGTTAACCTACCACCTACCGCAAAACTTATTTCGTTTGATGTTGAGAATTTATACCCAAGTGTTCCTCTAGGTGATGTCAAAATATTAATCGAAAACATGTTGAATTCGAATCATGTTAACCACATAATTAAATCAGAAATATTGAATCTGTTGGACGTTTGCATTGAACAAAATTATTTTTCTTTCAACAACATCTATTACAGTAGTGAAAATGGTTTGATCATGGGAAATCCTTTGAGTCCACTTTCAGCAGAGATTTTATGAATAATATTGAACAGAAAATTCATACACATCTACTCATTTCCAAATTTCTTTATTGGTATAGATATGTTGACGACATCTTAGTATGTTTCATTGGAACTACTCGTCAATTAGACTTATTTCTTAATTTCATTAATTCCATCCATTTGAACATTAAATTCACGATAGAAATTGAACAGAACGATTCCATTAATTTTTGGACTTGAAAATCACTAAACGAAATAATAATCATGTTTTTCGGTCTTTCGTAAACCAACACATACTGATACAAATATACATAACTACTCATTACATCCAATTCAACACAAAGTTGCAGCTTTAAACAGCATGGTACATCGGTTACTCAATTTATCTTTGTCAGTAGAAGATTATAATAAAGAGTTAAACATCATCAAACAGATAGCCATTAATAATTCATATAATCCGGATATGATAGATCTAATCATTCGTAAAAACTGATCAGAAAGCAATAAATGAAGTATATCCTATTCATAAAGACTATAAAATATTCAACAGTTCAACATTCTGCGGTTCCGCAAGTACAAATATTAAATCCTTTCTCGTCAAACAAAATCTTAATATAACTTTCAAAACTTCTAATAACTTAGGTAAACATATTAAAAATAATAAATCTCGTGTTAAAAATCAAGTAAATCAGGAATCTATAAACTCAATTGCGGTTCTTGTGATAAAATTTATATCGGTAGGACCTATAGGAGTTTTGGCATAAGAACATCTGAACATAAACGTAGCTTCGATAAAAATAAATCTGATTCAAATTATTCAAACCACTTAATAAAAGAAAACCATTCATTCAATAAAAACTTTGATATATTACATATAAAATCAAAAAATTTAAAATTAGATCTCCTAGAAGCATTAGAAATAAATAGATACAAACATTCGGACAAGCTTTTGAATGAGCAGGTAGATGTGAATTATTCACCCCTACTTAACTTGTTTGATTAGTTTTTAATCACCTTTCATACTAACTGTACAATGGCTCGGTGTGGATTTTCCTGTTATTCATCCAACCTGTTCTACGATTTGTTTATAATACCATACTCTTCATTCTGTTTGTCATTCTTGATAAAGCTGCTGTGTCAGCGAAACGTCGTCGAATTTTTTCAAATAAAGTGTAGATTAAAGTTAAACCTTGTGTTTTTTATCTCACGAATATATATTTTTAAAATGAACAGAATGATGTTGACTTACCCTTGGAATAGTAGATATCGATCTAGGTTAATATAACAAAAGAAAATTCGAAATCTCTCCATTCTCTAATCGAAATAGTTGTCGAGGAAATCCGACAAAATTACCGATAGCGCCTCAGACGATTGGAAGTTTTTCAGAAAATCAAAGAATACTTAATTTCTATTACTGAAAATTATTCACTCCAATCGCTACAACACGGCTCCAATAAAATTACAAACGATTCCGAAGATTTCTAAATGGAAAAGAGAGAATCTAATGAATTCCGAACTTATATAGACTTGGTTCTATAAAAAAACTATCGATTCTCAAAAAAAACTAATAACAAGGGAAATTATTCTCTTCACAACAATAAAGTGGAAACGAAACATAGAATGAGTACTGCTTTCCGTTCTCCCACAGAAACGAGAAAACGATCTTCTTTCAAGTACTGACTTCAAAATTAACCGGTGAACAACCTAGATCAATAACGGCGACACCTTACGGGTATACCTATAATTTTCATTGGGGATCATTACCTGTAGATTCTTGATTCGAATTTCAAACTGTTTGAATATTTAACTTGATGAAAGGAGATTGAATTAGTAATTAAATTATGATAACTGAACTTAAAAGATATGAATGATTAATTCGAGAAATCAAACTGTTACAATAAGATATTTTGAATTTCATCAGTTTCATTTATTCTTATGAGAATTTTAGTCTTCTTCGATAATTTCTGAATTATTACCAGTTTCTGAATTATTGCAAAAACCCTCATACCTTCTTTCATCACATTTGGTAATAAATATAGATTCCAACTAGACTATCAATATTTTGAATTTATTAGGATAACGTATTCTGATCAAAAAACTTCACGAATATGTGATAGATCTTCGAGAATAAAAATAGTGTTTCATTATGATATCCACCAACTGTTCGTGAATTTGTTACAAGCCGATTACTGTAAAATCTGTAATCTACTTGGTGTTTAATGTGAAAAAGATATCTTTTTAAACAACGGATCTATCATAAGAATGAACTTCATGTATATTTAATTTATTTTTCAGTCTAAAGCATTGTTCTGCTAAAATGTCAATATTTGGCCATCTTGTGCTACATGAAATATGATTATTTTGGTGTTCAAGTTTTTCTACATCCCTACTGAGCATTATCCAATAATTTCTATAATTTTTCCGACTGACAATTTCTTTGAAATATTGAAATTTGGAAATATCGACCGTTTCTTCTGAAAGTGACCTATCACCCGAGGCCCGTGGTCACTCTAGGGCAGGTGGTACGTGCCAGAGAGGGCTACTTAGGGTTAGCTTGGCTATTATACTTTTCTATAGACCACATGCGATTTCTTTCAGCGCCAAAAAAAACGGTATGCCCACGACTTTCTTTCGGATTCTTGATCTCGACAAGCCACACAAGCTTAAGTTTTCGAAATACAATGGGCGACGAGAAACATACCGGATTAATAATATATAAAATAGTTACTATAAAGTTACAAACAGATGTGATAATCGAACTTTTTGATTCTGGGAACTACTGACTTGACTTTCATTCAGTTTTCAGATGATGGTTCTATCAAATTTTGCACATTTGTAAAAAATGGATGAAATGTCTTCATGAAAAAAATATAACTAAAACACAAATATAAATAGGTTACTTTGATTGATTTAACAATTAGTTCGTGGTATGTTATTTGAACAATTCGATAATACGATAAATTTAATGAAGATATAAGAATGAGATAAAAAACACAAGGTTTAACTTTAATCTACACTTTATTTGAAAAAATTCGACGACGTTTCGCTGACACAGCAGCTTTATCAAGAATGATAAACAGATTGAAGAGTATGGTATTATAAACAAATCGTAGAACAAGTTGGATGAATAACAGGAAAATCCACACCGAGCCATTGTACAGTTAGTATGAAAGGTAATAAAAACTATTTAAACAAGTTAAGTAGGGGTGAATAATTTACATCTACCTGCTCATTCAAAAGCTTGTCCGAATGTTTGTATCTATTTATTTCTAATGCTTCTAGGAGATCTAATTTTAAACTTTTTGATTTTATATGTAATATGTCAAAGTTTTTATTGAATGAATGGTTTTCTTTTATTAAGTGGTTTGAATAATTTGAATCAGATTTATTTTTATCGAAGCTACGTTTATGTTCAGATGTTCTTATGCCAAAACTCCTATAGGTCCTACCGATATAAATTTTATCACAAGAACCGCAATTGAGTTTATAGATTCCTGATTTACTTGAGTTTTCAACACGAGATTTATTATTTTTAATATGTTTACCTAAGTTATTAGAAGTTTTGAAAGTTATATTAAGATTTTGTTTGACGAGAAAGGATTTAATATTTGTACTTGCAGAACCGCAGAATGTTAAACTGTTGAATATTTTATAGTCTTTATGAATAGGATATACTTCATTTATTGCTTTCTGATACAGTTTTTACGAATGATTAGATCTATCATATCCGGATTATATGAATTATTAATGGCTATCTGTTTGATGATGTTTAACTCTTTATTATAATCTTCTACTGATAAAGGTAAATTGAGTAACCGATGTACCATGCTATTTAAAGCTGCAACTTTGTGTTGAATTGGATGTAATGAGTAGTTATGTATAATTGTATCAGTATGTGTTGGTTTACGAAAGACCGAAAAACATGATTATTATTTCGTTTAGTGATTTTCAAGTCCAAAAATTAATGGAATCGTTCTGTTCACAGTCCACAATTCAAATGTTGAAGATATAAGACTTCACAGTCTCGTATTCACATATTAACATAGTGATTTGAATTGTTTAAATTCTTGTTGAAAATGATACATAAACCCATATAAATAATACATTCTGGTGATTGAAACACAAATAGAATTTTTCACTGTTATTACTACCAAGAAATAAATTGAATTAATAGATCACTGTTACCGCGGTTTCGAACTCTCATTCATCGTCGGACAGTTTGAAAACCCAGTACAAAGTGGCATGAATAGGTCGTTATTTGGATTTGGAAAAACCAGATATTATGACTCTATTTAACAACTATTGAAAAGGAGTTATAATTTGAATACATAGAAAATTTGGGATTTACATAGATCAGTCTGGTCGCTCATTATCTACAAAGTTGTCATTAAAAAGTGATTTGAAAATTTCCACTGATTCTGGGTAATTGACTTTTCTACCATTTGGAGCAATGGGTTGAACTTTGAAATTATCAAAACTCGGAAAAGGGTGGCTATTTTGGATGCAGCGGATAGACAATGTTGAATCTTGTTTATTTTTAAGGAATGAAGTTTTATGTTCTTTATATCTAACTAGCTAACCCGATAGAGTTCGCACTGCCTTAATCGATTAATAAAATACCCAAACTTCTGTATAGAAACTTAAGGCAAACAAAAGAAATCCATAATTAATTAGATCCAATATTTTGAACATGTTTACTAAATTGTTGTCCTGATGAAGAAACATTCGTAATTCTTGGGCAATGGTTTTCTTCATTGTTGGATTGTGAGCACAACTCTTTTCAACTTCCGCATCTGAATTGTACATAAAATAAATTTGTGAAAATCGATGATACGGTAATGGTAACAGCGCCCCCAGTAAGTGATAAATTTCTCCTTGTATCTGTAATGTTTAAAGATTTGTCCAATAATTATTTCCGATATATATTTTAATCCAAACTTGAATATTATAGAAAAAATATCATGGTATGATACCTTGAAAATGGGCACCAAATAGTCCTGTATAATATGTGTAGTGCCAAACAGCTGTTATATTTCTGAATGTTGGCCAAGAAGTGCTCAGAATCATTTCTCATCCCAGAAAGTAAAGGGCGTAAATGATCTGGTGGTGGGACCAATTGTGGCAATATTACTTTGCTAGTAGGTTCACCACTTATTTCTTCTTCTTCTTGCACGGCGCCTTTATGGGCAGCAATCAGGGCGGTTGGCCAATTGTGCTTGCTGTGTTGTATTATTTTGTTTTGTGTCTTGGAAAAACTTTTTGATGAAGCTTGGAAGACTGCTGTAGCTGGCCTCCTGGATCATCCGGGCGCTAGGTGTTTCAGTGCCCAAGGTGTTCAGTCTGGTCACCTTATGAGCGGGACATTCGAAGAGTATGTGTTCCGTTGTTTCGTCATTTTCTATGCAACCACGACACCGTGTTGTTTTCGATAGTCTCATGACGCGTAAGTGTTTGTTGAGTTGATGTCCCGTCAATAGGCCAATTAGTACATGGGTAAATGCATCTCCGAAGCAGGCGTTTTTTCGAACTTTCTATAAAATCGCGTATGAAGGCCATAAAAATATAAAAAAATTAACTTCAAGCGAAAATTTATTAGTTTTGGGTCTCATGAATTGAATCGGGTTCGAACATTAAATAAATTTGTTACAGGAAGGCAGAAAAATATCCCGCAAATTAAAATGCTTCTTTTGGAAGACCCTCTGCAGTGGTAAAAAAAAGGAGGTACGAGTTATTCGGTAAAGTGAATTCTGAAAATTCACACTACACAAAAATGTGTTCTTCTTGTTTTGTATAGAGCCAACGTACTTACATCATAATAACATAACTTGTTTCCTAAAATTAAACCTATAGAATTGGAAAGTGTGAAAAATAAACAACTACCATCCCAATAGACTTTTTATCCAGGGACATTAGTTCATATACCCTCTTCTTTGGTTGCGGCTCCTTCATGAGCCTTACAATATTTAAACTATTATCATTCCCCTAACTGTTAACGATTTATCAGTACAATAATCAATTGCTGGATCATAGTGGCATGCAGCTCGTTCAAGAATCACAGGGGCACAGCGTCTGCGGATTCGCTCAGTTTTATTATGTCGTGCTTGCTGTTGTATTATTTGATGTGCACGAACTCGTTGCATTCTAAGCCTATCTACTTCATTGTTACTCACTAAATAACGCAATTCTGATATGGCAATACGACTATTTTCTTGAGCTGTCTCCCTCTGGTCATCAGTGCGGTTAGCACGTGAGGTACCTCTTCGCACATTTGATTCACTGCGACGTAAATTGTAATTAATCAAAGTAAAGAAATTTTGCGCTAACTTAGCAGTTAACTGTCACTTTCACAGAATATCAACAAAAAATAGCACATTACTTGGAATGTCACTATCACAAAGGATCACAAAAGTAAAGAAAGTTCTCGCGCACAAAGATAGAAGGATGCACTCTGAAGTGCGAAAGAATGGATTGACAATCTAATGTCAAATATTATGGTTGCGTTCAGAAATTCAATTTGTTACAAAAGTTAAGATTTATCAATCTTTAACAACTGAAGTTACCTACATTGCTAAGACAACAGTGAGTGATTATAATTTAATATGAACTTTATTTGATAGCAATAAACTTTAAATTGACTCTACATTTTATTTAGAAAACGTTTGGGAAATGAAAAGGGCTATTTTCATAGTATTCCCGGCAGATATTCGAATTTTTCTCACCTTTAAACCTTCCCTAGACCTCCACGAACATTCCAGGCCAAGATAAGATAAATCCGTTCAATCGTTCTCGAGTTTTAGCGAGACTACCGAACAGCAATTGATTTTCATATATAGATTTCGAAGGAACGGCCAGTTTGACCTGTGTAGAAATTAGTAGAAAGAAAACCACCTTTTTAGTACATCGGTAAATTTATCTCCAAAACAGATGTTTTTTCGAACTTTCTATAAAATTGCGTATGAAGGCCATAAAAATATAAAAAAAATAAATTTACACGTTTATTTATTATTTTTGAGTCTCATGAATCGAATCGCGTTCGAACAATGAATGAATTTGTTACAAGAAGGCAGAAAAGTATCCGGAAAATTAAAACGCATCTTTTTTTTACACCCACTTCGGTGGTAAAAAAAACAAAAAGTGGCAAAGAAAAATTTTTGCACATATTAAAACCTTCATAACAATCTATTAAAAAAAATATAATTATATATAATAATAATTTTTTTTCAAATATATGAAAACTGCCATTTCTTTTCAATTTAGAAAGTAAAAGTCCCTTAAGAAATGAAGTTTTATTTTATTTTTATTTAAATTACCTATAGAATTTTTAGCACGGAAATAAAGTGATGACAACTTCTTCAAGATTTTCTTATGATAGAGGTGAAAAATTGCTCTATAAATCATTGAATTGTAAACAGAAATTTCTATATATATATATATATATATATATATATATATATATATATATATATATATATATATATATATATATATATATATATATATATATATATATATATATATATATAGGGGTTTCACCCCGACGAGTTGCCCATATATCTGTTCATGCAATCAAACTGATTTCATGAAAAATATAAATCCACCACCCGGTAATTAATACCATTGCCAGGCAATGATTATAATCAAAACATATCTTGGAATAATTATATATTAGGATAACGTTAAATGTTATGAGAATATATCAATCTACCAGAATATATACATACTATAGCATCATCAGACAATGATATCAATGTACCAACGAGTAGTGTCAGAGGCTTTCTCCCCGGAAAAATCCAGTGTACGGACCTTAGTCAAGTAACACTGAATGTTACTCATTAATAGTTTCCTTTGTGTGAAGTGGTGAACGATCGAATAGAATACTGCTCTGAATATAAATATGACAAAATTGTCAGTTAATTATATTACATTTACATCTTAAGAAATCTACTAGCACAGTAGTGCTAGTGCTAGTAGATTTCTTAAGATGTTGAAGTTAATTTAGCTAATTGAGTGGAAAATTGATGTATCTTAAATTGATATTTGATGGTTAACCTCTTTCTCGAATTTAAATTTTATTTTCGGATGAATACTGTTTATGATTTGAGAAAATCATAAAACAAATACTACCAAGTAGGTTAGAATTTAGTATATTGTTTTCTATACTAGACATAAATATATCTACCAGAAGGGAGCTTAGTGATGATCCCATCGCAAGACCGCTTTGTTGTTCATATATCTTTTCGTTAAGTTGAAAATAATGAAGCTGTTTGATTAACTTCGAAATAATTATAAATTCACAATGTATTAAAGGGTCAACATGTGATTGTTATAATATATCAGACGATAAGTTAATACTTTCCTCTCTCGGAATGGTTGAAAACATGTTATCTACTCTAAACTTAGGAGGTACGAGTTATTCGGTAAAGTGAATTCTGAAAATTTAAACTACACAAAATGTTTTCTTCTTGTTTTGTATAGAGTCAACGTACTTACATCATAATACTTGTTTCCTAAAATATTAAGCCTATAGAATTGGAAAGTGTGAAAAACAAACTGATAAAATTCTCCACAGCTGCTTTATTTTCTATTTAAGTTAAACGTTAACAATACACTCTCCCACATAATAGGCAATATTATAACCATTTTGCAATTTTAAAAGTATCAACTCGTTATGCTTTTTGTAACCAAATCTTCAGGGATGAAAGAAGCAAGTCACGATCCTTAAGATTTCAAAAATAACCACACGCGTGACAGAGTTTCGTGAAAAATATGCCTCCGTATTCCCTTTAAAAAACCCCGGTGAATGAGCGAATTACGTCGTATTGAAAATGCTTGTCGGATTTATGATTTATGGACCGCAGATGAGTGATGATATTTTCGAGACAAGCTGTAGACGAGGAGTAGTTCTTGAACTTTTTTATATACTCTTCGAGAAAATGTATTTCGTTGAATACGGTGAAACAATTGTACCAATTTGAATGTAGCATTCAAGATATCACCATTTTCAAAGGTTTGATACTCTGGAAAACTGGAAAAACTCCATGGAATAAAGAAATGAAATCAATTTTTCGACATTTCTCATAACAATCTCCATGAAGGAATTAGAAATTGCTCAATATTTTGGCAAAATATGGATAATCATGATTTTGTCTTTGCGATAAATCAATTTTTTGAAAAATTACGTTCTCGAAAATAAATTGTACCATCTGCACAGAATCGAATTTGTACTGATCTTTTTTTGAAGGATTATATTATCAGGCAGAAGTTGAAATGGTTCTATCAATTATTATGTAGTTGACAATGATAACGTTGACGAAATTAAATTCTTCTTCATTATTTTATCAAGTTGAATCTCCAATTAATGACTATTATGTAAATCGATTTCCTGCATTTCTACACGAATTTGGGGAGAAATGTCTTTTACGGAGATTAAAATTACATACAAACTTGCATTTAACGCATTTCATGAATGTCTATCATCAATAAACGATTATCGTATAAAGCATAGTGAAGCGTACGAGCGCGGCGCTAGCTGGCGGCGTAGTAGGAGAAATCTCGAGCGTTCGCTGTGCAATCAATTGATTTGCTTCGAACCAATAAATGCCATATACCCAATTACAAAGTCATTTTTAATGCACACCCCCCCCCCCATCCCATCAAAAATTGACGTATCTCAGCTTTTTATGCCAAAATAAGTCCATCTTGAGATAGAGGGGGTGGTATTTTTGTTGGAACACACTGTAGATACATAAATATAATAGAACACGAATATGCCTCTTGACAGGTCTCTCCCCGTGAAGTCACTAAGACGTTATCTCAGAAAATATTCACCACTTTATTGGAATACGTGTTTGAAAGACTAAGTTGGAATGAACACCTGAATCATCTTCGTTTTGCCGTTGTGACATCTACCTAGGTTTAACCACTAAATATGCACAAAACGTCTCCAGGCAAGGCCCCCAATACAGGATACTCAAAGAAGTAGAGGACGTCCGCCAACTCGTTGGAAAAATATCACACGAATATGTCCAAATTAGATGAACAAAGCCCAAAATCGAGAGACGTAAATTTTGAAGAATATCTATGGCCAGTAGTGGACCAAAGTGGTTGATAGATGATAATGAAACATACTTTCCATTTTTCGATCTTCCTATCCGCAAAGAGGGCCGTGCGTTTATTCACGAAGATGTCCCTACCCCAACCATTGCAGTAAAAAAAGGATCTATCGAACAAGTTTCCACATTCACATCCGCCTTACTCGACTTATCAGCAAGTAGGCCATGTGTAATTTCTGGTTGTTTTTTTAATCAAAATAAGCATTTACGTGGTCAACGTTTCACAAAAGAGATCGATGAGGCAATGCATCTCTTTTTTCAACGCATTCCTAAGAATGTCTTCAAATCTTTCAGTTGTGGAAGCTTTGGTAACAAACGTGCATTGAGATAGATGGCGATTGCTTTTCAGATAAATCTTACCTAACCTAAACAGTTACCTCAAAACGTACAGTGTAGCCTTAGTATGGCGCTCAGTGTGATTTATACTCTTACCCAGAATTATGCCAATTGTCGCATACCTTGGCCATCAGAAATACACTGATTTTCTCTGTTCAGATTTTTGGTAAATTATATAGTGAGTCTTCACCTATTGATTGGACTGTTAACTTCTGTTAAATCTTCTGCTATGTAGTGCTTTTACGTTCACCTAAGTTAACTTTTTCATTAACGTATTAGCGATTAACGATGTTAACTACACAAGAAATTAACGTTAAAATAAAAAATTCAAATTTATTCCTAGCTTTAGATATGGAACTCATCAGCACTAAGGACGAATGAACAATCGAAAAGAAAATGATACTCATAGGAATTGAAATAAATCTTATAATGAAATATGTAAAAGTTCTGGAAGAAATCAAAGTCTCCAAAAACCTGTTAATACCGAATATTTACACCCATCGCGAGAATAAGTGCATGATATCTTTAATTCATACTCATAATCAATGACTTTATAGCATTCTAATCCATTTCATTTCAAATTTCGATTGGTCTCTTCCGAACCTCATTCATGGTAGCTGGCTAGTTTTGCTGGTAACTTAATCTTCTATTGAGAATGTCCCAGACATTTTCGATGGAATTGAGGTCTGGATTTCGTCTAGGACGCAGCATAAAAATGATTTCGTGATCTTGAAGGTAGATCATAACGATATGAGCTTGGTGAGGTCTAGCGTTATCATGCATAAACAAAAAGTTTTCATTCGTGTTGTCATACCGTTCCAGGGTTACTCCACTGTGCTGTCGAAGTTGCATTTGAAGATGCCCAACAGTAGCGAACCGTTGTCGACATTTGCGACATTTGCGCCGAGAGAATAACATCAATTTTGTCCGGACATATCCAAAATAACTCATGCGTTAATAATGAGTAGTAATTTGAAATATTGAAACTGTGCGTTTTAACCTTGGCGCAATATAGTTGGTTAACGCAGTGCAGTTTTGTTCACATGTCATATGTAGCGATTGGAAAAATTGCCGATGCCGAAGAAAGTAAATCAGAAGTCGGAAAAATAAAAAAATGGTATTTCTCTTAAAATCTGATAATTATCTTATTTTTACGAGTAGTCCATAATGTATTTCCTATGATGATATGATACGATGATATGTAATGAAATTTCTAAATAAAACAGCCCTTAACAGAAAATATTATCGTTTGAAACGGGGAACAAATCCCAGTCGGGCACGGGTCTGAACCAATGTCCACATTTCTGACCTTCCGCCGTTCCGTAGCACCTGGCTTTTTTGCACATGTGCCGTACACAAAGGGCCGATATCACAGTCCTACGATTGTCACTGATATTTTATTTATTGGCTGTTGGAGACGAAAAAGAATCGACGGGACCGGACGCGACCGTTTACCTAAAAAAGACCTACATTTGTTGAACCCAAGAAATTATAGGCGGATTATTGAACCACAGATTTCTTTTATCAATTGACGCGAGTATTCAATTGTGCCATATTCTAATAGAGAAGTCTCTGTGGCAACATAATTTAAGAGTGAAATAATTTGAGTTTTTCAGAATCATTCAGAAATTTTGTGTGAAAAATAATTTCGACCAATTCCTTCAATTAGTTCGGCTGTTAGTTTTTGAGGTAATTTGCTGAAATTCTGATTGTAAATTACTTTTTGTATAATACTTAGGCCCGGTTGTTTAAAGCGATGTTAAGTTCTTTATTAGTTGAAAACAAGTCAACTTTAGCTATTAGTTAACATTGAATCCCTTTCAGTTGGGTTGCTTAAAGCTTTTTTACCAAATATGAAGTTAACGATGAGTTACTTCCCTTCAGTGACTTTTCGTTCACCAACGCGAGGTAGGTACAGAATATCAACGTCATTTATATGTCGTTTCAAAACCTCTCATTCTTATATTCGGAATCGGAGAATAAGAAAATATGTTACTGAGGAACACGTAGAAATGAATTGAAATTGTCCAATTTCTTCACTCATACAGCTTTTTTAAACAGAAAGAAAAATTTGAATTTGTTGATAAAACTTCATAAACCTAATTATCTTATTAGTCCTGTTGTTTCTTATGTAACGGCACCAACTTTCAAACTTTCAAAATTCCTTAACGACTTGCTAATAAAACATTGCAATTTCAAATCTGAATTTTGGGTCAAAAATTCATACGAATTAATTGCCAATATCAAAGATACCATTATACCACCTAATTCCAAACTGATTTCTTTCGATGTTAAGAATCTATTTCCCGACATTCCTCCGAAAGATACGTATTACTTAGTTGAAGAATTATTAGAAAAGAATCATGTCAATACTATCATTAAATCAGATATTCTTTCATTGTTACAAATTTGTTTAGATCAAAATTATTTCCATTTCAATAACAAATATTATACTATTGAAGACGGCTTGATTATGCGCAATCCGTTAAGTCCTTTGTGAGCAGAAATATTGATGAATTATTTAGAGAAATTAATTCATAATCATCAGTAAATATTGTTTATACTGGTATCGCTATGTAGACGATATCATTATTTGCTTCACATGAACAGATAGACAGTTAAATTTTTCGAAAATCATATAAATTCATTACATCAAAAATTGGATTCCCAACCGAAATAGAAAGCAATAATTCGATGAATTTCTTAGGCGTAACAATTTCGAATGAAAATGGAAAACATGTTTTCGCAATTTACCATAAGCTGTCACATACAGATATTATAATACATAACTCGTCGTGTCATCCTCCCTATCAACATTCAATAGTTTTATTCATAGATTTCAACAAAGAATTAAATTTGATTAAAAAATAGCCGAAAATAATGGTTACAATCCCAAACTAATAAATAATATTTTAATTAAAAACAAAGTAGAATCGCATTGAATGAAGTTTACCCTGTCGATAAAATGGAACAAAAATTCAACACCTTAATCTACGTTGGCATTACAAGTGAGAAACTGAAATCATTCTTGAGTAGCAATAATTTCAACATAGCTTTCCAAACTAATAATAATTTAGGCAAATATAAAGAAAATAATGAAACCAAATCAGGTAAAAACAATAAATCAGGTGTTTATAGATTGAATTGCAATGACTGTGATGATTTCTACATTGGTAGAACACAGAAATTTTAATATTAGAATATCGGAACATAAACAGCAGTTTTTCAAATAAAAAATCAGATTCAAATTACGCGAATCATCTCTTAGAAAATAATCACTCTTTCGACCCACAGTTTGAAATTTTGCATACAGATAATAAATATTGGAAGGTAGACCTTTGGGAAACTTTAGAAATCAATAAATACAAACACTTAGGTAGACTCATCAATGAACAAGTCGATTTGAGCCCTTCACCTCTATTGAATCTCTTCGGGGAGCAATCTATGCCTTAATTTTATTGGATATACCTGTCATAAATAACGACTTAAGAAGGAGCAACCCAATAAGCTTTTAATTACTCAAGAACATTTATATTTATATTCTCATTCTTATTTTCTGTACATTCCTGTACATTCATTCGTCTGAAGAAGCTACGGTGTAGTGAAACGCGTTACGAATCATAATTATTAAGTGAAATTTCAAAAAACACATTACTTGTTTTTATTATAGAAAGAAAAATACCTGTTTACAAAAGTGGAAATAGCTGAAGATAAAAATGAGCTTCAGAAAACTGAGGCGGTCTTTATAGTCCAAATCAGATGACTAAGGGGTCCAAATCTTATCAATTTTAGGGAAACAAATTGATTCTTTAACAAATGAGCTTGATGATGTTGCTAACTTCTTTGAAAATTATGTTGATATGTTGAATCAGAAGAGAGATCTGCCAACATTGCATCACTAAAAGCCATCAACCTTCATTTGCTAATGTTTGATTTCAGATGACTCGCTGCTTCCACAGCAAACGTGATAACGACTATTTCTCAGCGAAACATGGAGAGAACATGTGCACGCGATGATCTACTATAACTACAAAATTGATTTAACTGGAGAACAAAGTATTGAACCGTTGCAGCGCCCATTCGGTGATCAAAATCCATTACGGCAACTGTGTTCCATTGGTATAGTGAATTCAAAAGAGGATGGGTGTCTGTGTTGAAAACATTGAGCGAGTGATACGTATGATCGAAAAAGAATCAAGATGCCATACCACGAGATCGAGGCAAACTTAGCTGTTGGATCATAAAAGTCAATTCAATTTGACATGGGCATTTTTATAAGAAAAAATTAATTAGGCGTTCGGTGCTCCATACCCTGATCAATTTCCAAAGAGAGTATGAATCTCACGACAAACGTTTGAAATGTTGAATAATGGTGGTCATCGTAGTCTGTCTTATGTCGTAACTGGTAATAAAATATAGTTATCGAATCTATCAAAATGGACCCAAAATCGTCCAAGAGATGGCTCTTCTTAATATGCCTATTAGAAGCCACTGCCACTTGAACAACACCATTATTATTATACTACCCGAAATAGAAAATGCCACCGATATATCTAATTACAGACCGACAAGCTTACTTTCACATCAACACAACTATTCACAAAAATATCAACAAAACGCATCACAAACAAGCTAGACTATAGTCCAAATCAGATGACATTGGGGCCCAAATCTTTTCAATGTTAAGGAATCAAATTGATTCTTTAACAAATGAGCTTGTTGATGTTGCTAACTTCTTTAAAGTTATGTTGATGTGATAAAAATTCTAAAACAAATTCAGCTTTTTAAATATTTTTGTTTATTTCATTACCATCTGTCTGAGCAAGCTGATGTCCCTCCAATTTGAGCATCCTATGGAAGTTTTGCATAAAATTGTACCTCAAATATCTGAACCCACCCTAACCGAGACATGATGAGTAGGCCCAACCCTAAAATCAAATCTTCAGAGAGAAAAATTTGAAAAAAAGAAAATTTCAAGGAAATAATACTTCACAAAAAAAATATGAAACCTTACGTTCTGCGCGAGGCTGCTGGTATGCGGAGGAGCATTATCTTGCGTAAAAGTGAAATTCTTACCGTGGACACCTCGCCAGAGTCTCACTATGGGCTCCAGCACTAGGTTGACGTAATTTCCAGCCATTAAACTTCTACTTATAAAGAAGAACGCTTTGTACTAAACACCTCAAAAAAGTCTAGGGAACCAATACCTTTAAAATATGAATTTGATGATTCGAATTTATAGAAATCTTTCGGTTTTTGTTAGGATGTATTGTATATAATGTATTCTCAAGAAAATAAAATAATATTTGACTTCTCCAAAGCACCTATTATAAAAAAAAAATTGAAATTTGAAAATGACGAAATTTGGTAAAACAAAAAAAAATCCTAAACTAATAGTTTCGAAACGATATGGAAGCACTTATATTTTTCAGTACCCAGAAGGTCCACCTCTGTTATTAATGACACTTTGGCATCGTCGAGGCATGCTCAATATTAAATTGTCTATTATATTTTGGCCTAAGTCATTCCAAACCCCCTGAATTGCTAATCGAAGCTCCTGTTCATGATGGAAGACGTTTTCACGCAGGATATTTCTTTTTAGGGTGTCCCACACATGCTCGATGGGATTCAGATCTGGGGAGCAGGATGGCCAAGGTAGAAGATCGATATCATTCTCTTCAAGAACGTTCAAGACAACTCTTGTGGATTTTGACCCATTGTTTGGAGATACGGTACCACTACAGGTAAAACTATCTCATTGGCGTAAGAATTTCCCGTGAGGTTGTTCTGTATGAAAACGACGTCAGTTCTTCCACCAAGGCGTATACCTCCCCAAAACATCGCTGATCCGCCTCCCTGTCTAACAACTTCTCGAGCATGCTGGAGACGGTTTGGCTTTCCAGGTTCCCTCCATATTCGAATTCTTCCCGAATCGGGATAATATCTAAATCTAGATTCATCACTGAATAGAACTGTGGCCCACCTCTCTTGATCCCAGTTTACGTGTTCTTGGCACCAAGCTAAACGAGTAGCGCGATTTCCATGGGTCAGTTGTGGAACTCTTGAAGGACGTCTGGAGTGGAGTTGACCTCCGTGCAGTCGATTTCTCACAGTTTGGTCGAAAATTTGTAAAACCAAAAATCGGTCTTGGTCGACCGTAGTAATCCTGAAACGACCTGTATGGCGTTCTTCGACGCTACCTGTTTTATTGAAACGCGACCATAAACGGTCTATGACACTTGGCTACTTCCCAGAACCCTGGATACTTCCCGTTGTGAGCTTCCAGCTTGGAGCATGTCAACGGCTCGTAACATCTCTTCTCTAGTCAAATGTCGTCTTTCCATGGTCGAATCACAAAACTTGAATCTTTTATTTGTGCTTACAACAGAAACAAAGTCCCAATTAACTGATTTCAAACACTGAATACATGAAATGATTATAAAGCAGCGTCGCATATGCTGCATTTTTAGTTTTTTATAAAAGAAAAACTGAAATCTGTTGCGGCACTCTACATAATTTGGTGAGAAATTGATGCAGGTGTTCATTTCTTAAAAAATCATCCATATTGATCGTTCTGGATACGATATATCGATATTCAGTTGTTCCCTAGACTTTTTTGAGGTGTTTATATACATATATTGAATGCACTACACTTATATGATAATTTGTAAATTAGTATGCTGTTGTATGCTTGATAGTGATAGTACGTTACTACAATATTGCTTGGTTGAGATGTTATTGTGCTGAGTGTTGAAGAGATAATGCCAGTTTTCCCGGTCGTTCTATCCGAGATAATATTTCATGACCTGTTCATATATAGTAACGGCGTTTAACCCGGCTCCGATATGAACCGGGGTGAAAATCCAAGTTTGTGGTAACACACATTGTCCCCTTGGTATTTCGGAATTTGTCTTGCTGCTCCTAGTCTAGCTTGTCTTCCTCGATCCCCTTTAAACCCGAATCCGGTGATCGTCTGATCGAACACCAATTCTAGTATCATCCGAAGAAAGAACATTTTGCCAATTTTCAATATTCCAATTGTGATGCTCGATACAATTAAGTCTGCTGATTTTTTGTTGTCTAGTTATCTCTAGAACTCTCAAGGGCCTTCTGCTGTATAAACCCTTTGAACGAAGTCTTTGACGTATCGTTTCGACTGATACACTGATGCCAGTTGGTTCCAATAATTGCCTTTGGAGTATGGGGTGCGACGCACTAGGGTCTCTTCTTGTAATTTGGCACAAAAAGCGATCTTGTTCTTCAGAAGTAATCTTCCTACGACTTCTCCTATGCTTATTTTGCAGAGATTGTAGATCCACGTATCGGGCATAGGTTTTTGAAATCACCCCCTGTGATACTCATATTGTGGCCGCTATACTCTCTGTGTCACCCCTTGTTCCACGAGAGCAATTATTCGACCCCTCTGCACATCGGAATATCCAACGTAAGGTATTTTCAATTATGATTATAGGCACTTTTTTAAATTTTGAAATTCACAGTTTCAAATCTCAGTGACGACTGAGTACAATATCCCGAACATGTGGTGATAATTCAACATTTCTTATCAAACTATCCAGTTTTTTCACAACAAAAAACTTCATTTTTCACAAGTAGTCAAAGATCCATGGTTAAAAACAATCAATAATGTGAAATACCGATTGATTCCATATAAATTCTGTTGTGTGTATTCTTTATTTACATCTATCTTGTGGTAAGAATTCCGAGGGCACAACACCGCAATAATCAAAGAAAACAGTCAACATTACCTTGACTTGACAACATTAGCATGTCTTCAACGACCTTGACAATTCAGTTGTTGAAGAAAATCAGGTGTTTTGGATATTGTCGATGCAACCCTTCCAACAGATCTCGGTTACTGCTGAATGAACTGTACCACTCATATCAACGTGTTTTTGATATTGTCAATTCACCGTTAGCCTTCTGTAAAATTTTTTTCAGCGATTCTGTACACAAAATTCCATTAACAATACAAAATTTGGGACAAATTCCATGTTCGATATTTTAATCTATTGTAAAAATCGCAAAACACACTTGAGAGTGAATGAGAACTGACAAAATCGAGAACTGTAAACATACTAAATGATAGATCGAGTTCAAACTGCGCGTCAGTATAGAAAACAGTTGTGCCAACATAGCAACATTAAAAATGTTGATAATCGTTTTAATCAGATATTTTAAATAATCAATTCCTGGTACCTTTTTGACAGAATGTACATTTTCAACCTAAGCAGCGAATTTTCGAAATATCGTATCTATGCTGGTTCCATTTCAAAGTTCAAATTTTGGGAAGAATTACTGCTACGAACTGAAGGTCAGATCTATGTTTTTTCTTCAACTACTTCTTCATGAAGAAGAGTTTGTATGTGCGTCGTCTATAATTAAAACTGCTCCACAAGTAATCATCCAATGTAATTGGTTCGTATTAGCATACATCCTTTAGTATTTCGATTCTTCAATCCTTTTTTTCCTTTTTATTAACAGTCAAGAAACATTTCATGGAAAACTAGTTACAATTTTGTTTCTGTTAATTTAACTCAATCATTTCAATTTATAAGATCAATTATTCACTGATTCAAATGGGATATTTTTCTTATCGTTAAATCTTAGAGCCTGATATAACGTTATATTCGACGATTTTCATTATTACAGAGTGTTACATAATAGTATGTCACAACTTGAGGAGGTAAATCTACGTGCAATTATAAGAAAAAAAGTTTATTTAAACATAGGTCCTCAAAAGCTTCGTTACGGAGCTTCAGAGTGTTGAATTTCCGGAAAAAAATGGTTTTTCTTCAAAACTCCTGCAGTTTTTGAGATATTTATCCGAAATTTGTAATGCAAGCTATTTTTTACAGCCTCCATCATTACACGTCCTAAATTTTAACTGAAATTCACAAGGTGTTTTCTTTTCCGAGGCCATGTCTCCTTTTGCCCTTCAAAATCTTTTTGCAGTATGCCATTGATCAGCGTAAAATCAAGTTTCGTCATTTTCGTTCAATTTAGAAACTTTTTTGACACTTTTTTTGGATCTCCAACTGTTTTCGAGAGAAAAATTATTGAATTTGAATTATTTGAATAGTATGTTATTCGCAAAATAAAAAAAATAATAGAAATACTCGATAGGTATGCCCAAAATTTGCTTTTATTTTAATAGCTCGTCTTCTGAGACTCAACTTATACTTATTCAATATCAAACTATAAAAAAGAACAATTAAAAACTAAATAAATCGCTGGAAGTGTCCTCCACCTGCAAGAATACAGGCCTCTGTCCTTCTACGCATATTATCACGCACTATTTGAAATATTCCTGGGGTATTTCTTATCGTGTCACAAGAGGTTATTATTCGATCTCTCAATTCTTCTACAGTGTTCACTAGAGCGGTATGAACTAAGCTTTTGAGATATCTCCATGAGGAAAAGTGTAAACTATTTAAATCTGGGGACCTAGGAGGCCATGGTTCTGGCCCACCCCGACCTATCCATAGGTTGTTGAATGTATTATTCAAGAATTCTCTAGCTTCTCAACTGAAATGTTCTGGTGTCCCATCATGCATGAAACACATTATGTTTCTCACCCAAAGTGGCACATCCTCGAGCAATAAAGGTAATTCCTCCTCAAGAAATTGCCGATAAGCGGGACCGTTTAGTCTGTTAGGCAAACAAAATTACCCAATCAAATAATTTCCAATTATTCCGACCCAGACATTTAGTGAGAATTGTTCTTGATGATGAGATTCTTCAATCAAATGGGGGTTTTCCTTAGTCCAATAATGATTATTGTGAAAATTTGTGATAGCAGTTCTCGAAAAGTTATCTTCGTCTGTGAATATTATTTCAATATCAAAATGAGCATTCTCTCTAATTTTATCTAAGAACCATCGGCAGAAATTCAGTCTTGAGGGAAAATCTCGAGGTAGTAGAGTTTGGACGCGTTGAATAAGGAACGGGTTCAATAAAAAGTCGTTGAGAATCCTCCAAACAATATCTTGTGTTCTCATGGTTTGAGTTGCACCCAAATGATTGTTTGCAGTAAAAGTACCATTTCCCTCAATCTTTTGTGGATATTTCAAAATGTTGGCCTATCTGGTGTTACTCGATTTGGAAAGCGCACCTGATATAATCGCCTAGCTTCTGTTGTGTTTCTGTCAGCCAGACCGTCCATGTAATGGATATCAGCCAATTTGGCGTTAGTAAAATTAGCCATTTTTTCTTACAGCAATAGCTTAAAAAATTTTAAAACTTATCGTTAATTTAATAAACAATTCGAGCAGACTTTAGCAACTGCCAAAATAAATAAATAAATGAAAAAAATCAAAGCCTACTAGTCGTTTTTTTAATTAAAGTGCTTTCAATTCAGCGAATGCATCGTTTAATAATTTTTTGCTCGAGAACGGCCGGAGATACGAAAGAATTACAATGTTCAAAAAAGTTTCTAAATTGAACGAAGATGACGAAAATTGATTGACGCTGATCATTGGGTTACTGCAAAAAAGTTTGAAAGGGCAAAAGAAAAAAATGGCCTCGGAAAAGAAAACACCTTGTGAATTTCAGTTAAAATTTAGGACGTGTAATGATGGAAGCTGTAAACAATAGCTGGCATTACAAATTTCGGCTAAATATCCCAAAAACTGCAGGAGTTTTGAAGAAAAACCATTTTTTTCCGGAAATTCAACACTGAAGCTCCGTAACGAAGCTTTTGCGGACCTATATTCATAAAAACTTTTTTTCTTAAAATTGCACGTAGATTTACCCCCTCAAGTTGTGACATACTATTATGTAACACCCTGTATATCGAATTAATGTATATTGGTTGATACTCATTTCACATAAAATTCAGTTTATAAAAGGTTACTAACAGAGCCTCATTTAATGAATATGTTATATCATTTGAAGTAAATTTCGTGGGTTCTTTTAATTATCTTTCTTATCTATTTCATAACTCAATACTAAGAAATCACGCTTCACTTAGCTCGCGAACAGCTAAAAAGTAAACCCACTCTACTCTCCGAAGTTTTTTATGCTAGTTAAATAGCAAATCTTCGATTTGTTGGAAATAGTAGTCGAGTCTCTTAAGGGAACATAAAACAGTGGGGTCCCTTGGCCAAAAACACCATTTTCCTGATTCGTTTATTACATTATCATTCTTATACGAATATTTCGCCAAGTTCATCCCCTTTTTAGTCGTGTGTCCAACAAAACATGCATATTTTCCATATATTTCTACTTCAAAAAGAATAGCACCCCACACACGCTTCCCTCCTAAAAATCCAACAAAAAGAGGAAAGAATGAAGGTAAATGTGAACGTGTGTTGAGCACGGACCAAGAGTGGTAGAAAACGAAAATATAGGAATAAAAAAAAATAGGGTGAGATTGCCATCAGTTATATACCTCGTAATTTACATAAGGGCGGAAGTACATAAGCTTGTGCCGATCTACACGAGGAGAGCTTTCAATAGCGTTCTTGTATAATTATGCGATTCTATTTTTGAAATACCGAGGGGAGATTTTTTCCAGATGTCTATACGAGACCTCATAGGTTAAAGCATTAAGAGTGTCATGGTTTTTTACAGGTTGATGTTTTTTACGCAACTTCACAGGTCGATAAAAAATTGTGAAACAGGTCGGTAAAAAATCGTTCGCTTGGGGAGGAACGGTAGCTAAATGAGATAAATCTCTGACTTTATTCAACTACACTGGGCCAAGAAAGTAATGCACAATTTCTGTTTCAAATTTTTTTCGGTAGGCAACTAATTATTTAAATCTGTTTTCTTTCGGATATGTCCGGACATATGCCAACAAAATTCGATGTTTATAGATTACAACGTTAAAAAGATTTAATTGTTTATCATGTTTAAAATAAAATAAATGGATTATCGAATGATTTCAAATCGAATAAGAAACTAAAATTATCCAAAATAGAGGAGTAAGGGAAGAGAGTTATTGAGAGATGCAAATTCCTACATATAAATGAGATAAAAACACAAGGTTTAACTTTATTCTACACTTTATTTGAAAAAATTCGACGACGTTTCGCTGACACAGCAGCTTTATCAAGAATGTTAACAGAGAAAAAGCTTGTCCGAATATTTGTATCTATTTATTTCTAATGCTTCTAGGAGATCTAATTTTAAACTTTTGATTTTATATGTAATATGTCAAAGTTTTTATTGAATGAATGGTTTTCTTTTATTAAGTGGTTTGAATAATTTGAATCAGATTTATTTTTATCGAAGCTACGTTTATGTTCGGATGTTCTTATGCCAAAACTCCTATAGGTCCTACCGATATAAATTTTATCACAAGAACCGCAATTGAGTTTATAGATTCCTGATTTACTTGATTTTTCAACACGAGATTTATTATTTTAAATATGTTTACCTAAGTTATTAGAAGTTTTGAAAGTTATATTAAGATTTTGTTTGACGAGAAAGGATTTAATATTTGTACTTGCAGAACCGCAGAATGTTAAACTGTTGAATATTTTATAGTCTTTATAAATGGGATATACTTCATTTATTGCTTTCTGATACAGTTTTTACGAATGATTAGATCTATCATATCCGGATTATATGAATTATTAATGGCTATCTGTTTGATGATGTTTAACTCTTTATTATAATCTTCTACTGATAAAGGTTAATTGAATAACCGATGTACCATGCTGTTTAAAGCTGCAACTTTTTGTTGAATTGGATGTAATGAGTAGTTATATATAATTGTATCAGTATGTGTTGCTTTACGAAAGACAAAACATGATTATTATTTCGTTTAGTGATTTTCAAGTCCAAAAATTAATGGAATCGTTCTGTTCAATTTCTATCGTGAATTTAATGTTCAAATGGATGGAATTAATGAAATTAAGAAATAAGTCTAATTGACGAGTAGTTCCAATGAAACATACTAAGATGTCGTCAACATATCTATACCAATAAAGAAATTTGGAAATGAGTGGATGTGTATGAATTTTCTGTTCAATATTATTCATAAAAATCTCTGCTAAAAGTGGACTCAAGGATTTCCATGATCAAACCATTTTCACTACTGTAATAGATGTTGTTGAAAGAAAAATAATTTTGTTCAATGCAAACGTCCAACAGATTCAATATTTCTGATTTAATTATATGGTTAACATGATTCGAATTCAACATGTTTTCGATTAATATTTTGACATCACCTGGAGGAACACTTGGGTATAAATTCTCAACATCAAACGAAATAAGTTTTGCGTTAGGTGGTAGGTTAACGTTTTTATGTTATTTATCAATTCGAAAGAATTTTTATAGAAAATTTTGATTTGAATGAACAATAATTTTTAATGATATCTATAAGGTAGTGCGACAATTTCACGGTTGGGGCTGTAACGTAAGATACGACTGGTACATCGGTTACTCAATTTACCTTTATCAGTAGAAGATTATAATAAAGAGTTAAACATCATCAAACAGATAGCCATTAATAATTCATATAATCCGGATATGATAGATCTAATCATTCGTAAAAACTCTATCAGAAATCAATAAATGAAGTATATCCCATTCATACAGACTATAAAATATTCAACAGTTTAACATTCTGCGGTTCTGCAAGTACAAATATTAAATCCTTTCTCGTCAAACAAAATCTTAATATAACTTTCAAAACTTCTAATAACTTAGGTAAACATATTAAAAATAATAAACCTCGTGTTGAAAACTCAAGTAAATCAGGAATCTATAAACTCAATTGCGGTTCTTGCGATAAAATTTATATCGGTAGGATCTATAGGAGTTTTCGCATAAGAACATCTGAACATAAACGTAGCTTCGATAAAATAAATCTGATTCAAATTTTTCAAACCACTTAATAAAAGAAAACCATTCATTCAATAAAACTTTGACATATTACATATAAAATCAAAAAGTTTAAAATTAGATCTCCTAGAAGCATTAGAAATAAATAGATACAAACATTCGGACAAGCTTTTGAATGAACAGGTAGATGTGAATTATTCACCCCTACTTAACTTGTTTAATTAGTTTTTAACACCTTTCATACTAACTGTACAATGGCTCGGTGTGGATTTTCCTGTTATTCATCCAACTTATTCTACGATTTGTTTATATTACCATACTCTTCATTCTGTTTGTCGTTCTTGATAAAGCTGCTGTGTCAGCGAAACGTCGTCGATTTTTTTCAAATAAAGTGTAGATTAAAGTTAAGCCTTGTGTTTTTTATCTCATTTATATCATGAATCTACATCAAGTAGCGGCCTCCACAATTCAAATCCTACATATAATGTATAAAATATTGTAAATAAATAGTTCCAAATAGTAAAACTACGTAATTGTTATATTGAAATTATTGCGAGACGGCAGTAAAACTACGTCCTCCTGAGTAAATACACTGCGCGAAGAAAACGCATAATTTCATTATTTCAAATTTTTTCTTGATAGGTAATTAGTAACAAATGTTCTTTTTTCAGATGTATCCGTGTTACGGAATGGCTTGGTTATTGCCACGTTGGGTTCTACTTATAAAGAAGAACGCTTTGTACTATATACATATATAGAATTCACTACACTAATATGATAAATTGTACATGTAACTAAGTATGCTGATGTATGCTTGATAGTAATAGTACTTCACTACAATATTGTTTAGTTGATATGTTACTGTGCTGAATGTTGAAGAGATAATGCCAGTTTTTTCGGTCGTTTTATCCGAGATAGGATTTTATGACCTGCTCACATCTGTTCAGGGCGTATTAACCCAGCTCCGTAATGAACCTGGGTAAAAACCCAAGTATTGTGCTAATTATCCGGACATATACCAACAAAATTTGATGATTTTTCATGGTGCACTTGTTTCTCTCATGAGAAATTGAATGAAAGAAATAAATTGAGATTTTGCAAGAAACCACCATAATTTGATAACAGCAGTTGTTGAGTAATCTCAAAAGACTGGAGGAGGAACTGCTGAACATAAAATGGAATATTTTTGGCATTAGCGAGACGAGATTAAAGGGCAAACCTAGATCACTTAGGGGGAGTTGCGTTGTTAATACATAAACGATTGAAACCAAGAATTGTCTCCATGAAGTCCATTTCTGAGAGAGTTATATACATCGTCATCAAGGTCAATAAGAGATACAATTTGCAAGTTATACAAGTTTATGCAACAACCACTATATCTGAGGACGAAACAGTCGAACAGCTTTATGAGGATATAACTCGTGCAAAAACTGGCGAAAACGCTAAAAAAATGATACGGAAACTGGGCACATTGGCAGATTCGGTTCTGGTGAGAAAAACTCTCGGGGAGGAGAATGTTCATCAATTTGTGCAAGACTGAGGATCTCTATTGTATGAACTCTTTCTTTCAAAAACCGCAAACGCGAAGATGGACTTGGAAAAGTCCTGATGGAAAAGTAAAAAATGAAATCGATTTCGTCATAATAAACAAGAGAGAAATATGTTACAACGTTTCGGTCCTGAATAAATTCGACACAAATAGCAACCATCGGCTCGTTAGAGCTATAATCCATCTCGACAGCAAGTTATGATACTGAAGAAACAGAAGTATCCCACTTTAGAGGTTCTCACTAGAAATAGAGAAAAGTTCACGATGAAACTACAACACTCAGACTATTTGGGAGATGGAGAAATTGATGATCTTACTCAGAAGATAACAAGTTGTTTATAAGTGGCAACAAAGAAGACGTGCAGTACTCAGAATAACACAGAGAAAATCAGTCAAAACACCAGACATCTAATTGAAAAACGGAGAAAAACAAGTCGGTAGGATGACTGATATAAAATATTGAATAGGGAAATGAACAGAAGTATTCGGAAAGACCTGAGAGATTGGAAAACACAGCTAGATGAAGAAACTATTGAAAACAACAAAAACATGAAAGTCCTCAGATCGAAACTATCAAATGAAAGAACTAAAATCACGAAAATAAAGAGATTTTTTGCGTTAATTCCTTAACGCAATATATTTCGAAAATTCACAACAATTATATGAAATCTTTATAACATGTATTGAACCAATGATAATAAGAAATTAAACTATATATTATATTACCACAAAAGTTTATTGAAATTCAGGATTGCAATTTTGGTCTCCCCACCATCTTCAGCTAACAAGTACTGAACCAAACTTGAAATACATACATACATAAGCAGGTAGATACAAAATTAATAGAGATGCAAACAAGAGATAATAAGCGAATTATAATAAAAACAGGTATTATTTAAAGATATCAAATATGTGGACGGATAAGTTTGAAAATTTCGATGGATTCTAAAAAATCTAACTTTCGTCCTTTAGGTATTCAGTGAATAATTTGAAGTTGATCTATGGATGGAAAATGATGGCCTATTACGATACTTACTTAGATTCGTCAGTTCTCTGGTTATTGTAATCTGATTGATGCTCTCTGTATGTAGTTTTGAATTAACGACAAGGCTGGCCTATATAAACACCTCCACTATCGATGTAAGACAACTTGTAAACTCTAATATTGTCAAATCTATAAGTTTTATCATTGAAATTCATCGGAGAGTTTCATGTGGATTTTGAAAGCAACTTTTTATGTTTTGAAAAGATGCAATCTTTTCGCTAATAGGGCAAAAATATATTAATGAAATATATTCATCTGTATCAGTTGATTTTTAAGTGGGTGAATATTATGATATGCTATTTGTGTTTTTTCTTTCTGATCGTTCCGTTTATTATATTTTAGGGATAACCATTGTTCTTAGCTATTTTCAAGTAGTTGACACTTACTTGGACATATTTTATTCCGATAATGGTAGAAAGAAAGCCCTATGAATCGTTGAATCGAACGTAACGTATTTATGAGATTTTGAGTGTCTTGAGTCATGACGGGTGCAAATATCAGTGAAGGTGGGTTTTCGATATATCAAAACTTAGTATGTTATTTTTATGAGTGATTTCTTTCTTGAATCCACTTTTAGGGTATAAGTTGAAAACTGATCTAGTTGTCTAGTGGTTCATATGAAACATGCTAGTATACCGTCTACGCCGGACAATAATTGGAAAGTGAGCTGTGCAATGATGTTAAAATAGTAATTCTGTTCCATTGCATTAGCTCCGAAACGACATAGGAGACAAATAAAATTTGTTCTTACTGAGTAATAGGGTTGACAAGAACTACAGTTGAATATTTATTTCATAATTTGCAGATTATATTTACGCCTTTCGGCATCAGCCATTTTCAAAATATATCTCCACAAGATTATTATCTAAAAAATATAAAATACATAAAGTTATTGTTGAATATATAGACATACAAGACATCATGCAACTTTCTTAAGGGTTCTAGAGGAATTTGGGGTGGTGGGGTCCTCACTGAAATGGATAGAATCGTATCTATGGGATAGACTGCAGTATCTTGTACTCAATGGCACTCATTCCGGTTTCGTTCGTGTCACCTCTGGTGTTCCTCAAGGGTCATATCTGGGTACCCTTTTAATCTCAATTATTTTTATTTTCAATTAAATATTGATAAGTGTAAGAATATAGAGTTTACAAAAAATGTCAATGTCTTGGATGCTATTTTTTCCTGTTGATGGGCTTGTAATTGAGAGGGTAAACCAAATTAAGGATCTTGGTATATATCTTGATTCCAAGTTGTCCTTGGAGCTTATATTGTTCATATAGTTTCTAAGGCCTTCAAAATGTTGGATTTCGTTTTGAGAATTACTAAAAGTTTCAGTGATCCGAGGTCTTCAAAAATGCTATATTTCTCGTTGGTGAGGATTAATTTGGAATATGCTGCCCCTTTTTGGTTTGTCAAAAGTTTCAACTTTCGATTTTTCAGGCCTAACTATGATTATCAATTAAGTTTGCGTCTTCACAAAATTTTAAGCCTGGAGCAGAGGAGAGTCCTTTTCGACACTGTATTTCTTTATCGAATTTCAAATCATTCTTTTAGTTTTTCGCTTTTTTCAATGTTCCCGTGTATCCTAGTCGTCGAAATGCACTCTACTATGTTCCGAAGGCCCGTGCTATTTTATTTTTCATTCTGTTTTCTTGCGAATTGTATGTACTGTACAATTGGCATATTGCCAGTATAGATATTTTTCATGAACCTCTTTCTTCTTTCAAAAATAATGTTATTGCATATCTCATTAGATCTGACTCATCCTCATTATAGAAGTTTTTAGTTTTCATGATATTTTGCTTGATTATGTAATCTTCAGTGAGTCTTTTTTCCCTCTCCTGAATTTTTATGAAAGTTATAATTTTCATTTCGTATGACAGTTTCACTTCTGTTTATTTTTCTGTTATAATTTTTGTGAACCCCGGTAATTTGGTCTATCCTGTAGGGGTACCTATGTTTTGTAACTATAAATAAATAAATGAAAAAAATAAAAAGACAAAGAGTTCACCTTTAACGGGTCGTTCAAACAATTATAAACAAACTAACCTCTCTTACGATCATTTCAAGTAACTTTTCACCTGAATTTATCGTTATCAACATATTATAATAACACAAATACACATGGAAATATTATTGATGCTCTTAATAATAAAAAAGAATATACTTAGGGGGTTTAACCCCGACGAATTGCCCATATATCTGTTCATGCAATCAAACTGATTCCATGAAAAAATATAAATCCACCACCCGGTAATTAATACCATTGCCAGGCAATGATTATAATCAAAACATATCCTGGAATAATTATATATTAGGATAACGTTAAATGTTATGAGAATATATCAATCTACCAGAATATATACATACTATAGCATCATCAGACAATGATACCAATGTACCAACGAGTAGTGTCAGAGGCTTTCTCCCCGGAAAAATCCAGTGTACGGACCTTATTCAAGTAACACTGAATGTTACTCATTAATAGTTTCCTTTGTGTGAAGTGATGAACGATCGAATAGAATACTGCTCTGAATATAAATATGACAAAATTGTCAGTTAATTAGATTACATTTACATATACAAATAAATAAAATATGAAATGAGATTCTGAGTAGTATAAACTAAATGAAAACCTATGACTCTACCTCATTTTTTTCTTGGAAAGAAACCTACGAAGAATATTACAAGATTTGATGACTGTTATCTTTTGTAACTGTTCAAACAAAATTTTCTTCAGACCCATAATCTCAATACTTTTGTGAAGATTCCTAGGAATAACACCTGTTGTGGAAATAATAATTGGTAGAATAAAATTTTCCACATTTTTCAATCTCGTTGCCAAGCATCATATATTTAGAAATTTTTTGATTGTATTTATTTTGTATATTATGTGTGTCGGGTATAGCAATATCAATTATATATGTTATTCTATTCTGTTTATCAGTAAAGTGATATCTGTTCTATTGTGTTTTACAGCTCTGTTGCAAAGAATTGTTTTATCAAAATAAAGTTTATATTTGTCATTTTCACAAATGATCTCAGGTTCATATTTGTAAAATTTTTTCTTTTGGAATTAGGTCGTGTTTAATTCCTAGATTAAAATGAATAATATTAGCGACGGCGTTATGTCTTTCTAAATAATCTGTTGAAGCAAGGACTAAGCAAGATGATAATATATGAAAAACTGTTTCTGAAGAACAAAAACATCTACGGTAAGAATCATCTATATTTTGTTTGATGATGTGTTTTCTATAATTCCTCGTGAAAACAACCTGATCCTGGATCGCAATTGCCAAGCCTTCTGTTTCAGCAAACAATTCTTCAGAAACTAACCATTTATTTGATGCGATTTCATTTTCAATTCTTTAGGGTGTTTTCTGTGTAATTCCTTCTGCATACAACTTTCTCTTTTAGAATTGTCATCAAATATATCAAAATCTTCCTTTCACATTGTCAAGTTCAGATGTGTAAGATTATAATCTGAAGCAACAACAATATCATGTAATTTAGTCGTTCTCTGTTTATATATATATATATATATATATATATATATATATATATATATATATATATATATATATATATATATATATATATATATATATATATATATATATATATATATATATATATATATATATATATATATATATATATATATATATTCATAAGTCCATCAACATCCGTCCTGGAGTTTACTGCCTCTGGTTCTTTCTGAATGTCTATCATTTCAAGAATATTTCGTTTCGAATCATTGAATTCAATAGTAAGAACCTCCGTATTGTTCAAGTCAAAATTGTGAAGATTTTCTATACTATGTTTGGCATAAGCTGTTTTGTATTTCCAATATATGTGGAATCACATTCTTAGCAGTTGATTCTATAAATACAGTGCGACTTATCCTTACTTTCAATTTATGGTTTCAAAGTAATGAAAAAACTTTTGTTGTAATTATTTGGCTTATGACCTACGCTTATGCTGTACTTCTCTATGCATGTATCCATTTGTTGGGACAATTGGGGGTTGTAGTCAAGTCTGATGTATTTAAATTAGACATTGCTCTTTGTTTTTTCTCCAGGGTTGTATATTTGGTGTATTCTCTTCTTGATGAGTTTATAATACGTTTCGGGGTATGCATTTTTACCTAATATGTTTTTAATATACTTCAAATTTTTTTCTCTATATTTTGGATGAGAAAGTTTTATTGCTATGTCAACTTGACCATTCATCATGCTCTTTTAATATCTGTTTGGTACGGAAGATTTATAATTCAGATATCGTCCTGTGGACGTTGGTTTTTGGTACCAATTTGTTAGCCCATCGAAATTTTCAAACTCTCCATAGAGATAATATTCTGAACGGCTCATTCGTCCATATTAGAAACGTGCTTTTAACTCAATTCGTTTATTACCTCTTGCTTGCATCATTATTAATTTTGTATCTACCTATTTATGTATGTATGTATTTCAACTTCAGTTCAGCAGTTGTTGTCATAGTTTAATTTCTTATTATCATCATGATTACCTATCACGTAGTAATGGCGGAATCAATCAACTATTTATCTATTGAACCTTTATTTATTGAAATTTAACTGAAATTCCGGATGCGCCACCCTCAGTCGGGCACATTTGCAAAATGATCGAAAAAAGGGGCCGCATCAATAAAAACTGACAGGTCCCAACGTTTTCGAAACGGTCATTTCTGAAAATCGCCACCGGGTCACTGAAATCTGCTACAACAATGCAGTACCATAAAAGCTATAATTGAAACCATCCGTTCAAAAAGGGACCATATATTACACTGAAATTTGAGACACCGAAAGTTTTTTCGTTCATTGTCGAACGGACGATTTCACTTTTTCACTAAAAAGATTTCTAAAGGACGTAATAATGTGCAATGAGGCCATAATGGAAGTGACTTTTGCGCAAAATTAGGACAGCTTTCTACAGTGAATAGAAAACGAAAGCTGGTTCTTGGAAGAGAGGTCGTTAGAATTTATCTTTATGCAATATCTCATTTCAAATAATTTCTGGTAATGACAGAAATAATTACGTGATTTTGGCGTTGTCATTTTTCAAATAATGAGTATTTGATGCGGATTTATTTATAGAAATTCATTAATTCGGCTTTTTATGATTATTCGTACGTGCTAATGATCAAAACACATTCCAAATTTTTATGAAGAATGAAAAATAGTTTTTTCTTTAACTGGTTAAACCAAAGTTCTGCTAAGACTATAATAAAAGAGTAAAGGGTGGGGAAATATCGATATTTCAGTACGAAAGTTAGGTGAGATATTAAAGTTATAGAAAAATTCCACCCAGCACTTCATAACATTCATATTAGGATCAAATTGCATATTATCCAATAATAAAAACAAGTACTGTGTTTTAAGGAATTTTACTTAATAATTGCGATTCGTAACGCGTTTCACTACACCGTAGCTTCTTCAGACGAATGATTATGCAGAAAAATATAAATGAGAATATAACTATAAATGTTCTTGAGTAATTAAAAGCTTATTGGTTGATTCTTCTTAAGTGGTTATTTATGACAGGTATATCCAATAAAATTAAGGAATAGATTGCTCCCCGAAAAGATTCAATAGAGATGAAGGGCTTAAATCGACTTGTTCATTGATGAGTCTACCTGAGTGTTTGTATTTATTTATTTCTAAAGTTTCCCAAAGATCTACCTTCCAATATTTATTATCTGTATGCAAAATTTCAAACTGTGGGTCGAAAGAATGATTATTTTCTAAGAGATGATTCGCGTAATTTGAATCTGATTTTTTATTTGAAAAACTGCGTTTATGTTCCGATATTCATCCAAAACATAATAAAACTAATTTTGAACAGTTAGGCATAGACTCCGAAATTATTCTCAAAAACTCCAAAGATAATATTTTAGCCTAACATCAAACAGCAAAAATCATCAAAGAAGACTTTTCGAAATTATCACCTCATTGCAATTCCGATTATAAGATAATAAAAACAATTCGTGAAAATAGTACCAAGAACGATTTAGTATTCACTAAAGCAGATAAAGGTAACACCGTCATTACGATTAGTAAAACCGATTATATTTCTAAAACTGAAGAATTCTTAACAGCCGGAAACTATATAACATCAACTAAGGATGGTTCAAAACATAATTTCTACAGCAAAATCATTAATTACAGACCACGAAAAATATGAATTCATTAACTCCAATCCACAATCCCCCGAATTATATTCGTTGATAAAACTTCATAAACCTAATTACCCTATTAGACCTGTTGTTTCTTATGTAACGGCACCTTCGTTCAAACTTTCAAAATTCCTCAACGACTTGCTAATAAAACATTGCAATTTTAAATCTGAATTTTCGGTCAAAAATTCATACGAACTTATTGCCAATATCAAAGATACCACTATACCACCTAATTCCAAACTTATTTCTTTCGATGTTAAGAATCTATTTCCCAACATTCCTCCAAAAGATACGTATTACTTAGTTGAAGAATTATTAGAAAGGAATCATGCCAATACTATCATTAAATCAGATATTCTTTCATTATTAAAAATTTGTTTAGATCAAAATTATTTCCATTTCAATTACAAAAATTATACTATTGAAGACGGCTTGATTATGGGCAATCCGTTAAGTCCTTTGTTAGCAGAAATTTTGATGAATAACTTAGAGAAATTAATTCATAATCATCCACTCAGTAAATATTGTTTATACTGGTATCGCTATGTAGACGATATCATTATTTGCTTCACAGGAACAGATAGACAGTTGAAAATTTTCGAAAATCATATAAATTCATTACATCCAAAAATTGCATTCACAACCGAAATAGAAAGCAATAATCCGATAAATTTCTTAGACGTAACAATTTCGAATGAAAATGGAAAACATGTTTTCGCAATTTACCATAAGCCGTCACATACAGATATTAAAATACATAACTCGTCGTGTCATCCATATCAACATAAAATGTCAGCATTCAATAGTTTTATTCATAGATTGATTAACATCCCGCTATCACCAGAAAATTTCAACAAAGAACTAAATTTGATTAAACAAATAGCCAAAAATAATGGTTACAATCCCAAACTAATAAATAATATTTTAAATAAAAACAAAGCAGAATCGCATTGAATGAAGTTTACCCTGTCGATAAATTGAAACAAAAATTCAACACCTTAACCTACGTTGGCATTACAAGTGAGAAACTGAACTCATTCTTAAGTAGCAATAATTTCAACATAGCTTTCCAAACTAATAATAATTTAGGCAAATATATAAAAATAATAAAACCAAATCAGGTAAAAACAATAAATCAGGTGTTCGTAGATTGAATTGCAATGACTGATAATTTCTACATTGGTAGAACACATAGAAATTTTAATATTAGAATATCGGAACATAAACGCAGTTTTTCGAATAAAAAATCAGATTCAAATTACGCGAATCATCTCTTAGAAAATAATCATTCTTTCGACCCACAGTTTGAAATTTTGCATACAGATAATAAATATTGGAAGGTAGATCTTTGGGAAACTTTAGAAATAAATAAATACAAACACTCAGGTAAATTCATCAATGAACAAGTCGATTTAAGCCCTTCACCTCTATTGAATCTCTTCGGGGAGCAATCTATTCCTTAATTTTATTGGATATACCTGTCATAAATAACCACTTAAGAAGAAGCAACCCAATAAGTAATTACTCGAGAACATTTATATTTATATTCTCATTTATTTTCTGTACATTCATTCGTCTGAAGAAGCTACGGTGTAGTGAAACGCGTTACGAATCGCAATTATTAAGTAAAATTCCTTAAAACACAGTACTTGTTTTTTATTATTGATAATGGAATTTTACCAAGTAAAAGCCTCCCAAATTCAAATATTATCCAATATGATTTTGAAGGTTCCACTAATGTATTATAGCTCAAGGCCTGGATTATTCCTTGGTCAATAGGTTGAAGCAAATACGTCGTCTTGGGAGATAAAAATGTTACGTTTATATTTGGATGCATAATTTCAAGTTGCAGTCCAGTCGATATAGTAAGTCCACCTCGGAATTCGAGATACCCAGCTGTAAGTCTGTACTTGTGTACTTGTGTACTTGTATATTGACACCCTAAAAGTTGTCCCAAAACCTACATATGGTTTTTTGCGCTTTTTTGTAAATATCTCACTTCTTATGGGTTTTTTGCTATTTGTATTTATTATCAAAATTGTAGAGTACAATATTCTCTACAAATTTTGTTTGAAAAATTTTTTATACGGTGAACCGTTTTCGAGATAGAGGGCTGAGAGCGCGCGGTCACAGATCACTTCAGGTCAACCGATTAGTTGTCATTTTAATTGGGCATACACTGTCTTACAAACAAGAAATTTTCTTTAGAAAAGTTGAGAAAGGAAATGTATAAACGGAGATATACTCGACTAAAAGTTTTGATAATTGTCCTCATTCCAAAAGACATATTTTATTTCTGCACGCATTAAGTTGCTGTGACACAACTTCTGCGCTTCTTAGAAAGGGAAAAAATAATTTTTAAAAGTTTTTGAGAAACTGACAAATTTTAATGGACTAGCTGCAGTATTTGAAGAAAAAATTGTTCGGCCCAGAGAGTATTAGAGAGTGGAACTCAAACCTTATTGGTAGTCTATAATGCTCCGAAATCTGTGAAAAGTCTCGATCATCTTCGTTATATGCATTACGTCAAGTCTACAAAACTTAATAAACCTGCGTAGCTCTCAAATATTCCACCAACTAGTGCAGCTGCTCATCAAAACTTCAATCGTGTATATTATCAAGTTCAAACTTAGTTAGGGCATGATTTGGAACCCCAGGTAAGGGGTACAATTTTCTGCAACTGCAAGAGTGGTTGTGGTTCGCGATGCGAATGCAGGAAAGTGGACTTGCAATGCTCTTTAGATTGTGGCCAATGTAATGGGCAAGCTTTTCTCAATGCTCTACCATATCAGAGCGACATTAACGAAGATGGAACCTTTGACCCTGAAATAATGGAAGAACTTGAGACAAATGTCGTTGAAGACGATAATGAAGACTAGTTTGAAATTTACCAGGAGCCGGAAGACGACAATGAAGAGGAAGAAGATGATTAAAATTATAAATTGTAGGTTTTCTACCCTTTCCATTTTTACTTTTAATAAAAGTAGATATATTGAATGATATTTTTTAATAAAAGATTAATTCATAATTTATTAGTTTTTTTCATCATGTAAGAAGTTATTAATATTAATTAGGTTTAAATTCAAATATAATTCCTGTATTTTCATTAACAATTCTGCAATTACATGAGTAGGTAAGTGTTGTAAAATAAATTAAAACTGAATAAATAGTGGGTAGGTTAGGAAAAATTGATAAAATATAATATGATAGTTAATTAAAATTGACAAATATTTATAATCATTGATTTATCGATAATTCATCAACTATATATGTCGCGTTTTTGACTGGAGGCACTGGTGGACCAAAAGTGATGCTGTGACCGCGCGCTCTCCGCCCTCTATCTCGAAAACGGTTCACCGTATAAAAATTTTTTCAAACAAAATTTGTAGAAAATCTTTTACTCTACAATATTGATGATAAATACAAATAGCAAAAACCCATTGGAAGTGAGATACTTACAAAAAACCGATTTTTGTGAACTTTGACCTTGAAATTTATTAGTTGCGTACACCCTACCATATGTAGGTTTTGAGACAACTTTTAGGGTGCCAATATACAAGTTTTTACAGACTTACAGCTGGATATCTCGAATTCTGAGATTCTTACTCAATTTAAGCTTAAATGACGAGAATGACCTGGTGCTTTGTCCAAATCTGGAACAGCTTTAAAGTCTGAAGTTTTTCTCACATTAGTTTCAGATTCTTATGCAAAATAATCCTGGAACCAGTCACAAAAAATTGCGCTTGTAGCCCACGCTCTCTTACTAGCACGCCTAAAGACTGGCTGGCAGGTCGTTCTTGTTTTATTTTTATGAAGCACATTCATTTAACTATCTAAAGCATCTTGTTTGTTTGTTCTTCCTTTAACGTGCTCTATTTTTGCCTTTCGGCTAATGACACGCCGGGGAATTCTGTCACCTCACTAACCCGAGAATTTTGCCGAACCCCTCTCGTGTCGAGGGAAGGGATCTTTAATGTCCAACACATGTCTGTTGGACAGGACTGACAGCTTTACATCTCCTCCGAAAGATGGACACTCAAGCGATTTCCAGAATCCGAAAAATCGCACCGACTTTGTGGGGATTGAACCCAGGTCACTCTGCGTATGAGACGAGCATCATTTCCCATACGCCACCGAGCCGGCTATCTAAAGCATCTATTTTTAAGGTTTGATTGAATTCTGATCATAGTAATTATCTATGATCTTAGAGGTTGACATACAATTCTGTTCAGCATCTGTGATTTGTACTACAGAAAGCTATTTCATATGAAAATAACTTCAAATGAAATGAATATTTCATCGCAAGTATCCAAGATTATAACATTTCTCTTTAGTTTAAGTCAGTTTGACGTTTGGAAATTATGTAATAATTGCTATGGCCCCAATTTTGTTTGAGTAATTTTTTCCATTAAATGAATTGCCAAATAAATACTTAACCAAGGAAAGTATGAATTTATCATCATTTATGGTAGGTCAACAAATAATGTTTCAAACGTGCAGAAAATTTAACGAAAAATACCCAAATTTACAACCTATTAGAAGAAAACAATTCAGAAAATAACAATAAAATTTTGTCACTTAAAACAGACCAAGGAAAGGGATATAGTTAGTTTCATTACTAAGGATGAAGACATTGCAGTCTTGAGTAATTTTATGGCAATCCGTATGCGTCTATACGTGCGACTTTGGCAGATTTGCGGACACTACTTACATCAATGAATAAAACTCTCAAAAATAATTTCCATCCCTACAAATTCTAATAATAATTTTCAAGAGAAGGTATTTTTAATCGGCATATAATCTCATATCTGAGCCGTTGAAAATCCACATCAAAAACAGAAGCGAAATTTCCAATTTAGTTTTTTAATGTATTCAATTTAATCTATAGAAACCAATGTTAGTATTCGATATATGAAGAAAATTCGAATGGTGTATAGCAGGGGTACTCAAACTTGAACTGCTGGCGATCTACCTCAATATTTTCAAACTACTTACGATCAACTCTGAGCGGCTGCAAGTATGGTTGTCGTACATACACGATACACCCTACCTACCCAGCTACCTAGATAGAGTGTACCGTAGCATATATAGATATTAGCTTTCCGCACAATATACATTATTTAAGTCAAGGGTTGGGCTAGGTTTAGTTAGGTTCTTCTCTATAATATCGATGAAAACTCAAAGCTATTCAAAATTGCAAGTTTACTGGTTATTACAAAACAAAAGAGTTATATATGGTGTTAAACTTAACTAAGGAGTGACTTTGGATGTTGGAGCGTGGCACTACATGTTATCAGCATTCTTTTCATAAGATGCTACGTAACCACTGACAGCTAATCGCAAGCATGATGAAATATGATAGTCAGTTAGTCGATTGTGATATTTTTTCTTTATTTTGTAGAAAATGCAGACTCGCACAAGTTGACCCAAACATTGCCCTCAGTTGAAGGGCGATTTGCCCTAGATTCAGATATTTATCTTCAGATATAAAACACCAGAAATTTGCATCAGATGCTGTAGATTCTAAATGTTTCAGATCCTTTCTTTTCAGTTGTTCTATCATAAGTTGCAATATACTTTTGAATGCGTTTACTGCGCTAATCATCTCAATAATAGTTTTTCCTTAACTTGAAACTCCAACTAAATGGTGTTTATGTGCATTGTGATTCCAAATCAGTCAGCCCTTTTTCGTTTTTCAACATCTGAGTGTCATCACCTCTTTCGTCTTGAAAAGCTGTTATTTCGGGCTATAATTGTTGAAACCTTTCTAGGAATTTTCCGCGACTCAACCACCTGACGTCCATGTAAAGAACTAAATCAGTGTGTTCAGCTGACTCCCTATCTTCCAACTGCAACTCAAAGAGCCGCTGTTGCAAGCTACGCGCACGGATGGAAATCACAATTTTTATTGCAATGCCCATAATTTCCTCTGCGTTTAAAACTTCTGAACACAAAACTTGTTGATGTATAATGCAATGGAATGAAAAAATTGAAGGGAAATCGTCATTAGCTCGACACAATGCCACAAAACCGTTTTTATTTCCAGTCATTGCTGGTGCTCCATTGGTTGTAATGCACACTAATTTATATATTGGTAACTTGTAGTTTTTTACAAAATTGAAGAAAACGTCATATATATCTTCGCCATGGGTCTTCCCCTTCGGAGGAATGATTGTCAAAAATTCTTCCTTAACCAACATGTCATTGAATACCATCCGAATAAAAATACAGTTGAGCAGTGTCTGTCATATCGGTGGATTCGTTGAACTGCAAAGAAAAGTATGTACATTTCATGATATCATGTTTTAGTTTATCTGTCATGTCATGACTCATGACTTCAACTTCAATACGCCTTGAGACAGTCGGACGAGATAACTGAAGTTCTCTAATAGCAGCAAGATTTCTGTTTTATTTTCTAAATCTCCAAATAAAGACTTATCCGCTTCGATAAATGCTTCTTTGACAACCGATCCAGCTTCAAATTGTTTCTTGTGTTTCTCCAATATATGAGATATTTTAAATGATGCGATGGTACCAGATATTGATTGTTTGGTTGGTCTTGTGAACATGGTTTGTTCTTTTTTCAAACAAGATATCAAATCACGTACTTTTCGTTTTCTTAATTCACTCTGTGACGGAAAGTCCTTTTCATAGTTTTTATGAACCGTTTCATGATGCCTATCTAAGTTACCACGCTTAGATATGGCAACTGACGCACGACAAATAAGACAAATGCACTTATACTTCACCATACAAAAGAAAAATTTTTCCTCCCAATCGTTATTAAAATGATACTTTCAGATTTTTTCGCTACACTCATTTTGTACTATTTAATAATAAACTTTGTATCGACGTAGTATTGCCTTCAAGTTACAATTCAGAATGACCCCAATTCCTGCAGGCGCAACATTTATATCGGCGTGAACGAAAGTCAGGAATGTTCCCGTCAAAAACGCCGCAGAAAATTTCTAGAAAAGAATAAAAAACGCGGCTTTTCTTTGACAAGTACCGCGCGTTCCTCTGATAAAGCCTCCTTTTGCCGCTAGCAGAGTGTTATTTCATTAAGTCATAATATTAAATTTTTTTTCTTCTCGAGATCTACTCAAAGTGCGCTCGCGATCGACCAGTCGATCATTTAAAGACTTTACCTACGTTCCATTGCACACCTCAGATATTGCAAGAATTAACCGGCGTCTTTAACACGATGGATGAGAAAACCGGGGCAATGAAGATGGCCTGCTAAATCTCCAGATTTTACCACTTTACTTTTTCAGCTACAGGGGTACCTAAAGAACAAAGTTTATAGTTATAGAATATCGAATTAAAAGTAAACATGCCATTGGCAGCATCACGTTCACAGTTTTTTCCATTTAATTTGTCATAAATGTTAGAAATCTCTTTCATTATATTTAGATTTTTATTACCATTAATAAATAAATTCATAATATCCTCGTTTGACTTTTTATTTGCCATTTTATATTTGGTGTTATGGCTATTTTTAAATCATTTCCAAACGTCAAACTGACCTTGTTCTCCAGGTACTTCCAAATTCAAAATTTCTTTTCTTATAGGTTAGGATAGATTTCTCATAGTAACTTTAAAACAAGTAACCATGAAATTGTTCTCATAATTAATTTTTCGCTCTGGAAAAGTTAGGAGAAAATGGAATATAACTTTTCTCCACGACTATCACTGAATGTAATAATTCTGAAAACATTTTCAGTAATAGGATTTAAACATTCTCACTCTTAAGTTTGAATATTTATTCTAATATACTTGACTCTTATGTGTTTTTTATGTATTTTATTATATAACTAGATACGGAATGAATATTCTGTAATTGAGCCAAACATCAATGATTGCCATAAATTTCAAAACAGAGTCAGTATCAGATGTAAATGTCATAATCAAATCATAATAATTATCTTCGAAAAAGTTATTGTTTAAATAAGATTATTAGCGAAAAATCAAGTGCATTACACATAGAACTTGAAAATACTCCACCTGAAATTACAGATTATGCAAATGATATGGTCGAGATCTTGCTGCCGCAAAAATCGAAATATGCATATTGAAAGTTTATGCACTGTTTAGAGATTGGCAACAAGAAAAGGAAATGTTTTACCAGTGTTTTTTAGTGATTCATTAAATAAATGGAAACTCTCAACTCCATGCAGAATTTGTTCAATCCTAAAAGCAACAACAAATCCTCCAATCGTATCAATTTTTTTCATTCTAACCTAGATACAGAATAAACTATTCTGAATATATTCCACTTACTTTCGTACTAAAATTTCGTAATCTGACCATTGTATATTTTAGAGCATCATCTTGACAAAGAACATATTTGTATTGAATCTTAGAAGAATGGGTGCCGAAGATTTAAACATACTGAAATTTGTAGATTCATATCAAGTATTCCACAGCTGACAGTTCAATCTAGATAGTATAAATGAACCAAAAACACGTTGCTGGTAGATAAAAATCTATAATGTGAATATTATAGGTACACACTACCAAGATTCCTTTTGTAAAATTCAGAAAACCCGTTAGAATTATTTTATTATTTGTGGAAATTTTGAATTGTTACTTTTTGTTAAAATGAGAAACTGACAAAACTATATAATCATTCAATATTTCATCATGCCAGATAAGTTGACAAATTTCATAAGTACCAGGGTTGCTTAACATGGATTTAATCACGTTATTCACAAGAAAATTATTTCTTCAGTTCATATTTTTAATATTTCTTGTGTTGGGTTATTCTAACATTCAAAATACTACTGAAGTTAATGCAACTAGGAGTTTAACCGAAAGTCATGTAGCATTTGGACGATAATTATAAATAAACTAACCTATTTTCAATAATATATATATATATATATATATATATATATATATATATATATATATATATATATATATATATATATATATATATATATATATATATATATATATATATATATATATATATACAGAGTTCCATTTTTTCCGAATAAGATGTCATAAATGAAGGTTGCGTAATCCTTCCGTATTGAAAAATTGAGCAAGGGTAGCCTGTTCGATTAATATCTCGAAAATGGTGGCAGATACGGAAAAAACAAGGAACAGAAAAGTTTTCACTTTGAATAATCTGTTTGATTCTGTTTTCAGAATATACCAGTAGCGCACCACAAAAAGTTCAGGGGCAAAAGAGGAAAATGCACGTGAAAAAATAACACCCTGTATACTGTCAGGAATTTCTGCCTCATTTTGTTATAAACATACAATAAGGAGATATCTGATGTAAATTTTAGCTCAATTCCTGAAAAATTGCATCAGTTATTAAGATAATATCTCCATGGCTTCGATGTGGGAAAACTATTGGATTATTTTCAATAATTAATAACTCAGAAACGGTGATAGTTACGATCAAAATGCAAGAGTCAAAAAAAATTTCAAACTGAATGATCTATTCGATTTTATTTTTTGTTAGTGCCAGTGGCGTACCAAAAAAAAGTTCCGAGGGTAAAAATGGAACATGGCCCATGAAAAAGTATCACCCTGTATACTGTTTCAAAATTTGGCCTCACCTGGTGATTCAAATTGTGTTCAATAGCTTATGTGGAAAATTTGAGCCCGAAATCTTGAGAAGTCTAGGTTTTATCGAGAGAAAATCGAAAAATTTTCAACTTTAACACCCTGTATCTCGGCAACGAAGCATTTTTGACCATTGGTTCTTCGAACTTTCTTGCTCAAATCATTCAGGATTCGCATCCTTCATTTATGACATCTTATTTGAAACACCTGTATATATATATATATATATATATATATATATATATATATATATATATATATATATATATATATATATATATATATATTTGATCAAATATCTTCCGCGATAAACTTCGCGTGGAGTCTATATATGTAATTTGAGACAAGACCGAAATAATCCCTATTCCAGTGGGATTATTTCGCTCGTTTTCTACCGTTGATGTGATTCGCGGAACGGCGAAAGATGTCTCCCAAATGTTTGGAATTTTTAACGTTTCCACATCTGTTTGTTACTGTTCGTATCTTTCTCGAAGTCCGGTAGCGGGTTCGCCGTGTCGGTCCATAGAGGGCGACTCTCGTACGTAGCTTGGTAGGATGCTGAGAAGCGATATGCGACACTGACGAGCTCCTAATAAGGGCGAAACTGCAGTCTGCCGCTTCGTTTCTCGGCATCCTGCTTGGTTTCACTATTGTGACGCTTGGGGGCTGCGTGCATGGCGGGCAGATTTGGAAACTAGCTCTTGTCAGGAGGGATTATTCATTGATCTACGGATTTTTGAATTATTCGTATTGTCTCAAATTTGCTTATATATATATATATATATATATATATATATATATATATATATATATATATATATATATATATATATATATATATATATATATATATATATATATATATATTCTCTTTGAGAAGAGAGGATTTACAAAATTCGAATAATTGTATTTACAATAAATGCTTATAGCTATAATTTTGATTTGTGTCAGAAAAACACAATCGTAAAAACAAAAATCATGTCTGCTATTAGAGAACTTCAGTTATTTCGTCCGACTATCACAAGGCGTATTGAAGTCTTGAAGTCATGAGTCAGGACATGGCAGATAAACTAAAACATGATATCATGAAATGTACATACTTTTCTTTACAGTTCGACGAATCCACCGATATGACAAGCACTGCCCAGCTGTGTATTTTTATTCGGATGGTATTCAATGACATGCTGGCTAAGGAAGAATTTTTGACAATCATTCCTCGGAAATGGAAGACCCGTGGCGAAGATATATATGACGTTTTCTTCAATTTTGTAAAAAACTACAAGCCACCATTATATAAGCCAGTGTGCATTTCAACCGATGGAGCACCAGCAATGACCAGAAACAAAAACGGTTTTGTCACATTGTGTCGAGCTAATGAAGATTTTACTTCATTTTTTTCATTCCATTGCATTATGAATCAAAAAGTTCTGTGATCAAAAGTTTTATACCCGGAGGAAATTATGGGCATTGCAACAAAAATTGTGAATTACATCTGTGCACGTAGCTTGCAATGGCGGCTCTTTAAGTTGCAGTTGGAAGATAGGGAGTCAGCTGAACACACTGATTCAGTTCTTCACACGGACGTCCGGTAGTAGAGTCGCGGAAAATTCCTAGAAAGATTTCAAGATGTTTAAAAACGAAAAATGGCTGAGTGATTTGGCATTTTTGACTGATATCACAATGCACTTAAACACCATTAACTTGGAGCTTCAAGGTAAGGGAAATACTATTATTGAGATGATTAGCGCAGCAAACGAATTCAAAAGTATATTGCAAATTATGATAGATCAACTGAAAAGAAAGGATCTGAAACATTTTCCGTCTTTGAAAGCAAGGGTTCCTCAGTTTGATTATGATACGTATGAGGCTGTATTATCAAATATTTTGTGATGATTCGAAATTCGTTTTTATGATTGCAGTAAATTGGCAAATATAGCATCATTTATGAAGTATCCTTTTTCATGTAGCTTTTCAAAGCTACAGCATCTGATACAAATTTCTATTGTTTTATATCTGAAGATAAATATACCAATCTAAGGCAAATCGCCCTTCAACTGACGGCAATGTTTGGGTCAACTTACTTGTGCGAGTCTGCATTTTCTGAAATGAAGATAATTGAGTCAAAATATCGCAATCGACTAACTGACGATCATATGTCATCATGCTTGCGATTAGCACTCAGTGGTTACGTACCATCTTATGAAAAGTATGCCGAAGACATGCAGTGCCACGCTTCATCATCCAAAGTCACTCCCTAGTTAAGTTAAACACCATATGTAACCCTTTCGTTTTGTAACTACAGATAATCTCGCAATTTTGAATAATTATGAACTTTTTTATTGATATTATAGAGAAGAACCTAACTAAACCAAACCCAAACCTTGACTAAAATAATGTATATTGTGCGGAAAGCTAATATCTATATATGCTACGGTACACCCTACCTAGGTAGGTAGGTAGGGTGTATCGTGTATGTACGACAACCAAGCATGACACATACTTGCAGCCTCTCAGAGTCGATCGTAAGTTCAAGTTTGAGCACCCCTGCTGTAAGATGATATAGTATTTTGAAGTTGAAATTTTTATTTACTTGAATAAAATTATCATCATTATCATTTCATTTATTGACTATTTGAGGTCCATTAAAGAGACCTACTTATAGTTTTTCTGTACCTAAATTAGTAAATTTCTGTGAATTAAACTGAGAACATTGACCAATTTTGTCAAGAGCCTTAACAAATAACTTCATTAGCCCTAATTTTATATGCAATGGCGGAAAAATGTTTTTTCTTGAAATTAAAATTTCTTGATGTTTAATTCTAATATGTATGGAATTCTTGATCACCACTTGGTGAAACATATAATGAATAAATGATTGGTTTCTCACTTGGCAAAGGTTTCACAAATATTCATTTAAATACTCGTCATATGTTTCGAGTTGTTAGCCTATTATCAAGAGTATTACAATACTAAATTACAAATGAGTGATTTCACCTATGTATAACGGCATTCACAACAGGAGGTCAATGGAAGTCTAGTTGGTCGCTGCAAATTGGCTGGTTTTTCTTATGAGCGGACGTAATTTCAATGATCTCTAAGATGAATTTAATTTTAATACCGAAGTATCATGTCTCAAGAAGTTTACAACTTGGAAAATGCCGAAAATGCAGAACAAACTCGTAGCAGTATGTCTCACGCTGTGATATTGGTAAAACGTCCCCAGCTTAGATCCCCTTTTCACTATCCTAATTTGATGAAACGAAACAGAATGGCACTTCAGACAAAATTTTGTTAGGGCTAAGATAACTGTCCATCATTCCTCAAATTTCAATTGAAATTAAATTGTTTTCTACAAGGAAATTCAACCTATCCTTCGGTTCAAAAAAAATCCGATATAGAAACGTTATCGCCAATTGGTCGGACTAACTTAATTATAATTCAAAAGAGATATGTGAAAATTAAATGTATCAAGGAGACCTTTTTCTTAACATTCAATAAGGTTATACAAATTAATAGATCCACTGATGTATGTTATCTCATTTCAATTCTCATGCAAAAATTTAAGTAAATTTCATCTGTTCGATTTTATAATTCTACGCTTTTATTGAAAATAGAAAGTTTAGAGTTTCATGAGAAACCCAAGATAGAAAATTTACGTAGAGCTCTAGGCTTCTGTATCTAAAAACTCATCTGAAGCAGATTGACCAAAACTTAAATATCTATAAAAATTATTTAGTAAGAAAGCATGCATAAAGTATTCAGAACTAATAAAATCTGATAAATTTGCTAACACAAACATCCATCTGATCGGAACCTCAACAACTAGATATATGATTTGACTAAAAAATGCATCTTTGTAAATAAGAAGGAAAATTGCAGCATATTTATTTATTTATTCATTTATTTATTGTCCATTTAGCTGAAAGAAAAAAATCAGGATTAAATCAACAATACAACCCACCTAAAGTTACATAGTGTAGTCAACATAATATCATTATAATATATATGGTACAGTACACATTCTTACATTTCGACAAACATATTTATGGTGAATTACACACACAAAGATGACTGATATATTTATAGCTCAGAAGTTTTGGTCGATCAAATATTCGTCCATACAGTAGTAGTTTTTGAAACCTAAAGCTTCTGCTTTAGATGTTTTTGAAGGTTCACTCTACTCATTGATTTTAATGCGCAGGGAAGCTTATTGTACAGTTTCATTGCTGTGTGATTTATACTGACTTGTGGAGCATTATTTCTGTGATAGGGTATGATGAATTTATCGGCATTTCGAGTTGAATACGGATGGTTGAAATTATTTTTTTGAAAATTATGTTCGTGATCGTGAATGAAAAGTTTGCATGACTGTATGAAAAGTGATGATGATGATAAGTATGCCTTCTTCTTTGAACAAATTCCTGCAACTATCAGTACTTTTAGCATTGCATAGTATCTGCACAGCATATTTCTGTTTTACAAAGATTTTTTGACTTTCAGCATGTCCTCCCCAGAAGAACACCGGAGGATATCAAACTGTGGAAGCAGCCAAAAAAGCCAGTTCTACTGTTATTTTCCCGGCAATTTGTTTCATTCTCCTCACCGTGAAGATAGCGCTGGACAGTTTATTGACTAGATCTTGTATATGCTGACCGAACTTCAAATTGGTTCCAGGATGACCCCTAACAATTTATGGTGAGTATTTACTTCAGGGCGCGTTTCAAATCTGAGTTCTTGGGTTTTATTTCAATTCATTCGCAGTTTGTTTGTATCGAACTAATATTTTGCTTCAGCAAGTGAATTCAATGACAACCGATTCACTTTGTCGACGTCAGCGCCGATATTAAGAAAGCTAGTATCGTCAGCAAAAAGAACGGAATTATATGATTTTACATTATCAGATAGATCATTGATACAATCGAGGAACAGCAGCGGACCAAAGACAGATCCCTGAGGCACACCATAGTTGATTGGCTGCCATTGGAAGCATTTACCCTGGAAGCATACTTTCTGGTATCTGTTAGTCAAATAGCTCTTGATCAAATCCACAGTAACCCTCTTATACCACACAAATCTAACTTCCCGAGTATTCCAAAATGGACTACACTATCAAACGCCTTGCTCAAATCGCAGGCCGAGTTTGCATTTTTTTCCTTCACCAAAGGCTACCGCTATTTTTTCAAGATTTGATCTAGTGCAGTCGATATAGATTTCTGCCTCAGAAAGCAATTCTGCTGCTCACAAAAACTATTATGGTGACAAGTCTATCTTTTCGAGCTGTTTCGTCTTTTTTAGATATTGCAGGTAGAACTGATATGAGTCGATAGTTATTCGATGATTGTGGGTCTCCTGCCTCGAATATTGGAGCTATTTTCGCTTTTTTCAGTTGATCCGGAAAAAACCCTCTGAGAAACATCTGTTTTCTCGGAATAATTTCCTTCAATAGGTTAGGTTAGATTTCACTCTCCGTTCCATCGTTAAGGAGAATTGAGTTCTCAACCCTTTTTTTGTCTCTCTTGAGGAGATTGAATGGGTGTTCATTAGTAATAGAGCAACTTTCAGCAGTTTTTCTTCCTATATTCATACAGTAGTTGTTTAAATCATTAGGTTTTAGGAAATATGGAGTTTCTTTCTTCTTTTCATTATTTTCTTTGTTGATTATATCCCATATCGCTCTTGTTTTATTTTGAGCTTCTTTAGTTTTACTTTTTTTTCGTATGAGATCTTTTTGATTTCGTCCAGTTTATCCCTATATTTCTTTTTTAAGGTGTTATATGTATAACTATTATCTGAATCTTTTTTCACATATAGAGCATCCAATTGATTTTTCAGATCTAAAATTTCCTTACTCTTCCTGGGTTTCCTCTTTTCCTTTGAATTCTTGGTTATCAACTGTTCGGGACAAGTCCTGTCGAAGATTTTCATCAACGTTTTCCAAAAAGCTTCTTCAGCTGGTGGGGCCGATGTGTATGCGTCCCAGTTTTGTCTCTAATGTTCCTCGTTCATATTTTATTATTGGATATTATTATCATTGATTTTTCTAATCAGCATTTTTCCCCTATTACAGGTTCATGATCATGGTTCACGTTTCCTTTCAGAAGCTGGGCTTTGTCATATGATAAATGCGGTTGAAAGGTAAGTCTTTTTACGGTTTCTTCGTTTGAGAAAATATTATATTATCGATCAATTATTAATAATTAATTAATTATCAAAACTTGTTTCTGCTTTTGTACTGAGTAAAAATTATGAATTATTTTCTGGTCCACCAATAGGATTTTGACATAAAATAAATTGTAATGATTAAATCTTCCAATATCGATAAATGGAGCTTTCGAGGAGACATCCAGTATATTTTGTGTGATTCCTCGTACAAAAATGAGAAATATTTTCAAGCGTGCAATTCATTCATCGTAATGAAATATTATTAGTAAATGACATTAAAAATTATTTTGCGATATTGAATATAAGAGTTTTAGGTGTTTTTAAACTATGACTTGCATCATACGTACTTCAGCAAGGTCAGAATCGACATGTTCTGATATCATAACTATATTTTGACATACTTGCTTCTGCAAGCGCTCTTCATTTCAGCTAGCACATCACCCCTTACTCAAAATAAATTCATTTATCTTTTATTCATACCTAGGTGGACCGAAAATAAAGCCAGGGATTCATTTTAATTCGAGCACAGCAGCTTTCGCATCTGTCAAAATTGTAAGTTAAGGGTTGGCGGTGCCACCCCCGCATGAGTCATGTGATATCTAGCCGGGCGGGAAAGAAAAACCAACGTTAGGGGATGCTGGGGGAGAAAAGAGACCCTTGCAATTCGCAGCCATTTTAGATTTTATTACCGTTCGATACTAAAACATTATATCGACGACGAATGTCGGTGGCGAAAATAGTATGAAGGGGATGAGATTTGCAGGGTAGGCTTTGCTCAAATTCAAGGGTGAACGAGTTTTCAATAGGATCTCTAAGAAACAAATTCACAGAGTAAATGATGTACGGAAGTTATCACAATCTCAGATAAAATGTCTGACGTCTGACGGATCAGACGAAATATGTTCCGGGGAATAAATTTGGATGGAAAACTTATATCATACTTCTCAAATCTATTATTTGGTATAGTGTTGAACCCTTTCAACAATTTATTTTCAATTTCTTCAAATGGTCACAAAATATAGATTTTTAAGGTCTCTCATGAGTGTTGAACAGAAAAATTGGAAATCAGTTGAATACTTCACATCTTCTAGTTTGGAGGATTCTCCACGACTTTTTATTGTACCCGTTTCATATTACGCGTCCAAACTCTACTTCCTCCAGATTTTCCTTCAAGACTGAATTTCTGCCGATGGTTCTTAGATAAAATTAAAGAAAATGCTCATTTTGATAGTGAAATAATGTTCAGAGACGAAGCAAAATAAGACATGGCTCCGAAAAAGAAATTACCTTGTTGACTCTAGTTAAAATTCAGGACGTGTAATGATGGAGATAGTAAAAAATAGATTGCATTCCTACTTTGGGCTGAACATCTCGAAAACTGCAGGAGTTTTGAAGAAATTTCAACACCTTGTAGTTCCGTAACGAAGCTTTTGCGGACCTATGTTTATATGAACTCTTTTTCTTAAAATTGCACGTAGATTTACCACCTCCAGTTGTGACATACTTTTATGTAACACCCTGTAGATAGTCCTTTCGATTTAAACGAACATTCCTTTAGATCTGAAAATCGCAACCTTGCTTAATTGCTGGATTTCCTGCGGCAGGTGGTAGTAAATATTTTGTCTGGCCATTGGTAGCTATTCAAAGTTCTGGACAGTCACATTTACAGTCAAACCAAATTGTGGAACAGTCTTGTAGAGTAGCTGTGATAATGTGAACGCGTTGTGAAAATAAGCATAACACCATTATATGCTGAGACTGTCAGAACATATTATGAACACTACGACAAGAAATTGACTCACAAATTAGAAAATTCAAATTGATTCAGAAGAAGTTTAGATCTGCTAAGCAACTATTCTTTCAGCAATCCATCACCTCAAAACAATGCTTGAGGATAATCAAAATGAAAATGAAATTGAAATTGAAATACATCTAATAATGAGAAATGTTAAACTTGTGAAAAAAATCTGTTAATACCGAGTATTTCCAACCCTGGCGAGAATTACTGTATAAGATTCACGACTTATAATCAAAATCAATGACCTTTCAGCATTCTGATCCATTTGGTTCCAAATTTCGATCAGTCTATTCTGAACCTCATTGACGGTAACTGATTGGGTTTGCTGGCTTTTCAGTCTTCTATTGAGGAAGTCCCAGAAATGCTCGATGGAATTCAGTTCTGCACTTCGTGAAGACCACTCTATTAAAGTGATTCCGTGATTTTGAAGGTAGCTCCTAACGACATGAACTTGGTGAGGTCTGGCGTAATTATGCATAAACACTCATGTTTGTCACAAGTGGTACGACAATGTCATCTAAAATATATGTAACGTACCTCTGAACATTCAGGGTTCCATTATTTACGATGACCAGATCAAAGAAATTCCTCCCCACATGATCATTGAACCTCCAACAAAACTTTATATAGGTAAGAAGTTGCACCGGATATACCTTTCATTTCGACTTCTGTACACTATAGAACGTGTTTGGAATGAAGAAAAAACTCATCTGTAAACAAAATTCTCTTCCAGTCAGCTTCTAACCAATTGACATATTCTCTGGCTCAATTCAATCGGGCTGTTCGCTGTGGTTAGAGCTGAACCTCGAGCTGCGATACCAGGCCTTCAACCAAACTTCCTCAGACGTTGTCATATCGTTTCACTGCTAATTTGTAGTCCACTGTTCTGTGGACGATGTATTTCAATATCCCTAGCAGGTGTGAACCGTTGCCTCAACGAGGAAATTCTTAAATAACGGCCATGGATTGCTGTTTGTTGTTCGAGGTCATCCTTGACCAATTTTCCTTTCATGAATACAAGCTTTCCTATATCTTCGGATCATTCTGTTCCAATCCTTTGGCCTATATCTTGTGAGTCCAGCCTAGGTCATCTAACACCACTTCAGTACATTTTGTCGGGGAAAATTATAATCACTAAAAAGAACGAACGCTACTCGCAAATATTGATCAACAATTGCTGTTATCCATTTCTTGCAAAATTTCAATTTATATATTTCATTCTATTTCTTATGAAAATAACATGTTCGCAAAGAAATAACATCGAATTTTGAAGGCATATGTCCGGACATATCCGAAAAAAATATGTGCTAATAATTAGTTGCTTACCAAATATGAAATTTGAAATATTGAAATTGTGTGAAACTTGGCGCAGTGTAGAAGGAATTAAATTAAATGATGTTATAAGGTGTCCTCCAAGAAATCTTGAACTATACCTGATTGAGGACATATGGGATTTCATAAAAATGAGACTAGCCATGAATCCACCTGCAGCAATTTTCTAGGTCATTTGGTAGTAGTAGGAAGATATGTGACGCTGTTATGAGAGTTCCCAGCAGTATAACTGTCGTCATTTGATTGTTTCAGCAATGATTTTTTTGATCCAATCTTTCCTTAGAATTCATCTTCTCTTTGGTCTCGTTAAATTGTTTCGTAGACGCATTATTCGCTTTTACTCCTTCAAATGTGTTATGCAAAGAAAACTCGAGTAAACAAAAAAAATCATTATAACCTCGTGAAGAGCTCATCGATTGTCATAGATATTTAATTGATAGCTATTTTTGAGATAGAAAGTTTAATGGTGAAGTATTTCACACTTGTTATAATAATTTTCTGTTTATCATTCTCCTTTTATTCCTTATTTGTTGAGATAGTTAACTTTATATGGCTGTTTCAAAAATCTTATCAATTAAAATTATATTTTTCCTTTTGGTTTAATTTGTTATGAAAGCGTATTTTAGTTCTTTAAACTTTTAGTTATGTAAATTATAATTTAGTCATTCAATTTATGTCTCGCTAACACAACTTAAATTCTCATATACTCAATTAGGAAATAAGTAAAATTGAATTTTTGCATTCATTCGCGTTAAATAAGAGATACCCATAAGTGGGAGCGATAACAATAAACTTCTTTCTTACTTATTAAATATCTATTAAATGGGAAATTTTTTATTTTTATGGCTGAATAATAAATAAAAAGTGGCTTTGAAGGAATTGTTGACATTTCAATGTTAGGAATTAGCGTGATTCGTGAAATAATAATAAATAACGAGTTTCAAGATTGTTTACTAAATTTAGGAAACTGCATTCAAAGTCCACAATTTAGAGAATCAGTTTTATACGCAAAAATGGTGACCATGAAAAGACAAATATTAGTAATAAGCATTCAAATTGAATAGCACTATCATGATATCGTTTTTATAAAAACAGAACATTCTCATTCGCAAAACAGTTAGAACTGGAAGAATTTTCAGAAATTTTACACTTTATTCATCGAATTTTCATTATTAACTATTATTAATTATTATTAACTTCTTCTGAATAGATTTGAATTTTCGATTTTATAGGTTAATTTCTTGGCGCAGTGTATTTCTAGATTCTACTTCTATGTTTGGCCTAAAACACTGACAAACAGACTTTGGAGTAAGCAACCAATTCTTCAGGACATGTTATTATATCTCTAGATTTTGAGCTTGTGTGAATCGCTACTTCGACCCTGGAAGTAATAAGCGAAGGGAGATTCCCCACAGAAGCTTCAGAGACCAGAACGGAGTCTCATCGAGATTTTTTGAGCTCCTTTGTTTTTTATATCATTCGAAGGGGATAGTGCAATAACAACATCATAAATCAGTTTTTCAAGTTGGAATTTCAATATTTCATATATCCGTCTGGATTTTTTTGTTTTCAGGCTATGAATCATTAGAAAAAATGGTACGAAATCGTACATTTTGATAGATTAATTAAAGTCCTAACCGCATCTGAAGAGGAAATTTATTTGTTTGAATTTCAGTAAACATCCGGATTTTATAGAATTAATTGTTGCCTGAAAAAGAAATAATATTAAAGATCGATAAAGATGGTATATTATGGATAATGAAAATGGATAATATATAGTTTATAGAGCAAAAACATGTATCAGTTTGTTATCGAGCAATGTGACATACAGAATCCAATCCCGGAGGATTTTCATTGAAAATCTTCTAACTTATATATGTATAAAAATCAATTGCTGTTCGTTAGTCTCGTTAAAACTCGAGAACGACTGAACGAATTTATCTTATCTTGATCTTGTATGTTCGTGGAAGGTTTAAAAGGTGAGAAAAACTCGAATAACTGCCGGGAAAACCCTTTTTTATTTCCCAAACGTTTTCTAAATAAAATGTAGAGTCAATTTGAACTTTATTGCTATTAAATCCAGTTCATATTAAATTATAATCACTCACTGTTGTCTAAGCAATGCAGGTGTGTTCCTAACGTTGCAATTTATTACCACTGCAGAAAGTTCAAATTCAATCATATCAATCAAATTAGTCTACCCGTGCGCGTTGGATGATCTAATGTCGCGTTCCGAAACTAAACAAAAGTGAATCGCTAACGCGACAAAATTGCATAGTCACAAAATGTAAAAGATCATTAGTAGTACTGATTTTCAATTTGGTGCTTCAACGAAAATTAAACAGAGGCTATATCTACCAAGATATTCATTTTTGATCAAAACGCAAAAACAGGTCAATTTTTGTTTGAAGTGGGACATCTTTTGGGGTACAAAACTTGCCTGAAATATCAACCCCCAAAGCGGGGGTTGCAATCCTTAAACGTTTTGAATAGGGAAGATGGGTCGAGTGACGACTCCAAAGAAAAGTGGTATCTTTGACTACATCGCCTTGAACAAATTTCCATTTTTAATTGAAAACATAAAAGATACAGGGTGAGCAACTGAAAGATATGGAAGACTATTTCCCAGAGACAATTCAAGTTTCAGTGGAATAAAATGCAACAGATCCATGCTGATCAATAGCAGTCATCATCAAGTACCATCCTCATCTCGAATTTCAACTCCTAGAGCAGGGGTGACCACCCTTAAAAATTTGGAAGCGGGTAGATGGGTCGAGTGATACCTCGAAAGAAAGGTATTATCTTTGTCTGCATCCCCGTGAACGAATTTTCATTTTTGATTGAAAACTGTAGAAGATATAGAGTGAGATACTGAAAAATAGAAGAGAGCATCTATAGCCCTGAGCTATTCAAGTATTAGTGCAAAATAATGGAACAGTTGAGATTTGAGATGTGAATGGTGTTTCGGATAATGGCAGACTTTGATCTGGAATCAATCTGTTCCATTTTTTTGCACTAATACTTGAATAGCTCAGGGCGATATATACTTTCCTCTATTTTTCACTCTGTATCTTCTACAGTTTTCAATCAAAAATGAAAATTCGTTCACAGGGATGCAGACAAAGATAATACCTTTCTTTCGAGGTATCACTCGACCCATCTACCATCTTCCAAATTTTTAAGGGTGGTCACCCTTGCTCTAGGGGTTGAAATTCGAGATGACGATGGTACTTGATGATGACTGCTATTGATCAACATGGATCTGTTCCATTTTACTCCACTGAAACTTGAATTGTCTCTGGGAAATAGTCTACCCTATCTTTCAGTTGCTCACCCTGTATCTTTTACAGTTTTCAATTAAAAATTGAAATTCGTTGAAGGCGATGTAGTCAAAGATACCACTTTTCTTTTGAGTCATCACTCACATTCAAAATGTTCAAGGATTGCAACCCCCGCTTAGGAGGTTGATAATTCAGGCAAGTTTTGTACCCCAAATGATGTCCCCCTTGAAATAAAAATTGATCTGTTTTGCGTTTTGATCAGAAATGAATATCTTGGTAGATATAGCCTCTGTTTAGTTTTCGTTGAAGCACCCTGTATATATATATAGGGGGTTTCACCCCGACGAGTTGCCCATATATCTGTTCATGCAATCAAACTGATTTCATGAAAAAATATAAATCCACCACCCGGTAATTAATACCATTGCCAGGCAATGATTATAACCAAAACATATCCTGGAATAATTATATATTAAGATAACGTTAAATGTTATGAGAATATATCAATCTACCAGAATATATACACACTATAGCATCATCAGACAATTATATCAATGTACCAACGAGTAGTGTCAGAGGCTTTCTCCCCAGAAAAATCCAATGTACGGACCTTAGTCAAGTAACACTGAATGTGTTAATAGTTTCCTTTGTGTGAAGTGGTGAACGATCGAATAGAATACTGCTCTGAATATAAATATGATAAAATTGTCAGTTAATTATATTACATTTATATAAACAAATAAATAAAATATGAAATGAGATTCTGAGCAGTATAAACTAAAGAGAAAACCTATGACTCTACCTCATTATTTTTTCGGAAAGAAACCTACGAAGAATATTACAAGATTTGATGACTGTTATCTTTTGTAACTGTTCAAACAAATTTTTCTTCAGACCCAAAATCTCAATACTTTTGTGACGATTTCTAGGAATAACACCTGTTGTGGAAATAATAATCGGTAGAATAAAAATTTTTTCATTTTCCACATTTTTCAATCTCGTCGCCAAGCATCATATATTTAGAAATTTTTTCATTGTATTTATTTTGTATATTATGTGTGTCGGGTATAGCAATATCAATTATATATGTCATTTGATTCTGTTTATCAGTAAGAATGATATCTGGTCTATTGTGTTTTACAGCTCTGTTGCAAAGAATTGTTTCATAAAAATAAAGTTTATATTTGTCATTTTCACAAATAATCTCAGGTTCATATTTGTAAAATTTTTTCTTTTGGGAATTAGGTCATGTTTAATTCCTAGATTAAAATGAATAATATTAGGGACGGCATTATGTCTTTCTAAATAATCTGTTGAAGCAAGGACTGAGCAAGATGATAATATATGAAAAACTGTTTCTGAAGAACAGAACAGAACAGAACATTTACGGCAAGAATCGTCTATATTTTGTTTGATGATGTGTTTTCTATAATTCCTCGTGATAACAATCTGATCCTGGATCGCAATTGCCAAGCCTTCTGTTTCAGCAAACAAATCTCCAGAAACTAACCATTTATTCGATTCGATTTCATCAATATAATCATTTTTCAATTCTTTAGGGTGCTTTCCGTGTAATTCCTTCTGCATCCAACTTTCTCTTCCAGAATTATCATCAAATATATCAAAATCTACCTTTTGCATTGTCAAGTTCAGAGGTGTAAGATTATAATCTGAAGCAACAACAATATCGTGTAATTTAGACGTTCTCTGTTTATCATGAAAATGGGAACGTAGATGAAAAATCTGTTTACTATGGAGATTATTCAAATCAGTTAATCCACGACCTCCAAGATGTCTAGGTAGTGTAACTCTCTGAACAGCTGACTTTGGGTGGTGTTTATGATATTTACAAAGCATTTTCCTCGTTAGACATTGTAATTCATTTAGATCAGTTTTAGACCATTTAATAATTCGAAAAGAAGATGTAAGAATAGGAACTGCATAGGAGTTGATAGCTCTGAAAAGGTTTTTACTAGTTAAATGACTCTTGATGATAATTCTAAGTCTTTTGTAATATGAATTTCTAATATTTTCTTTAGTGCTGCTATGGTTAATTGTCGTCCCTTGACAAAATCCAAGATATTTATATGTATCTCCTTGATACATTGGCTCGATTTCGATATTGGAAATCTTTATATAATCAGAGGTGATCTTTCCTTTTTCAATAGAAAGATTTTTACATTTTGGAAGCCCAAATTTCATATGAATATCATTGGAATAGTTGAAAGTAATCTCAAGTAGACTTTTTAAATGAGATCTGGATTCGGCATATAATTTAATATCATCTAAATAAATTAAGTAACTTAATTTGAATTCAGTTGATAGACTCTTTATTTTGAAGCCGAAACTAGTAGCGTTTAATTCATGGGATAATGGATTAAGGCAAAGACAAAACCATAGAGCACTTAAAGAATCACCTTGATTCTTGCCTCTTTTGATAGGAATTACTTCGGATATTGACGATTGTTTTGAAATATTTAAATGAAGATTGGTTCTCCAATTTTTCATTACAAATTCAAGAAAAAGACGAAGTGTCTTATCAATTTTATAAATTTCCAAAATTACTTGAAGCCATGAATGGGGAGAACTATCAAAAGCCTTTTGGTAATCAATGAAGGCTTTATGAATATTTCTCCCTTTAGTTTGAGCTTGATTCAAAGCAACATAATCAATTACAAGTTGCTCTTTAGTACCAAGGTGTTTTTTTCTACATCCTTTTTGTTGTTCGGAAAGAATATTATAATTCTCCAAATGTGTATAAATTTTTTGGGTAATACATGCAGTTAGAATTTTATATATTGTTGGAAGGCAAGTAATTGGTCTATACTGAGACGGATCAATAGTATTAGCACTTTTCGGTTTTAAATAAGTAATTCCTTGTGTGAAAAATAAAGTAGTAGCTGAGGGGTTCTTTATTATAAATGAAAAATATTCAGCCAATTTTTCATGACCGCAAGAGAATTTCTTGAACCAAAAGTTATGAATACCATCAATACCTGGAAATTTCCAATTTTTTGTGTGTTTAATAACTGATGTTATATCTTCGTTCGAAAATTTTTCAAATTGCATGCATTCTATTTTAGAAAATCGAGACCTTTCATTTAAAATCCAACTTGCATTGGAATTGTGTTGCCTTGGCACTGCCCAAATTGAAGACCAATAATCAGTTAGAATATATATATATATATATATATATATATATATATATATATATATATATATATATATATATATATATATATATATATATATATATAAACCGAATAAACCAAGATCGAGAAAACATATCGTTTGCTATTGGTACTGAAGAAAATGATAAAGGTCTCGTGGATTAAAATGGATTTGGAATTTCTGCCGTACCATGATAGTACCGCCCACAATGCAATCAATATCGCAGCTATTCGAGCAAAAACATGTGATGATATTTATCTAATCGCCTGATTCGAATTAGTTTGAATTTCTTCGGCTTGCTGTCTCAGGGAACGTTATGGAAGTCTAGACATGGCTCTCCACACCTAAATCCTATTGAACATTTATGGGATAATCTCAAAAGGAAAATCCACAACTGCTCATCGAAGCCGCCACAGAAGAGTGGCAGAATATCACCACAGAGGAGGTCGAAAACCTACTCCAAAGCATGCCTAGACGGATTCAGGCTTGTATCAGAGCAAGAGGAGGTGTTACAAGCTACTAAGGTCGAGAAAAAACACCTACTGCGTGAGAAAACAATTTTCAATTGTTTTACTACATGCGGAAAGTCTCTTATTTTCTTTCGTTTTTTCTTTCTTAAAATGAAATTTTTCAATTGAAATATTTCAAAAGGATCAGTTCTAACAATCTTTTGAAACTTTCAAAATCCCTGAGGTAATATTTAAAATATCGGTTGATTCCATCTAAATTTGGTTGTGTGTATATGGATATATATTTGAATTGTTTGTAAACATTTTGGAAGAAATGAGAGATAGATAATTATGATGAATAAATATTTCTTAATTTTATGCAATTTTTTTTGGTGAGAAATCTTTAGTCTTCCTAAGGGCCCCCAAACAATTTGTTATATGAACCCCGTCTACATTAGATTACGTTACATTCGTGGGGGTCGTTTGGCTTTGCAAACCTTTCCGAACTGCAACTAAATTGGTCTTTTGTTCGTAACCCTTCTTATTCATTTCCCTGTAAGTCTAAATGCCTTACAAAATTAGTCCATATATATTCGATTGTGTGAAGTTGATTCTCAGAAATAGACCACAAATGGATGAAACAGTCATGTGTCATGCATTTTTTTATTGCTCAACGAGATATAAATTCCGCAATGTGTCTTCTATGATGCTCACATGCGTCACAGTCTTTTTTATGGGAGTCTTAATACTAATATCGCAATGTGAATGTTTTACAGTGATAATAAAGTTTTGTAACCTGTTATATAGTTTAATGAGCAATTTTCGTCTTTGAAAAAGAGGAAAACATATTGCTTTGTTCCGTTGAGCAGAAATATTTCCAACTGAAATATTTTCATTCATGAACAGGTAGAGGGACAAACCGTTCAGGAAAACCTCCTGATTGAAATTGACATGTTTTAACATCTGGTATACTTCCATGTTCCTAGAATGTTCACTTTAGTCCCATATTAACATCATCATTGTAAAATATTAACTATTTTAAAAAACGCCTTCGACAAAAACTACAAAGTTGTAAGCCTAAGTAGAAATATCATATTACCCATTTATGTTCACAAAAAGCAATGTCCGCAAAGCACATCCTCTTCCTAGTGCACATATGGACAACACAACCTCCGGCCGCTTAGCTTGATGGACTAGGGGTTGATTTTTTGCCGAGCCGGGTGACATTGATACGTCGATGACGTGAGTATCGTTTTCACACTTGTGTTTGTCTTCAATTTAGTATTGTATCTATGTATCAACATCATATTATACACGCTTGCTAGACTATTAGCAGCTCGGAAGACGATCTCAATTAAGGAAGGAAAAGCGAATGAATAGAAGACAATTTTACGGCACCGACAGCTTTGATTGTAAATATTATTAAGGCGAGTCAGATAGCGTTTCAACTCTCAGCTACGGTTTAATGGTTTATACAAGCTTCAATTGAATCATCACAAATGTCGAAAGTTTGTAAATTTTACATTAACAAGAATACTTCTGAGAATGAAGTCATGATAACTTGAACAACTTAAAACTAAGTTTATAGTTCTGAAATAAAAATAGCATTAAAAGAATTTTCTTTGGAAGCTGTAATTCAAAATTGTCGTTTATTATTACATTCAAATTTGTATTTGTTGTATGACACAAAATGAATTTTTATTAACCATTTTTATGCAAATTCTATTTTAAATATGTGTGGCAGGGGTGCTCAAACTGTCGATAGCGATCGACCAGTCGATCTAGAGTGCATTTAGAGTAGATCTCGAGAAAAAAAATTTAATAAGTAAGTAACTAAACTACAAAAATTTATTACGTAATGAAATAACACTCTTCTAGCGGCAGAAGGCGGCTTTATCAGAGGTACGCGCGGTACTTGTCAAATAAAAGCCGCGGTTTTCTAGAAACTTCGAAACTTTCGTTGTCGCCGATATAAATGTTGCGCCTGCAGGAATTGGAGTCATTCTGAATTGTAACTTGAAAGCAATACTACGTCGATACAAAGTTTATTATTAAATAGTACAAAATGAGTGCAACGAAGATATCTAAAACGTATCATTTTAATAACGATTGGGAGGAAGAATTTTTCTTTTGTATGGTGAAGGATTAGTGCATTTGTCTTATTCGTGGAGCGTCAGTTGCAACACCTAAGCGTGGTAACTTAGAGAGGCATCATAAAACGGTTCATAAATACTGTGAAAAGAATTTTCCGCCACAGAGTGAATTATGGAAACAAAAAGTACGTGATTTGATATCTTGTTTGTAAAAAGAAGAAACCATGTTCACAAGACCAGCCAAACATACAAAAGCTGCTACGATAGCGTCATTTAAAATATCTCATACATTGGCGAAACACAAGAAACCATTCGAAGATGGATCGGTTGTGAAGGAAGCATTTATTGAAGCGGATGAGACTTTATTTGGAGATATTAAAAATAAAACAGAAATCATGTCTGCTATTAGAGAACTTCAGTTATCTCGTCCGACTGTCACATATTGAAGTCATGAGTCAGGACATGGCAGATAAACTAAAACATGATGTCATGAAATGTACACTCTTTTCTTTACACTTCGACAAATCCACCGATATGACAGACACTGTCCAGCTGTGTACTTTTATTCGGATGGTATTCAATGACATGTTGGCTAAGGAAGAATTTTTGACAATCATTCCTCTGAAGAGAAGACCCATGACGAAGATTTATATGACGTTTTCTTCAATTTTGTAAAAAACTTCAAGCTACCAATATATAAATGAGTGTGCATTACAACCGATGGAGCACAACAATGACTGGAAACAAAAACGGGAAGATTTCCCTTCATTTTTTTTATTTCATTGCATTATACATCAACAGGTTTTGTGTTCAAAAGTTTCAAACACGGAGGAAATTATGAGCATTGCAACAAAAATTGTGAATTCCATCCGTGTACGTAGCTTGCAACGTCGGCTCTTTAAGTTGCAGTTGGCAGATAGGGAGGCAGCTGAACACATTGATTCAGTTCTTCACCCGAACGTGTGTCGAGAAAAAAATACCTACTCCGTGAGAAAACAATTTTCAATTGTTTTACTACATGCGTAAAGAGTCTCTTATTTTTCTTTATTTGATTCTTTCTCAAAATAAACCTTAATTTATTTCTTTTTTCAATTAAAATATCTCAAAAGGATCAATTCTAACAATCCTTTGAAATTTCCAAAATCCCAGAGGTAATATTCAAAATATCGAGTGATTCCATATAAATTTGGTTATGTGTATATGAATATATATTTGATTTGTTTGTAAACATTCTGGAAGAAATGAGAGAAAGATAATTATGATGAATAAATATTTCTTTCAATTTTATGCAATTTTTTTTGTGAGAAATCTTTACTCTTCCTAAGGGCCCAAAAACAATTTGTTATACGGGCACCGCCAACTTTACATTAGATTACATTCGTGGGGGTCGTTTGGCTTTGCAAGCCTTTCCGAACTGCGACCAAATTGGTCTTTTGTTCGTAACCCTTCTTATTCATTTCCCTGTAGGTCTAAATCTCTTACAGAATTAAAAATCTCCCTGGGAGCTTTCGCTTTTACTTCGTGCGGCTCTAGTTTATCGCTACCGAAGTGTATATGTCTTTGACGGACAGTTGCGATGCAACTGCAAAGAATATGTTCGGTAGTTTCATCGCCCTCTTTACACATTCTGCTTGTCCCTAGAGAGATCGAGAAGCTGTTTTGTCTTCTTTGGCGAATAGTCAATGAACTTTTTCGCTTGCCTTTGGCCTGGAGTGTTCCTCTAGTATTCTTTTTTGCTACTAGATTCCTTCCATCGTTCCAGTTTCTGTCGTCGGTGCGGCTTACTTAGACCGCAGAACGGTTCAGTTCCGATGGGTGGGATTCCAGCAGCTGATTTGGCCAGTTCGTCAGCGGCTTCATTTCCTTGTATGCCTTCGTCGCCAGGCACCCACCACAGGAAAAGTTTTTTCCTCTCAGCAAGGTGCTTCAAGGATTGACGGCATTCTCAGACAGAGATGCTCTGATAACTGTAAGAGTTTAGAGCTTCTATTACTGCCTGACTGTCCGTTAAAATGTAAATCTTTGCCCCTTTGAGTTTCCTTCGTAGTCCCTCCTGGCAGCAAAGGTTTACAGCAAGTGTTTCTGCTTGCATGATTGAGAGAGTAGAGCTCAGAAGCACTGATGACGAGTACTTGGGTCCATATATGCCTGCTCCTGTTCCATCAATCGTTTTTGATCCGTGCGTGTACCAAATGGAAGATGTTTGGTCTAGTTGATTTATTTCTCCCTTTACGATGGTGCGGTCTTCTATGGCCACTTCGAAGGGTGTGTGAATATCAAGCTTAAGCGGCATTATATCCGATGGTTGCGATAAAATTCCTGGCTCTATGTAACCCATAATCCCCAGGTGTCCCTTCAAATCACCAGGTAATAGTTTATTTGTGCTTGGAGCCGTAATGCCGCCATCAACGCCTTCTTTTTCAAATTTATAACAAGAGGAGGGAGATTTAGGATTACCTCCTGGGCAGTAGTCGGGTTGCTTCTTATATCACCTGTTATGCCCACGCACGCTAGCCGCTGCAGCTTGTTTTGCGTAGTTATTTCTAATGTTTTAGTTCACCATACTAACGATGCATATGTGACAATGGGTCTCATAACCGCTGTGTATAACCAGTAGGTTATTTTTGGCTGTAGCCCCTAGGTCTTTTCAAAGAGTCTACAGCATACCCATAGGCATGAAGTAGCCTTGGAAAGAGTTTTGTAATGTGTAAATTCCAGTTGAGTCTCTGATATAGGGTTAACCCTAGATACTTAGCCTGTTCCGAAAATTTCAGAGTATGTCCATTCAGAAAGAGGGGCTTTAAGTTCAACTTTCTACCTCTTGCAAATGGAATTAGAATGGTTTTGTCTGGATGGATGCTGATCCCTTCCTCAGCACACCATTCATTTAGGGTGTTAAGGGCTTTTTGCATCAGGTTCGATAAGATTCCATTATGCTTTCCCCTAATGATGATAACTAGATCATTAGTATAGCCTTGTGCATTGAAGTCACCGTTGTTCAGTCTTTCTAAGAGGCCAACAACAACTTCTGACCATACTAGCGACGATATGACACCTCCTTGAGGACAACCTTTCACTGCTGACACCAATATGTCAGTGTCCGTTATGATCCGGCCCTTGAGCATTTCTTTGATCCATTTGGTGGTGGGTGTATCGACACCCTTGTTGTTTGCACCATTGCTAATGGATGTATAGGAGGTATTATCGAAGGCTCCTTCAATGTCTCCAAATTGAACTAAGGCTATTTCTTTAGCCTCTAGTGCTCCTTCCACTTCTTTGACTAGATCGTATAGGGCATCAATTGTAGACTTACCCGGTTGGTAGACTTACCCGATGTGGTTGTCGAGAATTTTCTCCATAGTTTTAGGAGAAAGGAGGTTAAGCTTATCGGGCGATATGATTTAGTCTCATCTGGAGACCTCTTGCCCATTTTCAGTATAAATATAATATAATTTATAAGTTGGTGGGCGCCTCCATTTTTGTAGAGAAAAAGGTAGCTTCTGACAAGAATTCGTTAATCTGGAGACGCCACTTGAAATTCCATTTGCGTAGGCAAATGATTTTAAATCCTTGAGCTGTCGTCCACAACTGTTTTGCTGTATGAAAAGAGGGGCAATTTGTTCTGCATAGAGGGCTGCAAGAGTATTCGAGTCAAATGGAATATCCGACGAAAAAATTGTTGAATAATATGTGTAAAAGCACAGACATTCGAGAAACGCCGGCTGAAATAATTCTGGGGTATAACAACACAGACAGAAAAGATTTGTGAGGAACGAACCTACAAAATATTTAGGAAAATTGAGCTAAATCAGTTTGAATTTGAGTCTCTCATGTCAGACGTGGTCAAACATCTGCTTTCCGCCAAGGCACGCTACGCTACAGATCAGCAACGTCAAATTAGTAAACATCAAGTAACATAAGTCTTCATCAGATGAAAAGCTCAATTTGTTGTTCTGTGTAATTTTCCTATCAAGTTGATTTGTAAAAGAGAACCATTTTAGTTGCCAACCAAATCACGTAATTCTAAGCTATAGAAATCTGAAAATTTTCCATGGAAACATCTGAAATCAAGGATTTCTCAAAATTGAACCTATTTTATTGTGGTTCTCAGGCAAAGTCTAAGGCAAGAAATCTGCTAGATCTCACCAGAAATACAACGAAATGTAAGAAATGGTGTTTGTCATCGATTAGGCTATTGACAAGCATGTTTGGAACCTTTCTACGTTATTTTATATTTAATTCAAATATCTATTCGTTTGATATCATAATATGAAGTTGCGAAATAATGTTAAAAATGAATAATTCATTACAATTGTCTGTGTGTAAAATGACATATGCCATTTGAAAAAATTGGGGGTGTTCTCATTATCTTTATAACCCAAGAAGAAGTAGAACAAAATTGGCTGAAATAAAAATTAACGTGGCTTGTGCAATTTAATAAGAAATATTACCTGACATTTTACTGAATTCACTCCATTTAAAGTTCGCTCTCTTTAACACCACCAGTGAAATTTGATGTATCTATTCTATACTTCTGCCAGCCTTACAGTTCTGCGTACAGCAACTTGTAATACAATAGCGTGTAACGTGAGTTACAGAACTTTCTATTCATTTCATTGAATTTTTCGAATTAAATAGGATTCATAAACAACGAAATTTCCACCTAATTTGAACTGAAATAAGTTGATCACCTATTCAAATTGTGATGAACATAAGAAAAAAGATGACAACAAAGTTAAGATTCCATTCAAATTTTTATTAAATTAAATAGATTCAGAGAATGCTTAAAATACAAGAATATTCTGACAGATGGTCTAAATTTCAGTTGAACCACAAACAAATAATTTCAAAATATTCAACTATTTCAAAGATGAGGAAAGCTCAATGTTTTTTCAACGAAAATAATTTTCAGTAAACATCTTTTGTTAAGACACATGTTCACAACTCTTTCTGTAAGTATTGTAGTCTACTTTGCGAAACCAATGACGTCTACTTTCTTCAGAATTCAACCAATTCCGAAAAATGCCGATTTCCAAAATAACAATTGCCGTTATAAATAAATGTCTTGCACAAGGCGAAATTTTTACCCTTACAGACAGTTTTACAACAGGGTTAAAGAAATTACTATGCAAATAGAAAAGAGATGGTTTTGCATATTGACTACGAATTATGGCGTCTTTGAATAGTCGTTTTTTGTTTCGTCTGTGCATATAAAAACAGGTAGGGTCCTATACTTCTTTGGAACTGTTAAAATAACCAGTTTTAACCGTTTCACTTCGGGATTGCAGCACGGAGAGGGTACCGTTCGTAAAATGTAATCCTTTTTATCTTTTTATAGCTGTTATTTAGAAGGTCGCCCATGCGGCTTAAAATTATTCTAAATAAACCAACCCTTTCCCGTTTCGAAAGTTTTCGGAACTTTGTGAAAAAAGTTTTCTAACTTTTTTCTATTAACTTTTTTCTGAAACCATAACAAAAAAGGACCGTCTCAAATATCTATCATCCTACATTTATTAATGTCGATATTTCTTCTTCTTTTGACTTTGTTTAATCTCAGGTATAACAAGAAAAATTACATAGGCAACACCGTTCACGTATTAAAATAGTGAAATTTTATTAAAATAAGGAATATGAAAGATTTTATCTTAGAGATCTATCTCGAAATTTAATTTGGAAATAATTTAATGTCAAGATGATTTGAGAAAATCCGATATACCGGGTGTACACAATGTGAAAACCCAGGTTAGTTGAAGAAATAGAACAATAATGCTGAGAAAATTATGAAAATAGAATGATTTTACTTCTTCATAAATAGTTCTGCTTTAATATCCCAATACAGGGTGTTACATAATAGTATGTCAAAACTTGAGGGGGTAAATCTACGTGCAATTTTAAGAAAAAGATTTCATATAAACATAGGTCCGCAAGAGCTTCGTTACGGATTTACAGGGTGTTGAAATTTCCGGAAAAAATTGTTTTTTTCTTCAAAATTCCTGCAGTTTTTGAGATATTCTGCCAAATTTGGAATGCAAGCTATTTTTACAGCTTACATCATTACACATCCTAGATTTTAACTAGAATCTACAAGGTGTTTTCTTTTCCGGAGCCATGTCTTTTTTGCCCTTTCAAACTTTTTTGCAGTACGCCACTGATCAGAGTACAATTGGCTTTGATTTTTTCCATTTATTTGTTTATTTTGCTATAGTTGAACCGCTCGAATTATTTATTAAGTTAACGTTTAGTTAGACTTTTGAGGTTGTTGCTGTAAGAAAAAATGGCTACATTAACTAACGCCGAATTGGCTGATATCCATTACATGTACGATCTGACTGACGGAAACACAACAGAAGCTAGACGATTATATCAGGTGCGCTTTCTAAATCGAGTAACACCAGACAGGCGAACATTTTCAAATATCCACAGAACTCCAGATATTGAGGGAGAAGTTTTGAATTGTATTGATTTGACTCCTCATATGAGTACAAGAAAAATTGAAAATCAGTTGAATATTTCATGTGTTCTAGTTTGGAGGATTTTCCACGACTTTTTATGGTACCCGTTTCATATTCAACGCGTCCAAACTCTACTTCCTCGAGATTTTCCTTCGAAACTGAATTGCTGCCGATTGTTCTTAGATAAAATTAGAGAAAATTCTCATTTTGATAGTGAAGTAATGTTCACAGACGAAGCTAAGTTTTCGAGAACCGCTATCACAATAATCATTATTGGGCTGAGGAAAACCCCCATCTGATAGAAGAATCTCATCATCAAGAACAATTCTCACTAAATGTCTGCCTAACAGACGGTCCTGCTTATCGGCAATTCCTTGAGGAGCAGTTTTTGAGATATTCAGCCAAAATTTGGAATCCAAACTATTTCTTACAGCCCCCATCATTACACGTCCTAAATTTTAACTAGAATCTACAAGGTGTTTTCTTTTCCGGAGCCATGTCTTCTTTTGCCCTTTCATCTTCGTTCAATTTAGAAACTTTTTTGACACTTGTAATTTTTTCGTATCTCCAACCGTTTTCGAGTGAAAAATTATTGAATTTGAATTATTTAAATTTTATGTTATTCGCTAAATAAAAAAATAATAGAAATACTCGATAGGTTTGCCCAAAATTTGCTTTTATTTTGATAGCTCGTCTTCTGAGACTCAACTTATACTTATTCAATATCAAACCAAAAAAATGAACAATTAAAAACTAATTAAATTGTTGGAAGTGTCCTGCACCTGCAAGAATACAGGCCTCCGTCCTTCTTCGCATATTATCACGCACTCTTTGAAATATTCCTGAGGTATTTCTCTTCGTGTCACAAGAGATTATTATTCGATTTCTCAATTCTTCTACAGTGTTCACTGGAGTGGTGTAAACTAAGTTCTTGAGATATACCCATATGAAAAATTCTAAACTATTTGAGTGTGGGGGCCTAGGAGGCCATGGTTCTGGCACACCCCGACCTATCCATCGGTTGTTGAATGTATTATTCAAGAATTCCCTAGCTTCTCCACTGAAATGTGCTGGTGCCCGTCATACATGAACCACATTATGTCTCTCACCAAAAGTGGCACATCCTCGAGCAATATAGATAACTCCTCCTCAAGAAATTTCCAATTATTCCGACCAAGACATTTAGTGAGAATTGTTCTTGATGATGACATTCATCAATCAAATGGGGGTTTTCCTCAGCCCAATAATGATTATCATGATAATTTGTGATAGCAGTTCTCGAAAAGTTAGCTTCGTCTGTGAACATTATTTCACTATCAAAATGAGCATTTTCTCTGATTTTATCTGAGAACCATCGGCAGAAATTCAGTCTTGAAGGAAAATTTCGAGGAAGTAGAGTTTGGGGGCGTAGAATATGAAACGGGTACAATAAAAAGTCGTGGAGAATCCTCCAAACTAGAACATGTGAAATATTCAACTGATTGCCAATTTTTCTTGTACTCACATGAGGATTCAAATCAATACAATTCAAAACTGCTTCCTCAATATCTGGACTTTTAGATGATTATTTGGAGAAATGTACCAGTTTCACTCAACCTTTTGTAGATATTTGAAAATGTTCGCCTGTCTGGTGTTACTCGATTTGGAAAGCACACCTGATCGAATCGCCTAGCTTCTGTTGGGTTTCCGTCAGCCAGACCGTACATGTAATGGATATCAGCCAATTCGGCGTTAGTAAAATTAGTAATTTTTTCTCACAGAAATAACTTCAAAAATCTTAAAACTAATCGTTAATTTAATAAACAATTCGAGCAGACACAGGTTCAACTTTAGTAACTGTCAATATAAATAAATAAATGAAAAAAATCAAAGCCTACTAGTCATTTTTTTAATTAGAAGTGCTTTCAATTCAGCGAATGCATACAATCGTTTAACAATTTTTTGCACGAGAACGGTCGGAGATACAAAAAAATTACAAGTGTCAAAAAAGTTTCTAAATTGAACGATGACGAAAATTGATTGCACGCTAATCAGTGTACTGCAAAAAGGTTTGAAAGAGCAAAAGAAGACATGACTCTAGAAAAGAGAACAACTTGTAGATTCTAGTTGAAATTCAGGACGTGTAATGATGAAGGCTGTAAAAAACAGCTTGCATTCCAAATTTGGACTAAATATCTCAAAAACTTCAGGAGTTTTGAAAAAAAAAATTTTTCCGGAAATTTCAACACCCTGTGGCTCTGTAACGAAGATTTTGCGAACTTATGTTTATATGATCTTTTTGTTCTAAAATTGCACGTAGATTTACCCCCTCAAGTTGTGACATATTATTATGTAATACCCTGTATATAGATATTAGCTTTCCGCACAATATACATTATTTAAGTCAAGGTTTGAGTTAGGTTTATTTAGGTTCTTCTCTATAATATCAATGAAAAAACTCATAGTTATTGAAAATTTCTAGTTTATCGCTTGTTACAAATTAACTAAGGAGTAACTTTAGATGTTGAAGCGTGGCACTGCATATCATCAGGATACTTTTCATAAGATGGTACGTAACCACTGAGTGCTAATCGCAAGCATGATGACATATGAGTTAGTCGATTGCGATATTGTGATTTAATTATCTTCATTTCAGGAAATGCAGACTCGCACAAGAAAGTTGACCGATACATTGCCGTCAGTTGAAGGACGATTTGCCTTAGATTCGGATATCTATCTTCAGATATAAAACACCAGAAATTTGTATCAGATGCTGCAGCTTTGAGGAGTATAGCTGATATAATCTGCACCAACTCATTTTCAACAGAACATGAGTTCATATTAAACTGACTTGCTATTTCAGTAGCTAATTCCTCAATGTTTACGTAAAAAAGGATAACTCATAAATGATGCTGTATTTGCCAATTTGCTGCAATCATAAAAATGCATTTCGAATTGTCCCAAAATATTTGATAATTCAGCCTCATACGTATCATAATTCAACTGAGGAATCCTGGCTTTCAAAGACGGAAAATATTTCAGATCCTTTCTTTTCAGTTGATCTATCATAAGTTGCAATTTACTTTTGAATGCGTTTACTGCGCTAATCGTCTCAATAATAGTTTTTCCTTTACCTTGAAGCTCCAAGGTAATGGTGTGTAAGTGCATTGTGATGTCAGTCAAAAATGACAAATCAGTAAGACGTTTTTCGTTTTTCAACATTAGAGTGTCATCACCTCTTTCGTCTAGAAAAGCTGTTATTTCACTCAACCACCTCACGTCCGTGTGAAGAACTAAATCAGTGTGTTCAGCTGACTCCATATCTTCTAATTGCAACTTAGAGAGCCGCCGTTGCAAGCTACATGCACGGATTGAATTCACAATTTTTATTGCAATGCCCATATTTTCCTCCGTATTCAAAACTTTTGAACACAAAACTTGTTGATGTATAATGCAATGAAATGAAAAAAATGAAATGTTTCCAGTCATTGCTGGTGCTCCATCGGTTGTAATGCACACTAATTTATATATTGGTAGCTTATGGTTCTTTACAAAATTGAAGAAAACGTCATATATATCTTCACCACTTCCCGTTCAGAGGAATGATTGTCAAAAATTCTTTCTTGGCCAATATGTCATTGAATACCATCCGAATAAAAATACACAGCTGGGCAGTGTCTGTCATATCGGTTAGGTAAGAACTGTGATGAAAAGTATGTACATTTCATGATATCATGTTTTAGTTTATCTGCCATGTCCTGGCTCATGACTTTATTACGCCTTGTGAAAGCCGGACGAGATAACTGAAGTTCTCTAATAGCAGATATGATTTCTGTTTTATTTTCAAAACCTTCAAATAAAGACTCACCCGCATCAATAAATGTTTCCTTCACAACAGATCCATCTTCGAATGATTACTTGTGTTTCGCCAATATATGAGATATTTCAAATGATATTTTAAGTTACCACGCTTAGGTATTGCAACTGACGCACGACAAAAAGAACAAATGCACTTAACCTTCACCATACAGGAGAATTCTTCCTTACAATCATTATTAAAATGATACGTTTTAGATTTCTTCGCTGCACTCATTTTGTACTATTTAATAATAAACTGTATCGACGTAGTATTGCCTTCAAGTTACAATTCAGAATGATTCGAATTCCTGCTGGCGCTACATTTATATCGGCATGAACGAAAGTCTCGAATGTTTCAGTCAAACACACCGCCCGAAATTTCTAGAAAAGCGGCAAGAATAAAAAACGCGGCTTTTCTTTGACAAGTACCGTGAGTTCCTTTGATAAAGCCGCCTTTTGCCGCTAGCAGAGTGTTATTTTATTACGTAATAAAATTTTGTAGTCTAGTGACCTACTTATTAAAAATTTTTTTCTTCTCGAGATCTACTCAAAAAGCACTCGCTATGGACCGTTTGAACACCCCTAGTCTAAACCATTAATAGTTTTTTTTATTCTCAAATTGTCGAAAACTATTGCAATACTTATAGTTTTCAGCAATTCAAGATGAGAAAAAAGAAACTATTAATGATTTATAGATTATCCAAACAAATTGTCAAAGGTAGAGACATTTTCGTTAGGATGTTCGAAGACCCAAACTTCTTTCTTTATTGTTATTCAATTTAATGTTAAAGTGGACTCCGCGGGCCCTCACGACACAAGTACGTTGACTTCAGAGTGAGTACAGCACCTAAATGATATTCTCATATTATATAACATCAACAAATTTTCTTTCATTCATCAATTGAAATGGATTTCCATCAACTAACGGTCACTAGCGTTCAGTTTTTGACTAATTCATGAAGAAACACGAGTTACATTTAGAAAAATAGACGAAATATGCTGTCTAAGTTTTTATAGAATTTTCGTTGTATCTTTATTATACAAGAAACTCCTCGAATCTCGAAGTTCATCAACGTGATGACCATTTATAATTCTGAGGGAATATTTCTACCATTTTTTTTGAAATATGTATTCATTTTAATACTGTTAATTTCCTCAAGACATTCTCGATAATGTTATAATTCGGCCCGCTCGCTATAACAATGGAATGATTCCAATCATTCGAACTCTATTGAAGAATCTTATTTCCCAGACACTCAGTTGGAAATAAATGCTTCAAGTAAACTGTAAAATTTTTAAACATCAAACATCTTTTCATTATATCAACTCTTTTAATATGCCAATCACAATAAGCCAAAGGTAATTGCCATTCAAATTCAATATTTACCTTTACAGTTACCTTATTTGAGCCTTATGATATTTAAACAATCATTCACCAGAAGAAGAGTAAAATTTCCTGTATATATATTCCTGAACCTTTGTTTAACGTAGTAAGTCAAAGAACTTTTAAGAATTAGTCCCAACTAACTACTTCTAGATTTTATGCTAATTCGAAGAAATTAAGGAGGTATACAATGGTTTCAGTGTGATTGTTTTCAAGAATAATAAACGAGTTGAAATTGATCCTTAAGTGAGTTCCGCGTATTTATTGCAGGTAGATATTCATTGCACAAGTAGACACTTGAAAATAGTATTGTATTATGTTTTTACTCTGGTTCAAGAGCTCCGTAATACACACACCACAAAAATTGTCGCATCACCTGGTATTCTGAATTCCACAATCGATTAAGCAGCTTGATCGCAGTTTTTTGTCAACATATGTTTTTGGACATATGAGGGGAAAAAAATCTTATCTATGTAGTAACATTTGTTTCCATATGATCTCAAACATGTCTGAAACAAGAATGAGTTTATTTGACTATCAGTATTCATTCAATTTCTCTTCATTTTCACGCTAAACTGATGCAAGTTTTCTGTGTTTCTTGTTGATTTTAGAATCTTTGAATTTATTGTAATGGCTGCTGAACGTCGTGGATGCTATTTGAGTGATCATGAAGTGGTAAGAATTGTAACACTTCTAGAGGAGGGGCGAAGCCAACGTTACGTGACTAACTTGTTGAATGTTAACCAAAGCACTATTTCAAGAGCAATTAATCGGTACCACGAAACAGGGGAATTTGGAAGAAGGACCGGACAGTGAATAAATCGGACAACAACACCAGTTGATGATCGTTGGCTTCGATTAACTGCACTAAGAGTTCGGCACTGTACGGCTAGAATGCTACAAAATGAACTTGCACTTTCCAGAAATGTGCATATTTCATTACAAACTGTAAGGAACAGGCTCAGAGAAGACGATATCAGACCAAGGGTGGCTTCTACCGGCCCCCGTCTCACCAGAGAGCATCGAGTTGCAAGACTTCAGTTTGCGAGGGAACATGAAAATTGGGGAATTCCAGAATGGTCGAATGTTCTCTTTTACGACGAGTCCAGGTTCTGTCTAGTATCAAATGATAGACGCATGCCTGTATACAGACGACCTGGGGAACAGTATCTGCAATGCAATTTCCGGCAAACCGCAAAACTTCGGAGGGGGCACAGTAATGGTGTGGGGAGGCTTTTCTTTCCACGGTCGAACTGAGTTAGTCCTAGTGAATAAAGGAAGAATGACAGCGGCTAGATACATCGCAGATATCCTTGATCCACATGTTGTACCCTTTGGCTCATTGATTGGCGAAAACTTCAATTATATGCATGATAATGCTCGGCCTCATGCAGCTAGAGTAGTTACCGAATTTCTACAAAATGCCGTAATTGATATTTTAAGATGGCCAGCCAGAAGTCCCGATTTAAATCCCATAGAACATGTTTGGGACAACATGGGGTGGCAAACACAGAAACGTAGGATTCCTTGTAGAACACTCCAAGAACTAGAAAATCAGCCTCCTCAAATTTGGAACTCAGTGCCATAAGAGTTCATCCAAAATTTGTTTGAGGGGCTTCCGAGACGTTTACTTGCAGTAATTAGGGCCCGGGGCGGTAACACTCGATTTTGAAAATGATTAGTAACCATTCGATGCTAGTTGATTGGTCTCTTCGTAAATGTTTGAAGATGGTAGAATTTTTTAAATTTTCATTAACTCGAAAATTTTTTATATTTTCCATTATAAACTCATCTCTTTTGAATGATATCTTCTTATTTTACACTTCTGAAAGTTACCCAGCGACTCTTGAATGACCAACCTAAAAGTTTATATAGTATTGTCGTAAAAGTATGGTGATGCGACAATTTTTGTGGGGAGTATAGTTGAACGTCCAAAGGCTTTGATCTGGAAATAAATTAAATGCAGCAGAATTTATTTTATAATATCCCAATGACATGTACCCTTGCACTGACAATTTAGGGTTTCATTAAGTCAAGCAGTTTGAAAATTTTTTGAAAAGAATGACTCGATTTGAATCAAAGGTTCTACTTCACTTTTTGCCTTGACATCTAGCTTTTTCAACCTGTTTGAAAGCTTGAAAATTGTGAGAGCATAAAGCTGAGTTCGCTTGCTAATTGATTGATGCCGTACAGGTGCTAGGTACTATCTCTAGTCACACAGTATCTTTTAATTTGTTTTCGACAAACTGGGATTTTAAACTTAGTACGTAAGATCTAGTCGATTCGTTTCGCAATACAGCAAGTAGGTACAAAAAGCAATTTGGTTAATTTAAAGGATAAAGGGAAGAAACCAAGCAGTCATTTCAGGATTGTAAGGAATTTTTGTATTCATCACTCACAAAATATTGATATCGCTTACAACCTTCAATAGATTTCTATACAGGGTGTTATATTACATAATAATATGTCACAACTTGAGAGGGTAAATCTACGTTTTTTTTAAGAAAAAAGTTCATAGAAACTTCTATGTTCTAAGCTTCGTTACGGAGCTACAGGGTGTTGTTTTTTTCTTCAAAACTCCTGCTGTTTTTGAGATATTCAGCGCAAATTTGGAATGCAAGCTATTTTTCACAGCCTCCATCCACGTCCTAGATTTCAACTGAAATTCACAAGGTGTTTTCTTTTCCGAGGCCATGTCACCTTTTGCCCTTCAAACTTTTTTTCAGTACGCCACTGATCAGCGTACAATCAATTTTCAGTCATCTTCGTTCAATTTAGAAACTTTTTTGACACTTGTAATTTTTTCGGGCCTCCAACCGTTTTCGAGTGAAAAATTATTGAATTTGAATTATTTGAATTATATGTTATTGGATAAATGAAAAAAACTAGAGATACTAGAAAATTTTCCTTGATAGCTCGTCTTTTGAGACAGTCTGCGAACATTATTTCATTATCAAAATGAGCATTTTCTCCAATTTTATCTGAGAACCATCGGCAGAAATTCAGTCTTGAAGGAAAATAAAAAGTCGTGGAGAATCCTCCAAACTAGAACATGTGAAATATTCAACTGATTTCCAATTTTTCTTGTATTCACATGAGAATTCAAATCAATACAATTCAAAAATGCTTCCTCAATATCTGGAGTTCTCATAGTTTGAGTTGCACATTTTGAATGATTATTTGCAGTGAAAGTACCAGTTTCCCTCAACCTTCTGTGGATATTCGAAAATGTTCGCCTGTCTGGTGTTACTCGATTTGGAAAGCGCACCTGATATAATTGCCTAGCTTCTGTTGTGTTTCCGTCAGCCAGACCGTACAAGTAATGGATATCAGCCAATTCGGCGTTTGTTAATTAGCCATTTTTTCTTACAGCAATAACTTCAAAAGTCCTAAAACTAATCGTTGATTCAATAAACAATTCGAGCAGACACTGGTTCAACTTTAGCCACTGTCAAAATAAATGAATAAATGAAAAAAATCGAAGCCTACTAGTCATTTTTTCAATTAGAAGTGCTTTCAATTCAGGGAATGCATACAATCATTTAATAAATTTTTGCTCGAGAACGGTTGGAGGTATGAAAAAATTATATGTGTTAAAAAAGTTTCTAAATTGAACGGAGATGACGAAAATTGATTTTACGCTAATCAGTGGCGTACTTCTAAAAAGTTTGAAAGGGCGAAAGGAGACATGGCCACAGAAAAGCAAACACCTTGTGAATTTCAGTTAAAATCTAGGACGTGTAATGATGGAGGCTGTAAAAAATAGCTGGCATTCCAAATATTTGGGGTTGAATATCTCAAAAACTGCAGGAGTTTTGAAGAAAAAAAGATTTTTTTCCGGAAATTTCAAAACCCAGTAGCTCCGTAACGAAGCTTTTGCGGACCTATGTTTATATGAACTGTTTTTCTTAAAATTGCACGTAGATTTACTTAATCGAGTTGTGACATACTTATATGTAACATCCTGTATAATATAGAATAGATTCAAATAAAATCATTCTTTCACTCAATATTTCTTGTGAAAATTTACGTCACCTAGCGGCCGGAAGTGTAAGTATAATATTATAGCGATTAATGTTACCTACATTTGGCGATATTCAGCAGAACTCTTTCGGAGAATGAGTGATTCCACGGAAACCGAAGGGCGGAGGAGACCAGAGATTACCACGAAACTCAAATAAACTTGTTTTCTGCTTCTTACTCTATTTCTTATGAATATACTATAACGGTTTTACCATTATTATTATACCAATAGCCGGCTCGGTGGCGTATGGGATATGATGCTCGTCTCCTGCGCAGAGTTACCTGAGTTCAATCCCCACAAAGTCGGTGCGATTTTTCGGATTCTGAAAAATCCATTTTTCGGAGGAGATGTAATTTCCGGGTTAGTGAGGTGACAGAATTCCCCGGCGTGTCATTGGCCGAAAGGCGGAAATAGAGCACGTTAGAGGAATAACAAACAATTATACCAATAGGGCAGGCCACACTAAAAGCAAAAACTAGGAAGGTAAATTACAGGTTTTTCCTACGAGCGGACGTAGTTTCCATCATCTCAAAAATGTCCAACTGCTTCCTTATACTACCTGGATACATAATTTCACTTCTCTCGAAATCTACGAAATGATTTTTATTTAAACAATGGTTGGAAAAACCAGTAGAACTTTTGTTTTGAATCATGGATCTTTTATGTTCTTTAATTTTCTTCTCGATACATGTTCCGGTTTGGCCTATATGGAAAGTATCGCATTCACTTTTATCAAATAATTTCAATTTATCTTTATTACCAATGATCCCGAACTATTTTTATTATTACTGGTTGGGTTAATATTATATTATATTATATCTTGTTGTTTATATTAAGAATATAATTCATTGCAAATTTTCTATTCTATTCCTTAGTATGCAATAGATTAATGCTCTGCAGTAAAAGCTTCTTACAATTTTTAGATTCTTTTCATCGATCGATTCAACTTACAATGGAAATTGAAAAATCTTTGAATTAGTGGGGCTGATGACTCATTCGAATTAAAAATATACAGAAAAACAATTTATTCGAATAGCTTGAAGCCTTTAATCCCAGAATATGAAATTGAGTGCTTTTCATCCATTTGTTCACATATTACTCTCTTTTAGTTTGTCAACTGTTGACTTCGAGAATGAAGTTCAAATATTAAAATTAATTTCTAAGAATAAATATGAACCCAATTTAATTGACACCCTAATGACACAACAAGATAAGCTTTTACTGCAGAGTAATCTATCCTTTGCATACTGAGAAATCAAATTTGGAAATTCCCAATTAATTCATTCCTAATATAAGCAACAAGATATGTAATAGATTGTACAAAAACAATATTGCCAACATCAGAAGTTAGTTTACAATCAAGATAAAATGAATCTATGGATAAAAGCGAGTATATAAAATACACTGCAGTGAATGAAACACTTTCTATATAGGCCAAACTGCAAGATGTATCGAGAAAATAATTGAAAAGCATAGAAGATCCATTATTCCAAACAAAAGTCTACAAGTTTTTCTGACCATAGTATAGTTAAAAAATCATTTCATGGATTTCGACATAATTGAACTTATACATCTAGGTTATAAAGGGAAGAAGGTGGACTTTTCAGAGATGATGGAAGTCACGTCCGCTCTGAAGAAAGCGAGCCAATTTTAATGATCCAACAGACTTCAGTCTATCTCCTGTTGTTAATGCTGTTGTTATATTTAAGTATAATTTTGTTTTTCAGTATTGTACTACTCTTGATAATGGGCTGATATACTGAAACATGTCGGGTATCGTAATATATTTTTGTGAAACCTTTGCCATGTGATTTAATTAATCAAAAAATTTTCACTTGAAAAAAACATTCCTAGCTAAATATAAATATTGACATATCCAAGCATTTTTTCCCTGAAAACTGACAAATTTTCGAATTTTATTTCATACTTCACACTCGCATTGTATGAAATAATTTTTTCTACATTCCCGCAATGCAAATCCATGAAGTATTTCGTAATATTTGAATTCTGAGAATTTTTGTAGCGAACAACAAAAACTGATATTCCATTCGGTGGATTGCTTATGATGTAGGTGAGAAAGAAAAATAAAATTCACCGATCAGCTGTATCTTTTACAAAACTGAAATGGATTAAAACTAGAGGAAGTCCATAAGGTAATATCTATGCATTTTAAAACACATCAAATTGAAGAAATATATAAAAATATTAGTTCTTCACTTTTCGACACAAGTAATGAAAATATCTGATACAGTATAGTCCGTAAAACTAATTACTGAAAATTAGGGATTTCCGAATAGTTAAACCTTAGGGGGCATGTCTAGTATTTAGCACATACTTCTAAGAATTTTACTTCCACAATAAATTTTATTATTAAACTACAATTGTTTCACACAACAAGTCGCTATAGCCCATACCAAAATAAAATGTTGGGTTTTTCGAGTTGTCGACCTATTTTCTTGAGGTTATGTTGTTTGAAAACGTCTTTGAATGACTACGGATATTCATGATTCTGCTACGGACTAAGCATTTATATGACGAATAACCCCTCAAAGTGGGGCATCCTGAACTCAATCAGCGCACAGGAAAAATTTCGCATAGAACCATTAATAAACAAGCTATCGAATACTGTATTTCCCTACAAAGTTGTAATTGAATTAAAAGTATCAGGGGTATATAGGTAGCATAAAATGCGAAAAACCATCAAAAAGGTGGAATTCACGAAATGAAGAAGAAAAAAGATAGCGTGACTGTAAACTAGGCCCTTTCAATCACTGTTTAGTGTTCGTTTTCAAAAATACAGTTCGCATGGACAACTTCTTGCCGATCCACGTTGCGTGGTAAAAGTCATCATTCTATCCGACGATGATGTTGCATTGGTCGTCTTATTTTGAGCTATACATGACAAAAAAGAATGACAGAGATACCTTAGTTAATGAAAATGGAGGTTTTTGAGAATAAACAGTTATAAACTTGAGACAAGAAGAATTATTCAAAACTCCGTAGATCAATGAATAATCATTCCTGACAAGAGCTAGTTCCCAAATCTGCCCGCCATGCACGCAGCCCTCAAGAGCCACAATAGTGCAACCAAGCAGGATGCCGAGAAACGAAGCAGAAGACCGCAGTATCTAACCTAACCCAAGGCTCTTGGGGCCTGCGTCCATGGCGGGCAGATTTGGGAACTAACTTTTGTCAGGAAGGATTATTCATTGATCTATGGATTTTTGAATAATTCTTCTTGCCTCAAGTTTACATATGTAGTCTCCTCGCAAAGTTTATCGCGAAAGATATTTGTCTCATCAAATATTTACCGACGGGAGGTTATCCCGGAAACAGAGCACCATTTCAGCGGGATTATTTAGATCGTTTTGTACAGTTGATATGATTCACGGACCGGCGAAAGATGTTTCCCAAATGTTGGCATTTTTAACGTTCTCACATCTGTTTGTTATTGTTCGTATCTTTCTCGAAGTCCGGTAGCGGGTGCACCATCTCGGTACATAGAGCGCGACTCTCGTACGCAGGTACGAGATGCGTCCTTTCTGGAATTGATAGGGTATCCCGATGTAGCTTGTCAAGATGCTGAGAAGCGATATGCGACACTGACGAGCTCCTGATAAGTATGAAACTGCAGTCTGTTGCTTCGTTTCTCGGCATCCAGCTTAGTTGCACTATTGTGGCTCTTGGGGGCTGCGTGCATGGCGGGCAGATTTGGGAACTAGCTCTTGTCAGGAAGGATTATTCATTGATCTACGGATTTTTGAATAATTCTTCTTGTCTCAAGTTTACATATCTAGTCTCCTCGCGGAAGATATTTGTCTCATCATAAACAGTTATTCTCAATTATTAAAATGATACCCTGTATACATATATTTTAATATACAAGAATGGCTTCTACTTCCGCATTTTTCAAGCAGTAAACGGACACATGGTATCAAGAAATTAAAATGACCGAACTGCTTTGGGGTAAATCATTTCTGCAACATTCTGAACTCGAAAAAAGAGACTAATGAAGCTTTCAAACTCAACTAGCAATTATTATATATAAAAATATGATTAATCGATGTAGAAGGACTATAATCAGATCTGATCTAGCCGGTGGTCGCTAGCTAAGAAGTGATTGAATGAATGGCTTGAAAATACTACAGCAAAACAAATTCCAACACGAAAAGAAACCATGTATACGAGGGTGGTAAAATAAGTTTGATAATGGGTATGTAATTCTTCCTCAATCGATTTGGTCATGTTGAGCCAGGTAACTATCATTGTTCAGTAGCGTCCCCAAAAAAGTTTTTTCATTAAATCACTTAAAATTTCAAAGAAAAAATGAAAATTTCATCGTTATAGCTTTACCAAAGGTTGAAAATTTGACAAAATTTCACTTTAATGTCGATATTTGCTAACTTAAATTTCTACTCAAGAGAATAAAAAACATACTTTTTATTCCATCTAGGCGTGATACATAAAATACGTATTGATTTGTATCACAATACCTTATTATCACCTAGGAACTAGTCAGGTTTCAACCTTCAGTTTAAGCTATCTTTTAGCACTTCATTCACTCGAGTATTTCCTTCGTAGAGAAAGTTATTTTTATGCTATGAAAGTACATTTGAGATTATAATAGTATGAAAGCAAATTTTGTTATTAATGAATGATGAGTTCGAGAAGTGAGAACAGTTGTTCTATAATGACTCATGCGAGGTATATCGGCAATTATCAAACGTGAAGGAAGTAATTAAATTCATTTTATTTCTCAAAAACGACCTGAAATTGAATAACAATGTCCATCCAATTTATTTGTTATTGCTTTTGAAGCGATCAACATTTCTCTGTACTCAAATGCTCAATCTATGCACTCTAAGTTCAATGAACTTCTTGACCTTGCACTGCATTTGATTCATCATCATGTTTATAATTAGGATTTCTTATGATATGTCAACAAATAAATAAATATATACAAATAAAATACACAAAAGATAAGTTAAAATTTTCAGCTTCACACATAAAACACAATAAGAGCTAAGTAGATCATATTTATTTTAGAAGGCAACATGTAAAATGACCTATTCACTGTAAAATTCATAATAGCTTTTTTCGAGTAGTAGGATTTTGAGTTGTCTTTTGAACACTCGGAAACTGAGTGTGGAGAATCTTATATCCAGTTGTAGTAGCTTGTTATAGCATCTTATGCCAACAAAGGAAGGGTTTTTTTGACCAAGTGTCAGTCGTTGCCTCGGTTCATCTAGCATAAGGTTTTGGCGTGTCGCATGGTCATGGGTATCACCTCTTCGGATCATCTTACTAAGATTCTGTTTTATTTTAAGAAGTAACCTGAACAAGTATAAACTTGTAACTGTTAGAATGCCTATTTGTTTCAAGTGAGTTCGGCATGATTCGGTCGGTGCAAGGTTCAACATGTATCGAATAGCTTTTTTCTGAATGATCAGTACTTTGGGTGCATCGGTGGCAAGATCCCAGTATGTTATTCCGTTACTCATTCTGTATTGAATTAATCCGAAATAGGCCAGTTTCAGTACCTCTAAGTATACTGCGTTTCTCAGGCTACGGATAGATAGCAATATGAGCTAAGCTGCCGATTAAGTTCATTGATATGCGGACTCCATGTCAGGTTTCTGTCTAACAGTACTTCAAGAAATTTTGTATCCGGGTTGCTTACAATAAATTTCTTCTGTACTTTCACCAATATTGATTTTTCTACTCTCATATTTTTGGGGTATATTTCCAAGATAGTGGTCTTAGCCACATTGAGTTTCAATCCATTAGCGGCACACCATTCGGACATAGCCTCAACACACCCCTGACACTTGTCTATCATCTCCAAACCATTTTTTGCAGTGATAATGACTGTTGTATCATCTGCATGAAGGATTGGGTGCCATATTTTCTCAGGATCAACGGAGTGGCAGACTGCAGTTTCGTCCTTATTAGGAGCTCATCAGTGTCGCATATCGCTTCCAGCATTCTAACAAGCTACATCGGGAAACCCTATCGATTCCAGAAAGGACGCATCTCGTACATATGTACGAGAGTCGCCCTCCATGGACGAAGACGGTGAACCCGCTACCGGACTTCGAGAAAGATACGAACAATAACAAACAGATGTGGGAACGTTAAAAATTCCAACATTTGGGAGACATCTTTCGCCGTTCCGTGAATCACATCCACAGTAGAAAACGAGCGAAATAATCCCGCTGAAATAGTGCTCTGAGCCTCTGTTTCCTAGATAAAACCTCCCGTCGGTGAATATTTGATGGGACAAATATCTTCCGCGATAAACTTCGCGAGGAGTCTACATATGTAAACCTGAGACAAGAAGAATTATTCAAAAATCTGTAGATCAATGAATAATCCTTCCTGACAAGAGCTAGTTCCCAAATCTGTCTGCCATGCACGCAGCCCCCAAGAGCCATAATAGTGCAACTAAGCAAGATGCAGAGAAACGAAGCGGCAGACTGCAGTTGCGCCCTTTATAGGAGCTCATCAGTGTCGCATATCGCTTCTCAGCATCCTATCAAGCTACATCGGGGCACCTTATCGATTCCAGAAAGGACGTACCTCGTACGTACGTACGAGAGTCGCCCTCCATGGACCGACACAGCGAACCCGCTACCGGACTTCGAGAAAGATACGAACAATAACAAACAGATGTGGCAACGTTAAAAATTCAAACATTTGGGAGACATCTTTCGCCGTTCCGTGAATCTATCTTTTCTCTGTTGTTCTCAAAGAATTCTGTACTAGATTCATCTAACGCAATACCACAGAACATTCCTTCTACAAATTCTTCCATGGCAGAAATCGAGTTCAGAGTCAGCACTCTGAGACGGGCTCTCGAGTAGCTGAACTGCAAGAAGGCAGTTGGTCTGAACGATATACCGCCAATAGTCCTGAGAAAAGGTGCTCCCGAACTGGCACCTATTCTTAACCGTCTGCGTCAGATTTCTTATGAAAGCCAGACTCTTTCGAGCAGCTGGAAAATAGTGAGAATTCAACCGATCCTAGAGAAAGTAAAGAATTCCTCATCCCAAAACTACCGACCTCTTGCACTACTTCCCATTATGTCCAAAGTGACGGAGAGAGTCATAAATGATGAACTCATCAAATATCTTGAGTTGCAGGGAATTATTAACCGTCAGTATGGTTTTCGCATGCAAATATCGATAGGAGATCTGTTCGCCTTCGTCACTCATGTGTGTACATCAACGATGGAAAAGCATGGGGAACCTAGAGAAATAGCCCTCAACATATCTGAAGCCTTCGATAGGGTTTGGCATGCAGCCTTGTTGAATAAACTTGCTGCTTATGGGCTTTCCGAAAAATTGCGGGATTTGATAGGTAACTTTCTTTAAAATAGATCAACACAAGTTTTGGTCGACGGTATAATATGTGATTGTTTCCAGTTGTAACCAGGAGTACCTCAGGGATCAATTTTTTCACCAACCTTGTTTTCGTTGCAGATAAACGATCTTCTGTCATCTCTGCAGAGAACAAGATCTTCGGTTTTGCAGACGGTTGTACCCTGGTTTCGTCTTGCAGTAGTCTGCGAGCAACTTTGATCTTCTTATATAGTGCTATATCAGGTTTACATAAGTGTACAAGGAGTAAATTCCAACAGATTTATCTTAGTACATCTCAACGATGACAACATACGAAATTATCGCTTATGTGTAGACACATTGAAGAATTTTATTCAAGGAGCAATATTCAACCTTCCGTAGAATCTTAAATATCCTTTCCTGAGGGATCTGGTTTTCTAATCCACCCTTCATAATAATTGTCAACCAGGGCCACACAGCCGTGGTACAGCTCGATCGGATGCCATGAATAGGAGTAATAGAGACTGGAACTGGTTGAATATGAAGGGTGGATCGGAAAGCCAGCTCCTTCAGGGAAGGATATTTATCATTCTACGAAAGGTTGAATATTGTTCCTTGAATAAAATTCTTCAGATTTTCGTATGTTTATGGCAATACACAATAAATTCATTGAAAATAATTATAACCGTCAAGGAATGAATCAAACGATGACGAACAAATCCGATATCTGATGGACGTGAAGATTCTGGTGAAAAAAAATAAAAAAGAAAGGAAGGGTGTTCTCCCAAGCGAATAAAAAAGTTATACGACTAGTAACCCAAATGTATGGTTGATCCACGGTTTGGTCATTCTCAGTGCTCGGTTCTTTACTACTTCTAAATACGGTACAGCATGCGTGCTGCACTGCGGTGGGAAATGGATTAATGGATGCTCAATTTCAGTAATGGCTTACAGGCTCTTCACATATCTCAGCAAGGAATGAATTGCTTACTAGGGTAAACGCTGACATAAGCTCTAACCTAACCTAAAAACCTAGTACGAACCTGTATATAAAGAAATAATCTCTGTTAATGTGGATACAGGATGAAAACAGTGCAGTCGTATTGAAAATTGATTCGGAGATTTTGACAAAATTCACCTTCAGATGTTGGAAGGCTACCAAAATGGCTTCTTAGTTAGCTAGATTTCCTTCAACGAGTATGTTCATACTAACTCCCAAAAAAACTCAAAATTTAAACATCCAAATACATTTTTTTCATTCAAAAATCCTAGGAGGAGGCGATGCCTTTCATTACATAGCTGTGTGTCTTGAGAGACAAATTGTTATTTATCGGAAAGATGTTCGATGGAAGCACACTATTCCTGTGAACAAAAGGGTTTTTACTGAGAGAGATACACATGTAGTTGCTAGTTGGAACGCCCTTGATGGGAGTTTGCCACAAACCTGTTTTTTCTTGAAACTAGATTCTTTCCGGAACAGAGCTTTTCAGTTCTGCAAAGCATTTGCCATGAAAGTATCTCTGAAAGAAAAGTTGAGCAGCCTGCTACCTTTGAGCGAGTTGCTGGAGATCATGTATTATCTCCGAGTGGTCGATAAGGCATACTGATCTCTTTTAGATATTATACAATAGATGTAATGATTGTTTCGATGCGAACAGTATTCCAGGCCAGGTCGCACCAGTGCTTTGTATAAAAGTATAAGCTGTGACGGCGTGAAATTCTCAGCCCTGATAAGTAAACCGAGTTTAGCAGAAGCCGATTTGGAAATGGCTGACACATGGTCAACTCCAGTGTTGCCGAGAAGATGCATGTTAGTTTCTGAGTCAATTCGATGACCTTACATCCTTAAAGGAGATTCTCCAGAAGTGACTCGTCTTGAAAGCGTAGTGGATTGCTTCTTGTTCGCATTGAAATTGAGAAAGTTCAACAGGCCCCACTCTTCTCCAAGTCTGAATTGAGTGACATGCTCTAGGTATCTTTGTCAGCGTGACTCCCCAACAGTTATAGAACGCTGATTAGAAAATGAGGACACCAGAGAACAATCGTCCGCAAACCCAAATATTTCGTTGTGCAACAGAAAAAGAGTTCGTTAGAGTATGAAACCCTAGGGTATTTCGGCTCATCACTAACCTGAAGTGATTCATTCTCTACCTCATTAACTACCACCTGAATCGATCTAGTGAAAAGAAAGCTACTAATCCAACCACGAAATTAGTCAGGAAGTCTGTATGTGATTAATTTATTCATCAAGGCTGAGTGCCAGATCCTAACTTTTCGATTGTTGATGTCCACAAATGCGAGATATTTTATGAGCTCATAACTTTGGACATAATGGGCAACAATGCGATTAGACGTTACTTTTGGGGTAGGCATTTCTTCCCTTTCTTTGGAATCTCTTGTATTTTCTCAACTTTCCAACACTCCGGAAACGTTTATGTCTTATACGAAATCTGAAACAGATGATTGAGTACGGTTGCTAATTCTGGAGTACATTCCTTCAAAACTGTCAGTGCTTTCTTAGTTCATTTGTTGGATTTTTACTCAGACATAGTCGATTGAACATGTGGATGCTTGATGTATCTAAAACACAATTTTTTTCAAAGATATCCGCCTTTTTCTAATGAGATGATGCGATCTAATCTGATAGTTATCCTAGGAAGGTAGTTCAAAAACAAACAACTGGTATGTGAGAAGAAGGCATACAAAATTTATATTCTTCATTACAACCTGAAAGTAAAAAAATGTAAAAAACATACCTGAATGGCACTTATGTGAGCTTCTCTAAAGTATCCATTTTAACGAGAATGAAACTCCTTCATGTTGATTTAATGTCTTTATTAATGACATTAAAGTATAGAGTAAGAACAGGACAAAATGTTGATGTGGATTAAATTGTGATGAGTTTCCATCAATTATGTCGGTAATCATTTTCATTGGCGCTATTTTATCTTCTAATATCGATTATAATCTATGATTTTTCACTGCCTTCTTGATAGGAGACCGGATTTCTCCATTTATGAAATAAATTTAGTCATTCATATTCTAGATCACGATAGCGCTTTTAATCCTTGATTAAAATAACTTTTCAAGAAGATTATATACACATAAAAATCATCTAGGAATCTTCGAACTTTGTTCACTAAATAGTTATTCTTATAGTTTTTAAATTTATTGTCATTTAGCAGGAAATAAATTCGAATATTCAGTTCCTGCTGTTCAAAATTCCAATAAATCCGAATTATTCGAAACAAAATTGCGGATGTAGAATTTTAAACTTCGGATGCGAATACAGTTGGTGTAATACTATTTTTTGAAGAATTTTACGATACCACAGACAGATTTAGCCCAGCTGTCAAAGGTTCTGTGCTACAGGGTGATTTTGAAAATTTGTCATTTTCAGACACTGTTATTGGATAGGCAGGAGTGGCCTGCCCGATCTACTGACCTGAAACTCTAGACTTATTCTTGTGAACACATCCTAAGTCCTAATTTTTGTAGATCAGCATGAGAAAAATTAAGTCCAAATATGCTGAACCATGTTAGACAAGGTTTTCAGTCAATATTGAATTATTGTATGGAAATAAAAGAAGGACAATTTGACTTGAAATCACTTGATTGACCTTTTTGAAATTATTGTTTTTTGTAAATAAGGCTGTCAAATAACATTACATCAAAACCTACTCTACTTGTCTCAAACCTCGAGATAAGTGAATTTACTCGTTAAGGCAGGCAGGTACTAATTACACTCAAAAGGTTTTAAGCTTTAAAATGAAATTGATTTATTCAATTTTTGAGAGAACAGCCTAAACATTCAAGGTGCATCGTTTGAGATGAAGAATGGTTTTTTAGCGAAAAGATTCGTGAAAATTATTTTTCTCGACTCTTTTGCTCTATTCGATTTTGAGGGGTTAAAGCGTCCTCTCTCTGGGGTTGCTCGTTGAAATATACGTTGAGCGATCCTTCATCCAAAATCACTCGACATAATTTGGCAGATTTTTTCAATTGCTAAGAAATCTACAGAATGCCTTGTCCTAGAAGGAACAAGAGGACAAGCCATTCTGTAGATTTCTTAGCAATTGAAAAAATTTGCCAAATTATGTAGAGTGATTTTGGATGAAGGATCGCTCAACGTATTACAAGAGATTCCAAAGAAAGGGAAGAAATGCCTACCCCAAAATTAACGTCTAATCGCATTGTTGCCCATTATGTCCAAAGTTATGAGCTCATAAAATATCTCGCATTTGTGGACATCAACAATCGAAAAGTTAGGATCTGGCACTCAGCCTTGATGAATAAATTAATCACATATAGACTTCCTGACTAATTTCGTGGTTGGATTAGTAGCTTTCTTTTCACTAGATCGATTCAGGTGGTAGTTGATGAGGTAGAGAATGAATCACTTCAGGTTAGTCATGAGCCGAAATACCCTAGGGCTTTATACTCTAACGAACTCTTTTTCTGTTGCACAACGAAATATTTGGGTTTGCGGACGATTGTTCTCTGGTGTCCTCATTTTCTAATCAGCGTTCTATAACTGTTGGGGAGTCACGCTGACAAAGATACCTAGAGCATGTCACTCAATTCAGACTTGGAGAAGAGTGGGGTCTGTTGAGCTTTCTCAATTTCAATGCGAACAAGAAGCAATCCACTACGTTTTCAAGTCGAGTCACTTCTGGAGAATCTTCTTTAAGGATGTAAGGTCATCGAATTGACTCAGAAACTAACATGCATCTTCTCGGCAACACTAGACTTGACCATGTGTCAGCCATTTCCAAATCGGCTTCTGCTAAACTCAGTTTACTTATCAGGGCTGAGAATTTCACGCCGTCACAGCTTATACTTTTATACAAAGCACTGGTGCGACCTGGCCTGGAATACTGTTCGCATCGAAACAATTATTACATCTATTGTATAATATCTAAAAGAGATCAGTATGCCTCATCGACCACTCGGAGATAATACATGATCTCCAGCAACTCGCTCAAAGGTAGCAGGCTGCTCAACTTCTCTTTCAGAGATACTTTCATGGCAAATGCTTTGCAGAACTGAAAAGCTCTGTTCCGGAAAGAATCTAGATTCAAGAAAAAACAGGTTTGTGGCAAACTCCCATCAAGGGCGTTCCAACTAGCAAAATAAAATTGATTTATTCAATTTTATTGAGAATAGCCTAAACATTCAAGGTGCATCGTTTGAGATGAAGAATGGTTTTTTAGCTAAATGATTCGTGAAAATTATTTTTCTCGACTCTTTTCCTCTATTCGATTTTGAGGGGTTAAAGCGTCCTCTCTCTGGGGTTGCTCGTTGAAATATACGTTGAGCGATCCTTCATCCAAAATCACTCGACATAATTTGGCAAATTTTTTCAATTGCTAAGAAATCTACAGAATGGCTTGTCCTCTTGTTCCTTCTAATACAAGCCATTCTGTAGATTTCTTAGCAATTGAAAAATATATATATATATATATATATATATATATATATATATATATATATATATATATATATATATATATATATATATATATATATACAGGGTGCTTCAACGAATACTAAACAGAGGCTATATCTACCAAGATATTCATTTCTGATCAAAACGCAAAAACAGGTCATTTTTTGTTTCAAGGGGACATCAGAAAGATAGGGAAGACTATTTCCCTGGGACTATTCAAGTTTCAGTGAGGTAAAATGGAACAGATCCATGCTGATCAATTGCAGTCATCATCAAGTACCATCTCCATCTCGAATTTCAACCCCTGGAGCAGGGGTGACAACCCTTGAAAATTTGGAAGAGGGTAGATGGGTCGAGTGATAACTCGAAAGATAGGTATCATCTTTGTATGCATTCCCGTGAAAGAATTTTCATTTTTGATTGAAAACTGTAGAAGATACAGAGTGAGCCTCTGAAAAATAGAGAATACTATTGGAGTATTAGTGCGAAAAACTGAAAAAATAGATTCATTTAGATCGAAGATGACAGCCTTTGATCTGGAATGAATCTGTTCCATTTTTTTGCACTAATACTTGAATAGCTCAGGGCGATAGATATGCTCCTCTTTTTTCCAGTAGCTCACTCTGTATCTTCTAAATCTATTATATTATTATATGAATCATATAATTCCAGCGCGTCTTTACGTCAAGAAAAAATTTTGTTGTGCATCCCTCAGATACTCCACTTTCAATCTGAGTTTTTCTTGGTTTTTCTGATTTTATTACACTGTCTTTAACCCATTTCACAATACCTCTCACTTTATCGAAAATACTAGTAGATGTAGTTGAAGTATGATGAATCCACAAATTTATTGTATGTGCAAATTATAGTAAATGTTTAATGTCCCCAAGAGATTTTTCGATCGCGGAAATCATATTGGCACCATTGTCTGTAACTGCGCAAGTTACTTTAGATTAATGTATATCCCAATCTTAAGGAATATCGACAAATACTTCAGATATGTCCTGTGATGTATGGTTTGATTGTAGTTCCATAGTAACAATATTCAAACTGGTGAGAAGTGTCTTCTGTATAAAAAGTACTGTAACTCCTAAAAAACTCTTTTCATTCATGGTTTCCGTCCATATATCAAGAGTTACACACAACTCAGTTGCATTAGATATTCTTGAAGTATATTCCATGTTCACGATGTCGTATTTTGTCACAAAGTAACTTTTTTAAATGTGTTGACGAAGATACTTGGGACCGATTCCTTCATTAATTTCAAAAATCCTTCTTCTTCTACAACATTGAACGGTTGCATATCCTTGCATATTATAATATAATAAGTATTTTTGTTGCTATTCACTTTTTTGTGAAGCAATGTTATCGAACATATACTTTAATGTATTATTAGAATCAGACTGTATATTACTATTAGATCTTGTAGATGTCGAGGCTTTAGGACAATCAGGAATACTTTTTATATTCATTTTTAACTTCGGAGATATCAGTTTGACTTTTCTTTCTCCTAAAAAATCAAATATATTATATATTTATCATATCATCATATCATCAGTGCTACTATTTACCAAGTATTGCAATTAACTTCGTTACCACAAGGCAGATAAAATATTAATTATTTAAAGGTAAATGCTTTGATTTATACACTCGGAGGCAAAATTAGCGGAACACTCGAAAATTTAACCAAATTCGAAGTCCGATATTTTTCCTAATTCTCAACCGATTTAGATGATTTTTTCGGCAAGTTATAAATCAACTCTTCTGCTTTGTAGAAATTATAAGAGAAATCAAAAAAAATCTGAAAAAAATTTATACGGGGGCCAAACTAAAAGTGTTTTTTTTTCAAAAATTCGTAACACCCTGTGGACTTTCGTGGTCCGAGTTGAAACGTACAATATCATGGTCTGTGAAGACACATCTCCCTACAGTAACGCCCTTCTTGTTTTATGCATTTATCCCTATTTTTACAAGAGATATCCAATTTGGAGCCAAAAATCACAAATTTCAAGAATTTATTTTTAATCTTGCGTAGGTGCATAACATCGGAGGTTAGCCAAAAAATAAAATCAAAATTAGAGAAGCGGAAATCTAACGAAATGAAAAATTTTGAAATTCACTGGCCAATTTCACGCTCCGGGAGAACTCGAAGTACACTGGAAAAATCGTTGATATTGCACATTTATTTTTGAATTTTTTTGTGTAACACTCTATAATAATTATCATTCCTGTCCAAAATTGAGAGCAGGTGTGTATCCTGGTGATACACTCGTGAAATGAAATGTACATGTTGAGAAAAACGTTCATGATGACCCACAAAAAAAAACATTTGATTTTAGTAGCGAGTATGACCCCCCCGAGCTCTTATTTCAGCGCGCATACGATTTCGCATACTCCCAATGATGTTGTCTATCATCTGTTGAGGTATATTGTCCCACTCTTCCACCAAAGCCAATGTCAGCTCTTCAACGTTGCCTGGATTCCGTTGTAGAACCCTTCTTCCAAGAATGTCGCAAACGTATTCGATCGGGTTTAAATCCGGTGACCGCGACGGCCAGTCCATTCGTGTGATCCCAACTTCATTCAGATATTTTATCACTATGGGCGCAGTATGAGGGCACGCGTTATCGTGCATAAAAAGGAAATTTTCCCCTATGTAAGGAGCAAAAGGCACAACATGGGGCTCCAAGATTTCTGTTATATACTGATGGGATTTAAGTGATCCATTGCCAATAATCTCCAGTTCTGTTCGTACTCCCAAGCATATGCCACCCCATATCATAACTGACCCTCCACCGTATTGCTCAGTTCCTGCGAAGTTCGCTTGATTGTACCGTTCCCCTCGATGCCTCCATATTCTATCTCTACCATCCACGAAATTCACACAATATCGGCTCGCATCACTAAATAAAACTCGTCTCCACTGATTGATTGTCCATGCTACATGCTCCCTAGCAAACACCAATCTTGCTACCAGATGAACTCTATCGAGTCTTTCTGCTCTTGCTTGCGCGTATGATCTCAGACCAACTTAATTTAATCATTTTCTGACTGTCCTCACACTAACGTTAATATTATCCACTGCTTGTAAAAGGTTACGTGCCTGAACAGCAGTAAGACGAGGATTTCTTATGGTTTGATTGACGATGAAACGGTCATGTATAGCGCGGGTTGCCCGATTTCTTCCTTGTCCTCTCCTCCTCACGTACAATCCAGTTTCCCTGTAACGTCGGTAGATTCGATGGATAACCGACGTCGAGACACCCAACATGGTACCGACTGAGCGTTAGGTGCGCCCTTCCTCGATCAATGTAACTGCCCTTGCTACTGAGGTTGGTGGTAAATCTCTCATTCTGAATGAAAAATACCGTTTCGAATCGTAAACAGTAAAAGAATCACAAAACACCGCAACCGATCGAATTTGTATCAAATCAAAGAATGGAAAACTCTCATTCTTTAAAAAACGTGTGTTGTATTTCATATTTCATAAAAAAAGGTGTGCACATGTGTAAATGAAAAGTTTTATCAATGGTCCCAGAATTCGGTTGTGTATTTTAATACCTACCGACTGTTATCTCCTATGAATTCCTAATTTTCACCAAATTAACCAAATTGTCATCAATAACTAATGCAATTCGAACATAAAAATCGCAAACGACAATTTCGACACACCTGAGTGATAATAAGAAAATTCTGAATTGATAGACGAATTTTAATGACAATTTCTTGATTCAATGGAATTCCTCCAAAATGGTGATTTTCCACTTGAAGTTAAATATATTTTGCAAAAATAGAGATAAACGCATGAAACAAGAAGGGCGTTACTGTAGGAAGATGTGTCTTGACAGACCATGATATTGTACGTTTCAACTCGGATCACGAAATTCCACAGGGTGTTACGAATTTTTGACAAAAAAAACACTTTTTTGCCCCCGTATAAAATTTTTTTCAATTTTTTTTGTTTTCTCTTATGATTTCTACAAAGCAGAAGAGTTGATCTATAACTTGCCGAACAAATCATCTAAATCGGTTGGGAATTAGAAAAAATATCGAATTTGGTTAAATTTTCGAGTGTTCCGCTAATTTTGCCTCCGAGTGTACTTTATTAGCAAATAAATACCTACTTTTAAATGAATATCAAAAATTAAACGATATCGATAAAGTTACGTATCACATAAGAGTACCCATAATCGTTAACAACACATAGGTGTACCCTGGATATTGTAGATAAATAAAAATGGTGTATGTTTGTTTGTTTGTTTTTCCTTTAACGTGCTCCATTTCTGCCTTTCGGTTAATGATACGCCGGGGAATTCTCACTAACCCGGGAATTTTGAAGAACCCCTCTCGTGTCGAGGGAAGGCATCATTAATGCCCAACACATCTCTGTTAGACAGGACCGACAGCTTTACGTCTCCTCCAAAAGATGGACACTCAAGCGATTCCTAGAATCCGAAAAATCGCACCGACTTTGTGGGGATTGAACCCAGGTAACTCTGGGTAGGAGACGAGCATCATATTCCATACGCCACCGAGCCGGCTAAATAAAATTGATTTGTACCTACCCACTAACGTTTAAAGAATGTTCAACGGCCAAGTGACACAACATTAACTACAATAATAAAGAAATAGCAGTAAGGAACCTTAGACTTGGCACGACTGTGTCTAGATTTCATTTCTTTTTAGAGATAAACAAGCAGCTCCATCGAGACTTGGCTAGTTTTTTACAGAATGTTTTTGGAGGGATAATTTTGACAGTTTTACAAAGTACCTCAAACGGAAATATATCAATCGATTTGATTTTGTATATCAGCGAAAAACTATCGTTTTCCAGAAGAAGATTTTAGGTACTAAAGGTCATTGGAGATTCAGTTAACAAACTTTTTTATGATTTCTTATTTTATAAGATTATATTTTTTATTTTCTACTGACATTTTTGGAAAGTCCTAACACCTCCGCCTACGTGGCCATAATCTAAAACTGAAAAAGGAGAAGTTCTCTACTCGACAAAGGGAGAATTATCTTGTAAACAGAATTTTTAGTGCGTGGAATAAGCTTCCCAGTGACATTGTTAATTGCAACTCTGTGAATTATTTCAAACACAAAATTGACCCTCTTCTGTTTGCCTGATACCTTGTTAATATTCACGTTGTTAACTGCATTATTTTCATCTTCATCTGATACTAGCTATGATATAATACTCTTAGAATGTTCTGTGGAAATTTAGCTGCATTATTGTTGTTTGACTTCAATTTGATTAGGCTATCATAGGAATTCTGTCCTCAGCCTTATATTATTTTCTAATAATAATAATAATAATCTATTAATAGAAGAATATAGAAGAATATACCGACCAGAACACCTTGGAGAAGATTCACACTTTGATTTACTGTGGAGCAGTAGCGGTTCTTCGACTTCACAAACAACAAATCTCCACAACTCTGATTCAAGCTGTGCCAAAAAGTGTCCGAAAACCACCATGGCAAAAACGACTGGAGAGGGATATTGATAATATTAGAGCAGATATCGGTCGCCTCACAGAATTTCTGAGAAACAGAAAACCCTCAAGGCGCTTGAAATCACATATACGCAAAATTTATAGGAAAATTGGTACGAACACAAAACACCCTGATCACAAACTACACATCGACATGTATATGGACACTTTGAAACAGAAACTCCAAGCAAAAGCAAAGAAGCTTTCAAGATACGTCAAGTGTACTGAAAGGAAACACCAAAACCAAAGGTTCCTCCAAAACGCGGCCAATTTTCATATGGGAAATAACAAAACTGCGACCAACAATAACAGAGAAGTACCTGACGCACAGTGCTTGACCGACTATTGGTCATCATTATGGTCGAACCCCAAAGAACACAATAGAGATGCCGAATGGATCACGAATGAAAAAGAACGCCTCCATATCAGACATATGGACTTCGATGGAATAACGGAGGAAGAAATCACAACAGTAGTTCGAGCGACCAACAATTGGAAGGCCACAGGTATAGATCATATCCACAACTACTGGTACAAGAAGTTTGATAAGCTCCATGGAGCCCTAGCGAAACAGCTCACATATGTTCTTCAACATCCCAAGAAAACACCCACTTTCCTAACGCAAGGCTTAACATATATGCTACCTAAGAGCGATAGAACACAGGATCCGTCTCAATATAGGCCAATCACTTGCCTGCCAACACTCTACAAAATACTCACCTCATGCATATCCAATCGAATATACCAACACCTTGACGACAACAATATATTAGCAGAGGAGCAGAAAGGATGCAGAAAGAAACACCACGGTTGCAAGGAACAACTCATCATCGATTCTGTGATAATGAAACAGGTACACGTAGGACATCGGAATGTTCATTCAGCTTTTCTCGATTATCTGAAGGCATTCGATAGTACCGCCCATTCTTGGCTTGTTGAAGTATTGCAGATATACAAAATTCACCCAGCCCTGGCAGAGTTCTTGAAGACAACAATGACACACTGGCGCACGTCTCTGCAGGTTAACATGAACAATAAATCAATTAAAACCGACGAGATACCCATACGTCGTGGAATTTTTCAAGGAGACTCTTTGAGTCCACTATGGTTCTGTTTGGCAATGAACCATTGTCCTCAATGCTCAATAGAACAGGATACGGATTTAGGATAAAAGCAGAAAGGAATTATCATACAATCTCCCACCTGCTGTATATGGATGACATCAAATTATATGCTTCGAACAAGAAGAAATTGGATGATTTGCTGAAAACTGTCAGTGAGTTCTCGGCAGATGTTCATATGAAATTCGGGATTGAAAAATGTAAGATCCTGAACATTCAAAGAGGGAAAGTCATAGATGGTGAAACACAACCTCCAAACGGTGATATTATACAGTGCATGAGAGATGGCGAAACATACAAATATCTGGGATACCAACAAGCCAGATCAGACCAAAAACAATCAAAGGAGAAGATTCGTTCAGAATACAGTCAGCGTCTGAAGTCTGTGCTGAAATCGATGTTGAACTCGGGGAATTTAGTCAAGGCAATTAACACCTACGCCATTCCAGTGTTACTTTACTCATTTGGAATAATCAGATGGACTAAGACAGAGCTGGATGATATTCAAAGGCAGACCCGAACGATCTGACAATGTACAACAACCATCATCCAAAATCGTCTGTCATACGACCAACTTTGAAGCGGAAAGAAGGTGGACGCGGATTGATAGATGTAGTCAATTTACACCCCGAACAGATAAAAAATCTCACAGAATTCTTCGCAGCAAAAGCCCTCACTTCTGACCTACATAGAGTGGTATCGTTGGCTGATAAGGGATATACACCTCTAAATCTTGCTACCAGAGATGACCTGCTGAATCTACCATTCCTATCAGATACTGAAAAACAAGAGCAATGGTCAAGAAAGGAATTGCATGGACGACATCACCATGAGATTAATCAACCACACATCGACAAAGAAGCCTCCAACAAATGGTTGATGAAAGGAGAATTATTCGCGGAAACAGAGGGATTCCTTATGGCCATCCAAGACCAAGTGATCGCTATAAACAACTACAAAAAATTTATTATGAAGGACGGAAATTTACAAACAGATAGGTGCAGAAAATGCCATATAAGATCGGAGACTATAGAGCATATTACGTCCGGATGCGAACAACTGACCAATACAGACTATCTTCACAGGCATAATCAAGTGTGCAACATTATTCATCAGAAACTTGCACACAAGTACGGACTTCTGAATACATTCCAGCCATATTACAAGTATCAACCGGCGCCCGTATTGGAAAATGACTCTATCAGATTATACTACGATAGGCCTATTATCACTGACAGAATGGTGACGAATAATAGGCCGGACATAGTGGTGTATGATAAGAGAGCCAAAACAGCAATGCTGGTGGATGTCGCCATACCGAATAATAACAACGTGCTGAATAAGTTCCAGGAGAAAAAGTCCAAATACACAGACCTTGCTATTGAGATCAAGCAGATGTGGTACCTCGAGAAAATATTGTTCCTGTCATCGTATCCTCCACTGGGTTAATACCCAAAACATTGCATGATAGCCTTAAGAAATTAGAATAGCATAAGAATACCTATGTAGAAATGCAAAAAGCTGTAATTCTTAATACATGTAGAATAGTTAGGAAATTTATGTCAAGTATATTGTAATCGAGCCTATTCCCTTTGATTGCTGAATCTGGGAAAGGTAAATTATATCCAGCTAACAGCTGAGATAGTTGCATAAGTCCACGTTATTAATAGGACTAATAGTTGTTGGAAACCCACATTTCTAATTCAAAAAAGTTGCATTCTCCTGTAGAATTCTTCTGAAAAATCCTTCAAGTAATTCTACATTTCCAATATAAATCACGGAAGAAACGGGCATATAATTAGTACCTAGTTACCTGTCAGATTTAATTTCTAAAGGTATAATTACTTTGCTCGGCTTTAAGATTATTATTTTTAAAAAACGTCCATAATAACCAGAGAACTCTGCGATTCAGATATAAAATTATGATAAGGCCAAAGAGAATTTCAGCTTTGAGTTTTTGCGAGTATTCGATATAATTAAATATTCAAGCAGATGCGTTTGATGATGGTGAAAGGAACATTAATAAATTCCGCTACTACATCTTTTATGGGGTAACTTGGGGAATTTTTTCGCTGGAACAAAGCTATTATCGAATCGCTATCGTTCATCGAATAATTGATATTAATATCCTCATTATTCACAGTTAACAGTAATTAAAAAATATTGATTCACTCTTTCAAATAAGTGAAACTTCAAATTTTTACCATATTCACAAATATACGTCGAATTTCGATACACTGTGACTGCATCAAATAAGTAATACAGGGAGGGCAAATTTTCATCTTTTAGTACTGCTGCTGGATAGAATAGTTAGAGAAAAATGACATCCCCCTCTCTCGATATCTCTTTTAAGGTCCAATTTTGTGGATCAATTATTTTTCCAAAATCCCTCTCTCCGTTTTTGTGTTATTTTCCAAAATTTATGGAATTTGGGGAGAATCGCCATTCGCGGATATCTCGGTTATTATCAAAGTTTTGTAGACATGAGTTTGACATTCTAAGCAATTTTGGAGTTAAATTCAGTGCTCTTAAAATTTTTTTTTAGGTTTAGCGACTTTCAAGTAATAATGAAAACATTTTCATTTCAAATACGAATCACTGGCAATTTTTATTTACGCAAGATCGTTCGAAGTCCTAAAGAGAAGTGAATATGAAAAAAGAGATAAAGAAACTAAAATTAAAATAATAGGAGCTTGCGTTGGGTATTCAGGAATAGAGTTAACGCCCCATAGAATGGGACACTTTCGTAGCTAAGAAATAATTTTTATCCACTCAGTTTCTGTTATTAGGATGTAGAAAAAATCATGGACACCCCCAGACTTTTTGAGAAAAGTCATATGGACTGATGAAGTCCGCATCACCATAACGAACATTTGTCGATCTTCAACACCATACTGATGTGCAACATCTAGAAAGATATGGGTTTAATATATATCAAGAACGATGAGGTTTGATCTATGATGTGCCCAAAAAATAGCCCCCTTTTAGCTTCAGAAATTGTCTGTAATGACGCCTAAATATATTTCTTGAAATAAAAGACGTCAGAAGAACATGGTAAAGACCATCCGTGACGTTGGGGAAAACAAAATTGTACCTTGTGGTGTATTACGTGATCTTAGCAAAAATTATACCTTCTGAATTAGTTAAAACTGAAATGGGAAGAAAACCAAAAGTAGGAAATGATCTGGAGGAACAATTAGTCGATTATTTGCTTGATATGAAATCAAAGTTTTATGGGTTTACTATAAGGGATCTCCGACGTATAGCTTTTGAACTAGTGACTGAGAACGGCATAAACCACTCTTTTAAAGGAGTACAAGCAGGCCGTGCTTGAGTTAATCTACTCCTAGAACCTAATGAAGATATACTGCTTATGGGTAAACCATGTAGGACTTCTTTTTCTTGCGCCTTCAGCTTCTATCAGAAAAATTCTTTCATCAAACACAATTATCCATTTGATCGATTACACAATTTCATTGAAACCGGATTGAATATTGCACAAAGTCAAACTCTGCAAGTAACTGGAAGAAGATGTAAACGCCAAACCGCTGCCCCTATCGTTGCAGAGCAAAGATCGAGGGTCACAGTTGTAGCATGAATGAGTGCTTCAAGGGATTATGTTCCCCCTTTTAATATATTTCTCAGAAACTGAATGACATACCAACTAATGAAAGGGGCTCCTCCTGGCTCAGTTGGAGTTTTGGTTCGAACAAATATTTTCACAAAATGGTTTTAGCTTTTGGTGTAAAAAGTGAGCCCATGTGAGAACCCTTCAGTTCTTCTAATCTCAGATAGACATTAGGGCCAATTTCGTAATGCTGATGTAATTGAATTGACACATTCATCCGTCAACATTATTATTGCCACCTCACTGCTGCCATAAGTTTCAACCCCTCGATAAAACAAAGCCTTTATGTGGTCCCTGTTACGGCGGAATAACCGTTCAAACAGAAATAGAGGAAATGCTTTTTCAAAGACCCTTATCAACCCGCAGTGGCCAGCGTGATAGGTATCGGCCAAAAACTCCTCAACTATAAAACACAAAACTCAAAACAACAACTGAGGCAAACTCAGTCCCCGGCGGGTTTCCTTACCCCGACAACGGTAACTGTCGGAAAAGTAGGAAACCAGAGGGTGCTAAGAATCACCGGGTTGGACCAGACTACTATAAAAGACGAACCTTAGATATTGCCACTTATAACGCAAGAACATTACTAGCAGATTGTAAAATCGATGAGCTGGAAGAAGAATCTGATCGCATACACTGAGACGTTGTGGGCCTTAGTGAAGTGAGAAGAAAGGGCGAGAGTTTGATCACTTTACGGTCCGGAAATCTACTTTATTGGAAGGGCGAAGATAATATATCTCTCGGTGGAGTCGGCTTTATTATTAATAAACGTTTGGTGAAGAATGTTGTGAAAATCGAAAGCCTGAGTACTAGAGTATGCTATGTCATCCTGTGGCTGAACGAAAGGTACAACATGAAGATAATTCAAGTATACGCGCCTACCAGTGCTCACGCAGATGAGCTGGTTGAAGAGGTGTACGAAGATATTTGCCTCGCTATGAAGAGGACTCCAGCCTATTACAATTTTGTGGTTGAAGATTTCAATGCTAAGCTCGGTATGAAAGAAAATGACACCGAAGCATCCTTAGGGTGCCATGGAATTGGGGAACGGAATAAAAGGGGAAACATGCTCTTAGACTTTCTATTAGAAAACCGCTTATGTGCGATGAATTCGTTTTTCCAAAAACCTCCGCAGAGAAGATGGACATGGTCGAGCCCCGATGGTAACACCAAAAATGAAATTGACTTCATTATAGCTGACAAAAAGGAAGTTATTAAGGATGTTTCGGTCCTTAATAAATTTTCAACTGGAAGTGATCATAGAATGGTGAAGGCTAAATGTATGATCAATTTAAAACGTGAAAGGAACAAACTCGTAATGACAGGAGGGGTTAAAATTAACAAATGGGCACAGGTATCTGATGAAGCGGCTTTTCGTGAAACTTTGAGTGAGAAGCTTTTGTGCAATGAAAACATGAATATCGATCAGCACAACGACAACATTACAACATCAATAAAACAAGCTATGGACAAACATTGTAGCACTTTGAACAGGAAACAGGAAAGAATCAGTGAGACAACGAAACGCATGATGAAGACCAGAAGAGAACTATTAAGCAAGGACACAGCAGACAAGAAAGAACTGAAAATACTTAACCGCGAGATATTTCGCCAACTTAGGAAGGACTCTCGATAGCACAATAAAAGCTTGGCAGTTCGAACTATAGAACAAAATAAAAGCGTGAAGGTACTACGACGGACGACTTCATTGGGAAAACGTAACATTCACAAACTAATGGATTCATATGGTTCAATTATAACAAATAGAGCCGAAATAGTGAAGTTTGTCGAGGACTTTTACTCCAGTTTGTATCGAAGCCTGAATCGCGAGAACGAGAAAGACAATCGCATACCTCATGTTATGAATCAGGGTTCGGAGGACCTCCCAGAAATAACAACTGATGAGGTCCGAAAGGCACTATCAGATATGACAAACAACAAAGCTCCAGAGGAAGATGGAGTAGTTGCGAAGGCTTTGAAGATAGGCGGTGAAAATCTGATTCGTAAAATAACGAAACTTTTCAATAAATGTTTAGCTGAAGCAAAAGCACAAGAGTCTTGGCATAATGCTATAATAATAATTATGTACAAGAAAAGAGACCCCATAAATCTCTCGAGCTATAGACCTATAAGCCTTCTATCGCACTTATACAAACTCTTCATCAAAATAATAACAAAGCGCCTCACAAACAAACTGGACACCTACCAACCTCGAGAGCAGGCTGGATTTTGGGCAACATTTGGTGTTAATGATCATCTCCAAACTCTCAAGACTTTGATTGAAAAGAGCATAGAATACAACTTGCCTCTGGTTCTCATATTCGTGGATTACGAGAAAACCTTCGATACCGTGATACAGGCGATTATGCTTATAGCGTTGGCTGACTGTAGAATAGATCATAGATACACTGCCATCATTAAATATATATATGAGCATGCCACTTCACAAGTGTGCCAATTCTACAGAAAAATTCAGGATCGGACGTGGAGTAAGACAGGGTGATACTATTTCTCCGAAGTTGTTCACAAACCTATTGCAATATATGTTCAAGCAATTGGAATGGGATCAGAGGGGAGTAAATGTGAATGGTGAGCGATTAAGTCATCTTCGTTTCGCCGACGACATCGTCATTAAAGCAAACAGATTTGATGATGCAAATCAGATGCTCTTGCAGTTGTCTAAGGAATCTAGTAAAATCGGATTGAAGATAAATATGTCGAAAACTAAGATGATGATCAACTTAGTACCAAGCCAACCAGTTTTCATCGATGGTGAAATTGTTGAACAAGTAACGTCATACAAATATCTGGGGCATGAGATAACTATAGGCAGGGACAACCAAACAACAGAAATAGGAAGGCGAATAAGGCTGACATGGGCTGCATTTGGAAAACTGAGAGATCTGTTCAAATCAGAGATACCGATTTGTTTCAAACGTAAAGTGTACAATCAATGCGTTTTACCAGTTTTGACGTACGGTGCAGAAACCCTGACCCTAACAAAGAAATCAGCTAATGAAATATGTGTTGCTCGGCGTAAGATGGAGAGAGCTATGTTAGGCATAACACTACGGGACAGAATTCCCAACCATATCATACGCCAACGAACCTGAGTCCAGGATGCTCTCGAGAGAGTTGCTAATTTAAAGTGGAACTGGGCCGGTCATCTAGCAAGAACCACGGACGGTAGATGGACAAAGCGTCTTTTGGAGTGGAGTCCCAGAGATGAAGCCCACAGAAGTAGAGAATGTCCACCAGCTCGTTGGAAAGACGATATCAAGCGAGTGTGTACGAACTGGATAAATCCGGCCCAAAATCGCGAGGAATGGAGATCGTTGAGGAAGACCTATGTTCAGCAGTGGACTAGGATGGTTGACAGATGATGATGATGTGGTCCCTGATAACATTGTCATTGTCACCTTACTGCTACCATAAGTTTCAACCCCTCGACAAAACAAAACTTTTACGTGTCATCTGAAGACACATTACAACGAAAAAATAAAAATCTTCTTCTTTCAGACAGGCAGTTAACTCCATACGAAATGATGGAAGCCTTTAGTAACCCATATTCAAAAGAGCTAACAGAAGAGGTTTGAAAAAATTGGCATTTTCCAACTGAATAAAAATCTGTTCACCAGCATTGATTTCCTAGCTTCGATACAGAAGTCACTGAAATCCTGTAGTCTTCGAAAGAGGTTGCATGAAAGTACTTCATCAAAATCTTGCGTCAACAATCAGCAGTAGGAGTATAATGTGTGTATAATCACAAGTATAACTACAAAAACTCCTTATAATAATGCCGTTGGTAATTCATTAAAAGATTCTGTGGGCTCACCAAAAAATGTAGCAAAGAATAAATTGAATTTCAAGACAACTCTGAACGAAAAGCGTTAACTAAGAACTACCAAGAAGAGAAGAAAAATCTGCAAGAAAGCCAAAGAAGGCGTTTGATTATTGCACTTCTCCAGAAGTGTCAGATGATGCAAAAAATATTGTCGATCACTGCCTGAATGCTTTGAAATTTCCTGTGTATATAAAAAACAAAATAATCGAAATGTGGCTTGTATTTTTTGTAAAGAATTGTTTTCTGTTGATTAAACTGGTTAATTCTCGGTAATTTGCATCATGTGAGCACATAATGCATTTGTTGCATCCGACAAAGACATTTATATGTGCCATTTTTGCACATAAACAATATATTCTTATCTTTCTTCATTAAATGAAGGAGTAATACGCAAGTCTGGTCCTTTTCTTTTATTTTTTGACATCTTCAATCTAGAAGTCCAAATTTGAAGCACAGATTGAAAATTATAAATTTGATTCAATTCGATTTTGAAAAAAAGGTTTATTTACACAACATGTAATTATAAACAATGCGCCAAGAAATTAACACAAGAAAATCGGAAATTCAAATTAATTCAGAAGCAGTTTAGATATATTGAAGAATTTTTCTTCCAGTAATTGGCCAGCACTAACGAATACTTGAGAAAAATCGATATGAAATTGAAATAAAACTAATGATAAAAAACCAATGACCTCATAGCATCTCTTTCGTTTCAAATTTCGATCAGTCCGTTCCTAAGCTCATTCACGGTAGCTGACTGGTTTTACTGGCTTCTTAGCTTTCTATTGAGAATGTCCCAGACACGTTTGATGGGATTGGTATCTAGACACTCCATTGAAGTGGTCTTGAAGGTAGTTTCTAATGATATAAGCTGGTGAAATCTGACGATATAATTCATAACCAAAAAGTTTTCACTCATACTTGCTGCATAACATATTCTTCTAAAATGTCTGCAAATATCTATGAACATAGGTAGGTGAAAAGTTGCACTCGCATATTTTCCATTTCGACATATGTACACTAGAGAATATCAATTGCAATGAAAAAGACAAAATCTCATCTGTAAACAAAACTCCTTCCAGTTGGCTCCTTACCAATTGACATGTTCCGTAGCATAATTCAATCGGACTCCTCATTCGTTATCGTACAGTTAGAGCTGGGTCTCGAGTTGCGACACGAAGCCTCAAACCAAATTCCCTGAAAAGTTGTCGTATCGTTTCAGTGCTAACTTGTACTCCAGTCTTCAGTCAAAGGTGCCTTACAATAGTGAACCGTTATCTTAAGGTTGAAATTCGTAAATAACGATCATGGATCGCCATTGTTGCTCGAGGTCGTCCTTGCCCAGGTCTCCTTTCATGACGACCAGCCTTCCTGTACATGCAGCGCGCGCGTAGATCCTTGAATTTTGGTGAGGGTCGAATTTCTATCCTTTTTCTTCTTCATATCGCTTGTTTTACATCTCCTTGGTTTGTCCTGGGGTTCTACTGGTTGGTTATCCTCCTTCTTTTATGTTCTGAAGCATCTATGCTGGCCTGTTGTTTTCTCTTCCATTGTACTAGGGATGTCCTCTTTCCTGTTGCCCTCGGTTGTATTTCCATTATTTGTTGTACATGCGGATTATTCTGGAAACAGTTGAATAAGACACCCCAAGCCGTTGGCCTATTCTTGTGTAAGTCCAACTTAAGTCATCAAACACCTCTGCTTCAGAACATTCTGCTAACACATTTGCGTTATATTACCGAAATTTAATATTTTCGAAAAGAACAAACGTTACTCGCAAAAATTGATCAAAAACTGCTCTTATCAATATGTGGTGGTTTCGCGCAAAATCACAATTTATTTCTTTTGTTTTATTTCTCATGAGAGGAACACGTGCGCCAAGAGAAAACATCGAATTTAGTGAGATAAGTTCTTGGCGACAGGTAGTTTCTATTGAACCCCTCTGGTTATGTGTGCATGACAATTTTTATGCTAATAGTATCTTCAGTATCTACAAGTAAAATGAAAGTGGTAGTCAAAATTTGAACCTTCTACTCTACTGATGCAATATCTGTAGACTCATATTGATGTTACTCAAGTATCTGAAAAAGGAAAATTCTAATTTGAGAAAAGTAATAACCATCGGTAGTTTTAAATCATAAAATAACACGTATAAACACCTGAAAAAAGTCTACGGAACACTAGACTGGACCAATATTTTCAAAATATGAATTTGATGATTCGAATTCATAGAAATCTTTCGGTTTTTGTTAGGATGTATTGTATATAATGTATTCTCAAGAAAACAAAATAATATTTGACTTCTCCAAAGCACCTATTATAAAAAAAATTTGAAATTTGAAAATGACGAAATTTGGTAAAACACAAAAAAATCCTGAACTAATATTTTCGAAACCATATGGAAGCACTTATATTTTTCAGTACCCAGGAGGTCCACCTCAGTTATTAATGACACTTAGGCATCGTCGCGGCATGCTCAATATTAAATTGTCTATTACATTTTGACCTAAGTCATTCCAAGCCCCCTGAACTGCTAATCGAAGCTCCTGTTCACGATGGAAAACGTTTTGACGCAGGAGACCAAAATTCGGTCTTGGGCGACTGTAGTAATCCTGAAACGACTTGTATGACGTTCTTCAACGCTACCTGTTTCATTGAAACGCGACCATAAACGGTTTTTGACACTTGGGCTACTGCCCAGAACTCTGGATACTTCCCGTTGTGAGCTCCCACCTTGGAGCATGCCAACGGCTCGTAACATCTCTTCTCTAGTCAAATGTCGTCTTTCCATGGTCGAATCAAAAAACTTGAATCTCTTATTTGTGCTTACAACAGAAACAAAGTGCCAACTAACTGATTTCAAACACTGAATACATGAAATGATTATAAAGCAGCGACGCATCTGCTGCATTATTAGTTTTTTATAAAAAAAACTGAAATCTGTTGCGGCACTCTACATAATTTGGTGAGAAATTGATGCAGGTGCTCATTTCTTGAAAAAAAATATCCATATTTATCGTTCTGGATACGATATATCGATATTCAGAAGTGTTCCCTAGACTTTTTTGAGGTGTTTAGTTGAGGAGCATGCATCGAATTAATGAAATTGAGATAATTTAAGGTTTTCCCTGAATAAAGTTAGTGAATGCAGATTACTGCTTTCCACAGAAGAAAAATTGCGAATAAGTTGTTTGAGAAAAAGATATTTACGTTATAACTAGAGCACCGATGAGCCAAAATGTTTTTCCACACCTCTGAATTCTACTCAAAAAGAAATGTCAAACTCATTTTTATGTAACTTTGATAATAACCGAGTTATTCGGGGGTGAAAATATTCCCAAAATTCGAGAAATTTTGAATAACTCGAAAACTGATAGGCTTATTATAATATTTCTCCTAGCTCTGTATGAAAACATCGAAATTCATCCCCCCTGTACAGGGTTGGCAAATCTCGATGTGTTTGTATGGCAGCTATGTGAAATATTGCAGATAGAGAAAAATGAACCCTCCTCTCTCGATATTATTTTCAGGGACTAGTTAAGGGGTGCCAAAATTATTCTGATGTATCTTTCCCCTCACCCAAAGTTTCTCGAATTTTGTGAAAATCGTCCATCGCAGATATATCGATCATCATGAAAAGAATATAAAAATAAGTTTCACATTCTATAGGCACTTTTTTCAGTTGAATAGAGTGCCGTGTGCAAATTTTTTTTCAGCTCAGCGGTTTTCGAGTTCTAATCCAAATATGTTTTTTTTTAAATATAAACCATAGGAAATTCTACCTCTATCGGATGCACCATTTTTTTTCCTTTTCAGAAATATATAACACTTGTAGACAGTTATTGCATTCAATACCTTTTTTCAGAGAAAAACCTGAAATTTCCATAATTCCTTTCATTAAGTGCATGTCCATCAACGATTCATATGGTTCTATTACTGACAACTGAAAGGAAGATGTGCCTTTTATTGGGTGTGTCATGAGTTACGAGACTATTTCTCTCTGTTAAACCGAACTCTTTACTTTCTTCAAAGGCTTATTCCTAAGCATTTTATTAAAGGCCATAATTTAAAATCATTTTGCTCTAAACAGGGTGTCCTGAGTATCACATCATTTGTATAAAGGGTGCTTCCGGACGAAAGAATTAAACGGTAGCGTGATGGACTAACTGGGCCTTTCATAAATGGTGGTATGACAGTCATTAAACCTTTTTTGTTTTGAAGATACAAGGTGATTACTTCTTTTTGGTAAAATATTTCATCGTTCATAACTCGACAATCCGTTGACCAGTATTAATGAAATTTCAAATATTTATTAGGTTCATTTTACTAAATTGGGTAGTTCGCAGGCAATATGCACATCTTTCTGAAAGAAATCAGCAGAAAATGGCTACAAGAGGATATCAACCAACTAACCAAAATACTTTAGAAGATAAAGAATCAAGGTCAAACGAGGAAGACGGCAGCAATCGACCACAAGGAGGGGAAATACCCAGAAAACGCAAAGGAAATTACCATAGAAGGCAACCAATCAAATGAAAGAAGGACGCAAGATATCTCGGCACAATTCTGGACGATCAACTGAACTGAACTCAAAGAATTCTGAGCTAGATTCATCTAACGTAATCTAACCGAACATTCCACCTACAAATTCTTCCATGGTAAAAATCAAGTTCAGAGTCCGCACTGTGAGACTGCAAGAAGGCAGTTCGTCTAGATGAAATAACGCCAATCGTCCTGAGAAAGTGTGCTCCCGAACTGGCACCCATTCTTAACCCTCTGTTTCAGATTTCTTATGAGAGCCAGACTTTTCCGAGCAGCTGAAAATTAGCGAGAATTCAACCGATCCCAAAAAAAGAAAAGAAATCCTTACCCCAAAACTACCGCCCTGTTGCACTTCTTTCTATTATGTCCAAAGTGATGGAGAGAGTCATAAACGATGAACTCATCAAATACCCTGAGTTGCAGGGAATTATTAGCAACCGTCAGTATGGCAAAGATCGACAGGAGATCTGCTCGCCTACGTTACTCATCTAGAGCAATAGCCCGCGACATCTCTAAAGCCTTCGATAGGGTTTGGCATGCAGCCATGGCTTCCCGAAAAATTGCCTGGTTGGATATGTAGCTTTCTTTCAAATATCTGTCATCTACAGAGAACAAGATCTTCGGTTTTGCAGACGTTTGTACTTGGTTTCGTCTTTCAGTAGTCTGTGGCCGATTACAGCAGCGGAATCTCAGCGTCAGAATTGTCAACAAATTAATAACTCAAACTCTGACTTACAGAGGATATCTGAGTGGGGTCAGTTGAACCTGGTGAGCTTCAACGCTAGCAAGACGCAAGCAACTACGTTTTCTAGAAAGGACCGCGCTGGAGAGCCTCCTCTAATGATGCAAGGCCAACAAATTGCATCCAAAGATTCGATGCACCTTCTCGGAATAACTCCAGGTTTTGCTGGCATGAACATGTATCAGCAATAGCTAAGTCGGCATCAGCTAAACCTGAAATTCAACACGGAAACAAATCAGGTGTTTACAAACTTTCTTGTTGAAGTTGAAGTTGAGAGAAAATTTATCAAGGTAGAACTTTGGGAAATTTCAATATTAGAATAATAGAGCATAAACGCAGTTTTAACAACCAAAAATCAGATTCTCACTATGCAAATCAACTACTAGAAGAAAACCATACTTTGGATATTTTATGTAATGAAAATCATTGATTGAAACTGAACCAATGGGAAGCATTAGAAATGAATAAACAGAAAAATTCCAGAAATTTACTTAATACTCAATTAGACCTCAATTCTTTACCATTACTCAATATTTTCAGTTCTCAAAAGAAGCAACCCTGTTTGGATTTCCCTCCTATTTAGTTAAATATAGTTTTCTTTTCAGAGCCAAGCGATACTTCACATCATCTCAGCTGTTGCTTTTATATAAGGCACAGATTCGACCTGCTTTGGAATATTGTTCCCATGTATGGGCATCTGCTCCCAAACATTCGTTTCGGATGTTGAATAGTGTACAAAAACGGGCTGTGCGCCTCATTAACCACCCGGGATCACCCGCGATCTCCAACCACTGGCTTTCAAAAGACAAGTAGCTGAACTTTCTCTGTTTTACAGATACTTCCACGGAAGATGCTCCAAAGAGCTGAAAGACCTTTCCTCATGTTCTGCCGCAACACTAGGCTAGCAAGGAGTTCTCATCATATGCCGGTACATTTAACGATACCTCAAAACTCTCTCTATAAAAATTCTTTTATTCACAGGGCCGCTGGTGAGGTGTGGAACTCGCTTCCGTCCAACATCTTCCCAACATCCTACAATTTGGCTCTCTTCAAGAAGTGAATAAACAGACACCTCAATTCTTCCCTGGCGCTATGGTGTAACAGGTTCGCCTATTCCTGGGAAGTGCGCATAAAAAAAGAGCCAAATTGTGGTAAATACAAGAAAAATAAAATCAACGGACAACTATACCCCCTACTCAACGGAAGAAGCAGACTCACATTGGAGAAGAAAAGCAAAGAAATCATTATAATAATGAATAACATACGCAGGACAAATTTGGCATCTAGAGGGCCGATTCGAGAAGAGAAAACTGCAAACGGTACTCAACAATATCGCCAGGATAGCAACAAACGTCCTACGGTACATGAGCAAAGATCAACTTACGAAGGACAATTGAATAGATGAAATATCACGAGAACAAATAATAAAACTACAATAACAGGAAAGGGAACATCCCTAGTACAATGGAACAGGACACGATAGACCGATACAAGTGCACCATAACATGAAAGGAGGATGAACACGACAACCAAGGAGATGGAAAGGAATTAAGACGAATGGTAAAAGGATGAAACTCCAGCCCTCAACAAATTTCAAGGACCAAATCGAATCAGATTCAGTGTACTATCATCTCCTGGTGATTTCGCCAATTCAATTGGCGAAACGCACGTCGAGTTTTGGTGAAGTGGTGTACTGTGTTTAGTATAATCTTATTTGATATTATCGATGATTCAGTGAAAGTATTTGACTTGATATAAGTTTTATATCAAGAAAATTATTGTGTAACACCTAAAAAGGTTTATTCCAAGAGATCTTTGAGTACAGTGTAGTAAATCTTGGTTGTACCACCTAAGGAATTGAGTAGGTTCATTTTTGTTTATAACTTGATTTTGATTCCCAATTAGGCAGGAGATACAGAACTGAACCAGTAAACTATATAAAGGGCTGAAGAGGAAAGGTCGTCTATTATAACATTCACAATTTCAATACCTTCAACAGCTTTTTGTTTATTTCTGGGTCCTCTTACATATTCAGTCTTTTATATGATCATTCTAAATCATAGTATCCACAAGAGAAGTTCTTCAAATCTTTTAATTCAATAAAAACATGATCAATATAAAAATATAAAATATCTTCTGTCATTGCATTCATCTCCTTCAGCAGTTGGAGTTTGAGATTAATCTTGCGCATCATTTGATTTATCAGCTCCTGACTTCGAATCTTCATCTTTATCTGAAAAAAAAAATAATACATTGTTGGTTTAATATACTAGATCAGGGATTCCCCAAATTTGGGGCGGGCCCACCTATGGGGGCTTGGAGAAAATCCAGGGTAGGCGTGACACCGAAATGAAATAAATTAAAAAATTACGAAAATAATTTCCTTAAACCTTTGAAATAAAGTCTTTCTAAGTTTTCATAATTGTTTTTGTAAAGTTTTAATAAATTTGTAAACTTTATCAAAGAAGGGTATAGTTTTTAAAACTACAAAGCACACAAGAGTTCAAGATTCTCAAAACCGTCCCCCTCGATGGCAACAGCCGTGTGTACCGATACCTCCGTTTGGCCTTGGTGTGAGTGCGAGTGTCCCCGCACCCCGTTCACCCCCACCCCCACCCCCTCCGCATGCACAGTCCAATGTCAATAACCTTGCAGTTTTTCCAGTGCTTGAATTGTAACTAGTCCATTCTGGCACAGTGCTTTCCATTGAATATCAGTCAGTGTGTTTCCTGTATTGCGGGTGTTCTATAATTGTTGCGACGTTTGAATTGGAGTAATTGTTTCTGTGTTATGTGTGTTCTGTGTGAAGCGGAATCAGAGAAGATGAACACGGCAAAGCAACGCAAGTATATTGACGATTATATTCAATATGGGTTTGTTTCCTTGCTTAAAGATAATGTTGATCACCCTGAGTGCGTTATTTGCTATGACGCGATCAGGCCTAATCGTCTTCTGAGACATTTGTCAATCAAACATGCCTCCTTAAAGGACAAACCTAAAGAGTTTTTCGCTGCAAAATCTCAGAATTTAAAGCGCATGAAGTTAAATAGCACTGGATCTGCTGCTCAGTCATCTCTAAAAGTGCTTGAAGCTTTCTATGAATTATCTCTTCTTATGGCTGAGGAAGAGAAAAGTCACTATTGGTGAAACGCTTGTTAAACCGTGCCTTTTAAAAGCAGCCGATGTTGTGCTTGGAACTGATAGAAGGCAAAAGCTATCACAAATACCACTTTTCGACAACACAGTAAAACGCCGAATTGATGATATCGCCCGAGGACATTCAAAACCATGTGGTTGATGCAATAAAAAAATCATTTTTTGCTATCCAGCTTGACGAGAGTACAGACGTAGCACAATGTTATCATTTCATTGTATATGTTCGTTACATTGAAAATGTCAGAATGAAGGATTAACTGATGTTCTCTACTGAGCTGGTGACCACTACTAAAGCTGTAGGTGTTATGAGAGCAGTATCAGACTTTTTGAGAAACACGAACTTTCTTGGTAAAAACTTACTGGTGTACGCACAGATGGTATTCCTTCAATGCTCAGTTCTCGCTCAGGCTTTGTGCAGTTGGTCAACCAGAAGAATGCTGACGTGGTTAGGATTCATTGTTTTATTCACCGCCAAGTCTCGGCAGCAAAAACGCTTCCAAACGAACTCAATGCTGGTCTAAATCTATGTATCACAGTAGTCAAATACATAAAGAACAGTGCATTAAATACTCGACTGTTTGAAAGTCTTTGTGAAGATTTTGGAAGTGACCACAAAACGCTGCTATTTCATACGATGGCTATCAAAAGGCAATTGTTGGGAAGACTATTTGAGCTCCGTGATGAAGTGATTACGTTTCTGGCACTGCAGAAACGAAACGAGCTTAGTGCAGATCTAAAAAAACTCAGTGACCAGTGATTTCCGTCTATTTATCAGACTTTTTTGACACGTTAAGCAGCCTAAACTTGAGACTGTAAGGTGCATACTCAAATTTACTAACACATCGGGATGCCATCAAGATGTACGTTGAGAAACTACAACTTTGGATACTTAAAGTGTCAATGAACCCCAGCAACTATTCAAGTTTCAAAAAAGTAGTGTCAGTCTCAGAAGAAGCATGTTTGGAGGACGTTTTTGAAGGACCGCTTTTGAAAAACTAGATAATTGACCATTTGAAGAACCTCAAGGAGGAATTCAGCAGGTACCTTCCTAACTTGTCAGAGGAGTTTTACAAACAACAACAAAGTACCCAAACTTCTCGAAAACTTTTGTGACTGGTGAGAAATCGTGATATTTTCAGTATGAGCCCGAAAGAAAGTTGCAAGGCGCTGAATGGAGAGCGTTGGATGGAGGAAAACCCAGAAAAATCCTCTGGAGAAGTCAATAGTGAAGGTTAAGCTGATTTGTTTTTACGATTGTAAAGGAATTATCCACAAATAATTTGTTCCACGCGACCAGACAGCAAACTTTTATTCGGGCGTCATGAAGCAATTGCTGGCAAGAATTCGTCGTATTCGGCCAGAATATCGAAAAACAGGCAGTAGGACTCTTTTGTACGATAATGCCCCATCACATCGTTCAAGTGCGACAACTATCTGATCCCTAAACTGCGATTTAAATTAACGATGAAGGGAAAGCGGTACGATTCGATAGAGACCATTGCAAGGGCTGTGATCGACGTGCTCAAGATTATTCCAAAATAGGAGATAGAGAAGTATTTTCACAATCAGTTGGCGCGTGCAAATTTTTATATCAACGCAGAAGGTGAATGCATTGGTCAGTTAAAAAGATTTGTATCAAGATTAATAATGGTTATTCCTATTTCCATAAATGTAGGTTACTTTTGGAATGACGATGTAAGTTAGCAAAAGAAATTACGTATGAGTGGAAGTTTTATATGAATTATATGATAATGTACAGGGTGGGGCAACTAAAACGAAAAAGACTCAATAACTGCTAAACAATTCGTTTCTGGACAAAAAACAGGAACTGGTCAATTTTTTCCTGAAGGGGAACATCTTTTAACACACGGTGATTTTATTTTACATCAACCCCCTCAGCGGGGGTGCACAAAACTCAAGTTTTTGAATGAGGAAGATAGATCGAGTGCTACCTCATTGGAAAGTTCTTTTTATTCTCAACACAAATGTGTAATGTTTTGATATATTTGTAAGAAGATACAGGCTGATTCGTCGAAAGACGAGTTATTTTCAGTGATTGCAAAATCTGTCGATTTCGAATGATCATTCCCCAAAATACTGTTGTATTTTGAATAAAAATATCTTTAAGTAGTGGTGCTTCCACTACACCCCCTCAGACACCCCCTCAGATAAGGGTGTCAACCCCTCAAATCTTCGAATTGATCAGTTAGCCCGATTTATACTCATTGGATAGGTATTTAAAATTATCTGATCACACGAATTGAACGAATTTTCGAATCCGATTACATTTCAATGAGGATACAGGGTGGATCCTGGAGAAATTCATACACAGTATAAGAGCCTCTTTACTAAGAAGCGATGATCGCTCCGTGTCATCTGTTGAATCGCAAAAAATGTTCCCCATCTGAATGATGGAAAGCAGACATGTGAAGACAACCACTACACGCCTCACGACCGCATACGCAACCGATCGTCGTATGTGAAAAGCCTCTAACAGCATGGTATCCAAGGTTAGGTTATGTTTGGCAACGTAATCAAAAATTAGAGCTCAAAGGTCAAAAAATCGATTTACATAAAATAAGAAAAGTATTTCCTCAAAAATGTGATTTTTTTAACATTCTGTGGTTTTATCAAGTGTGCTCGTGCAAGTTTCCAAAAAACATTCCAGATACTTTCAATTCCATGCTGAAGAAATATCAAATTATTCCATTCCACAATTCATATTGTTAGTTAGAAATAATTGAGCTGGAAACTTTAAGATTGAGACATGTTCGTGAACTTTGAAAAACTCGATACGTTAGAATGCTACTTTCTGAATGGGTTTGATTCGGATGCAGTTTCAGAAATTCAGAAAATCATTCTGTTCGTTTTTCGGACGGGATTTAACCTCACAAGACAATATTTGAATATTGAAACAAAATCTCATGAAGACTGGTTCTTTCAAAGGACTCAGGGAGAAAAGTTACAAAAAACCACATAATGAAGAAGTTGTTGTGGTAATCCGTCAATTGAATTTAGGCAGCTTGAAGTATAAACGTTAGTTTTGGGTACTAGGACATTGAGTCAGAAATATCGAATAAGCGGTATGAATATTCAATAATTTACCTTCGAGTAATGATTTTCCTCAACTATTCATTGAATGTCATCTCATTCTGCGCTATATTCGATAATAACTTGTGGCATCCATTCGAAATCAGTACTTCAAGACTTCAGTAATTCGTTCATAAAAAGTAATGGGATAGTAACACTGAAATACCCTTGTTGCTAGACAATACTCTGCATTCTCTCTTTATAAAATTTCTATCCATTTAATATTCATTTCTAACCCAATTCCGAATGGAAATACCATTGCAAATGTAGTCAACAAAATATAGGTTATCTGTTTACTTGTTTGTTTGTTATTCCTTTAACGTGGTGTATTTCTGCCTTTTGGCCAATGACACGTCGGGGAATTCTGTCACCTCACTAACCCGGGAATTTTGCCCAACTCCTCTCGTGTCGAGGGAAGGAATCATTAATGTCCAACACATCTCTGTTAGACAGGACCGATGGCTTTACATCTCCTTCGAAAAATGGATACTCAAGCGATTCCTAGAATCCGAGAAATCGCACCGACTTTATGGGGATTGAACCAAGGTAAATCTGCGCAGGAGACGAGCATCATATCCTCTACGCCACTGAGCCGGCATCTGTGTACTTCTTCTCGGCTACTCAATTGTGGGAGCACAGACACAGGTTCACAAGTATTTTTCGATGTGTAGCGATGGCCTCACGGTACAGACTTGGCTAGCAGTGCAACCTTGGTTGCGAATTAGTGCAATATTTATACGAACGTTTTGTGTTCGTTGTCGACTTCGAAAGGGTTAGAGTGACTTTGAGAAATGCTATGCAATGTTCAGGGTATGAAAGAACAATTTTTTAGTGTAGTTTGGAGAACTATTCGAAGTGTGGTCGCTGAAAAACGCTTTAGAGAAAATCATAGAGTATTTGACAACTTGTTGACAGACCGAACCTCTCCGAGTGGGAAATGGAAACGAATTCGTTTTTTTCGAATTTCTGTCAGAAGAAAACGGCTCTCTTTTCCATTTTGAAATTCCTAGGGAGCACTTGTGAAAAGTTTAAGTTTCTGAGTTTGAACTTAAATAAATTTTCATAGTGTTCAAATAATTCCTACTTGTCATTTTCGTCGTTGTACTTTGGAGTGGAATTAATTTCCCGCAAGGGGATAAAAATACAAGGAATTTTCAAGGAAATACCACGAGAAATACCTTCCATCTCGAGCAAGTCATTATTCGCCATCTCATACCCTGAACATAGCATTAATGGGTCTCCCTTTCCGCACAGGGCCTCTTTCTTCATTCTTCCTTTCATCTTTGTATTTCTCAAGTACATTGAGGACTGAAAGTCTACGTCGGAATTGTCGAGGGCGGACACATTCATCTCGTCCTCTGGAGTCTGTAACAGTTCTGACTTGGATCTGGAATTCGTTTAGTCATCATCTACGCCCTTGTGAAACCAGCACCTACGTTTTTGTGGAACCAGTAGCTGCGTCTGGGCATCCTACATCATCCTTTTTGGAATACAACCTTCAACGTCACTTGTCGCCGCAGAACATCAATTTGACACAGATAAGCAGCAACCCTCTCACTCCATTATTTTTTTTTCTGTTAGTTCATTGCCTACATGTTTAATATTAGTCGTTCGTTAACATTTGAGCACTTGATTTCAAATCGTTATTAAGTAATTGCTTATTGATTTCCATTCTCATTCCTGGTTTCAGTTTTTTTTCACAGCTCGGTCAATAAAATTACTGCTATAACATATCCATTTATCTTATGTAAGTCAAAGTCAAATTCAACAACTAAAGATCCGAATAGCAATTCATTCACTTATATACTTAGTTCTGTTTTATAACTGGTGTGACTTAACTCGTGATCACGTTTTAGGGGTATAAGGCCTGTTGAGGCATTTTTGTTGCTATTATTAAGGTATTTGTGAAATGAATTAAGTGCTTTATGCTATTACCTATAATTTTACTGTTTATAACAATACATTGCCTGCATTCATCCATCCCATCATAGTAATTTTTTTTGGTTATCATAGCCCCAACCACTCTATACATTTAGTAGAGAATTAAAGACAACAATCTGGTTAAAGTAGTGTATCATTTCACACACTCGTGTGCTCGATCCTGTGTTTTTTTTTGAAAGAAAAGAATTCAACTAGATCCACCCTCATATCATTGAAAGCTCTTTTTAGTTAGTCTTCGTTCACCGGTGCAATTTTCTAGATGAAATTGACTTGCAGATACTAGGTGGCGCAATTTTTCTTTATTCCCATCCAAAAAGTTCAGTGTTAGTTTAGCCCACGAACACTCACCGCTTGAACTAGCTGGGGCATTATTCTTAATTGATTATGGTATCGCACACGGTGTGCGATACCATAATCTAAAGTTTCGAGAAACAGGAAAAGTATTGAGAGAATCTCGAACTCTATAAGCATACCATATGGACAGTGGAAGTGAGCAAAGCATTGGCGGATTAAGGATAACCCACATTACTAGTCTGATAGTCAATAAAGAGTTCAGTGATTCACTTAAATTGCTCAATTAAGAATAGTAGGTAGTGGAACCGGTGGTGTTTACAGCAAAACAATCCTTGAAATTACTGAGGTTGCGGAAATTTTTTTTCCATCTTCATGGCTCCCTCAATTCAGTTCCTCTCGAGTCAACAAACTTTTCAACGATGTAATTGTTCAATTTTTATCACCACCTATTTCAGAAAATGAGATTCGAATGTGTTCAATCTTGGAAACTGACTGTGTTGACAAGTCAACACGGTTAGTTTCTTATGTTCTGTGCAGTGAGATTGAACACATTCGAATCTCGTTGGAACATCTCGACGACAGAGTCTACCTCCATCTTACCAGCTGAGCCTTCATGGTTCGCTTGACCATAGACGTGTTTTTTGTATCATTCTTTATACTCATTCGTTTCCAATTTATTCTTCCAGTGCTCACATGATTTACAGTAATTTGACTTCACTTCAACATCGACGATTTTGCCTGTAAACCATCCAATCAATGAGGTGATTCCAAAAAGCGAAGAAAATCCGCGTTACCTCCACGAGCCATCACCTGAAACATCTTCTTCACTTTTCTTTTTCTCTTCTTGCGCTATTTACGATTGGTGATATAACATGGCCAAGAATGTCCAATTTTAGCCTTGTTTCTCTTGTATTGTGATGGATGGATCAAAATTCAACATTCCATTAAAATATAATATTGCAATAAAGTTTCGAAATTAGTGAGCTCAAGTTAATACGAAAATCCAATGCACCTTCCTACTTGATAAAGCACATTTCATCGATTGGTGAATCGAACAACAGTTAGTTTTTAGAAATAGAATTAAATTAAATTGATGACATAGATATAAACTGATTTCGCATTATCGAACATAATGGGTTTCTATACGATATTGAGAATAATTTTAGACTTCCTTCGGGAAACATGTAGTGTTATAAGTATTTCAGTTAATAGAATATGAAGATGACTCCGGACTTTTACTCAACATCAACTACACCCAACTACCCTAAGGATAGTAGATCACTGTATTTATTACCTTCATTTGCTTCCGACTCCGGCAAGTTTTCGTCTGACGCTTGATCTAGGAAGAAAGAGTCTTCATCATCATCCATACCTCCACCTACTTCAGTTTCTTCTTCTTCGTCTGCGCCTATAAGATCAATCATCTGCGCTAACTCCGTTGTGGTAAAATCTTCATCTGTTGCCGTTAAGTGATCTTCGACGGTCATAGACGTTTTACTACTCTTTGGAGTCAACCAATGTTCTGTCTCGGAGAAACTTGTAACCTAAAACACTTTTCGCATGAAAATTTTGAATACCAAAATAGACATGATTGAAATAACGAAGTTATCGTGAGAGTCGATTAATTTTTATAGTGCGAGCCAGACTATTTTTGATATGAGTAAAAACACGAGCGAAGAAGAGTATTGTGTTCAAAATTGTAAACATTCTAAATACAATAAACCCTCCCCTAAAGTTAAAGTTCAGAATAATAAGAAGAAATGGGTGCACCACACGTTTTACATAATATAATTCAAGAAAATGGGGAGAAAAATCTCTTTCTCGGTTAGAAAAAATAGGTATATTAATCTAAAATGTTATTTATTAGATTTATATGGAATATTTAGCTATAAGATATGATTTCTAGATAAATTTTACAGAAAAGTTGAAAATATGTAGGACTTAAATTTTAGGTAAAGTAAAGTTAATGTTTCTATAAATTCTGAAGCATTTTGAATAATTGAGTTGAAAAAATTGATGGTTTTGTAAAATTGGAGAATTTTTGTTAAAAATATTTTCTTTTTTTAAGGAAAAATTCAAAATTAAAGAGAAAAGAATATAGTTTGGGAGAAAGAGATTTTTGAAAAATGATTTCATTTTTCAAAAGCAAAATGAATGAAAGAAAAAAGTAATTTGTGGATTCTTTTCAATAACTAAATTTCTGTGAAAAATTCAGAAAATTGAATTAAGACAATTTTTCAATTTTTTGTTTAAGTTAAGGTAAATAGGAAAACGTGAGTAGGTACTATTGTCTCAATTTTTCTGTAATTTTTCATTTAAAAGATTTATTTCATTTTGAAATTTAAAAATTGAATTACTTTAGGTTAAAAATAATTTTACATTAAAATTTTAATTTAATGAGAAGTAGAGAGGAAAGATTACAAGTTTAGAGAGAAAATTTAAATTTTAAAAAAGAGAAAGGTTCAAATTCAGAATTTATTCTCGAAGTTACTTCAAGTTGATAAATTTTAAGGTTAGAGAGAGAATTTTAGGAAATTTTAAATTAAAAAAAAGAGAGAAAAGATTAGGTAGATTTTGGTTGTTAATATTTCAAATTTAGAATTTTATATTGTATGAGATTTTTGTATCATTTGTTAATATTTAAATTCTCAAAAGTAAAGTTTAAAATTGAAAGAGATTTAAATATTGATAAATTCATAATGAAAATTTTAATTATAATTATGTTAAAATTAATTCTTAATTTAAAGTTCTTATTCAGTAAAATATAAATAAGAAACTTTATTTTAATTGGGAGGAGGAATGAAATTCATGAAAAATTGATAATTAAATATTTGTTTGAAATTTGAATTTGATTTTGGGAGGAATTAAATTTAGATAATTAAGTTCAATGAATTAAATTTTAATTAAAACTAATATTTTCGTCATTGAAAAGGATTATATATTGTTCACAGAAAATATTTTATATGGAAATCGTATTAAGCCTGTTTTTTGTTCGTAGAATTAAATTTCTTTCAAATTGAATTCATGGTACTGGAATTAATAAAATTTACGGATAAAAATAGTTACAACTTCTTTAAATTTTTAAATTGTAATTGGAAGTAGAAGGAAAAAATTAGTGTGAGGAAATTGATGAATGTTTTTTCTTCAGATTTGCAACAAAATTCAATTATAGTTTTTTGTTACCTTTTAAACATAAATAAATACAAGTTTAACATTTGAGATTTTTGTTTTTAAGTTGGTAGTCTTAAGATTTAGGATATTGAAAAACATTTAGAACTAGCGATTATAATAGTATAAATTAATTTTGTGCCAGCAGTTGCGGTTATACAAAATATGCAATGTAAAATTTTCAATTTTAATTAATACGAATTAGTTTTAATATAGAAGAATTATTTGTTAGGTAAAATTTAAAATAATTGTTTAATTTAAAAATTTATATGTAGTTAAGAAAATCAAGATTTAAACGAGGATTAGATACCTATTATTTCGATTGTCAATTCAAAAATTAAATTAATAATAAATTCTTCAAAGTTGAATAATTTGGCAGTGTTTTAGTCTTTTCAGAGGAACCTGTTCTGTAATTGATAATCCACGATAGAAAAAATTTCAGTTAGAAATTTTCATATCGTCGTAGAAGAATATTTCATTAGAATGAAGAGCAAATGAACAAGGTTCAGAGTTTATGTCAAAAATATTTGAAGAAACTTGCATACTTTCAGGCATAACTAAATTGAACTCTGCAGCATACCACCACGAGTCGATAGGGGCTCTTGAAAACACGCATAAGCAATTAGGAACTTACTTAAGAATTTAATAAATTCTTTGAAGTTGAATAATTTGGCGGTGTTTTAGTCTTTTCAGAGGAACCTGTTCTGTAATTGATAATCCACGATAGAAAAAATTTCAGTTGGAAATTTTTATATCGTCGTAGAAGACTATTTCATTAGAATTTTAATATTCATAATTTTTTATTTGTAAAGAAAATCAGATAAAGGTGTATCTTATACTAAAATAGAAATGGATTGAATTAAATAAATTTTGAATTTTATTTTTCGAGTATAAGCGGAAGTGGATTTGAAAGTAATTAATTCTACTTTTTTAATGATTAAACTCTAAAATATGTACATATCGCCCGTCACTCTCATCATAAAATGAGAAAAGTCGTAACATAGTAGATTTACTGGAAAGTAAATCTTGAATGGCAATATAGAGCTTCGGTAAGCATTTTATTTATATGAAAGAGAGATTTGTTAGTTCAATTTATATTGAATTTGATATATTATTAATTTTGAAATGGTTATCAAAATTTAATTAAAATATTTTAAATTTTATTATTGAAATAGAACAAATTGTATTTATCTTGAGAAAAGTATTGGGACAGGAATATTTTGAAATTTATTCAAAAACAAACATTCATATTAATATCTCGAATTTAAAAAGCTAATTTTAAATAGATTTTATTGTATCATAAATATTTAAAATTCAAAATTAGAAATAAAACATTATTCGTTTTCAAACATATCTGGTTGTTTTAGAAGAAAATTGAAATAAATATTAAATAGTTTAAGGGATAAGCTTTAAATTAGAATATTAAAATAAAATATGCATATATCAGAATTGTAGAATTGAAAGTTTCTTCCATTAAAAGTTTTTATAATTTAATAATATTGAAATATCTTCATTTAATTTGATTTTTTATAAAAATGAATAAATAATTAGTAAATTCATTTAAATAACGATAAAATTAGTATATTTTAAATGTAAGAACGAATTGAAGTTTGAAAATTAATTTCAAGGAATTGGGCAAAAATAGGTTCACCCGTTTATTAAAAACATCTCTTTTTTATTATATTTTAAAGTAACGCCTGCCCACTGAAGATTTGAAGGGCCGCAGTATTCTGGCTGTGCAAAGGTAGCAGTCATTCGTTTTTTAATTGAAAACTGGAATGAATGGTTTGATGAGAAAATGACTGTCTCAATTTCAATATATAGAATTTTATTTTTGAGTTGAAAAGCTTAAATTTCTTCAAAAGACGAGAGTTTTATTTATAATTATAAATAATTCAATAAGGAATTTATTATTATAAATTTAGTTGGGGTGACTGAAAAATTAAATAAACTTTTACTTATGAATCATTTATTTATGAATACTTGATCCAAAAATTCATTAGAAGATTGAATTACTTCAGGGATAACAGCGTAATTTTTTGAGATTTCATATCGAAAGAAAAGATTACGACCTTGATGATGGATTGAAATTAATTTTTGGTGTAGAGGCAAAATAGTAGGTTTGTTCGATCTTTAAAATATTACATGATCTGAGTTTAAATCGGTGTAAGCCAGGTTGGTTTCTATCTTTAAATAATGTATACCAAGTATATGTATTGTGCCCGAACAACTATCGGTAGATTTTAAATGAATTAAAATATCGAAAACTTCGGGAATTTGGAAGTATTTTCAAAAGTTCTCAAATGCCTCATTTAGCATAATTTAGGCATCATATTTTTTTTCTTGAGGTAAAAGTGTTGTACCTTATTATCAAATGAAGAAAAACAATTATTTTCATACCGAGTGTTCGTAGTAACTCGGCGAAAATGAAATTTTTCAAACAAGAAAAACTTTTTTTTTCAAATGTAACACCCTGTATCTTTTTCACGTGTTTTGTTCCCACTCAAATAAGCTTTACAACTATACTTTTTTTACAAAAATCTGATTTAGATTTCCCAGAAAATTTCGAAATTAGTGTGAGGTTTAGGTATTTCATGCAATAAACATGCTGTTGATAAAATTCAGACATTGAAACATGCAAATTTCAACACAAAATTAGATTATTTGCTGTTCAATGAAACTCAAACATCAAAACTCTCAAGGGGTATCGAAATTTCCTCACAAGAAAGGATTTATTTGCGATTTTATCAGTTGTACTCAGTGCTAAGTCTTCACTTAATCGAAATTACTCAGTTCGAAATCTTCAATAGATGTTCTAAACGTCTACTGCGCTCAAAACAACCTGCATGCTATTCTCTTCATTGAATACACGCTTAGCTCTTTTATTCTTCTCATATCCAACTTGTGATTAAACCATAGAGAAAAGTATGACTTCTATGGGCACACCACATAGAAGATTTATTTATATGGTTCACTCACAATGCCCCAAGATTTTACAGTTTTGAATTGGATAATTCCAACGTCATTGCAACAATGAATTTTACCCAAGAAGAGTTAATTAATATGATTTATTGTTTGGGAGAAGGTGAGAGGAATTGTTTGTTGGCGTCACAAATTTATTCCCAACGTTACCCAAACAGTAGACAACCTAGAAAAGAGGCATTCGAGAGATTGAAGGAATGGTTTGAAAGAACTGGACAAGTTGGATATGAGAAGAATGAGAGAGCTAAGCATGTACTCAATGTAGAGAATAGCATTCAGGTTGTTTTGAGCGCAGTAGAGATTCCTCATGTTAGTACAAGAGGTATTAGTCGAGACTTGGGCATTCATCAGACATCTGTATCAAGAATTTTGAGGAAAAAAAAGTTCCATCCTTTTCATGTTCAACTCCACCAACAGTTGGAGCCCCTGGACTTCGGGCGGAAATTGGATTTTTGTAGATGGTCTTTAAATAAAATAGCAGGCCAAACGAGTTTTTTCAGTGGGGTACTTTTCTTCGATGAGGTCACCTTTCATAAGAATGGATTGGTGAACCGGCATAATTTTCATTATTATGATACTCAAAATCCTCATTTCTTGAGAACTGTTGGCCACCAACATTGGTCTCTGAATGTCTGGGGTGGTAAAATTGATCATTATGTGATCGGACCCTTTCTTTTCCAAGAACATTTGAACGGCGAAAGTTATTTAAACTTTTTGCAGCATGATCTGGAGTCTTTGCTTATTAATGTTCCCCAAAACATAAAAAAAAATATGTGGTTCCAACACAATGGGGCACCAGCACACTACAGCGGCAATGTCCGCGATTTTTTAAATGATAGGTTTGAGGGCAATAGGATAGGCCGTGGAGGTCCTGTAGGATGGCCTGCTAGGTCTCCGGACTTGAATAAATTGGATTTTTTTTTGTAAGGGTATGTTAAAGAGAGGGTATATCGAGAGCCTCCAACAACTAGGGAAAATATGATGGAGAGAATTACAAAAGCATTTAGGAGTATAACGCCGAATGTTCTCCAGAGAGTAACCGAATCATTTAACAATCGTATTCGAGAATGTATTCGTCAGAATGGGGGACATTTCAAACATCTAATTTGATTTGAAAACTTATTGAAATAGAATTAGATTGGTGTTTATGATTTTGATTTGCATTTTTTTTTCATTGGATGTTTCATTCACGACAAGCAGTTTAATTTCGTTTCTTAATGATAATTCCGGAATATTTTGGGCGATTGTAAAAGTAATACAAGTTCAGTGAAAGGAACAGGGTGTTACATTTAGAAAAATTTTCTTTTATCTCGAATAATTCTATTTTCGTTGGATCACCAAGAACACTGGGTATGAAAAAACAGTTGATCTCTTACTTCGATGATGAGGAACATATTTTCTTCAAAGAATAATTATTGTCACACTCAAATGATACGGAATAAAGATTGTGGGAAGTTCTGAAAAACCTTCCAAATTCTCGATCTTTTTGATATTTTGACTTTTTGAACATTTATTGAGATAATTTCGAGCTGAGTAATTTCAATTAAGTGAAGACTTAGCTCTAAGCACAAATGATAATATCGCAAATGAATCTTTTCTTGTGAAGAAATTTCGATACACCTTGGGAGTTTTGATGTTTAAGTTTCATTGAACAGCAAAGAATCTGATTTTGTGTTGAAATTTGCATATTTCAATGTCTGAATTTTATCAACAGCATGTTTATTGCAAGAAATACCTAAACCCCACACTAATTTCGAAATTTTCTGGAAAATCTAAATCAGATTTTTGAAAAAAGGTATCATTGTAAAGCTTATTTGAGTGGGAACAAAACACGTGAAAAAGATACAGGGTGTTACATTTGAAAATAAAAAGTTTTTCATGTTTGAAAAATTTCATTTTCGCCGAGTTAGTAGGAACACTCGGTATGAAAAAAATTCTTTTCTTCATTTGATAATAAGGTACAACACTTTTAACTTCCAAATTCCCGAAATTATCGATATTTTAATTAATTTAAAATCTACCGATAGTTGTTTGGGCACAAAACAGATATTGTTGAAGAGAGCATCCAAATTGTAATCAGAATATGATAAAAAATACAAGGCGTGCCATTTAAACAAAATGAATGTTTGTCCTAGGAGCAAAAATGGGACATCCTGTATTTACGAAAATCAATTGAAAAAATGCACACATACTTAAAAAACGATAATCGGAAAAAATTTTGCTTTTATTTCAAATAGTTTCCAAGAAATAGAAGTTCCTCGCCTTATTGACTCACCCGGTATAGCTTAGTACGAAAGGACCAGGAATAGAGGTGATGCATTCGTTACATCTACCCAGTGAGTGCGTTGTTAGTGAAAGTTAAATCAGGTTAATTTTGATTACGTCATTTTTCATTGCAATCAGATTTGTCGTTGGTGATGGAATAGCAATATATACAATTAACGGGCATATAAACTGGACATGGTTCACTAGGAAGCACATGAATGTCATAGAAAGAAGCAAAACATCCTTCTACAGAGGGTGCGAGCAAGATCAAGAAACCAGAGCCACGATATAAACACACATAAATGGCCAACCCTGTGTCACTTGTAGAAATTCCCCTTGAGCAACATCGTCAACACCTTCGACGAGCTGAGGAAACAAGAAGGGGGGGCTTAATGGCACCAACATGGAACGGTTTTACCCACCCTCTCATACTCATACAAACATACATACCTACTTCCAAGAATTGTACAACTTTTCAAAATAAATAACGAAACCTATTGATATTACTCACATCCGCATCTTCGTAGGGGCTCAACTTCCATTGTAAAGCGTGTGCGCAAGAACACTCCTCTCCACAAATGTAATCCAGCGGTCTATCGATGATGGATTCTTTCTTTACGATTGGTTTCTTGCTCAGAGCAAAATTGACAGCGCTCAAATTCTCCGAGACATGTCCTTCCTGGAATTGAAAGGAGTATATAAATAAATATCCAGGGTGCTTCAACGAAAACTAAACAGAGGCTATATCTACCAAACCAGGTCAATTTTTGTTTCAAGGAGGACATCTTTTGGGGTACAAAACTTGCCTGAAATATCAACCCCCTAAGCGGGGGTTGCAATCCTTGAACATTTTGAATAGGGAAGATGGGTCGAGAGATGACTCAAAAGAAAGGTGGTATCTTTGTCTACATCTTGTTGAACGAATTTCTATTTTTAATTGAAAAATATAACAGATACAGGGTGAGCAACTAAAAGATAGGCAAGACTATTCAAGTTTCAGTGAAGTTGAAATTTGAGATGTGAATAGTGTTTCAGAAGATGACAGTCTTTGATGTGGAATGAATCTGTTCCATTTTTTTGCACTAATACTTGAATAGCTCAGGGCGATAGATAGTCTCCTCTATTTTTCAGCAGTTCACTCTGTATCTTCTACAGTTTTCAATCAAAAATAAAAATTCGTTCACGGGGATGCAGACAAAGATAATACCTTTCTTTCGAGGTATCACTCGACCCATCTACCTTCTTCCAAATTTTCAAGGGTGGTCACCCCTGCTCTAGGGGTTGAAATTCGAGATGAGGATGGTACTTGATGATGACTGCCATTGATCAGCATGGATTTTCTCCATTTTACTTCACTGAAACTTGAATTGTCTCAAGGAAATAGTCTTCCCTATCTTTCTGATGTCCCCCTTGAATTTACCCTGTCTCTTTTACAGTTTTCAATTAAAATTGGAAATTCGTTCAAGAAAATGTAGACAAAGATACCACCTTTCTTTTGATTCATCACTCGACCCATCTTCCCTATTCAAAATGTTCAAGGATTGCAACCCCCGCTTAGGGGGTTGATATTTCAGGCAATTTTTGTACCCCAAAAGATGTCCTCCTTGAAACGAAAATTGACTGGTTTTTGCATTTTGATCAGAAATGAATATCTTTGTAGATATAGCCCCTGTTTAATTTTCGTTGAAGTATGAATTCAGTGTAAAAAAAGTATGAACTAACCTATTGAGTATGTACCTTCATGTTTCATGTGAAAAAATCGATCATATCGGTTGTTTTAATCTTTTGATATAACTTTTGTTTTCTCAATTGACAATCGTCGGAAATATAACGCCATGAACATTTTTTCAAATGATAATATACTTAGGGGAAGGTAGGCACCATTCGTACGCGGGGCAGTTCTTTACGTATGGTAATAGCCACTCCTTGTTGAGCCCCGTTCTCTTTCGGAATTCCGCTAAAGAACAGATCGTAGTGGCCAAGAATTTCAGAACCCTATCCTTTCTTTTTTGGTCTCCGTTAGAACAATTATGTCCATACTGAGCAGTTTTACCTCATATAGTAATTGTACTTGAGTTTTGTAGCCAAACCCTGTACGTTCCATGTACCTAATTCTTAGTCCATTTCCTTTGCAAGTTTCGTCTTCGTTGTTCAAATTTCGTCCGAGGCTCTTCGGTATGCTTTTTAACATTCTGCTTTTTCCGAGGAACGAGGAGTTAGCCCGATGCCCCAACCCCCAACCTGGAGGAACAGCATTTGATTTCGGAGTGTCTTTCTCCTGCAGCTGCTTTCTCTGCAGCTCAGGAGTCCTACCTGCCCCATCATTGAATAGTTTGCATTTTATACCTACTGCCAGGTTAAGCTAGGGTACCTCGGGTTCGCTAAGCCCGTATTCAGAATGAATGTTTCTGAGCCCCCTGAGGGGAGATTCAAATCACAAAAATTTATTACAAAATATAGATTCAATAAGTCCTTACCCTGGTAGCAAGGTATTCATATACTTCGTCTTGAATATCTGATTCGCTTCTGTTGAAGAATTTAGCAATGAATTCATGAACTTTTATCATAGGCCTGTGTCTAAGCAGCATTCTCATCAACAAAACAACAATAGCTCTTATCTGGAATAAAAATGTATGAAAATTCGAATATCATCATAACAATCATCGGTTATTTTCATGGCAATAAGAGTTCAAAGTTCCGAATTTTCGTGTGAACTATGCTGTAACATTTGTTATACGAAATTTCAAAATCGTTAGCTTTTACCATTCCAATATTTTCATATTATTGAAATATTATTAGGCATTGTGGAAACAGATTTCTCAAAATGTTTGCAACCTAATATGTGCGTTATGGCAGATAGCGGATTTAAGCATGTAGAAGTGTATTTACGTAAAATGGGTATGCTATTAGTACGGCCTCCAAGTGCTGTATCTGGAGCCAAGTTGAAGTTAAAAACTGAAGCCATGGAAACTAAACAAAGAGCTAGCTTACGTATTCATTTTGAGCGGGTAATACGTCGATTACGTGAATTCAACATGTTAAAACCACATGCATGTCTTAACTTAAGTTTGGTTAAAGTTCTTGACGATGTAATAACACGCATGTGGTTTTATTAATATAAGATTCTCTTATTAAATAAAACAATGATTCAATTTCTGCATTTTCATTTTCTATTCTATACTTTTATATAACAATGGATATACATGGGATTTCCAGAATGTTATAATAGTTTCAAGAAAACTTCACAAATATACACCATCAGAGTTTATGCATATAATTCCTACATTTTTATTAATGGAAAAATTGGGATCCGCAACACAAAAGTAACATTTTTTAAGTCAACTTAGATATATTTGCATTTGTATTTCGGCAAAGCAAAACTGGGATTTCCATTTTTTATATAATTTATTTAAGTTTTATTGCTTATAGGGCATTTTATCTCCACAATGCTATCTTGACATAACCCATCAGGAGAACCTGCTAACATTGAGTATTTTTGAGATATGAAGAGACCACAATTCTTGATATTTTTCCCAAGTTTCTTGCTAGCTATTCTTCGTACCTCATTTTCTAAATATCTACCCCGTTTCATGGCTGGTGTGTCTGATGCCAAAACTTGAGTTCGTACCTGAAGTTATTTTTGAACTGGTTTCTGGTTTCAGCTTTAATCTTATTGATGAGGTCAACTGTCAAATTGACTTCACATAAAAATAAGTCACAACTCTCTGTTTTATATTTAAAGACCAGTTGGTGCATAGAAACACTAAATAATTCATCACCATTATAATCGTATTGGTACTTTAGTAGCTCGCAGTTACTAAGATTTTTCGTTTTTCCTTCCTCTAGAAATTTTTCAAGGACTGTGTAGTTAGAAGGCAACATAGGGCTACCTTTAGATAAATCTTTGGCAGATATCAATTTCAAGGTAGAGCTAACTCTTAATGGCTTTGATTTCTGCCTGTAACATTGGACTTCTGTGCATGAAGGTTCTTCTCTTCGTCTATGGACCCACATAAGTAGCGCTATGGCATGTTTGCACCCACCCTGGGCAGCAACACGATCATGACATTGAATTGATGTTACTTTTTCTTCATATTCATCAACTATCAATGTATCAGCATATAGTTTTGCATGGACTTTATGCTCTGGGCAAATCTTGCATTTGACTGTGCAAATGTTTTCTTCCCGTTTTAGTTGCACATAATTAATTGCATCATCTCCATATGGAGGTCTTGAAGACCTGAAATAGTAGAAATTAATTAGAACAAATACATACACACTGTCGAATCAAACATGTTTATTTTTGAATGTAGACTTATTTAGGAGTCAAAAATTTTATGTGTCAACCTAAGTCTAAAACTAACACCACTTCTCATATTTAGGTGTTTCGATGTTATACAAATTTTCTCGTTTTGTTAGGTAATAACTTTAAAATAGCAAACATATACCTTCACTGCAAGGAGATAACCTCAAAAATAATGATAAGTTTATTGTAAATATAACCTATGAAAGTAAAACAAAATAAACTTCTACGAGTTTAAAACGAGTCTGATTACTACTTGGTCATATTTGTATCTAAAGTTAAAGATAAATAGAAATAAAATATACTTACAGAGGGGTTTTCACGTTTCTAAATTCGGACGAGCAAAATTCTTTGTTTGTTGCAAGGAACTCGCCCAACATCAATAAATCCTGGGCAAATTTGAGCTAAACAAAGCCTGGTTCCATTGTTATAGATAGATTCGTGTTGTAAAGTCGATAAATCACAATAACAAATATAAAATCAATCGTAACGCGCAATCAATAGTAGGTAAGCAAAACACTGTGAAGCTTACATAAGTATGACGTCATGCGCTGTGATTGGCGTTTCAGTCAAAATGGCCGATTGCGGTATTTACTCTTTTATTTCATTGAAAATCTTATTAATCTCAATTTTTTAAATGAAACTGAATCAATTTTGTGAATCCTTTGAATGTGTATCTTCCCCTAAATTCAATACATCTTTGATTATGTCATATCGTCACGCCTATTGCTGTCATTTAATCTAAGCTTCTTGAAGATTATTGCCCATACGAGAGTGGTCTGAAAAGTTTTCGACCTAATTAAGATACAAGACATTTTTTCTGAATATATTTCATAATTTTCAATATAGTCTCTTTTAACTCTTGATACTTCTGGAAATTACTTTTTTTCTAACCTAAGCTTTTACACTCATACTGCTGTATCCAAAAAGAAAGGTGACATTGGAATTCAAACTACGCGATTCGTGATTAGAGTTGGGAGTTCATATTCTGCTCCAAGGTCCGTTACTAGTGGTGTAACTCAAGGATCTGTGCTCGGTCCCCTTTTCTTTCTTTTGTATGTGAGTGATCTAACTTTTCATATCACGAGCAAAAAAGCCTACAATGCCGACGACGCCAAGCTTTATGCGAATCCGTTTAGTCAGCATAGCATCCTTCAGAACGATTTGAACTCAGTCGGCAGGTGGTGTATTGATTGGCTGCTTCGTTTGAACATCGAGAAATGTGTAGTATTATATTTGGAAAAAACAATCCGAAGCTATCCTACAACATATGCGACTCAACATTACAAGGAGTTTTATCGCATGTCGATTTGGGGGTGATCATTAATGGTGGCCTGTGTTGGTCGGACCACATACGTGCGGTGTGTAAGGGCTAACTCGCTACTCTATCTTATTCGTCGGTCTTTTGCGGAGATTTCAATTAGTACGTCCATCAAAGTTTATAAAACGTACGTGCGACCATTGATGGTATACGCCGGTCTAGCTTGGTGTCCAGTTTTGTTGCGCGATCGTGGTTTGTTGGAGGGGGTGCAACGCTGAGCAACACGTTTTTCGTAGGAGCATACAGGACCGACGTACCAGGAACGTCTGAGTGCCGCGCACTTGGAAGGCTTGTTCACTCAGCTCTGTGGTACCCGTCTGCGAGGCCATCAAATGAAATTGAAAAAAGAGTTATTCAAAACAACGCAACGTCAATATTTCTTCAGTAATAGGGTATTCGATGTCTGGAATAGTTTAAGGAATGAGGTGGTTGACGCGTCGTCAACCAATATTTTTAAAAAATGTCTCGATCGGCCTCTTTCCTCGTTAACTATCCGCTACCTACTTTAGTATTAGTGTTATGTTACTCTATAATGTTAAAATTAACTTTTGGGTCTAGAATGTATTTAATTTTTTCTTTTGTTTTCTTCGCTCAGCTTTAGTTGCCGTAGTTCTCAGAATTTGTTTTTGTATTTGGGCTTTTGAAGAATTTGCTCCTCAGCCCTCCATAAAATCACAGCTCTACAAAAAAAAAATTTTCATTGTTGCCCTGGATATCATCGCAAATTTTTATGTTTTCAAGTGCCCAGATTACGAATATATTCATGAAAGTTCTCAATGTGCTCGTATTTTCATGATTTTTGCATTTTTTATATTTTGAACAATTATAAGCTTGTTAGAAATAAAATTTAATTTTCCAGTCATGATTAGGCTTCTGCGCAACTTTTTCGCGCATACAAACATCACCTGATCCCCACTCTCAGACCCCTTGCTCCACAGAACAGCTGAGATCTCAGTTATTTGACAATATTGAAGTACATATACACGTAAATCTGGATAAAGTGTCATGGATTAATATTTTGTTTCAATTACTGAATGTCCATTCTTATATATTTGTCTTCTAGTCTAAAATATGAGTTCGTCACGAAGAAAGTGTAAATATTGTAGTGATTTATTTTGTTATATTTGCGGTGTTTATATACCAAAAAAACAAAAAAGAAATATCACAGACTTTGTCAAGGAGACTTATGTTGAATATTTTGGTTTCAAAATGGACAAATTAGGTAAACCATGGGTTCCTAATAAAGTTTGTAAGTCCTGTGTTGAGTCTTTACGGTTGTGGAAAAAAGGTGAACGTTCTGGATTAGACTTTGGTATTCCTATGATCTGGATGGAGCCTACGAATCATTTAGATGATTGTTACTTTTGCGTAGTAGATGTTAAAGGTTTTAATCGAAATCAAACGTGGAGATACCCAGACTTACAGTCTACGAAATGAAAATCTCCCTCGGCCCATATACATTTTAAAAGTAATTCGCATGCCCTCAGAAACAATGATGTTACCAAATTCACAGAAATCGGGACCATCTACTAATGGAAGTGAATGGGAAGGTGAAACATTTACGCCAAAGTTATTTTCTCAAAATGAACTCAGTGATTTAATACGTGATCTCAATTTATCAAAACAAGGATCAGAACTGTTAGCCTCAAGATTGAAAGAAAAAAATTTATTGGCACCAACAGTAACAATTACAACATACAGAACGCGAGAAAAAGAGTTATTACAATTTTTTAGTGAAAATGAAGGATTAGTGTATTGTAATGATACCGCGAAGCTGCTTATAGACATGGGTTTAAAAGAGTACAAATCTACTGAATGGCGCCTTTTTATTGATAGTTGCAAAAGAAGTTTAAAATGCATCTTATTGCACAATGAAAATAAATTTGCATCAATTCCAATTGCCCATTCAACGCAACTCAAAGAAGAATATGAAAATGTAAAATTAGTTTTAGAGAAAATTAAATACTCTGAGCATCAATGGCCGATCTGTGTGGATTTAAAAATGGTTAATTTTTTACTTGGCCAACAAAGTGGATATACAAAATACCCTTGCTTTATTTGTATATGGGATAGTAGAGCAAAGCAACTTCATTGGGAACAAGATGTTTGGTCTGTTAGAAATTCTTTAACTGTCGGTAAAGCCAACGTAATAAGGGAGCCGCTGGTGAGCAGAGACAAAATCATACTTCCACCATTACATATTAAGTTAGGTATGACTAAGCAATTTATAAAAGCGTTGAACAAAGACGGAAATTGTTTTAATTACATTTGCAGGAAATTTCCGAAGCTCAGTATGGAAAAATTGAAAGGTGGAATATTTGATGGTCCTCAAATACGGCAATTGATGAAAGACTCAGATTTTATCAAAGTTATGACTGTTCCGGAAAGTAAAACTTGGAAAAGTTTTGTGTTGGTTGTCGAAAATTTCCTAGGTAACCATAAAGCAGCAAATTATGAAGAAATTGTGCAAAATATGCTGACAAACTTTCAGACTTTAGGAGCAAATATGAGTATTAAGTTACATTATCTCCGCAATCATCTAGATAAATTTCCGGATAATTTAGGAAATTATAGTGAGGAACAGGAGAGCGGTTTCATCAAGATCTAAAAGTGATGGAAGAAAGGTATCAAGGTCGATGGGATTGTCACATGATGGCAGATTACTGCTGGTCTTTGAAAAGAGATTGTCCCTGAAAAATTATAGAAGAAAAGCTCATAAAAGGCGTTTTATGGAAATATGAAATATATTTTCGACATTTTCCTCTTTATTTACTTCGATGTATCCGAATTTCTCAAAACATAACGGACATTATAAATATATCTGTTATTTTGTTTCTTGTTTTACGATTTTTGTTATGTAAAATGAAAATAAAGATTTAAAAAGAAATCAGAGCAATTGCTACAAAATCATTGATAGTTTCACGAATTGTGTGCATAAATAGACCCAAAATCATTTTCATATCTAGGGCAACAAAACCATTGTAGACCAGTGTATTCAATAATAATAATAACTTCCACAAGAGAACTTAATTTTCCTTCATGAATGTTAAATTGACAGTTTTATAGTATCTGCTTAGAGAGTTGTACATTCTGAAAGGTATATTCAAATTATGAAATGATAGAAAACCAACTTAGACTTGGTTCATCAATATAAGTTAATATTATATTATATTTTTGATTGGCCTGTTTGCTACTAGGAAAAACCTGATGTATTGCATGTCACTCGTACTAGAATTATAATTATTATTTAATATTGATTCAATATGATATATTATACATAAAGTCACCAAGTATTAAACGATTCAAACAAACTTCATGGATTGACATATCAGATAACATTCAGAAGCGGTAATGAAACGCTCTAAATAATTGTTATCTTTAAACGTATCTCTTTGTAATAATTATAACGTTGATGTATTTTATACGATATGTTATAGTTAAACGTTGTTTGATAGATAGTTACACGTCCAAAACTGACAATTATTAAGAGATGATGCAACACGTCAAATAATTGCTGACTGTCAACATGTATGTAAACAATCATCCTAACTGTTAAATTAAGTGTATGATATACTTTACTTAAACACTGTAATGATGATATGAATTTACGTATACGGCTATCAATTATTCAAAGGAATCGAAACCCTTTGAGTCATTGTTAGTTTCATACGTTTATCTATATTCTCACTATAACGTTTACATATAGTATATGATATACTTCTTTCAAACATTTTACTGATAACCCATATATACGTTTGTGACAAACATTTATATATAGTGTATCATCGCAGGTATATGATATACGCAATATAAACCTTGATCTGGCGGACATTTTAACATTCAATTATAGTATACGACATGTCAGGATCAACTAAATATACACTACCGGTATATACGAAATTTAAACATTTATTCAACTAATCTGTGTTGCTTGGGAAGTTGATGAAATTCTCAGATCTTCTTAATTTCCATTTACGATATGAACTTTATATCAGAGTGAATTGAATTTATGATGTTACTTAGGGAGGGAAATTGTGTATTGATACCAGTAGGGGAGAGTCGGGAACCCCCGGCCAAAGCTAGTTCCAGAAAATCCCACAGACATACATTAACAGGCGCCACGTCAAAATAACGGCAGCAACATAGAGCCATACGTACAAGTCTATGAACCGTGTCAGTTCAGTGAACAACGCGTGACAGTCGATCATATACTAGTGTCGGTTCTTTTGTCTGTGGCTCACACTTCTCAAACTCAGTTTTTTCTGTACAATGTAAGTATCTTACCGTGGTATTTTACTAATTCAGAAAGGTTGTCATTATAATTCAAAAATATGTTAAATATTTGAAGCTGTTCATATTGATATTGGCGATAGATATGACATCATAGGATCGAATCGGTCGCCGGCCATTCCAGAATGGTGAATTTTTGAATCGTATGAATGAAATAGTGAAATTATGAATCCCAGTTGCTCAGTCATGTCAAGTCGTCTGCTTATCTTCATGTTTAAGTCGCTTCTGTACTTCAATAAGGAAGAAATAAGTGAAAATCTGATGTTTTCTTCACAGAAAATGCCAAAATTCAAAAAAGAAAAACAACTAGAGGAAGTTGGGATGAAAATACTATGAAGAGAGAGATCCGGAGGGTTCAGGAGAGTACACTATCTATAAGAAGAGCTGCTGAATGGTATGGTGTTCCAAGAAGTACGCTCCAGGATAAATAAAAGCTATAGGCAATGGAGAAGAAACAGAGTTCAAGCCGAAATTGGGAAGGTTGGAGCACACATTTTCCAACGACCAAGCCCTACAACTTCATGAACATGTTATCTATCTAGATAATCGACTGATGCCACTTATGAAAGCGGAATTTTTGAAACTGCCTTTCCAATTCGCAGAGAAACTAAAAATTCCTCATAGATTCAACAAGGGAAAAAATGTCCGGAAAAGATTTTTACTACAGCTTTTCGAAAAGATTCCCAGATATTGCTCTCAGAACTCCAGAGTCAACCAGTAGCGCGAGAGCCGTTGGGTTCAATAAACCTCAAGTAGATCGTTTTTATGATCAGCTGTTCTAGCTTGAAGAAAAGTACAGTTTTCCAGCTTCAAAAATTCACAATGCTGATGTAACGGGAGTCTCGATGGTGCACAAAAATGAGAAAGTTATTTCTACTAAGGTAAAAAAGCAAGTAGGCAAGTTGACATCTGGTTAGAGGGGACGAAATATCACTTTGATGTTTTCATCTTCCCGAGAAAACGGATGGTTAAAGATGGTCGATTGATGATTGTGGCTCCACCGGAAAGCATAGCTATTCCACATGAAAGTGGACACGCACAGCCTTCGAGGGAACACCCTGTTCTTCTGATTCTCAATGGACATGGGAGCCATAAAGAATTGGCAGTGATGGAGTTTGCTCGTGCTAATCACATCCGTCTGCTCCGCACACCACCACACACAACTCACAAAGTGCAACCGTTAGACCGGGTATTTTTCAAGCCGTTGCATACAGTTCAGCAAGTGCCATGTGGATGAGATGAAACCCAGGAGCTAGAATTTCAGACTATGACATCGCTTCCCTTGTCAATTCGGCTTTCACTAAGGCAGCTAGACTAGAAATAGCACAAAATGGGTTCAAATGCACCGGAATTTATCCACTCAGATTTTTATTGATTTTGGCCATCATCAATGACCAATATCAAACAGGAACTAGTTTTGGATGAGATTTCTGAGCAGCCATCAACCAGCATAAGATCAAAATCATCCACAAAATTCAATCCGCAGCCATCCACTAGCGGCATCCAACAGCCATCAACTATGTCTACCCAGCAACCATCCACCAGTTGCGCCCAGCAATCGACCACTACTCAGGCATCACAACCATCAACAAGTGGCAGCACGCAGCCACCTACTGCGAAAAATAGTGCAGAGCCAGTTGCATCTCCTAGTTTGCATGCATTGCTTCAAAAATTGTCCCCACTCCCTAACGCCTCAAGGAAGCGTCTTGCAACTCGTTCTCGAAAAACCCAAAAAAGTGAGATTCTGAAATCCTCTTCATTTAAAGATGCACTGGTAGCAAACAAGGCTGTAGCCAATAAACCCAAGGCTACAACTGATAGAACAAAAGCAGCAATCAATCAAATGAGATCGAGAAAGAATATCCAGAGTTTAACTACGGAAGAAACAAATCATGATACAGAATGCATCATTTGTGGGAAAACCTTCGATGAAGGCTGGATTCAGTATCACAAGTGCAAAAAATGGGCTCATGAAGAATGTGTGGACATTGATCCATGGTCATCTTTCTACTATTGTGATGTTTGCAAATTGACATAGTCATATTTTTTTGTGTCCGAGGCTACCCCCCAGAAATAATTGTGACAAATATTTGACAGTGCCTTCTAAACTTTATTACAGTTATAAAATGAGAATTTTCATTACTTATTTCATTAGTATTGAGATGAATATGTTTTGTTCATTATATAGATTGAAAATAGATCTTTTTTTCTTAGGGTTTTTTTTGTAATCCTGAGTTTACTTATGTGACCGAGGCTACCTGACTCTCCCCTAAAGCAACTGATTATGTCATCCACATACATTCTGTAAAAAAAGTACCAGGAATTGATCATTTAAAACATCTGCTCAGAACAATTGTCAAAGTTTTTGTTGTTGCTAAGTTGGCACAACTGTTTTCTATACTGACGCCATTCGTCATTTAGTTTATTTACAGTTCTCGATTTTATCAGTTCTCGCAAATGTGTTTTGCAATTTTTACAATGACTAAAAATATCGAACAAATTTTGTATTGCAAATAGAATTTCGTGTGCCGAATCGCTGAAAGTGTTACAGAAGACTTACGGTGAATCGACTTTATTAAAACACGTGCATATGAGTGGTAGAATGCATTCAACAGTGGCCGATATGTACCAGAAGATTTGCCACGCTCTGGTCGGCCATCAACATCTGAAACTAACATCGATTTAGTGAAGGCAATGGTAATTGAAAATCGTCATTTAAGTTAGAGAGAGAGGCAATGAACTTTCTGTATCTCACGAATCAATTTGTACTGTTTCAAAAGATTGTTTGGACATGATACGCGTTGCCGCTCGACTAGTTCCAAAAGACTTGAATTTTCTTCAAAAATTGAATAGCTTAAGATAAGCTGGAACGCGTCAATTCCGACCCCACAATCATAAAACGCATTGTAACTGGTGATGAGACATGAGTTTATAAGTTCGACATGCAAACCCGTCAACAGGCTACGGAATGTCACCTTCCAACTGAACCGAAAACGGAAAAAGTCGATCATAAGTCAAGGTTATGTTGTCTGTTTTTTGATTATCGCAAAGTTGTCCGCTCGGAATTCTTACCAGAAGGTCATATGGTAACTGAGCGTTGTGCGGCGTTTAAGAATACAGATTTGTGGAAAGAAAACTCATGGATTTTGCACCACGATAATGCTCTTGACCTAGGCGGGGTGTTTATTCCGATTGTGGAGGAAGCAAAATATCTGTGGATTACCCTGGATAGTAAACTCACGTGAAATTCACACCTGGAAAACACAATACACAAGGCTAGACATTCCTTATGGACATATCAAATGACCTGTGGAAAAAAGTAGGGTCTTGCCACAAAACAACCACAGTGTGATGGTGGTTAGAAAACGTATTACGTACGACTACATTGCTTGGTGGGAGTGCAGTCTTAAGAAGCAATCCCAACTCAAGCTTTCTTCATTGCAGAGAACGGCCTGTATGATGATTATGATGATCATTAGAATGGCTTAATATAGATTCCTCGAAATGAAGCGAGTGAGTTCGGCCTTGTGCCCGGCGCTTTACAGTCTGAAATCGGGGGCAATAAAGTGCTGAGTATGAGGTATGAGTCTGACAACACCTAAATCAAACATGAAGAGGCCATTCCAGATCATCATTCCCGATAGACAGGAATGGACCAGCTCCAAGGTCCGTCTACTCGAGGGTCCCTGTTGGTACATGGATGGCTCAAAAACTGCAAAAGGCGTTGGAGCTGGTGTTTATGGTCGAGGTGCTGCCAAGGAACAGTCGATCTGTCTTGGTGAGTATGCGACTGTTTTTCAAGTTTTCTTGGTTGCGGGGGATTAACAGATAGGTCAATTAAAATTTTCACCGATAGCCAAGCTGCACTGAAGGCATTGGCATCCGATACATGTACGTCACTTATGGTGCAAGAATGTCGCCCTACCCTTGCCGAACTAGGAGAGAGGAGCAGGCTCCGTCTGATATAGGTGCCAGGTCATTCGAGCAATCTGGGAAATGAGAAGGTAGACGCATTGCCCGCTCGAGGAACTGGTCTGCATTTCATAGGACCAGAGCCTAAGCTGGAAATTCCCCAGGAGTCTTCAAGGATGGAAAACAGCCGATGGCTGGACCTGAAGGTACTTGAGCCCTTGAAGAGTCTCTCAGGTCTCAGACACGCTCGACGTCCCATCAGTGGACTTTCCATTGCAAAAGCTAAGGCCTGGCTTAAACTCTCTTGGTTGGAACTGAGAGTTTTAACTGCCATGCTAACGGGGCACTGTCGCCTCAAAAAACACCTAAGTAAGTTAGGATTGATAGACGATCCTTCATTCAGGTTATGTGAAGAAGATATAGAATCAATTGAACATGTTTTGTGCGAGTGCCCAGCTGGGGACAAAGTCAGGATGGAAGAGCTTGGATGTCGCAAACTGAAGCTGACTGAGCTTATTAAGCTCTCACCCACGAAACTCCTTTACAAGAAGGATGGAGCTCGTGGATGAAATTTAGGTCAAAGTGTGCCGCAATAGACCACAGGGTCGAAGTGGCCGGGCTGCTAGGCAGGCCTCACTCAAAAAATAATATCTAGTTATGTCCCGCATGGTTTCTTGTTTGCAAAATACATTTCATTATTTTGGTAGCTCACGCCGTTCTCGAGATATCATTTTTTTCAACAGAGTCAGGATGAAGGAACTTGGATCTAACAAACTGAAGCTGACTGAGCTCATTAAGCTCTTACACACAAATCTCATAACCTTTACAAGGAGGATGGAACTCGTAGATGAAATTTAGGTCAGAGTGTGCCATAATAGACCACTGGGTCGCTGCTAGGCAGCCCTCACTCATAAGATATCTATCTATGCTCCATCTAAAAAGGCTATCATTATGAATGAATTTCTGGCAAAAACTCAACAAATATCATCGAACAACCACCGTATTCATCTGTTATGACCCCGGCCGACTTTTTTCTTTTTGCAAAACTCACTTCGAAGTACCCGTTTTGTATCGATAGAAGACTTAAAAGAGAATTCGCTTTGAGAACTGAAATCGACTCCGGAAAAAGTGTTTGAAAAATTATTTTATTATTAGATTATTCGTTGGCGTGAATTTATTGTTTCGGAAAGGGCCTAATTTGAACCAATTCCGGGTATTTTCTTGACAGAATGTGTCTAATCCAATAACTATCGCGTTTTGATAGTGGATAATTATGAATTATCTTCTCACAGTTATCCATGAGAATTTCTGCTAGTAAAGAACCGAGAGCATTACCCTGCTCAGATTTTTCTCCTATTCAGCTAAGAACATGTATGACATTAGGCTCATCTTCCTTTTGAATTCATTACTTATTTGATGAAGCCACACTATGGTGAGAGGAGTCATAAGTTTGTGAATGTAGTGAAAATTTGAACAGCATTGTTTATTTATTTAAAGAATGCAGGAGGTGAGCGATCCTTTTATCGCCACCTCTGTATCCGTTAGTACTTCGTTCTCGCGATATTATTCGCTCCCGTCTATCACCAAGCATCAAAGCTTTGATACAAAATAATGGTGAATCCCGATGAACATAAGTTTTGAAGGAGTTTCCTCCGAATAATAAAATCTAATTTAATAACAAAATTAGACTGGTCAAAAAAAACTCAATTTTTGTTACTGTTAACACCTTAATGGAACACTCTATATTTCTTCTATGCCTGCTAACTGATAGTTTCTCATACTCGATCTATTAAGTGTATAACAATTTCCGCTCTAATATATAATTATATTGATCGGTACCTCCGGATGGGCAGCTAAATATTTTTCGTCCTGCCTTATGGTGTCGATTTTCAAAGAGTTCAGTTTTATTTGTTGACTATCCGTAAGTTCCTCCAAATTGTAATACATGGTCCCCCTAGGAGTATCCGTTGGATGGAACGGCATCGATTGCTCCACCGGAAATCCAGAATCGTCCATTTTTATCTGAAAAGCGAACTACTTGAAAAAATGATAATTTGAACGAGAAATAACAGCTGTCATAATTACACTGCGCAAAGAAATTAACGCACAAAGAATGAAATTTATTCAGATTAAGTTTAAAAAGAAAGAAAGATTTGCTTGGGAATAATTGAAATGAAAATGGTACTCATTAAAATTGAAATGAAATGAAAAATGAAAAATGTGAGAATATTGGCAGAAAGTCCTCAAAAACCTGTTAACACTCGATACTTCCACTCAAGCGAGAATTGCTACATGACTTTTACGATTCATACACAAAATCAATGACCAAAAATTAGTCTCAATTTCATTTCGATAGCTGGCTGGTTTTGTTGACTTCTTAATATTGTATTGTGAATGTCCCAGATATGTTCGATTTGATTGACGTCTGGACTTCGTGCAGGGCACTTCACTAAAGTGATTTCGTGATCTTGAAGGTAGTTCTTAACGACTTGAGCTTCGTGAGTTTTCACCCTTGTTGACCGCAAATGGTACAACATAGATCAGTGCGGGCGTTGAGAGAAAATTTCCCCCACCATCATTGAACCTTAACCAAAACTATAATGATAATAATAATAATAATAATAATACTTTAATAAATCAAAACCATACAGGTGTAGATTCAGTCAAAATACAAATAAACATGTAGAAAATACACAAAATTCAGATCACAATAATTTCTTGAAATCATTTTCTTGTAGGAACTCTCCTATATTATAGTAACTTTTATCAATAAGAAAATATTTGAGTTTTTGTTTTTGCACTTTAATTGATAATGACTTAAATTTTTCTGGAAACTTATTCCACACTGACAGTAAACTATAAGTTACATTTTTTGTAAATATGAATAGTTGGGCTTATCCTCTTGAAGAATATTTTTCCTCTTGTATTATAGGAATGTTGGAGTTGAAGATCTTTGAAATCATTATAGTTATTTAAAATGAACATCACTGATTCATAGATATATAGACCATACAGTGTTAAGATGTTGAAATTCTTGAATATGTTCCTGCACGTTTCATATTGATTCATGCCAAAGATGATTCTTAGGCATCTTTTTGTAAAAGAAAAATTCGCTCCGCTTCTGTAGATCTTCCCCAGAAGATGATTCCATATCTTATCCTAGAATGAACGTAGGCGTGATAGGCAGTCAGAGCAGCATCCAGCCCTATCATCCGTATAGTCCGCAATGCATAGCCATAGCGTGCTATCATTGGTGAAATCTTCTCAACGTGACTACACCAGTTGAGATTACGATCAATATTCACTCCTAGAAAAGACAGGTCTTCAACTGACTCAACTTCACAGTCTTGGAATCTTAAATTAAGTTGTTCTTTCTTTTCCCTGAATAACAAAAGTTTTGTTTTTCCAGATTTAGCATCAAGTTGTTATTAAGGAACCATTCATTCATATTTTTCATGTCAGTCTCAAGACTTTTCATACATTCATTTTGATTTTCAGCTTTACATATTACTGATGCATCATCTGCAAACATTATGACATCGTTGTTGGTAGTCTGAACTAGATCATTTGTATATATTATGTAGAGCAAAGGTCCCAATATAGAACCCTGCGGTACACCGTTTAATACTTGTTTGGAATCAGATCGTATTATATTTCCGTTTTTCCTCTACTTATTGTCTTTTGGGTTCTTTTGGATAGATATGATCCAATGAGCTGTAACTACTACCCTCTTATACCATATTTCTCCAGCTTATTCAGTAACTTCTCATGGTTGACTCTGTCAAAAGCTTTTGACAGGTCCAGACAGAGGGCCGCTGTAGTATTATTTTGATTTAGTGACCTGATGATAGAAGTAAGTGCTTGATATATTGCATTCAATGTTGACCTTCCCTGTCTAAATCCAAACTGTTGTTTCACAAGTATGTTGTTTGCTTCAAAAACTGCATTAATTTGTCAAAATTATACGCTCAAATATTTTATTCACATTGGAAAGCAATGATATTGGCCTATAATTATCAATATTTTCTTTGCTACCTTTTTTATAGATGGGTTTCACCATTGCTTCTTTTAATCTTTGTGGATACTTTCCTGTTTGTAGAATCTGGTTTATAATGTGAGTAAGTGGAGTTTTTATAATTGATGCACAATTCTTGAGCACTTTTACTGGTATGTTATCACTTCCAACTGAACTTTTATTTTTAATTGTAAAATATATTGGTACGTTTCTTGCTCTATAAGTGGACTTAAAAATATGCTATTGTTGCAGGATTTGATGTTATTGTTGTCCGCATCAATACCACTATTGCTTGTATTTGAACTGATAAAATGGGAATTGAATTGGTTGAGTACAGTTTCTTCATTTTGGTGGGGAAATGAATTGAAAATTATGTCATTATTATTATTCTTTTTGTTTGTGATAGTGTTGACTAACTTCCATGTGGCTTTTGTTTTGTTTTCAGACTGTGTTATATAGTTCCTATGACTTATCATTTTAGCCTGTTTCACAACCTGCTTCAGTATACTGCAATATCTTTTGTAATAGTCCTGTGATATTATTCCTTCTTGTGCTTCTTCCCACATTGATCTTTTTCGGTTACTTGAAATTTTTATCCCTGTTGTTATCCATGTATGTATTGTTCTAGTCATGGAGCACTTCTTCTCTGGAAATATCAGATTCATATACATTTGCATTATCTCTGAGAAACAGTTGTATGCTTCGTCTGGATCCGATCGCCCCAATACACCCTGCCAAGATACATCCTCCAGACTGCTGAAAAACTGCTGCATTTTAGAATCAGTGAAAATCTTTTTCTAATCCATTTTCTTCCATTGGCAACATTATTACACTCCATTGTTATGAATTGAGCCATATGATCCGACAAAAGTGAGTTTATATTATAGTTATTTCTATATGTTGGAGTGTTGGTAAAGATATTATCAATTAATGTTTTTGTTGTTTGTGTAATTCTTGTTGGTTCTTTTATTGTTTGCTGTAGATCATATGTGCAAAGTATATCTACAAAATTATTTTTAACGTGGCTATCTTCCAATAAGTTGATGTTGAAATCTCCACAGAGTATCACATCATATTTATTAAATTTCATACTTATTTCATAGAGTATTTGATCAATTTTATGAAGAAATACCTGTGCATCGCCCAAACAGGTCCTGTAGACTGTCAAAATTATCATTTTATATTTAGGTAAAAAGTTGCATCAACCTGTCTCTTATTCCGGCATCTTGATACTAAAGAACGTCGATCCCATTGAAAAAGGCAAATTTAAATTTGGACTCATCTGTTAATAGATCCCAATTGACATTGTCTCTAGCAAAATCAATCGAGCTTTTCGATGTGCTGCGATTAAGATTATATATATATATATATATATATATATATATATATATATATATATATATATATATATATATATATATATATATATATATCACTCAGTATTTCACATTATTGATTGTTTTCAACCATAGATCTTTGACTTCTAGTGAAGAATGAAGTTTGTTGTTGTAAAAAATACTGGATCGTATACTAATAAATGTTGAATTATCACCACATATTGTACTCAGTCGTCACTGAGATTTGAAACTGTGAATTTCAAACTTCAAAAAAGGCTACAAACATAATTGAAAATGTTGAAAGTTGGATTGTTCGATGTGCAGAGTGGTCGAATAATTGGTCTCGTTGAAGAAGAGGTGACACAGAGAGATATAGCAGCCACAATGGGGGTATCACAGGGGGGTGATTTCACAAACCTACGCCCGATACGTGGAGCTACAGTCTCTGCAAAATTGGCCTAGAAGAAGTTGTACGAAGATCACTTCTCAAGAACAAGATCGCTTTTTGTGCCAAATTGCAAAAAGAGAGCCTAATGCGTCGCACCCCAAACTTCAAAGGCAATTTATGAAAACAACAGGAATCAGTGTATCAGTCGAAACGATATGTCAAAGACTTCGTTCAAGGGGTTTTTACAGCAAAAAGCCATTAAGAGGTTCAGAGCTAACCAGACAACAAAAATTTTACAGACCTAATTGGTGTATCGAGCCCCAAAATTGAAATATTGAGAATTGGTGGAATGTTCTTTTTTTGGATGAGACCAGAATTGGTGTTCGATCAGATGACCGCCGGATTCGGGTTTTAAAGGGTCGAAGAAGACAAACTAGACTCGAAGCATATATATACTGGGTGATTCACCAGTGGCGCGGAGCTTTGTAGCTCGTACACTCTTGAAGATTGCCTTCCTGTTCGAACGGTATGGTAGTCAGAAAGTGAAAATATAATTTATTTTGAAGTAAACAGGGTGTCTCAATTTTCTATAAAAAAATCTTGGGAGGTTTTTTCAGATTGGGAGACCACCCTTTTGTTGAAGATTCAAGAGCGTCCTAAACTCTGCTATAATGTCATTAGGTAATAAGTTTTTTTGGTGAGTAGTTTCGTCACAATTTTTTTTCCGTAAAAATTCATGAAAATAGGCTCTCACATCATCGCATGCTTCTTCGGTCAGAGATAATGAATACTGTTTTCCTTTCGTTTCCTTATTGCCCAAGAATAGCTTTATTGATGAATTGAAATAGATTATCCTCATTTTATACAAGAGTGACTCAAAAAATTTATTTAATATTGTAATTTTAAAAATAACATATCTTGATTTTTCAAATGGAACATCCTGTATTTTATTACTCATGTCAACGCATAAAATATTGTGCTATATTTTTGCAGAAGTACCTTTATCTTTATCTTCGACCATTTTCAAAATAAAAAAATAAACTAAAATAATAAAATCAGAGGTTGCGAAAGAAGAGTTAGTACGTGTAATTATACTTGATCAGAGAAATGGATATATTTTAAGGTAGTCATGTATGAAAGACATCATAGATTGATTTTTGGTGAGATGATCTACAAGGTGTTGAACTATATGTTCGAAATGATGCCCGTTTCTCTGTAGACACAACTCAATCCTTCTAAAGAAAGACCGTTGAACTCTCGACAACATTTGCGGTTTAACTGACTGAAAAGCATCGACTATTCTCTGTCTCATATCCGACCGTGTTGTAGAAGGAATCTGGTAAACAATGCTCTTTATATAACCCCAGAAGAAAAAATCTAGACTTGTAAGGTCCGGAGACCTAGCTGGTCATCTAACAGGACCACCACGTCCACATCTATTTGTTTGGAAATACATGACTCAAATGCTCCCTAACCTGATGTGAGTAATGTGAGTAAGGTGCTCCATCCTGTTGAAACCACAAATCTTGTCTTATACGCTCTGGTACATCGGCAAGTAACATTGGTAGATGATTTTGCAGAAAATCTGAATACATTTCACTATTGAAGTGCGGCCCAATTAGATATCCATCTACTATAGCAGCCCATACATTCAAGGACCAACGATGCTGGTGATCTATTCGTCTCAAGAGGTGTGGATTTTCCGTGGCGTAATAATGAAAGTTGTGCCTGTTAAGAAGCCCATTCTTGTGTAAAGTTGCCTCGTCCGAGAAAATAACTCTGCTAAACATATTTGGATTTTCCGCTACTTTGTCACTTGCCCTATTGCAAAAATTGATTCGATTTTCATAGTCTTGATTGTTCAGTTCCTGGTGCAGCTGTACATGATATGCATGAAATTCATTCACTCTTAAGATTCTCTGGACTGAAGTTTGACTTATATCTATTAACTGAGAAATCTCTCTTTGGCTTTTATATGCCTTTCTGTCACTGTCAACAAAACTGATAACTGGTTGTCTTCAGCTGTAGCAGTTTTTGGTTTTTCATGTTTTTTGGAGGCGATATTACCGGTTTCGATAAATTTACCATTGCATCAGGATGCCTCTTATCAGGAAACCTTTTTGCATAAACTCTACTTGCCAACAAAGAATTTATATCACACTCACCCAGAATAAAAATCATATCAACCATTTCTTCTTTGGAGAACTTCATGGCTATCAATTGAGAAAATTGGTTTCAAACCTCACTCTAACAATGTTTAATAACGAAACACTCTTAAGTTCGCCATGTAAAATGCAGAATATGATATGTCCGGACACCGGTACAAATAAAAAAAATGTCAACACATAGCTCGATTTACGTTATAATCATCTTGAATTTATCATTCGTTAAAAGAATTATTTTGTTAAGGTTACATTATTTACTACTTGAATCATTACTGAAAAAATCTTCTGTGCGAATAATGATGCATGTTGATGTGTTTGATACGGTTTGTAGAATTTTCATCAAAATTCGAAAATGATCGAAGATAAAGATAAGGTCACTTTTGCAAAAATATAGCACAATATTTTATGCGTTGACATGAATAATAAAATACAGGGTGTTCCATTTGAAAAAATCAAGATATGATATTTTAAAAATAACAATATTCAATAATTTTTCTGAGTCCTTCCTGTATAAAATGAGGATAATCTATTTCAATTCATCAATGAAGCTATCCTTGGGCAATGAGAAAACGAAAGGAAAAAAGTATTCATCATTTCCGGGCCGAAGGAGTATGCGATGATGTGAGAGCCTATTTTCATGAATTTTTACGGAAAAAAAATATTGTGACGAAACTACTCACCAAAAAAACTTTTTACTTAGAGACATTATAGCAAAAGAAAAAAAACCACCCAAAATTTTTTTATAGAAAATTGGGACACCCTGTTTACTGCAAAATATATTGCTGAAGTAGATTCTTACTTTCTATATACGATACCGTTCGAACAAAAATGAAATCTTATTTTCATTTTCTTCCATCTCGACAATGTCCTGGATTTTCAAAAGGAATTTGATCTCCCATAAAACCTGTTGATTTTGAAAAACGCTCTAAATGCCCACCATAGGTTCAGGTTTCAACTCATAAGATCACTTGCATTGAGCCACATAGAATTGACTTATACTGTTCTTGAAACTTTTTGTGATAGGGAATAGGGAAAAAACTTTTTGTGGCGGTATAGGGTTAGAGTCAAAACTTTTAATCTTCCTCATAAAGGCAGTTTTTGTTATCAATTTTTAAACAACATTTATTTTTTCATCAATGAAAATATCAGCTTCATCAGTTAATGACGCAAAAATATTTTGATACGTCTCATTTTTAGAAATATACTGAATGGTCTAATTTTTCCTTCATCATAAAATGCCGCAGTGAAATCACAACGTGTGAATGCATGAAAAGCAGGTAAACCTTTAAATAGTTCGGCTAAATGGATGCCGTTTAGGGGGTTGTACATCTAATACAATTTCCTTAGAACTTCATGCTGCAAAAGTTTCGAATATTTTCTACCGAATTTGAAATTGTTTTTGTATTGAACCACACTTCCTGAATAATCCGACTTTGATATATTTCAGACTGGTTTAATCTTTCCAAAACAACTACTTTCCGAAACCACAAATTTTAATGTTCATTTCTCCACGCGTCTTTTGAGATTAAAACTTCGAATAAAAAGCCAATGTCCGCTTGGACCCACTACAGAAATCACCGAGATTTGGCAACATTTGTGTGGAAAAAACCAACTTTTCAATAGAAAGTTTTCCGAAACCATCACGAGCCGGGCCAAGTGACTTCGCTACTTCTTGAGAGAGATGGACACTCTTCAATTGGGCAATCATTTTGAAAAAGACAAGGATAAAGAAAAAGAGCTTGCCTATCAGCAAGTTATCTTATCATTTTTATATTATCGTCACATTAGCATTACTGATACTATCCAATTCACATCGATAAAAAGTTTTACAAAATAATAATCCGTGTTGCTTTGGTCAGTGTTTTTGGTCCTTATATGTTTCTGGTTTGGTCCCTCTATCGTTGACAGTGTTCAAGAAGAGAATTTCCCCTAAATTGAAAAAGGAAAAATAACCTACAGAAATCTTGCTGGGTACAAGAGGCAGAGTGCGTCAAGGAAGAAGCTTTTCCCTCAAAAATTTGACCATTTAGATGCAAGTGAGTTTGAGTTCGACATAGTGTATGATTGATGAGATATTTGCATTCTTGGAGAATTCTTTCGGTTTCAAAACATGTAGTGGAGGAATTCAATTAATAGTTTCTGAAAAGAATGGTTCGACACGTTCCATAAAGCTTTAATGCTCGAAATGTTCGGTGAAAGCTTATTGAACTAATTCTCAACGCGTCAGTTCCACTTGTAACGATAGACATTTCTTATTGAATGATGTAATTCTGAGGATTGTGTACGCTATGCGGGGTGTTGGCTTAGTAGATAATACAGCTCAAGTTTTTTGTAACTCAATGAACGTGTGATGCCCTAGTAGATCACATGGGACTTACAAGAGGGCTATTTGATGATACGAAGAGTGTCGCGAGGTGTGGAGAATGGAAAAGTTGTTGACGTAAAGGTAATGTCAAAGTTCTGTCGGTGCCTCGGACAATTCGATAAGATACATTTATGCTTTGGCAGTCCATGGTGTCAAGGAAATCATTTGACGTTCCCTAGGAGATATATCAGGTATACACACTACCTCGGGGATGAAGAGTTCAAATCTGTATGGTTCTGACTGCAAAAAGCACCTTGAAAACTATAAAGATTCACAACACCAACATTTTCCGAAAGTTTTAATGGATGTTTTGAAACAGAAGTGTCTTCACGGCTCGACCCAGAACACCAATGAGTCGTTCATTAATGTGATTCGGTCGATCATTCCAAAAAAAGTATTTGTACAACTACAGCAACTACAGGTTAGTGTGTACGAGACGGTAGTATTGCTCAACGAAAGGTGTTACGCCGACTACCTAACGCTTGTGGAGATGGGTGTAGATCCAGGGCGAAATGGTTAAAGCCACGAATAGAAAGGACGAAGAGAGAATACGAAAACCCGAAAAGGACCTGGAAGAATTTCGTCAGAGGGGTAGGAAGAGGACAACTCAGAAGAGAAAAAAAGGGTAAAAAAATACTATGGCAACTTAGCAATATATTTGCTATTGTAGGTTGGAGAAGTTTGAACTAATTATGACAATGTAAACTATTTCAGCAACATATCAATATGTTTGCTATTGTAGGGTGAAGAATGTAAACTGTAAACTGTAAACTAACAGTAACTGTAAGTAAAATATGTTTGCTTCTGTAGGATGGAGAACTGTAAACTAACATAACCTTCAAACTACTATGGCAACTTAGAAATATGTTTGCTATTGTAGGCTGGAGAACTGTAAACTATGGCAACTTAGCAATATGTTTGCTATTGTAGGATGGAGAACTGTTATCTAACCTAACCTAATATAAACAATTGAAATCTAACCCTATAATAGCAAACAAATTGCTATGTTGCTAAAATAAATTGAAGGTTCTTGATTAAGTAAGACTTGGAGATGATCTAGCAGGGGAAGAAGATTCCTCTGGTAGCAACCCTGCCTACGGTGCTGGAGTATACTGAAAACTACTTCTTGTTCTTGGTGTCTTGTTTTGTGTAAATGTATAGCATGTAGTAAAAAGGATTTCTTGTGCCTATCCTACTCACATTTCTTGAATTCCTACTAACGAAACCATGAACTAAGTGCGCAGAGGAATATAGTTGAATAATTTGTCATTATTTTCCTCTGCATGATTTTGAAACGTTGCAATACATGATGCACATCGTAATGGGAATTGAATATATATATATATATATATATATATATATATATATATATATATATATATATATATATATATATATATATATATTCATGTACATTTGGAAATTGAATGTTATGAAACGATCATCATGAAGGCGCTAACCGCGAGGCGGCACACCTAGGTATGCGTGACAAGTTTTTGCACCTGAGATACTCTGCTTTAAAGCTGTATAAATCCAGTGAACCAGCTTAGAAATAGTGATTGTCGTATATCAATGGAATCAGCATATAGTTGGACGTTAAAGAATGGAATAAAAATTCTGGCGATGTACAACCCCCTTAATGCAATCGAGGTGCTTTGTTTGCTTCTTAGTCGCTGAAGTACCAGAAAAATTGTAGACTCCGATAATTGTGCATACTTCCGAGCAAAATTACGAAATCATCAGTATCTGAAGCTTCTATTAGAATTCTGAAGCCTTGGCATAGTCAATGAGCTTTAAAATCCTCGTATCCGCCTCTTCATGATATCATTTATAATCTAAGCTTTTCAAATTTTTTAATACAAGTTTCCTGAGCTTGAAACGAGAAACAACGTTTTTTTTTTGTTTTGGATTGATGCCATCAGATTTTTGTTTATCCAAAAATCAGCCGAAAAGTGTACCAACGCATCTTTGAAACGAAAATTTTTATGGCTTGGCCCAAAATTTTGGGTCTGATTTATTCAGGTGCTGTAATTTTGTATAGAGTATCAAACTCTATACAAACTCCAACTCAAATAGCAACAGGGATACTACCAAAGAAATCGAATGTTGTTCTATAGGATTTCTGAAACTGAAACACAAGGAGCACAAATTGGGTTGGTAATAGAACCTTCACTAAGTGCTCATTTGAAAGGTATTCCGACAGCCACAAATAGTCGCGAAGACGTTCAGTATGATTGAGCAGTTATCTCGGTCAATCTTGTCAGCGTATCTCAAAAACTATTTACTAAGGAGAAAACCTGACAACTGCATAACTTCATGGTAAATTCCTACCCTTGAAAAGCGCAGAGAAGAAGGTTGGAACTTTCCAACTGAGCTAAAAATACCGGCAAATGTGGCCACTATCGGCTACTCTAACGACGTATAATTGAGAAATAAGGAGGGCATAAAGAGAACCCAGGGACAAGTTCTGCAGGTAGTTGTAAAGTACCCCAATAGTGCAAGGCTTTACAGGGTTATCGCCAGAAAATCACTGCCCATTGAATCTGTAATAGGCCTGGATGAGCAGCATACGGCCTCTGGATGAAAGACGTCGAAGATTCTTGAGATAATACACTTCTCAGATTCCTGGTTTCTTGATATCAGCGGTAGCTGTGACACCGTTGCTCTGATGGGCCTGAATTTGACGATTGGTTTAACGTGAGAACGATCATTAAGCTTAGAGCAATCGGGTGGGCTATCCGCTCTCTTAAGTCTTTTAAGGAACCTAGGGGGAATGTCACATGCCTGCCTTGCTACAGCAAGGGGTGAACATCCTTCTTCTATATCCCATTAGGCTCTTACGGTCGAGTCTAGCCTGGAATGTTGTATCGACCAACAGGCGGAAGGAGTTGTATAGATCCCTAAGGTGAAGGAGATAAGGTTCGGATCTTCAACTACAAGCACCACTCTGATCTTCAGTAAATGCTTCTTTTCTCTGTTCTCAATCTATCAGGTAAGTGTTACAGCAACTGACATTTGTTGAATAAAAGTAATGAATCTCCCAAATTCCCTAATTAATCAATTCAAAACATTTAATGAAATAATGAGTGAAACAGGAAACAGAAAAAAATTATATCCAGATTTATTGCAAACTGGTACAACAATGAGAAATTTTCGCTAAGCATAAATTTGACGAATACTCACTACTACAAGTAAAGGAATATGCACAGTTATTCAAGGCTAATTAAGATTTAACATAAATCCCACGAAAAACAGTTTCGATGCCTTAATTGAGAATAAGTGTCCGAAAAACGGATACTAAAACAGGTTCGTGAGTATGCATTATGTGAATTAAGTTACGTTAGCTTTCAACAAAATATTTATGACTATGAAATTAGGCGAAAAAGCAGTGGAATTACTCACATATCGTGAACTACTCAACTCGACGATAATAGTCTAGGTTGTTCTAATTTCGTATGCCGTTTTGAAGGTTTGTTGAACGACTGAATAGTTTGACAGTTGTACCATAGAAACTATAAGCTATACGAAAAATAAAACGTATTTATACTGATACTTTCGATATCAATTTTTTCAAATCAAGATGTGTAAAAAGTAGAAATACTTATTTGAAAAATCTGTTTCATACACAGGGTGTTTCCAAAGTTTGCTGACCACGTCGCGACTCCTCATCTGAACTGAAGAAAATTTCCCAAATACTTTTTTTGTAGAGTTGGAAACTTTTCAGATAAGGCTACTCAAAGTGAACACAGAAAATGTGATTTTCACTTCTTTTTTCGCAAATGGAAACAGCAAACTATTGAAATTTTACAGAAATTTGAGTCAGGATATGGCAGATAAACTAAACATGATATGAAATGTACATACTTTCATTAACAGTTCGACGAATCCACCGATATGACAGCTGTGTATTTTTATTCGGACAGTATTCAATGACATGTTGGCTAAGGAAGAATTTTTGACAATCATTTTTCTGAAGGGGAAGACCCGTGGCGAAAATATATTCGACGTTTTCTTCAATTTTTTTAAGAAACTACAAGCTACCAATATACAGGGATATCCACCGGGATCGTTCGTTAAAAACTTTTTGAGTTCCATTTACAATATCAAGCTGATATTTTATACGCGGCCATATCTAGCGATTTCCAATCGAAGTGAAATATTTTCGAAGTGATACCATTTTCGGTTATACCGGAAATGGGTCATCACTTTGTTATTTCAAATAGCAATCTACCTTTTTCATTATACATCTAGAACCCACATTTGAGCAAGGCATAAAATACCCAAGTTGTTGGCACTTATCCGTCAAAACTTTTGACAGATTCGATTATTTTTATTATAAACTCGATTTTTGAGGAACATTTAAAAAAATTGTAGCTCGTAGATCTTTTGCACTACAGACACAATTTTTGCTTGGGTGGATAGAAGTAGGATCAAGGAATTTTTCAAGCAGTCTGCACATGTCAAATGTTTATTGCGTTGTTTTGTATGATTTTTTCAATTTGGCCCTATTCAAACAGCAATAACTCAATTTTTTCAAATGGCACGTGCCAATTTTTATATTGCCATCAGATGAAGCGTCAAATTTTAGATGGAATTGTATCAGCATGTACTATACCCATCTCTTATAGTTCCGAAATACTTTGGGAATATATTGAATTTTGATGATTTTGCAAGAACTAACAGAGAAAACTTTGAAATATTTGAATCAAGTTGCTGAACTGGCTACGGTCACCTACAGGTGCCGAAAATTAATGTACTTGTCACTTCGTTCCTTCGAATTTGATATTTCAACAAGAATTGTTGGTAATTTGGAGTGAAAATTCTTGAAAAACACCAGATTGATAATAAAATGGCTGATTATTCAAACGAGGATATGTTTAATCTCTTTTCAATTCACGACGAATGTTAAAAAGTGGTGGATAAAACTTGCAGGCAATTCAATAACCAATTTCCAAATTTGGCGTCTAGGAGTAAAACAAAATTTCGAAGGATTAGAAGCAATTTTCTGCAATTTGGAGGAACAAAATACATAGAAACTAGAAGAAAACCAATTCTCGAGGACGAAGACAATCAAATTAATACGCTATCGTATTTTCGTGCCAATCCACATGCGTCCATTAGGTCAGCATCAATGAATATTGGATTGAGTTATACTTCCATTCAAAGATCCTTAAGAAATATAACATGCACCCGTATTCTTTCATCAGACTAAAAAAATTTAAACCAACTGACCTTCCCAAGCGGTTAAATTGCTGTGAAAATTTATCAATTCGGCTTCAAGAAGATGAGACAATTCTGCAAAAAATTATATGGTCTGATGAAGCCAAGTTCAATGAAAGTGGAATAACCAACAGGAGAAATCGACATTTTTGGGAAACAGTAAATCCCCATTTCATTGAGGTAATTGATTTCCAAAACAAATTCAGCGTGAACGTTTTTGCAATTTTAATGAATGATTTGTTGGCTTATCACATTTATGAGGAAAATCTTAATGGACAAAGATACCTGGAAATTTTGAGAGCAAATTTTTTAAATGGATTACCCCTTAATATTCTGAGAGATTGCTATTACCAAATGGATAGTGCACCAGCACAAATAACACGAGCTGTAGATCGGCAGCTAACAGAAATGTTCGAGGATAGATGGTGGAGTAATCAAGTACCAAATTTATGGCCTCCGCGTTCTCCGGACCTGACGCCCCTTAATTTTTATTTATGGGTCAAAATCAAGAGTGAAGTGTATCTTATCCCTGTAAGAAGTAAAGAAGAGTTACTAGAGAGCATTCATAATGCTTTTCGTAATATTGATCCTGAGGAAACTAAGAGGGCAACTCATCATGTTCGTATATGAGCTGTCAAGTGTATCGAGCAAAATGGGGCCCATATTGAACATTTATTCAGATCGTAAATTAGTTTTCTCCTATGATGTTTGCTATCATTTATTCGTATTAATGTAATGATTGGCTTTCGCTTAGTTTTCACAATTTTTATTCATCCAAAATGTAGAAAATTGCTTCTAATGCTTCGAAATTTTATTTTACTCATAGACGGTAAATTTGGAAATTGGTTATTGAACTGCTTGAAATTTCTACCAACTACTTTTTGACATTCTAAAATGAATTAAAAAGATTAAATATATTTTCGTTTGAATAACCAGTGGTTTTATTCAAAATGTGTTGTATTATTTGGATATTTTCAATCGGAAATAACGGCAATTCTTGTTGAAATATCAAATTCGAATGAACGAAGTGACAAGTACATTAATGTTAGGCACCTGTCAGGTGAGCGTAGCCAGTTCAGCTACTTGATATGAAATATTTCAAAGCATTCTCTGTTAGTTCTTGCAAAATCATCAAAATTCAATATATTCCCAAGTTATTTCGAAACTATAAGAGATGGGTATAGTACATGCTTATACAATTCCATCTGAAATTTGACGCTTCATCTGATGGCGATATAAAAATTGGCATGTGCAATTTGAAAAAATTGAGTTATTGCTGTTTGAAAAAGGCCAAATTGAAAAAATCATACAAAACAACGCAAAAAACATTTGACATGTGTAGATTGCTTAAAAAATTACTTGATCCTTCTTCTATCCACCCAAGGAAAAATTGTGTCTGTAGTGCAAAAGATCTACGATCTACAATTCTTTTAAATGTTCCTCAAAAATCGAGTTTATAACAAAAATAATTGAATCTGTCAAAAGTTTTGACAGATAAGGGCCAACAACTTGGGTATTTTATGCCTTGCTCAAATGTGGGTTCTAGATGTATAATAAAAGAGGTAGATTGCCATTTGAAATAACAAAGTGATGACCCACTTCCGGTATAACCGGAAATGGTATCACTTCCAAAATAATTCACTCCAATTGGAAATCGCTAGTTATGGCCGCGTATAAAATTTCAGCTTGTTATTGTATTTGGAACTCAAAAAGTTTTTAACGGACGGTCCCTGTGGATATCCCTGTATAAATTAGTGTGCATTACAACCGATGGAGCACCAGCAATGACTGGAAACAAAAACGGTTTTGTGGCATTGTGTCGAGCTAATGAAGATTTCCCTTCAATTTTTTTTATTTCATTGCATTATACATCAACAAGTTCTGTATTCATAAGTTTCAAACACGGAAAAAATTATGGGCATTGCAACAAAAATTGTGAATTCTATCCATGCACGTAGCTTGCAACGGCGGCTATTTAAGTTGCAGTTGGAAGATAGGGAGTCAGCTGAACACACTGATTTAGTTCTTTACACGGACGTCAGGTGGTTAAGTCAGGAAAAATTCCTAGAAAGGTTTCAATAATTTTTGCCCGAGATAACAGCTTTTCTAAACGAAAGAGGTGATGACACTCAGATGAAAAAACGAAGAATGGCTGACTGATTTGGCATTTTTGACTGACATCACAATTAATTTGGAGCTTCAAGGTAAAGGAAAAACTATTAGTGAGATGATTAGCGCAGTGAACGCATTCAAAAGTATATTGTAACTTATGCTAGATCAACTGAAAAAAAGGATCTGAAACATATTCCGTCTTTGAAAACAAGGTTTCCTCAGTTGAATTATGATACGTATGAGGCTGAATTCACATATTTTGGGTCAATTCGAAATGCCTTTTTATGATTGCAGTAAATTGGCAAATATAGCATAATTTATGAGTTATCCTTTTTCTTGTAAAAACATTGAGGAATTAGCTACTGAAATAGCAAATCAGTTTAATATGAACTCATGTTCTGTTGAAAATGATTGGTGCAGATTATATCAGATATACATCTCAAAGCTACAGCATCCCATACAAATTTTCTGGTGTTTTATATCTGAAGATAAATATCCGAATCTAAGGCAAATCTCCCTTTAACTGACGGCAATGTTTGGGTCAAATTACTTGTGCGAGTCTGCATTTTCTGAAATGAAGATAATTGAGTCAAAATATCGCAATCGACTAACTGACGATTATATGTCATCATGCCTGCGATTAGCACTCAGTGGCTACGTACCATCTTATGAAAAGTTTGCTGAGGACATGCAGAGCCAAGCTTCAACATCCGAAGTCACTCCTTAGTTAAGTTTAACACCATATGTAACTCTTTTGTTTTGTAACACCCAATAAACTCGCAATATCGAATAACTATGAGTTTTTTTATTGATATTATAGAGAAGAACAAGAACCTAACTGAACCTAACCCAAACCTTTACTAAAATAATGTATAGTGTGCCGAAAGCTAATATCTATATATGCTAGGGTACAACCTACCTAGGTAGGTTGGTAGCAGGCCCGCCGTAAGCGGGCGTGCAAGGCGTGCAATGCACGCAGGCGGCGCATTCAGGGGGGCGGCAAATCAGACAATCATCGACTAAAATTCAGACATTGTCACCTCACAATACTAAAAAGATTATCCTTATAAAAATAATATGATGAACGGCGCCCAAATATTTCTTTTATATCGTAGCATTACATAGCGCCATCTATTGAAATTCATGAGAACAAAATTAATCCGTATCGTGCTCTATGCGAAATAGGGAAATCCCACAGATATCAGGGGAAATCCCCTTAAAACTATATACTCATTTCTTTGTTTTTATTTATTTAACACAAATGCGAAAGTGATGTGAGTGAACAACAAACTTCAATTATTTGGTTATAGCCCTAATGTGAGATCCGGAAACGGTCCAAGGTACTTAAAATTAATAATATTCTGTATATTTTTGTGCGAAGTGTGACTATAAAAATAATTCAGAAAATTATTTATATTATCCGTCGGCGCAAAAATCATAATTATGGTAAGTGTCTTTGTTTAATTAATCAGCATATGGGCGCATTCATATAAACAGTAGGTATTCATGTAAAATTTAAAGGTTATTTTACTGAAAAACTTAAAGTAAAGATTATTAAAAAATGTATTAAAATTAATACAGAGTGTAACAAAAGTAACTTAAGTAACGAAAGGGGACATTCCATCTAATCAATACGAACAACTTTTACTATGGGGTCAACTCTGAAGTCGCGAAAAAAAATTAGTTATTCCATTACATTTGTGTGCAGTTGGTATGAACATTTTTTTCGCAGTAGTATTGTGATTATTATAGTGATTTAAAGGGTATTTTTTCTGTTATACAACTTAAGAGTGAAGATTTATAAAAAAATATTAAAATTATACCTATATAGGTGTAACAAAGTAACTTAAATCCCGAAAGGAGTCATTCTACATAAATACGAACAACTTTTACTATAGGGTCAACGGTGAAATAGCGAAAAATAACTATTCCATACAAAATGTATGGAAAAGCTGATTTTTTTTCGCGATTTCAGTGTTGACCCCCTAGTAAAGGTTGTTCGCAATAATGGGTGGAATGATCGACCCCCTTTTGGGATTTAAGTTACTTTTGTACAACCGTATACTAAACTTTTTCAAAAAAATTCCAGGAACCGCAAAAAGGAAAAAATTTCAGGAGCTCAATTTCGACGGCAAAAACGAGAAAAAGATACAGAGAAAAAAAACTAGTGGGATCTCTTGAGAAATTTTTTAGCAAACCAGAAAATAGGGACTCTGAATGTCAAGAGAATGTTGACGTAGATGTAGCTTCAACAAGCGCAGCTTTAAATCTAGAAGTTATGGAGGTATCTGAAGAGAAAATGTTAGTCCTTCAGAAGGAGACTCCAGTGAAACTAAAAAAGAGAAAGTAGTGCTAAAGAACCTGTAAGCAATTTATCGTCATCAAGTAGCTGTTTAGATTGTGGTGATGATCCCGGTTCGTGGCCCGCCAGTATGACTAATGATATTGTTAATATTTTGGTTAGCCGTGGTCCCGTGCAGCTGTTTAACCACAATTTTCCTACTAATATCGATGGAAGAAAATTTGCAAACAGTTATTACTCTAGAAATCTTCCTAATGGAGAAAAAATTAACAGAGAATGGCTTGTTTACTCTACGTCAAAAGATTCAGTCTATTGTTTTTGTTGTGAAATATTCAGTAAAACTGTAAGTAGTCTTTCTGCTCCAAGCGGTTTTTCCGATTGACAACATCTGTCATCTACCTTAAAACGACACGAAACAAGCATTTCCCATAGCGAAAATTTAAAATGTTGGGTCCAACTAAATCATATGTTAAGAAATAAAATTACTGTAAATCAAATGCAACTGAGACTATTAGAATCTGAAAAAAAACAATGGTGTGATGTATTGGAAAGGATCATAGCTGTTATAAAATGTTTATCTCATCAATGTCTGGCGTTTAGGGGCTCATCCAAAATATTATATGAGCATGATAATGGTAATTTTCTCAAAGCAATAGAAATGATAGCATCCTTTGATTCAGTTATGCGGGAACATATTCACAGAATTCAAGCCTCGAAATTCGATTCAACTCGTATGACTCACTATTTAGGATATCAGATTCAGAATGAAATCATTGATTTACTCGGCACGACCATAAAAAATTATATCCTGAACAAAGTCAGAGAATCAAAATTTTTCTCTATCATATTAGATTGCACACCAGATGTCAGTCACACAGAACAAATTACAGTTATACTAAGGTATGTTGTTTTAAACAGTGAAACTGAAAATGTTACAATATGCGAAAGTTTTATTGGCATCTGTCCGATAACCAGCTCCACAGGTGAAGGACTATTGAATTTTGTTTTAGATTTATTTTCGCAATTAAACCTTGATATTAAAAACTTACGTGGCCAAGGTTATGACAATGGTTCTTATATGCGTGGAAAATACAATGGATTACAAAAGAAAATATTGGAAATGAATAATCGTGCATTTTACGTTCCATGCTCGGCGCATAGTCTCAATTTGGTCGTTAACGATGCGGCAAATATAACGCACGACACGGTCAACTTTTTCAACTTAATTCAAGAAATTTACGTTTTCTTTTCGTCTTCTACCAAAAGGTGGTCCATAATTTGCAAGCATTTACCTGATTTAAAACTAAAGGCATTAAGTGCCACGCGATGGTCTAGCAGAATCGATGCAGTCAAACCTTTATGGTATCACCTCGAAAAAATAATTGAAGCTTTACTTGAAATATCAGATAACAATTCGTCGGAATGGGATTGTACAACAACTCACAAAGCACATTCGCTTGCTTTGAATATTCAAAATTATAGATTTATTTGCTCAGTTGTAATTTGGTTTGATATTTTAAACGAAATTAATGCTATTAGCAAAATGATGCAAAACCCCACAATAAATACTCAAATCTGCATAAATTTGTTAAATAAATTGATTCATAAATTCACCGAATATCGCACAGATAAGTATTTGGAAAGGGTGTTAGAAGAAGCTACCACTGTGGCTTACTAGACCCTAAAACAATATACAAGGTAGATGTTTTTTTTAGGATCCTGGACCAAACCTTAACTTCTTTAAAACGTAGATTCGATGAGTTGGAAACTTTTACCGACGTTTTTGGCTTTTTCACCAATAATAACTTGTTTAGTTACTCCAAAGATGATTTAATGAAACATTGTAAAGATTTGAATGTGAAGCTAAAAGATAGTTCAAGTAGTGACGCAGATATTGACGGTATAGATATGTTTAATGAAATCAATGCTTTAAAGTTGCATTTAACTGAAAACCAGTCTAATGATCCACAAACCCTATTGCAATACATTTTTGCTAATGAATTAATGTCAACATTTCCGAATACAGCAATAGCGCTAAGGATACTACTTACATTGCCGGTTTCAGTTGCATCTGGTGAAAGGTCATTTTCAAAGTTAAAAATAATAAAAAACTATTTGAGATCAACTATGCACCAGCAAAGACTAAGTAATTTAGCAATAATTTCAATTGAACATGAGATTCTAAATAGACTAGACACCAAAAAAATTATAGCTGATTTTGCCAACATGAAGGCAAGAAAGGTGCAGTTCTGTAAAATAACTTAATACCTATACCTACCTACATAATATGTATAAACTGCACCTTTCTTGTCTTCATTTTTTCATTTAATGTCGTACTAGTGTATCTATCTTGTATAAAATAACCTAATATAACATAGTTTTTCACTGTACAGCATTTTTTTTCACATTTTTATAAACACCTAGGTTTTGTAGTCAGAAAGGGGCGGCACGATAGGAATTGCACACCGGCGTTCAAACCGCTAGCGGCGGGCCTGGTTGGTAGTTAGGGTGTATCGTGTATGTACAACAACCCTGCATCACATACTTGCAGCTTCTCAGAGTCGATCGTAAATAGTCTAAAAATATTGAAGTAGATCGCCAGCAGTTCGAGTTTGAGCAGCCCTGCTCTATGCATTCTAAATTTTAATTCTAAATTAATCCTGTCTTCCAGAATTGGCACTCATTCACTGTTATATATTTCCAGAACTCGAATAGATCCTTCAGAAAAAAAGGATATCTACAGAGCCGACACGGATTATGGGACCATAAGATTTAACCATTGCAGACGAATAACGTTGCATTGAATCACACCGAAGTCGACAAACTGATAATTGGAATTAAATTAGGGACATCGATAATCATAATGAGCTCACCAAGTCTGCTAATTCTATGAATGAAGACATAAATGATAACTAATTATACGCTAATCTAATTTAATAATTGCATATACATTGCAATAAATATTATAAGTATTAATGATGAGGTTTCATTAAGAATTTAATATTTGAGTAATCAAACGTAAAACGGGTTTTGCATTCAAGTTTTGCGTACTGGTACTGAACAAAAATAAAAGGTGAACATCTTTCGCTGATCTAATTCCAAAGTTTCAGTTTTATACACCTTCCATACCAAAAGTAACCGAACTATTTGAAAACACAGTACTACAGTACCATTTGTTGTAATATTATACCCGTCGATACTTGGTACTTAATTGTAGTGACTACAAACTAAATATATTCTAGACTCTACAGGGTATTCCATAATGAAGTTGCACATGAAAGTTTGTTTGTTTGTTGTTCCTTAAACGTGCTCTATTTTTCTATTAATGACACGCCGGGGAATTCCGTCACCTCACTAACCCGGGAATTTTGCCGAACCCCTCTCGAGGGAAGGGATCTTTAATGTCCAACTCATCTCTGTTAGACCAGACCGACGGCTTTACAGCTCCTCCGAAAGATGGATACTCAAGGGATTCCAAGAAACCGAAAAATCGCACCATCTCTGTGGGGATTGAATCCAGGTAACTCAGCGCAAGAAACGAGTATCATATCCTCTACGCCACCGAGCCGGCTACACACGAAAGTTATGTTATGATTTCTTAAACAAGACACCTTATATATATATTTTTTTTTTCATTTTTGACTTTGTGAGGAAAAATAAAGGTGAGTTTGTTGGATATTCCTTACATCTATCTTCAATAGTTTTCGAAATATTCGACATTTTCTGAAATTTTACAAAAAAAGTATGCCCTCAATATTGATTCTAAAGCTTCATATGTACAGGGTGGGCAAATTTCGATGTATTTGTACGGCAACTATGTGAAATATTGCAGATAGAGAAAAATGAACCCTCCTCTCTCGATTTTATCATCAGGGACTAGTATAGAGGTGCCAAAATTTTGCTGATATCTTTTTCCGTTCTGGACTTATTCAAAATTTTTCGAATTTAGGGCATCATCATTAAAGTTACATAAAAATGAGTTTGACATTCTACAGGCAATTTTTTGAGTAAAATACAATGGTGTGTAAAAATTTTTTAGCTCAGAGGTTTGCGAGTTATAATGCAAACATCCTTTTTTTCAATACGAACTATAGAAAATTTTACCGCTTTTGGATACAGTAATTTTTCCTTCTCAGAAGTATATACTACTTGTAGTCAATTATTGCATTCAATACCTTTTTTCAGGGAAAAACCTGAAGTTGCCACAATTCCATTCATAAAGTGCATACCCATATTGATCTATGACTGAAAACCACAGATTTCAAAGATCCTATCTAAGATCATGATTATTTCTATGGTTTGATTCAATTTAGACCATAGTAATTAACTGTGGTCTTAGAGTTACACAGTTACGATTCCAGTTTCAGTATAGGTTAGACTGGAGATGAAGAAATCAAAATGACCATTGTTGAAAATCCTACTACTGCTCAACGGAAGGTTGCCGATGAAACGGGAAAATGGAAGAGGAAGTGTATCGAGAATCTTGAAAAAAACACGGATTCCATCTGTATCGCGTTTAGGTTCACCAATACCTATCGGAAGGAGATTTTGAACATCGGTTTGAGTTCTGTTTATAGAAATGATTAAAAGAAATTAAAATTTTACAGAAAATATTATGTTCTCGGATGGATGCACTTTTCACAACAACTCCCTAAATTACCGGTACAATTTTCATGATTTCGATAATCAGGATCTATATATCTCTCGTCAGCCGTACACACAGCATGGGCGGTTAATACTTGGGGCGCAATCATCGGTCCATTTTTTTTCGATGAACACTTAAACGGAAATACATTTTTGAGGTTTTTTCATGATCAATAAAGAATTGTTATAAGATGCAACGAATGCGATTTCAATTGGACGCAGCTCCTGCACATTTTACTGTCAATATGTGGAATTTTATGGACACATAATCTAATAAATGGATCGCAGGTGTAAATTCCAAAATTGGCCTGAAAGATTGCCTGCTCTAACTTGCCTTGACTTTTGGCACTTTCTCCGCCAACGACGACTGATGATACAAAGGATCATTATAAGACAGGTTAATATTGTTTATTGTTCTTAATGGAAGCCATCTTGAACACCTTATGTGAAAAATGATATGGAAAGTATTTCTCCTTTTATTTTGCAAATGTTACGTTTTGAATATTTGGTTTGATGGATGAATTGAAATTACGAACTCACTTTTTTTTAATCAATAGTTGTTGGATGGTTACGATTCATGACAATTAAACACAGAAATGATTTCATCTAATTCAGTTTCTTTCTTCTGAGGCTACAGTCGGTTCAGATAGAAATTGTAGTGAAAAATTGGAGTATTTCTTGAAATTCGATTAATATTGTTTGAACTTTCGAATATCGTACCCACATTAAAGCCAATCGGTCAAAAGTTCGTCGATGAGAATGAATATGCTGGATCATGAGATAGCATTCAAAAAGTTCCAAATCCAAGTCCAATATAAACTTTCGGTATTTCTGGAAGTGATAGACCATTGAATGTTTCAAGTTGTTATAATACACACACCACAAAAATTGTCGCATCACCTGCTATTCTGAATTCCACAATCGAATAAGCAGCTCGATCGCAAATTCTTTGTCAACATATGTTTTTGGACATATGAGGGGAAAAAACCTCATCTATGTAGTAACATTTGTTTCCATATGATCTCAAACACGTCTGAAACAAGAATGAGTTTATTTGACTAACAGTATTCATTCAATTTCTCTTCAGTTTTCACGCTAAATTAATGCAAGTTTTCTGTGTTTCTTGTGGATTTTCGAATCTTTGAATTTATTGTAATGGCGGCAGAACGCCCTGGACTCTATTTGAGTGATCATCAAGTGGTGAGAATTGTAACACTTCTAGAGGAGGGGCGAAGCCGTGGCTAACTTGTTGAATGATCAGCAAAGCACTATTTCAAGAGCAATTAATCGGTACCACAAAACAGGGGAATTTAGAAGAAGGGCCGGACATGGAAGAAATCGGATAACAACACCAGTTGATGATCGTTGGCTTCGTTTAACTGCACTAAGAGTTCGGCACTGTACTGCTAGAATGCTACGAAATGAACTTGCACTTTCCAGAAATGTGCATATTTCATTGCAAAGTGTTAGGAATCGGCTCATAGAAGACGATATCAGACCAAGGGTGGCTTCTACTGGCTCGCGTCTCACCAGAGAGCATCGAGTTGCAAGTATTCTGTTTGGGAGGGAACATGCAAATTGGGGTATTCCAGAATGGTCGAATGTTCTCTTTTCCGACGAGTCCAGGTTCTGTCTAGTATCAAATGATAGACGCATGCCTGTATACAGACGACCTGGAGAACGGTATCAGCAATGCAATATCAGACAAACCGAAAACTTCGAAGGGGACTCAGTAATAGTGTGGGAAGGCATTTCTTTCCATGGTCGAACTGAGTTAGTCCTAGTGAATAATGGAAGAATGACAGCGGCCAGATACATCGCAGATATTCTTGAACCCCACGTTGTACCCTTTAGCCCATTGATTGGCGAAAACTTTATTTATATGCATGATAATGCTCGGCCTCATGCAGCTAGAACAGTTACAGAATTTCTGCAAAATGCTGAAATTGATATTTTAAGATGGTCAACCAGAAGTCCCGACTTGAATCCCATAGAACATGTTCGGGACAACATGGGGTGGCAAATTCAGCACTGTAGAATGCCTTGTAGAACACTCCAACAACTGGAAAATCTGCTTCCTGAAATTTGGAACTCAGTGACTCAAAGAGTGCATCCAAAATTTGTTTGAGGGGCTTCCGAGACGTATACTGGCAGTAATCAGGGTCTGGGGAGGAAACACTCGATTTTGAAAATGATTAGTAACCATTCGATGCTAGTTGATGTGTCTCTACGCGAATGTTTGAAGCGACTCTAGAATGACCAACCTAAAAGTTTATATAGTCTTGTCGTAAAAGTAGGGTGATGCGATAATTTTTGTGGGGAGTGTATCATTCAGGATGCAATTGAGCATTTGTTTTATTGAAATGGATTAACAGTTGTAGAATATATTTATATCTTGGGGCGTTTTTCACGCACACCCGATATACCATGTTATGCCAATAAACTATAAACATCTTTTGTAGTCGTGATATCACGTATCTGTTTGAACACTTAAGTAGTCAAAGTATTCCTCGGGATACACGAGAAAACTTGTAGGAAGGGAGTTATAAACAGCGGATTTACACGTGATTGTTCAGGATTCCCGTTATTACCAATCTTGAGTAACAAGAACGCTGTGGCACAGGATGAAATGATATTGTTTTTACGTTGGCTGCTTTCGATGATTGAGACAATTAGGTACCTTATCTTCATCATTGCTGGGCTTAGTAACATTATGGTTCTGTGAATTAATGGGCATAAAATTACATGGTGGGAGACACATTGCTTGATGCGAAATGCGAAGAAACAAATAACGTGAAAAATTGGTAACGATTGTCAAGAAAATTGTGATGAAGCACTTTTAAATCGACGTTACATTGACAATGACATATGAGTCTCTTGTATTTCTCAGATGGTTCACATAATTTCAGAGTTTACATTCACACCCACCAAATTTGCAAGAAATTTATTATATTATTATTAGTATATATAGACTTTGTATATCGACATGAGTATTAAAATTTTCCGCTTGGACTGCATCGTCTAGGCACCTTTAACGCATTCCTTTCTTGATCATTGGATAGGTGGATAAAGACTTATGACTTGACTGTACGTAGTATAATTTATCAATTCGACGTTTTGTTTTATTGATAATTCAATTGTTTTGATAGCTGTCTCGAAACTTGTATTTTTTTTTTGAAGTACAGCAATAACTTATGGCAAATAAATGGTTGTACGAGGATCGTCCCAAAAGGATTCGACCTTCCTTTGAATCAAGATTGAGCGACTTCTGTAGAGCATGGCAACATGGCGTCAAACTCGGAACTTGCTTCAGAGTTATCTGAGCTTGAAAAGAGTATTTCATCGAAATAATTGTGGCAAAAAAACCCCTTGGGTGTTACGTTAACGAGGTAATGCGTGAACTCATTGAAAACAACAAAAACAAAATTTCGATTGATTCTGATAGTGTTTTGCATGTAAACAGCAATTATTTATATGTGAAAACTTGAAGGAATATTAAGTACTTATACTGGGTGATTCACCAGTCGCGGTGCTCTGTAGCTCGTACACTCTTGAAGATTTCATTTTTCTTCGAACTGTATTGTATTTAGAAATTAAGAATATACTTCATCAATTTATTTTGCAGTAAACAGGGTGTCCCAATTTTCTATGAAAAAATCTTGTGTGGTTTTTTCAGATTGAAAGACCACTTTTTGTTCAAGATTCAGGAGCGGCCTAAACTCGGCTATAATGTCTTTAAGTAATAAGTTATTTTTGGTTAGTGGTATGGTACAATATTTTTTTTCCGTGAAAATTCATGAAAATAGGCTCTAACATGATCGCATGCTCCTTCGGCCAGAGAAGATCAATACTTTTTTCCTTTCGTTTCTTTATTGCCTAAGGATAGCTTTATTGATTAATTGAAATAGATTATTCTCATTTTATACAGGAGTGACTCAAAAAAATTATTGAATATTGTTAATTTAAAAATATCATATCTTGATTTTTTCAAATGGAACACCCTGAATTTTATTATTCATGTCAACGCATAAAATATTGTGCTATATTTTGCAGAAGTAACCTTAGCTTCATCTTCGATCATTTTCGAAATATTCGATTATTTGTAAAAGTTTTGATGAAAATTCTACAAACCGTATCAAACTCATCAACATGCAGCATTATTCACACAGAAGTTTTTTCTGTTATGACTCAAGTAGTAAAAACTAAAACCAAAACAAGAAAATTATTTTGACGAATGATAAAATCAAGATGATTAAAACGTAAATCAAGGTATGTGTTGATTTTTTTTATTTGTGCCTTCTGTCAGGTATCCGGACATATCGTATTCTGCATTTTACATGGTGAACTTATCAGTGTTTTGTTATTACACATTATTGAAGTAAGGTTTGAACCCAATTTTCTCAATTGACTGCCATAAAGTTCCCAAAGAAGAAATGGTTGATATGATTTTTATTCTGGGTGAGTGTGATAGAAATTCTTTGTTGGCAAGTAGAGTTTATGCACAAAGGTTTCCTGATAAGAGGCATCCTGATGCAAGATGGTTTGAAAAACTTCTAATTAGATTTATCGAAACGGGTAATATCGCTCACAAAAAACATGAAAAACCAAACAATGCTACAGCTGAAGACAACCAGTTATCAGTTTTGTTGACAGTGACAGAGGACCCATATAAAATCCAAAGGGAGATTTCTGAGTTAGATATAAGTCAAACTTCCGTCCAGAGAATCTTGACAGTGAATAAATTCCATGCATATCATGTACAGCTGCACCAGGAACTGAACAATCAAGACTATGAATCAATTTTTGCAATTGGGCAAGTAACAAAGTAGCGGAAAATCCAAATGTGTTTAGCAGAGTTTCATCTCGGACTAGGCAACTTTCCACAAGAAAACACAACTTTCATTATTACGCCACAGAAAATCCATGAGACAAATAGATCACCAGCATCGTTCGTCCTTGAATGTATGGGCCGCTATAGTAGGTAGATATCTAATTGGGCCTCACTTTTTCGACGGGCACCTCAATAGTGAAATGTATTTAGATTTTCTGCAAAGTCATCTACCAATGTTGCTTGCCGATGTACCAGATCATATAAGACAAGATTTGAGGTTTCAACAGGATGGAGCACCGACACATTACTCACATCAGGTTAGGGAGCATTTGAATCATGTATTTCCAAACAAATGGGTAGGACGTGGTGGTCCTGTTAGATGACCAGCTAGGTCTCCGGACTTCACAAGTCTAAATTTTTTCTTGTGGGGTTATATTAAGAGCATCGCTCACTAGATTTCTTCTACAACACAGTAGGATATGAGACAGAGAATAGTCGACGCCTTTCAATCAGTTAATCCGCAAATGTTGTCGAGAGTTCAACGGTCTTTCCTCAGAAGGATTGAGTTGTGTCTACCAAGAAACGGGCAAGATTTCGAACACTTATTGCAATAGTCGAGCTCCTTGTAGATCATCTCACCAAAAACCAATCTATTACGTATTTCATACACGGCTACCTTAAAATATCTCCATTTCTCTGATCAAGTATAATGATATGTACTAATAAACTCTTCTTTCGCAACCTCTGCTTTCATTATTTTAGTTTGTTTTTTTTTTATTTCGAAAGTGGTCGAAGATGAAGATGCGGTTACTTTTGCAAAAATATGGCGCAATATTTTATGTGTTGACATGAATCATAAAATACAGGATGTTTCATTTGAAAAAATCAAGATATGATATTTTAAAATTACAATATTCAATAATATTTCTGAGTCACTCCTGTCTAAAATGAGGATAATCTATTTCAATTCATCGATAAACCTATCCTTGGGCAATAAGAAAACGAAAGGAAAAAAGTATTCATCCTCTCTGGCCGAAGGAAAATGCGATGATGTAAGAGCCTATTTTCATGAATTTTTACGGAAAAAAAATATTGTGACGAAACTACCACCAAAAAAACTTATTACTTAAAGACATTTTAGCAGAGTTTAGGACGCTCTTGAATCGTCAACAAAAAAGTGGTCCTTCAGTCTGAAAAAACATCCCAAGATTTTTTTATAGAAAACTGGGACACCCTGTTTACTTCAAAATAAATTGCTGAAGTAGATTTTTACTTTCTAAATACAATACCGTTCGAACAAAAATGAAAACTTCAAGAGTGTACGAGCTACAGAGCACCGCGCCACTGGTGAATCACCCAGTATAACTTTTATTAAAGTGAAAAGAAAGAAATAAAACATACACCTCAACTCTTCGGTAGCACGTTTTCAAGAGAGCAAAAATCGTTGAGATCCATAGTCATAGACTATCTTAATCTGAATAATCATGAGAAGGATCAGCAACTAAGAGTATTCTTCAATCAATCACTATTAACTCATAATTTCAATCCAACATATCTTGGTGTAAAGCTTGATCCTTCTTTGACTTTCAAATTTCATATTGTTAAATTTTGTCAGAAGTTGAAGCTGAAGAAACAATAAGACATTTAGTCCTCGATTGTCCTATTTACCATTTTACAGGTGGTTTTCAAGAAATTCATTCCGTTTCAGATAATTTCATTAACTGGGTAGAGAACTTTAAGTCTATGTAGGAGATTAGTTTTTGCTCCCCCTTAATGTTTTTTTTTTCCATAGTGTATGTTGATAAGGCAAGGCTACACCCATGTAGGGCTTCATTCCCGAAAGGTGTATGAGATGTTTCCTGTTGAAAAACAGAGGAGCATTAGTTGGGTTCTTAGATTCAAGTGAGTTTAGACATATAAGAGTTAGGTACGTTTTGATGAAATATTTTTCTGCTGTTTTTCTTTTTTCATTGTTACAGATTTTTCCTGTCCCAATCCCCCTTCCTTTTCACCCTTGTCTTCGTGAAGAAGTCCTGGAAATCATGGAGTGCAAAATGACAATGAGAGAATGAAGCTGCTAAGCAGAAAAATTTTTGGTACTCTTTTTGTACACACGACACTTAACACACCATAAACAGACAAGCTATTACTAGTGCAATAGCGACAGGGAAACGAGTTTTTTCCACAGGTTTTTTCACTCGTTTACTGAATCATACGCAAAATAGTATGGTTTCCCCTGTTAACTGAACATGGTCTGTTTTTTCTGCTGGTATTCTATTTCTTCGCTTGTTTTTTACAATTGTGTTTTTTCTGACACACACCAAAATTATAGCTATAAGCATTCATTGTAAATACAATTATTCGAATTTTTGTAAATCCTCTCTTTTCAAAAGAATATATATATATATATATATATATATATATATATATATATATATATATATATATATATATATATCTTAACTTCTTATTCTTAACTTAACTTACTCTTATATACAATTTACCTACATCTATTTTTCGCCACACCCCTCAACAAATGTTTTATTTTTACAATAATAAACTTAGCTTACAAAAACAAACACTTTCTTTAAAGCTATAAAATAAAACTTTATGTAAAAACAAATGACCTCAATATTTCAAACAGCTGCTTGCCTAAAGGCTTTGTAAATATATTAGCTATATTATCAGATATTTTAGCAAATTCAAGTTTAATTAAGTCCTTTTTCACATTGTCTAGAATATACTTATACCTTGTATCCACATGTTTAAGTCTTTAATTGTTTTCATTATTTTCTACAATTTTAATGGCCGATTGATTATCTTCATACATAAGTATGGGACTTTTATGCTTCAGATGAGACATTACTTAAAGCAATGTATTCTGCCTCTGTGGAAGATTTTTTAGATGACCACAATATTGGACAATCATATAACATTAAGATATATCCCGAAGTTGATTTACGATCTTTTATATCGCCTGCCAATCCGCATCTACAAACACTTTTATATCCAGTTCAGAGTTATTACTTTTATATTCAAGAGACAAATCTAAAGTACATTTCACATATCTCAAAATTCTTTTCAATGCTTTATATAACTCAATACGAGCATAGTGCTGATATCGACTTAAAAAAGTTACAGCAACGTTTAGATCTGGACGAGTACCTGATACTGCATAAAGTAAACTTCCTACTAATTGCCTGCATTTTTTCCTCAATTCCCTCACTTTCAGATTTCTCTCTTATTGAGATTTCGAAATTATAATTTTGATCTTACGTAGTACTCAAACCTTTACAGTTTTAGATACCACATTCAATTAAAATATTTTCAAGGTAAGTTTTTTGATTAATTTTGTTATTCCATTTTCTAAATCCTGAACTACATTGATGCCTAAATAATTGCTTGCTAAGCCTTGATTCTTGGTTTTGAAATTTCTGTTTAACAAATCTTTGAAGTTTTCTACTTCATTGTTACACGTTCCGAAAATAGAAGAATATCGTCAACGTATATCAGTAGAGCATTTTAGTTTACATAACTATTGGAAGTTTCGTACACACTTCTTCATTGATATCTCCATAAAAAAATGCTCCATTGACATCTTGCTGGTAGACTGGCAGTTTCATCTTGTTTGCTATTACCACTAGCAATCGGAAGGTGGTTAACTTCGCCACTGGTGCATATATCTGAGATAAATCATCACACTGTTCAAAACCCTTTGCTACGAGTCGTGCCTTGTATTGTTTAGCTCCTCGTAAATCCTCTTTAATCTTGAAGACCCACTTGGTGGTAATAATCTCATCTGAAGAATACTCTGAAGTTACACTGTCCAAGTTTGGTTTTCTTTCAACATTAAGAAATACAAAGCACCCCCTAAAGATGCAGTATCCATTGGACCGCAAGTATCGATATGAATAATGTCACTTGGTGCTTTTGCTCTTATACCATTAACAGGAAAACTGTTTTTGTGTTGTTTCTCCTGAATACAAGGTACACATATTATTTCTTCTTCAGTATCATATTCTATTTTGCTTCTCTTCCGTATCTGTTTTACTTGTTTTATGTTCTGATGAGGAAAACTTTTGTGTGACCAACATTTGCATTTTCATGTTCCGCATTTCTGAAACACATTTTATACATTTTATGTATCCTACTTTGTTGTTCTGCAGAAAACTATACTTATCATATTCCATGTTTACATGGTAACATGCTTATGGTAGTTTCTATCCAATTTATGCCATTGAATCAATCCACGGATAATGAGCAAATACATAGCTTGTATTCTTGTTCAATCATCTATAGAAATGTCTCTTCTTGGCGATAAACATATTCAACAAACTGATTTTTACATCATTACAAAACATAAATCACTGCTACATTAGAGCAGTCAAAAACCTATATAGTGACGTGAAGAACGGATCGTTGCTTTTTCGGGGAGTCTAGGTTTCCAAGTGTCTAAGGCAGGGATGCTGTATCGCTCCGACTGTGTTCAAACTATACCTGAATGAATTGCTGCAGGAGTGAAAGAGAAAATGTGGAAATATGAGGACAGAGGTAGATGATGATATGTTTTTTGGCTCAACTTTGCAGACGACCAGGTTATATTTGCAGGGGATGAAGATGACGCCTATTATATGTTGCGGAAGCTCAACGAAGATTTCACAAAATGGGGTCTGCAGATAAACTTTAACAAAACTGAGTGTCTCGTGGTGGGAAGAAATGGAACTGATTTGATCATGGAGAGCTACAGTGAAAAACTGTAGTAAATACCGTTATCTGGCAGCATTGCTTTCAAAAGGATGAGGGAGTGAAGAGAATAAGAATGACAAAATAATAAAAGGGAAGGTAGGGATTAGACAACTACACAACGTTATTTGGAACCGGAATATCAGTAAACCTGTCAAAAGAAGGATATATAAAACTATTGTAGAATAAGTGGCTACATATGGATCAGAGTTGTGGGAGATGACAAAGAAAAATGAAAAAAGACTACAAACAATGGAGATGGACTATTAGCGCAGAAGCTGCGGCCTCACAAGACTTGATCGTGTAAGAAATACAGAAATTAGGGGGATAGCAGAAGTGGACTCAGACATAATAGATACAATAGAGGCAAAAAGACTTAAGTGGTATGAACACTTGAGACGCATGGCACAAGAAAGATGGCCTCTTAGAATATGGAAATGATAGCCACCACAGAGAAAAAGAACAAGTTGGAATAAAGCCGACGATACAGCGATGACAGGAAGAAACCTTCAAGAAAATGACTGGCAAGATAGATATGGAAGCTAAGTTGCGAGAAACGCCGTATGGTGTAATCCGTCCCGCGAAAAAAAAAGAAAGCAATGTATTTAACTTCCACAGTCACTTCTTGATCAAATACGAAAAAATATCACAGTTAAGATTTTCAAACAAGTCACTTTTGATCACGGTGAAGGAAGCCAGAAGAAAAGAACGAGTTAGATTACCGCTGAGTAAAGTCTTATTTATCGTCAAGAAAGCAGAAGGCATCAGTGATGCTCGGCTCGGAATCTTTAAGCTCAGGCTATGTTGAACTCAGAGCTGGTGTCCCACAGGGCAGCATATTGGGGCCACTTCTATTCTTAATTTTTATAAATAATATTTTTGAGTGCTCAGTGCCGGATGCCACTCTCGTTACCTATGCAGATGACACCACTGCAATTATTCCGATTGGGAGGGGCTCCGATGGCTCCACTAGCTCAGACAAGGTCAATGCTCAGCTAGAACTCCTGCAGGAGTGGCTTGACACAAATAGATTAATATTAAATACGAAAAAAACTAATCTTGTGATTTTTCAACCTTCACAGGCTAGCGATGATCAACAAATGCAAATTAGTCTTCGGGGAGAACCCATAAGCACAGAGAATTGTTTTAAGTTGCTCGGCATTCATATTGACGGTAGTCTTAGTTTCGGTGTTCAGGTGGAGGTCACTGGTAAAAAGTTGTCTCAGGCATGTTATTTAGTTAGAGTTATTCAGAGACAATTATCTCACTATGCCGCAAAAACGGTCTACTTTGGATATGTCTATCCCATATTGAAGTACGGGTAATCATTTAGGGGAGTAGTGTGCATTGCAAGCGTATTTTTATAATTCAAAAAAAGATCATACGGATTATGTTCAACATGGCATTCACTCAGACCTGTAGAAATGTTTTCAGATCTGCTGACTTTTCCGGGTATCATATATAAGACACTTTTATTCAAGTTTAAAAACAAAGCAGAATTTTCCAATTATTTGATAACTCACGACATTGCCACTAGAAACAATAATATCAACTACAATACACCAATTTATAGGCTCAACATGACTGAAAGATCACCTCTCTATACGGGAATATTGTTTTATAACAAGTTGCCGTCTGAAATCAAACGTACAGAGAACTTTAAAATTTTCAAATCTCAAATATTCAAATATATCCGTGATATCGAGCCCTACACCATAAATGAGTTCCTAAATGGTGAATGAGAAAATTTTAATTATATGCGATGTGTAATGTTATTTCAATGTTATTCTGTTAGATGTTTCATTTTCATTTTTGTTTTGTTTTATTCTCTGCTATTGACGAATTGTACAATCATGTGTGTTAGACAATTATTGGAAATAAATATTCAAAATATAAAAAAAAAATATTCAGCCCGTGAAAACTATTTTCTTATCAAATCTCTCCCCTCCTTCGCGCGGAACGGTAGTATTATTCAATAAATTAATATATTCGAATTCTATGATGGATTAATTTCAGCATCACGGTTCATTACCAGTGGCGGCGCGCTAATTGGGACAAGGCTTTAACACGTAACAGGACATCGCTTCAATTTTGCCTTTTCAAATGGCTTGATGTACCTTTTAGTTTTTGATTGAAGGGAATACTTTTGCAAGCAATTGTTGTTAAGATTTGTCCTATTTGAAATTAAGCACCATTGAGCTATAATTTTTCTGAGATAATTTTTGGAATAATAGTGTCATCTTCTTTGCCAAAAGAATTGTCTCAGATTTGAGTAATATTATAACTTTTTTAATTCAACCACAGTTCCTTCAAAAATTTAAATCATTTAGTCCTGGAACAGACCCACTCTCTCTGTCTCCGATGCCAGTTTCCATTTTCCACAATGTTATGTGTAAGGTTCCATGAATTTTGGCGTCAATTTGAGGTTTAAAAGTTATGGTTATGTAAAGAAGAGTGGCCGAATATATGACCGATGTTCAGAAAATAATTTAGAAAATTATAATCAAATTTTGTTATTTTTAGAAAACAAACAGTGGAAAGAGGTAGTGTCAGTTTAACTACCAACGATGACGACATTGCAGTTATCGTCTTGAGTTATTTTTGAGCGAATCTTTATGCGTTTGTACGTGCTGCTGTTGCAGATTTGGCGATATATCAATTGATAAAATTTTGAACAACAATAATTTTCAGTCCCACAAACTCTCATTATCATCAATGATAAATCCATGCTTCCCCACATCTCCACAAACTATCACTATTATCATTGATGAATCCAGGAGACGCGGCGGTTAGGATTGATTTCTGCGAAATGTTGATGATAAAACCCAGACTTCTTACCAAACATAATATGGACCAATGATTACGAATTTTTGGGACAAGGTTTTTGATCCACATAATTGCCGTCGAAAATCAAACCCGGGGTGAAATTTCCAACATCATTTTAGTTTGAATGTACAGTCAAAGCTGTCAAAGACCCGTTTGAAAAATCATAACTTTGGTATGTAACTTTATTATGGGAGAACCTGTATAGTCTAAAATATACTACATATTACTATACCACATAATACTGTGCGAAAAAAAATTTCAAAATCGGCTTTAAAATAAGCCTGATCTTCCATTGCGAATATGATGAGCCACCCTGTATAATAGTTTTGTGACTTGCCCAAGAATGTTTTACTCACTTATTGTAGATGTAAATCATATATAAATTGCTATATCTTACTCGAATTTTCATTTTGTACCTTTTCGGTTGAAGAGACTGTGTCGTTACAAATAAAGTTAATTAATGTAAATCATTTGAATTGTGGGGCCGTTACTTGATGTAGATCCATGATATAAATGAGATAAAAACACAAGGTTTAACTTTAATCTACACTTTATTTGAAAAAATTCGACGCAATAAATGAAGTATATCCTATTCATAAAGACTATAAAATATTCAACAGTTTAACATTCTGCGGTTCTGCAAGTACAAATATTAAATCCTTTCTCGTCAAACAAAATCTTAATATAACTTTCAAAACTTCTAATAACTTAGGTGAACATATTAAAATAATAAATCTCGTGTTGAAAAATCAAGTAAATCAGGAATCTATAAACTCAATTGCGGTTCTTGTGATAAAATTTATATCGGTAGGACCTATAGGAGTTTTGGCATAAGAACATCTGAACATAAACGTAGCTTCGATAAAAATAAATCTGATTCAAATTATTCAAACCACCTAATAAAAGAAAACCATTCATTCAATAAAAACTTCGACATATTACATATAAAATCAAAAAGTTCAAAATTAGATCTCCTAGAAGCATTAGAAATAAATAGATACAAACATTCGGACAAGCTTTTGAATGAACAGGTAGATGTGAATTACTCACCCCTACTTAACTTGTTTAATTAGTTTTTATTACCTTTCATACTAACTGTACAATGGCTCGGTGTGGATTTTCCTGTTATTCATCCAACTTGTTTTACGGTTTGTTTATAATACCATACTCTTCATTCTGTTTTTCATTCTTGATAAAGCTGCTGTGTCAGCGAAACGTCGTCGAATTTTTTCAAATAAAGTGTAGATTAAAGTTAAACCTTGTGTTTTTTATCTCATTTAATGTAAATCAAATTATCTTCTATTTGTCATTGTGAATGGATTTGCATTGAGTAACGGCCATTAGTATTCAAGTTTTGGCGATTATTTCAGTTCGGATAACTCATCATTTCGTAATTTGAGTAAAAAAATATCAAAAGGTAATTCAAGATTCTAATTAATTAATAAAAATTGTTGAAAATGCCCTCCATGTAATTGAATACAGAATTCGTATCGCATTTAGAACGGCATCTGGAGGAATTTCTAGATAGACGGATCTTATTCTTTCTTTCAACATGTCCCAATTTTCTGGTGAAGTGCAGTTCCTGGAGTTGGGATTTTTTATGAGATTTGTTGATTTCATAATATTTTCGAGATAATCGAATAAATTAACTCCCAACTTTTTATTGTTTATAACTTTTGTAATTTTTTTCAGTACCTTTCCGGACAGTTTCCTCTTTATGTGACAAAACGACTCGAATGACTTCATGCTTCATGCATTTTCGGACAATACACTCAAATTTCATTAAAAATGTTATATGTGAACTAGACTAACATATGCATTTAAGATTGAAGTTCTGTTCACACAATGTTACAACATGCTGCTGAAAAAAAATCACACTGAGCACGAGAGACGAATTTCCCTCGATCGCTTCGCTTTAAAAACTCAAACCCTAACATCCCCCAAAATAATATAATTTTTAACAATCGCTATCACAACTACCACCATCAATAAAAATGCGTTCAATTGAAGAAATCAATCTTCATTTGACATTTTGTGGGATTGTGCTGTTGGATTGGCCATAAGAAGAGGAAACTACAGCACCCCTTCAGGAGGAAGCAAAGACACCAAGGTAGGACTTCTCCTTTCTTTAATGCAAATAGTGATAAATCCGTTTAAGTTTTTATTCACACTAATATATCAATAATTCAATTATTTCATTTAATTTAACACAGTTTTATGTCTAGAAACTTATATAATAGAAAACTGAACTCTTCACAATAAGGTGAGGTATCAACCCCCTACGCACTTAAAATATTTCACCCAGCTGCCGTACTATAACATTGAATTTGCTCACCATCTTCAAAAACAACATAAAATGAAATAACAATCCTTCATTGAATATTTTTTGTTGTTATTAATTTCATTCACCAACAAGCAGCACCGATTTCATGCTGTTTGGACATGTTGAACATTGTTATTCTAAGTAACCGCTAATTCTTATCAAGATAATGAGCTAATTATTGAGGATATATATTTGTATAGATCAATAAATTTATTTTATTATTATACACCACAATATAATTGCTGTTTCATGCAAGTGAATGCTCAAAATCCGGTATCATGCAAACCAATTATCTCATTTTAAATTTGAATGCAACTGATCATTTAAAATAACTTACAACTAATATTGGTTGAACAATCCAATATATACAATAGTGTGCATCACAACCGATGGAGCACCAGCAATGACTGGAAACAAAAACGGTTTTGTGGCATTTTGTCGAGCTAATGAAGATTTCCCTTATTTTTTTTCCTTCCATTGCATTATACATCAACAAGTTTTGTGTTCTAAATTTTCAAACAGGGTGGAAATTATGGACATTGCAACAAAAATTGTGAATTCCATCCGTGCACGTAGCTTGCAACGGCGGCTCTTTAAGTTGCAGGGAAGATAGGGAGTCAACTGAACACACTGATTTAGTTCTTCACACGGACGTCAGAGTCGCGGAAAATTCCTATAAAGGTTTCAAGAAGACGAAAGAGGTGATGACACTCAGATGTTGAAAAACGAAAAATTGCTGACTGATTTGGTATCTTTGACTGACATCACAATGGACTTAAACACCATTAACTTGGAGCTTCAAGGTGAAGGAAGAACTAGTATTGGTATGATTAGCGAGTAAACGCATTCAGAAGTAAATTGCAACTTATGATGGATCAACTGAAAGAAGAGGATTTGAATCATTTTCCTTATTTGAAAGCAAGGATTCCTCAATTGAATTATGATAAGTATGAGTTTGAATTATCAAATATTTTGGGACAATTCGAAAACATGATTGCAGTAAATTGGCAAATATAGCATAATTTATGAGTTTCCCTTCTTCATGTAAAAACATCGAGGAATTAGCTGCTGCAATAGCAATTCAGTTCAATATGAACTCATGTTCAGTTGAAAATAAGTTGGTGCAGATTAAGTATATCAGATATACATCTCAAAGCTACAGCATCTGATACAAATCTGAGGTGTTTATATCTGAAGATGAATATCCGAATCTAAATCGAATCGGCCTTCAACTGACGCCAATGTTTCGTTACTTGTTTGAGTCTGCATTTCCTGAAATAAAGATAATTAAGTCAAAATATCGCAATCGACTAACTGACGATCATATGTCATCATGCTGATCTTATGAAAAGTATGCCGAGGACTTGCAGTGCCACGCTTCAATATCCGAAGTCACTCCTTAGTTAAGTTTAACACTATATGTAACTCTTTTGTTTTGTAACAACCAATAAACTCGAAATTTTGAATAACTATGAGGTTTTTCATTGATATTATAGGGAAGAAACTAACTAAACCTAACCCGAACCTAGACTAAAATAATGTACATTTTGCGGAAAGCTAATATCTATATATGCTACAGTACACCCTATCTAGGTAGGTAGGTAGGGTGTATCGTGTATGTACGACAACCCTGCATCGCACATACTTGCAGCCTCTCAGAGTCGATCCTAAGTAGTCTAAAAAATTTTAAGGTAGATCGCCAGCAGTTCAAGTTTGAGCACCCCTGTTGTAGAAGTTCCTTGTTTTATTATTCTTCGTTCTGTTACCAACCATGATTTTTCCCCTTGATGAACCCAAGTTGTGTCTGGTAAAGATCTTCAAATAAAAGCCGATTCATCAACATTATACACCTGTTCTTTGCTTAATTCCATCCGTTCAACAACCGATAAAAATTTTTCCTTAAATGGTATCACAGCGGAAACATCACTGGAAAGTTTTTCACTACAAACCTTCAAGAAATGAATTCCATGTCTGAGTTTGAATTTATCTAACAATCCCGAATTTGCCAGAAAACCTTTTTTTCTGTGATTTATTCATAAAACTATTTGGCTTTTGCTCTTAATATATGTAACAAAATTGGTACGTGTGCGTTGCGTTGTTGAAGAAATCAGTTATACAATGGGATTTCAACATCAGGGTTCTCAGCTTCTTTAATAATTTTTCTTTTTCCTACAAAAATACCTTGGATAGAATAAATTCGAGAAAAGTTTAAAATAATATTCCTACTAGGAGTGCACCGAGGGCCCGGTTGGGCCAGCCGAGTTCTCGGCCGTGATACTCGGCTTGCAGTAATTTTGTTTGGCCGAGAGCTCGGTACTCGGCTTTTTGTGAAAACTCTTGCTCGGTGCATCCCTAATTCCTACCTATTCCTTGATACGATTCGGATATAAATGTTCTTATTTTGTCCTTGTTCTTTTTTATGTCAAACACTGTGGATTTTGGAATAGTTAACTTTGCTGCTATTCGACGAGTACTCATTTCATCATCAATAAAATCTATTATTTTCGATTTCTCTGCCAGTGGGAGCGTTTTAAGATTTCTCTTGGTTGGAGCCATTATGCACACCACCGGCGAGATTGAAATGCAAAATGCAACTGTAGAACGATACTCGCCGCTCTTAGATAGTACAAGTACATACATACATGTACAGACAGGAAAATTATTATTGTTTGTATATCATCCGGCGTCGACGTGCCCGGATTATAGAGGTAAAATTCTCAGTGCCCGAATGAGTCGCGTGCCCGAATTACTGAAGTGCCTGGTATAGCGAGTGTCCGGACTAGTGAAGTTGTACTGTACAGCATGTCCCATTTTGGGGGTGCCCCCAGGAGCATCTCTGTTATTATTTAGGATAGAGAGATGGGGTTTTCACGACCCTGGGCTACTTTTTCGAGACAAATGCATAGAGTTAATCAGAATTATTCTAACTTCAGTGGTTTTTGAGTTATTCGCGAATCTTGAAAATTTCCGGATTTCTTTTTTTCCCGATATATCGGTTCCTATAGAAGATAATTGAAATCTGTTTTCACGTTTCTAAAACGGTTTTCTGAGTAGATTCCAGTGACGTACTCGAAGTTTTTTTTTCATTAATTATGACAGATATGACATAAAGTTGCATTTTTTTAAATACGAACATAGTTTTTTTTTGGCATATTCCGATTGCCGTTTTTTTTTTCCTTTTCAAAAATATATAACATGATGACAAAATTTCCACCCAATTTGAAGAAAATAACGGAATAATGATTTACCCCTAACGGCTGGGCGAAGGAACACACGTGAGCGGACGAACCATAGAACATTTGTAGTTATTCGATGAAAACGATCAAAACAATGCAAAATCTTCTTGACCGAAATAATGGAGCTAGGTTGCTCCTAAGATTCCATCGTTATTTATGACATCCGCAATTTCCGCTTTTTATTTTATTTTTGAGATTGTCGTTTAGTTTCTAGAGTTCTCTGAGAAATACCTACATGAGAATAATAATAGGCACCTAATAATTTACTCAAATTTACTTCTCATAATGATTTACATATATTGCTCGAACTGATTTCCATCATGTTGTAAACATAAAGTGCATCTTCGGATTATATCTTCTATGTCTGAATGCTCTCTGTGAACACAGAAGTCTTCATCTATGCACGCTCATTAGAAACCATAGAACGACCAATAATTATTATTATTCATTATCTGTGGATATATTGGCTTCGTGTCTATTTGAATTCGTAAAATTAGTGTTCGTTGTTGAATTTGGATTGTTTAGTTAATTTCTGCAATTCACACTATGGAACAAAATAGAAGATACGAAAATTTCAAAAAAGTTGATATGCTGAAGGTCTACTTTCAGTGTCACTGTAACGCAGTCCGTGCATCAGAAGAATATTTGAATAGATAAGTTCGACAATGGAAATGGAAGTAGTAATTCTAATCAATATTAAATACCTGACTGACACTCTCCAATAGATTTCCTCAAAGAATTCAACCAAACAGGAAGTTCTTCGCCAAAATGGAAGCAAATCTTTCCAATTATGGTTCGTTCGAGAAACCAAGAAGTAAAAACTACAATAAACGGAATAGAGGTGATAATGAACTTGACGTGTTAGCAGCTGTTGAGGTTAATCATTCTACATCGTGTCGGCAAATTGAGAGTGAAGTGGGTGTGTCAAAAAGCAGAGCCCAAAGAATTTTGAGAAAGTATAAATATCATCCCTATAAACATAAAATAATTCATCATCTCAATGCCGGGGATGCAGAGAGGAGAACGGCGTTCTGCAATTGGTATTTAGGGAGAATCAGAGGTGAAGCTCGTTTTGGGCGACATATCATTTGGTCTGATGAGTCAAGAATCAGCAGTGCCGGAATCTTTAATCGCCATATGAATAGATTCTGGGCAAACGAAAACCAACACGAAGCAGTAGCTCGACGGCAGCAGGGGAGGTTCGGTTTCAATGTGTCGTGTTTCGTAATGGGCAACAAATTAGCCTACTAAATCTTTGATGGCAACTTGAATGCACAGAGATATCTCGAAATTTTAAATATTTGTCTGCCACAACTGCAAGATGACATTCCTCTTGCTCAATTCAACACATATTACTTCCAACAAGACGGTGCTCCTTGCCAAAATTCGGCCGTGGCGAGGAACTACTTGGATTTAAATTTTGAAAATAAATGGATCGGTACCAATGGCCCAATTCAATGGCCACCTAGGTCTCCTGACCTATCCGTTTTAGATTGTTTTCTTTGGGGCTATTTAAAAAATAAGATATATAGGAGGCAATACGCCAATTACGATCAATTGAAGAATGCAACAAATGAAGCATTCGAAGATCTGAGGAGATCCTCGCTACATTTGACTAGGGCCATAGAAGATATAATCCGAAGATGCACTTTATGTTTACAACATGATGGAAATCAGTTCGAGCAATATATATAAATCATTATGAGAAGTAAATTTGAGTAAATTATTAGGTGCCTATTATTATTCTCATGTAGGTATTTCTCAGAGAACTCTAGAAACTAAACGACAATCTCAAAAATAAAATAAAAAGCGGAAATTGCGGATGTCATAAATAACGATGGAATCTTAGGAGCAACCTAGCTCCATTATTTCGGTCAAGAAGATTTTGCATTGTTTTGATCGTTTTCATCGAATAACTACAAATGTTCTATGGTTCGTCCGCTCACGTGTGTTCCTTCGCCCAGCCATTAGGGGTAAATCATTATTTCATTATTTTCTTCAAATTGGGTGGAAATTTTGTCATCATGTTATATATTTTTGAAAAGGAAAAAAAACGGCAATCGGAATATGCCACAAAAAACTATGTTCGTATTTGAAAAAAAGCAACTTTATGTCATATCTGTCATAATTAATGAAAAAAAAAACTTCGAGTACGTCACTGGAATCTACTCAAAAAACCGTTTTAGAGACGTAAAAACAGATTTCAATTATCTTCTATAAGAACCGAGATATCGAGAAAAAAAGAAATCCGGAAATTTTCAAGATTCGCGAATAACTCAAAAACCACTGAAGTTAGAATAATTCTGATTAGCTCTATGAATTTGTCTCGAAAAAGTAGCCAAGGGTCGTGAAAACCCCATCTCTCTATCTTAAATAATAACAGAGATGCTCCTGGTGGCACCCCCAAAATGGGACATACTCTACTTAAAATATATCTAGAATTTTCCGAAAAGTCCAAATATAGAATAATGTACGAAAATAAGAAAGTTGTTTTAGTTACTGTAACACAACATAGCCTGTATAAAAAGTTTACACTAAAAAATGAACGGATAAAAATACCAATCCCCATGTTCGAACACGCCCTATTCATTTATTATCGAATTTATTCCATTTAGCTAATATATACCAAATACATATGTACGAATCCATTCCGTTCAAGATTATTTTCGAATTAATGAGTAATCTTCCAAGAATCAAATAATAGATTTCAGTACGTCAACTTCTGTATATACCGGTATTCAACTCTTGAAGAATGAGCCAACTTTTGTTCGTATCGACTATTTGACATATCGAGACGGCCAACGTGTTCAGTTAGCTCTCGTCCAAGAAACACAAATGAGATGAGTGAACATAACGGTCCTTAATTTCATTTTCAATCTATTAGGTAATGGAAGATGCTCAAGTTATATTGAACTTTTATTCAGAATTAATTTTATAACGCAGCGGGCGTTCTTCAAATAAGAACCACTTGTAATTTAATTTCGAATTACTTGTTTTTGCAACAGTTAGAATGTAAATTTCGGTCTCCAATCAAGTTTTTGATCGAGAGAAAAAAATCGTTATAAATTGTTGTAATGTAGAGTAATATGAAAGATCGTGTAGAGGAATTCAATCGTTCTTATCATTTCAAACGTCATCGTGATACAGTTTGAACAAGTTCAAAAATTCTCTAGAAGATATATGACCTAAATTTTATTTTAGTTTCTGATTTTAAACAAGAGAATTTTGAATAGCAAAATGTCAAGGTTGCACCTATAAATATATAAATAATGAGTTATAAACAATGATTATGAATTTTATTCATTTACTAACTAACCAGGCGAACTTTGTTACCCTTGGCAATAAATGAGCAGATTTTGGATTTCATTAAGTTCAATGTTTAAGAAGGATAATAAATATAAATGAAAAATATCAACTAGTTTAATGATTCTGTCTGGCCATGTATTTTGTGCATGGGTTGCACTCTTCAGTGAAGCAGCTTGATGATTAGATTGATATATAGATAAATACTTCAACGATTGTCTTATGCTTATCGTGTTCTAGTAAATTGAGTTCCTCACATGCAGCACGATATGTTAAGAATATTGGACCTGAATTTCTATTTTAGTTTCTGCTTTTAAACAAGAGAATTTTGAATAGCAAAAAGTCAAGGTTGCACCTATTAATATCAAAATAATGAGTTATAAACAATGATTATGGATTTTATTCATTTACTAACTAACCAGGCAAACTTTGTTCCCCTTTGGCAATAAATGAGCAGATTGTGCATTTCATTAAGTTCGATGTTTTAGTAGGATAATAAATATAAATGAAAAATATCAACTACACTCGGAGGCAAAATTAGCGGAACACTCGAAAATTTAACCAAATTCGAAGTCGGATATTTTTCCTAATTCTCAACCGATTTAAATGATTTTTTCGGCAAGTTATAGATCAACTCTTCTGCTTTGTAGAAACTATAAGAGAAAACAAAAAAAAAATTGAAAAAAAATTTATACGGGGGCAAAACTAAAAGTGTTTTTTCTGTCAAAAATTCGTAACATCCTGTGAAATTTCGTGGTCCGAGTAGAAACGTACAATATCATGGTCTGTCAAGACACATCTTCCTACAGTAACGCCCATCTTGTTTTATGCATTTATCTCTATTTTTACAAGAGATATCCAATTTGAAGCGAAAAGTCACAAATTTCAAGAATTTATTCTTAATCTTGCGTAGGTGCATAACATCGGAGGTTAGCCAAAAAATAAAATCAAAATTAGAGAAGCGGAAATCTAACTGAATGAAAATTTTTGAAATTCACTGGCCAATTTCACGCTCCGGAAGAACTCGAAGTACACTGGAAAAATCGTTGATTTTGCACATTTATTTTTGAATTTTTTTGTGTGACACTCTATGATAATTATCATTCCTGTCCAAAATTGAGAGCAGGTGTGTATCCTGGCGATACACTCGTGAAATGAAATGAACATGTTGAGAAAAATGTTCATGATGACCAACAAAATAAAACATTTGATTTTAGTAGCGAGTATGACATCCCCCCGAGCTCCAATTACAGCGCGCATACGATTTCGCATACTCCCAATGATGTTGTCTATCATCTGTTGAGGTATGTTGTCCCACTCTTCCACCAAAGCCAATGTCAGCTCTTCAACGTTGCCTGGATTCCGTTGTCGAACCCTTCTTCCAAGAATGTCCCAAACGTGTTCGATCGGGTTTAAATCCGGTGACCGCGACGGCCAGTCCATTCCTGTGATCCCAACTTCATTGAGATATTCTATCACTATGGGCGCAGTATGAGGGCGCGCGTTATCGTGCATAAAAAGGAAATTTTCCCCTATGTAAGGAGCAAAAGGCACAACATGGGGCTCCAAGATTTCTGTTATATACCGATGGGCATTAAGTGATCCATTGCCAATAATCTCCAGTTCTGTTCGTACTCCCAAGCATATGCCCCCCATATCATAACTGACCCTCCACCGTATTGCTCAGTTCCTGCGAAGTTCGCTTGATTGTACCGTTCCCCTCGATGCCTCCATATTCTATCTCTACCATCCACGAAATTCACACAATATCGGCTCTCATCACTAAATAAAACTCGTCTCCACTGATTGATTGTCCATGCTACATGCTCCCTAGCAAACGCCAATCTTGCTACCCTATGGGCTCTATCGAGTCTTGGTTCTCTTGCTTGCGCGTATGATCTCAGACCAACTCAATTTAATCGTCTTCTGACTGTCCTCACACTGACGTTAATGTTATCCACTGCTTGTAAAAGGTTACGTGCCTGAACAGCAGTAAGACGAGGATTTCTTATGGTTTTATTGACGATGAAACGATCATGTATAGCGCGGGTTGCCCGATTTCTTCCTTGTCCTCGCCTCCTCACGTACAATCCAGTTTCCCTGTAACGTCGGTAGATTCGATGGATAACCGACGTCGAGACACCCAACATGGTACCGACTGAGCGGTAGGTGCGCCCTTCCTCGATCGACGTAACTGCCCTTGCTACTGAGGTTGGTGGTAAATCTCTCATTCTGAATGAAAAATACCGTTTCGAATCGTAAACAGTAAAAGAATCACAAAACACCGCAACCGATCGAATTTGTATCAAATCAAAGAATGGAAAACTCTCATTCTTTAAACAAGTGCAAATGTGGTCATATACTAAAAAACGTGTGTTGTATTTCATATTTGATAAAAAAAAGGCGTGCACATGTGTAAATGAAAAGTTTCATCAATGGACCCAGAATTCGGTTGTGTATTTTAATACCTACCGACTGTTATCTCCTGTGAATTTCTAATTTTCACCAAATTAACCAAATTGTCATCAATAACTAATGCAATTCGAACATAAAAATCGCAAACGACAATTTCGACACGCCTGAGTGATAATAAGAAAATTCCAAATTCATAGACGAATTTTAATGATAATTTCTTGATTCAATGGAATTTCTCCAAAATGGTGATTTTCCACTTGAAATTAAATATATTTTGCAAAAATAGAGATAAACGCATGAAACAAGAAGGGCGTTACTGTAGGAAGATGTGTCTTGACAGGCCATGATATTGTACGTTTCAACTCGGACCACGAAATTCCACAGGGTGTTACGAATTTTTGACAAAAAAAACACTTTTAGCTTTGCTCCGGTATAAAATATTTTTCAATTTTTTTTTGTTTTCTCTTATAATTTCTACAAAGCAGAAGAGTTGATCTATAACTTGCCGAACAAATCATCTAAATCGGTTGAGAATTAGGAAAAATATCGAACTTCGAATTTGGTTAAATTTTCGAGTGTCCCGCTAATTTTGCCTCCGAGTGTAGTTTAATGATTCTTTCTGGCTATGTCTTTTGTGCATGGGTTGCACTCTTCAGTGAAGCACCTTGATGGATGATGATTTATAGATAAATACGATTGTCGTATCCCAATGCGTATCGTGTTCTAGTAAATGGAGTTCCTCACATGCACCACGGTATGTTAGGAATATTGTACCATTAACAGTCCGTAGTGACTCAAATGTCGTTGCCCCCCGCACATTTACTACATTTACAACCGCAAATAGAGGCGTTCATCATTCTTCGGATGAACTATATACATACGACCAAGGGCATCAGTAGAACGCAAATCTGGGTAACCAGGAACCGCATCGCCTTGCTTTTGTCGTTGAAATTCTTCGACGAAGCATTCCTGGACAATAACGTGGCATCTCCGAGTAAAGCAAAATTCGTGTAAACGGGTCGCTTTTGCAGATCGCAAAGAAACGGGTTAATGTTGTCGCTGAAGGTATTTCAGTACGTTGAACAACATTCGAAGCCGTCAAATACACAACAGTAGGATGACGTTCGTGAATAAGGAATGCAAATATACGTCAAATCACTTCATTGCAGTTCACATAACCAACTTAATAGAGCGCAATTTTTTCGTTGGTTTTGTAGAGTTGAATCCCAAAAACCGCCATAACGCTGTTTTTAGTGATATATTTGCAGATGTACTTTACTGAATTCCAATACTCAACGATGGATTTTGGAAATAAGTGACGAATATGGAACAATCCAGCTCTCAAATCTGTTTAGACAGTTGCTAAAGTTGAACCAGTGTCTGCTCGAATTGTTTATTAAATTAACGATTCGTTTTAAGACTTTTGAAGTTATTGCTTTAAGAAAAAATGGCTGATTCTACTAACGCCGAATTAGCTGATATCCATTACATGTACGGTCTGGCTAACGGAAACACAACAGAAGAGAGGCGATTATATCAGGTGCGCTTTCCAAATCGAGTAACACCAGACAGGCGAACATTTTCAGGCATCCATAGAAGGCTGAGGGAAACTCGTACTTCTACTGCAAATAATCATTTAGAAGGTGCAACTCAAACTATGAGAACTCCAGATATTGAGGAAGCAGTTTTGAATTGTATTGATTTGAATTCTCATGTGAGTACAAAAAAAATCAATCAGCTAAATATTTCACATTTTCTAGTTTAGAGGATTCTCCACGAATTTTTATTGTACCTGTTTCATATTCAACGCGACCAAACTCTACTTCCTCGAGATTTGCCTTCAAGACTGAATTTCTGCCGATGGTTCTTAGATAATATTAGAGAAAATGCTCATTTTGATAGTGAAATAATGTTCACAGACGAAGCGAACTTTTCGAGAACTGCTATATCATATTTTCATAATAATCATTATTGGGTTGAGGAAAACCCCCATTTGATTGAAGAATCTCATCATCAAGAACAATTCTGACTAAATTTCTGGGTCGGAATAATTGGAAATTATTTGATTGGGGCATTTATTTTGCCTAACAGACTAAACGGTCCCGCTTATCGGCAACTTCTTGAGGAGAAGTTACCGTTATTGCTCGAGGATGTGCCACTTTTGGTGAAAAACATAATGTGGTTCATGTATGACGGGGCACCAGCATATTTCAGGAGAGAAGCTAGGGAATTCTTGAATAATACATTCAACAACCGATGGATAGGTCGGGGTGGGCCAGAATCATGGCTTCCTAGGTCCCCAGACTTAAATAGTTTAGACTTTTGCTTATGGGGATATCTCAAAAGTTTAGTTTATACCACTCCAGTGAACACAGGGAATAACTATTGTTGTCAGTGACAGTTTCCGCCGTTAATTTCCGTGGAAATCGTTTGAAGTACTTGCCTTGGACCATGCAAGGTGATTGGTCGTATCAAAACATTGAGGAATTAGCTACTGAAATAGCAAGTCAGTTTAATATGAACTCATGTTCTATTGAAAATGAGTTGATGCAGATAATTAAGATATACATCTAAAAGATGCAGCATCTGGTACAAATTTCTGGTGTTTTATATGTGAAAATAAATATCCGAATCTAAGGCAAATCGCCCTTCAACTGACGGCAATGTTTGGGTCAACTTAGTTGTGCGAGTTTGCATTTTCTGAAATGAAGATAATTAAGTCAAAATATCGCAACCGACTAACTGACGATCATATGTCATCATGCTTGCGATTAGCACTGAGTAGTTACGTACCATCTTATGAAAAGTATGCTGAGGACATGCAGTGCCACGCTTCAACATCCAGTCACTCCTTAGTTAAGGTTGACGCCATATGTGACTCTTTTGTTTTGTAACAACCAATAAACTCGCAACTTTGAATAACTATGAGTTTTTCATTGATAATATAGAGAAGAACCTAACTAAACCTTACCCAAACCTTCACTAAACTAATGTATATTGTGCGGAAAGCTAGTATCTATATATCCAGGGTACACCCTACCTAGGTAGGTAGGTAGGTACGTAAGGTGTATCGTGTATGTACGACAACCCTGCATCACACATACTTGCAGCTTCTCAGAGTCGATCGTAAGTAGTCTAAAAATAATGAGGTAGATCGCCAGCAGTTCAAGTTTGAGCACCAGTGCTATATAATAATATTAATATTAGTTCTTTAATCCAGCACAATACATATACAATAAATGTACATTACGTACTTATAAACAAATGAAAGAAAATAATTTCTATCATTCACAAAGTTTATAAAATATTACCTACGAATAAAGAACGGAGCAGAAAACAGAATCCGTAAAGATTATAACCCTGTGGAGGTGTAGAATTTTTTATTTATAAAACCCAAAATGGTTTACAAACTCACTCATTTTAATACCCATAAAAGCTGAAATATTTTTCATCACTAAAACATTCTTAATATCAGAAATACAAAAACAAATCAGTTCAAAGAAATGTACCATACACAATTTTTACTTCTTGATTTTTAACATCAATTAAATTATTCATATAAACCCTTTGTGTAACGAACATCCACTTTTGAGTGTTTTCTTAAAATTTTTCATATTGATTGTTTTCCTCAACTCAGGTGGTAATTTATTAAATACTCAAAAACTTTTGCAATTTCTTATATGATGGTAAATCACTTCTAGACATTCTTTTAGCTTCATTCCGAATCCGATAAGATGTCATTCTTATTTTCAGGAGCATTTTCAATGATAAATATTCATTTGAACTTGTATCTAGATTATCAATATTTTCAAAAATGTTCATACTCAGCTTTGGTAATTTCATTTCTTAGATCAAGTTTCCATAGTTTATAAAACAATTTTTCACCAGAAATTATTATTGTTTTCGATTAATCATTCGATAGGTGTGCTATTTAATAAAGTATTAATTTTTTCATAAATATATTATTTGGATCCGGAATCGATAACATTGAGTTAAAAATCCAACGTGAAATATTCATCAACAATTCAAATTTTCCTTCGTAATAGTGCTTGAATTTCTTGTTTAAATATTTTGTTAATACACCCACCTTAATGCTTTTCTACTCAGCTCTTTCAAAATCCAAGATTCTTGAAGTGTTATTGAACTTTGGATTCAGGGTTCAGATGCTACTCAATCATTTTCCACGAAAAATGACTGAAGCTTCAGGCATTTTCATTTTTGAACATCTTACAACTATTCCCTGAATGAATACCATCAACCACTTTTTGAAAAAGTAAAACAGCAACAGAAAATAAAATTCTCAGCTAAAGCATACGGTCGTTCGTTTGATATATTTCATTCCGATTAATCAAAACAGCTTCAACAGACAACAGGGAGAAAGGTTGTAGGTTTCCAAGAAATTCTGCTTAATCGTGCGATTATCCCATAAAAACCAAGTGAACTTGACTTTGACAATCGGAAATATTAGAGGTCGAGGATGTACTACTACTGGTAGCACCTCAAGAGCGGTCGCTAATAACTTGCGTTCACGTTCCGTTTACTTCGTTTACGAGGAATCATTTTGAGGTGTATGTATCTTGGAATATATGGACTCAAATTTTTTGATGTGAATTTCAATTGAATTTCCAGAATTACAATTTCTTCACTATGCAACTGAAGCACTATAGAGGTCTAGAGTTGTATCACTCTGGAACCCGTTATGCGCCTGTATCGCTATATCAAGAATTGATTATATGCCCAGGTGGAAACACTGTGATAACAATGAAAGTACAGAGATTCAGGAATTCTAATCTAGCAAAATCTCGGTATTGTGCGAGATCTCGCATTGTAAGGGAATGATCATCGAAAATGTACGAAAATTCCTATCATTTATATTTCTTTTGGCTCTAATTGTTCTTCGGGAGCAAAATGGAGAAATAAAATATCAAGCTAGCCATTAATTCATTCAAAAAGTAACATATTATTCTAAAACTTGAAAATAACTTCTCAAAAATCATAAAGTATCTAGGGTTTCAACTGCCAGCCGACGCCGAATGCTGTATACCAGATAACCAGCTGAGGAAAACGCCCGTTCTATCTCGACACTCGTTGGTGCTACAGATAAAAAACATTGGTGAGCGAACTGTAGATTTTGTCCTTTTGACCCTCCTGACTCGTATAAATTGATTTCTTTCTTCAAAATCATTTCAAGCGACGATGACAAAGGTGCCACAGGTTTTTGCGAACGCTCTTTCAATGCTATTTCCAATTCCTCATCAAGATTATGAGAAGCGTTCACCATTTCAAGCTCTAAATTGTTTTTCACTGCAGCTAATGAAATTGAATCGTTATCATCACTTTCATTCATGGCTTCATCTGCAACTGAAGATGAAAAGGGTTTGTTTTGTGTATTGATTGCAATATTGTCATCTTTGGTACTGTTCTTGTGTAATCTTCCGATTAACTTTATTATTTCTTTTTTAATTGAAGATTTTGGAGACAGTTTGAAAATTCGATCACTTGCAGATTGATTGAAATAATCGTCGTATTCAACAAGGTCTGCCAAATAATACAATGCTGCGGTCATAAATGTTCGGCGTTCATTAATCCGAGCCCTCATGGAATCAGCAAGTTTTTGAGCTACTGGTGTTCCGAGTTCCTCTAACTTTCTCACCATAAATTGCAGAGTAGTTTCGGCAATTAACAAATCTGAATTTCGACGACATAGTACTTCCACTGCCAGTTTTATAGGCTGAAATACGAGTTCTAAATCTGATAAAGCACGATATTCTTTGTCTGAGAAACTATGATTTGTATTCGATCCAAGATTGCAATGAATCAAGGCTTTGCTTACACATTGCTTCACCTAACTGAATGTGTAAATCATATCTGCAAGACAAGACCAGCGTGTTTTTCAGTTCAGCACGAATTGAACATTTTTGCTGAATTCGTTCTTCATATATTTCTGAAAAATGTCATTCTTCGTTGGTGATTTTTTAAAAAGTTCGACTACTTGTCTTACTTTTTTGATAATGTGATCAAATTCTGGCTCTAAGTCAACTTCATCTAAAGTAGGTTATTTGCAGTCAAATCATTTATTATCAGTAATTCTTCATCATCAGACTCCTCCACATCTGACTGAGCTACGACTGTGTCTTTTGTACTTTCTTTTTGCGTTTCGGTTTCACGTTTGATTTGTAAATCCTCCCAATTGAATGCCGTGAGCGTAGCATAGCTGGTGAAGAGGATTCATGAGTTGCCCAACCTTCACCATTACACTGGCCCCATCTGTAATAACACCTACTATATCTTCATCTAATGACAAGCCATATTCTGATAATTTCTTCTTCAAAATAGTTATGCAACTCTCTGCAGGCATGCTTCCTACTATGCGCACTAGACCCAAATTCCAGAACATATTTTTATTTTCTGAAAATGTATGGACATTCACGTTCATGAAGTGCCTGCTTTTGCATGAAGTCAATTCATCGAAAGTAAGGCTGAATCTATGGTTATTCCTTTTCAAACTAAAGCCATAATCCATAACAATCTGTTTTATGGAGTTAGGCGATGCAGGTAATTTGTAGTCACTATTTGTAGGGACGAAGAGTAATCAGATATTTTCTGCCGATTCTTACCGGTTGGAGGAGGTAGCCTTACTGACGCAGAAGCATTGAAGAATTTGATGAAACCAGAGTCATGTTTTCTGTCACTTTTTCATGAGAAGTATCAATTTAGTGCTTGGACAGTAAATGTACAGCATGTCCCATTTTGGGGGTGCCACCAGGAGCATCTCTGTTATTATTTAGGATAGAGAGATGGGGTTTTCACGACCCTTGGCTACTTTTTCGAGACAAATTCATAGAGCTAATCAGAATTATTCTAACTTCAGTGGTTTTTGAGTTATTCGCGAATCTTGAAAATTTCCGGATTTCTTTTTCCCCGATATCTCGGTTCTTATAGAAGATAATTGAAATCTGTTTTTACGTTTCTAAAACGGGTTTCTGAGTAGATTCCAGTGACGTACTCGAAGTTTTTTTTTTTCATTAATTAAGACATATATTATATATATAATATATGACATAAAGTTGCATTTTTTAAATACGAACATAGTTTTTTTGGCATATTCCGATTGCCGTTTTTTTTTCCTTTTCAAAAATATATAACATGATGACAAAATTTCCACCCAATTTGAAGAAAATAACGGAATAATGATTTACCCCTAATGGCTGGGCGAAGGAACACACGTGAGCGGACGAACCATAGAACATTTGTAGTTATTCGATGAAAACGATCAAAACAATGCAAAATCTTCTTGACCGAAATAATGGAGCTAGGCTGCTCCTAAGATTCCATCGTTATTTATGACATCCGCAATTTCCGCTTTTTATTTTATATTTGAGATTGTCGTTTAGTTTCTAGAGTTCTCTGAGAAATACCTACATGAGAATAATAATAGGCACCTAATAATTTACTCAAATTCACTTCTCATAATGATTTACATATATTGCTCGAACTGATTTCCATCATGTTGTAAACATAAAGTGCATCTTCGGATTATATCTTCTATGTCTGAATGCTCTCTGTGAACACAGAAGTCTTTATCTATGCACGTTCATTAGAAACCATAGAACGACCAATAATTATTATTATTCATTATCTGTGGATAAATTGGCTTCGTGTCTATTTGAATTCGTAAAATTAGTTCGTTGTTGAATTTGGATTGTTTAGTTAATTTCTGCAATTCACACTATGGAACAAAATAGAAGATACGAAAATTTCGAAAAAGTTGATATGCTGAAGGTCTACTTTCAGTGTCACTGTAACGCAGTCCGTGCATCAGAAGAATATTTGAATAGGTAAGTTCGACAATGGAAATGGAAGTAGTAATTCTAATCAATATTAAATACCTGACTGACACTCTCCAATAGATTTCCTCAAAGAATTCAACCAAACAGGAAGTTCTTCGCCAAAATGGAAGCAAATCTTTCCAATTATGGTTCGTTCGAGAAACCAAGAAGTAAAACTACAATAAACGGAATAGAGGTGATAATGAACTTGACGTGTTAGCAGCTGTTGAGGCTAACCATTCTACATCGTGTCGGCAAATTGAGAGCGAAGTGGGTGTGTCAAAAGCAGAGCCCAAAGAATTTTGAGAAAGTATAAATATCATCCCTATAAACATAAAATAATTCATCATCTCAATGCCGGGGATGCAGAGAGGAGAACGGCGTTCTGCAATTGGTATTTAGGAGAATCAGAGGTGAAGCTCGTTTTGGGCGACATATCATTTGGTCTGATGAGTCAAGAATCAGCAGTGCCGGAATCTTTAATCGCCATACGAATAGATTCTGGCCAAATGAAAACCAACACGAAGCAGTAGCTCGACGGCAGCAGGGGAGGTTCGGTTTCAATGTGTCGTGTTTCGTAATGGGCAACAAATTAGCCTACTATATCTTTGATGGCAACTTGAATGCACAGAGATATCTCGAAATTTTAAATATTTGTCTGCCACAACTTCAAGATGACATTCCTCTTGCTCAATTCAACACATATTACTTCCAACAAGACGGTGCTCCTTGCCATAATTCGGCCGTGGTGAGGAACTACTTGGATTTAAATTTTGAAAATAAATGGATCGGTACCAATGGCCCAATTCAATGGCCACCTAGTTCTACTGACCTATCCGTTTTAGATTTTTTTCTTTGGGGTTATTTAAAAAATAAGATATATAGGAGGCAATACGCCAATTACGATCAATGAAGAATGCAACAAATGAAGCATTCGAAGATCTGAGGAGATCCTCGCTACATTTGACTAGGGCCATAGAAGATATAATCCGAAGATGCACTTTATGTTTACAACATGATGGAAATCAGTTCGAGCAATATATGTAAATCATTATTCCGTTATTTTCTTCAAATTGGGTGGAAATTTTGTCATCATGTTATATATTTTTGAAAAGGAAAAAAAAACGGCAATCGGAATATGCCAAAAAAAAATATGTTCGTATTTAAAAAAATGCGACTTTATGTCATATCTGTCATAATTAATGAAAAAAAAACTTCGAGTACGTCACTGGAATCTACTCAAAAACCCGTTTTAGAAATGTAAAAACAGAATTCAATTATCTTCTATAAGAACCGAGATATCGAGAAAAAAAGAAATCCGGAAATTTTCAAGATTCGCGAATAACTCAAAAACCACTGAAGTTAGAATAATTCTGATTAGCTCTATGAATTTGTCTCGAAAAAGTAGCCAAGGGTCGTAAAAACCCATTCTCTCTATCTTAAATAATAACAGAGATGCTCCTGGTGGCACCCCCAAAATGGGACATACTGTACATGTAAGCCTCTTGGAGACCGTGCCGTTGTTTTCAAAATAGACTTACACAATTTGCGCTGGCCAGTTTGTCCATCCTCTGCTTTCAAAAAGTATTTCCGTACCTCTGATCCGCTTTGAAACTCTTTATAAATTACCTTCGTTGTCATTTTAACACTAAACGAATAGACCGAGAGAACTTAAACACACAAGGAACTATTTTCAACTGTTATTGGAATAGTTTGTAAATCTGCAGATTGCCATGCACTTTGACACGTCCAGGCTCGCAATTAAATGACAAATTTACGACAACCGGAGAACGTCTCGCCTTACTCATCCCTATCGCCCCGTGGCCCTAGCGCCACATGTTGCCACTGGGAATAGGTTCATTATTTACATAAGTCAACAACATGTGAAAGCACTGAAAGCTAACCAAAATTGACATAATACCAATCTTGCAAATCTTGCTAGATCGCGCATGATTTTGGGTACGAGATTGATCTTGCAGAATAGGTGCGAGATCTCGGTACTGCAAGATCTTGGTATACCGAGATTGCATCCCCTAGTTAGTATATTAATCTGTGCAAGTTTGAGTTTTTGTCCTAGTCATTGTTGGCAACATAAAGTTACAGAAAGTATTTCTGCACACAGAATTGTAGGGTATAATTATTTTTAGGCGAACTATGGACATTGCCTTCTATTCAAATACATAAAAATCTAAAGGGGTATGATCCAGAGGACTTGCAGGTCAATTCCATGGACCTAGTCTCATCATCCAGCTGTCGTCAAACAACATGGTTAATTCTTCCGATACCTATGGTGTGCAATGGATCAAGGTACCATCTATTTGGTACCATCATGAAACACGTGCATTCAAGGGTGAATTGTCCAGGAGTTCCGAAACAAATGTCGTCAAATTCTGTAAATATTTTACACCATTAAAATTTTCTTCTTGAATTTAAATTAATTCAATTTAATTTTTGTACATTATACTGAATACATTGAAGCTACAACGATGTTGGAAATTTCGCTTCCGCGTTTGATGTGGATTTTCGACATTCCAGATATGAGAACTGAGCAGATTAAAAATACTTTCTCACCAAAATTCGGTCTCATCGGTGGATAAAATGTTCGACGCTTCTCCAAGGTTCATCTAGGATACTAATGACAATTTGTTGGGGTGGAAATTATTGTTGTCCTAAATTTTATTAATTTATTTGCATGATATTCCCAAGTCTGCAAGAGCAGCACGTACAGATGCATACGGATTGGTATAAAAGAAACCCCGACGATAACTGCAATGTCTCCATCGTTGGTAATGAAACTAACTCAACCCCTTTCCTCTGTTTGTTTCTATAAGTTGAATGTAATTTATTGATTTATTTTCTGCAAATTGGTCGTAAATTCGGGTACATTTCGTTAAATGTTGTGCAACTTCGACTTATTATTTGTTGTCATTACAAATCAAAGAAGAATAAATTCATAATATTCCTGTTTGAGTATTTATTTGCAATTTCATTCAACGAAAAAACCATACACAAACAAAATTAGTGTTATTGCTATTTTTAAATAATTTCCAAACGTTAAATTGAATCCGAAATTGATAGAACCATATATTAGAACATTGTGGAACATCGAAAGTGGTATCGGAAATGAAACCACATTACACTTTTTCTGACAATTCAGTTTTATTGATTTTCAGCACCCTTTATATAAAGTAGCATCCCACCCAAATCTTGGTCAATTGTTTTGGGTACAAAAGATGACACTATAATTCTGAAAATTTTCATGAAAAAAATTGTAACTCAATGGTGGTTAATTTTAGATAGGGCAAATATTAACAAAGGAAAAAAGACGGTCATTAATAAAAATATTGAAAAGTACACCATGTTATTAAGAGTAGCAAAGCTGTAGTTAATGTCCGGTACAACCGGAAGTGGTACCGCTCTGCTCTACCAAAATTTGAAATTGATCGATAAACCCGTACCCTAGATACTTCTTATTAGCCCTTTAGCGCGGACCCCCCGCTATTCTATGATGAATATTATGATCTTTAGTAATAATAATAATAATTTTATTGATTCTATAGGATAATCCCTTAATACGAATACGAAATAATACAATAAAGATAATAATATTTTCTCATATACAGTGCAATATTCATCGCGCACATAATAGCAAGCTTAAACTAATAACTATTGACTATCAACAAAATCAATCAATATCTCCTTATGAAATATTAGGAAAATCAATTGCAATCCATGCTTTTCCCTCATTTAGATACCCAACCTTCTCTTAAATAAAATAATGGATGAACTTTCTCTAACGTATGTTGGCAGACTGTTATAATCTTTCAAACCATCAAAAAACAAGGACCTTTTAGTCAAAGACAAATTACATTTCTCAAAAAAGTTTTGCTTACTCTCTCTCTCTCGTATTTTTTTTGTGAATCTGTCCTTTAAGAGTGATGAATTCATTCAGCTATATGGGAAGTTTCCCCTTCACTAATTTGAATATAAATATCATAGCAGTTTGAAATACTCTTGTTGGAACTGGGAACCACTGAAGGCAATTCAACATGAAAGTTATTCTTGTGTACCTATTACACCTTAGAATGATCCGCATAGCTCGGTTTTGCAATTTTTGTAGAACACCACTCTTGCCAACATCGAGAGAAAACATCAGAGCAGAACAATAATCAAAATGGGGCTGAACAATAGCAATGAAAACAGAAATCCTAGAGTTCAGAGGATTTCTACTGAAAAAATAGAGTTTTTTAGAAATTTTTTTCGTTATATAGTTGAAATGAGAAGTGTGAATCAAACAATCATTCCAAACGAAACCAAGGTTTACCAAAACACTATTTATAGTTAGATCAATTCAATTTATATTTGGTTGACATAACCATTGCCTTCGTCTTACTGACATTCAAGAATAGTCTATTGATACTTAAATATCTCATCACCCGTTCGAGTATTTGATTCATTCTGTCAATCGCTCGCTCCATATTCGAATCATGGACAACACGGTATCATCAGCAAATAGGTTCATAAAGTCGCCGTCATAATGCAGATGCAGATCATTTACGTAAAGAAGGAACAGTAGTGGGCCCAACACACTACCCTGCGGCACGCCAAACTCAGTGTCCATGGCTTCTGAGAAAGAATTATTGATGTTCGTAATCTGTTTTCGGTTGCTCAGATAATCCCTGAACCATGCCAGCACAGCACCTCCAATACCATATGACTCAATCTTTCGCAACAATCTTTCCCGGTCATTTGTCTCAAAGGCTCGCCTCAGGTCGAGAAACACCGCAACAACATATTCCCCCTTATCAATAGACCTCTTCCAAGTCGTAACAGACAACTGCAGAGCAGACTCGCATGAGTGATTTTTTCTAAAACCAGATTGGTTAGACCAAAATATAAGAGAATTCACTCTAGACTCCAAGTGTTACTAGAGTCGAACATCTTCAAAATATTTTTGATTTATCCTCATCGAATAATTTTTATTATCGAGTGCTCGGAAGAGTTTGCACCAGTCTTCTGACTAATTCCTGCCTTAGCCACAATGAAGATATTTTTTTTTCTTATTCTGCTATGATTAAGCATAAACGAAGCAAGCTACTTGTGTGTAGAAGAACACATGAAGAAGTTGGAAGCAGAGGTGGAGGAATATAAAGATGGACGATGGAAGGACAACGAAAGAGTGCAGTGCATGAAATCGTCGAGTTAACCTTGTGCTTCTGCTTTCTTCATTTTCCATATAGCCAACTTGATCCAGCATAAGAGACTTATTTTTGCATCTCCGGTGAGTGAAAATAATTAATATTCTTTAAGCAGCTAAACCATTTTTCAAATAACTCTTATTTTTCGTATCGAACCAACCAAGTGAAGATAGAATTTCCATGAATATTTTGGTTATTGACCATTTCGTTACGGTGATGATAGAAATATTTCCGATTTTCGTAATATTTGTTTCTTTGAGAATGAATCTATTCAATGCTAATTAATATTAACAGATATAATTGGCTCAAAAGTGAAAATATAACGAATATGTTGGGAATTTCCTCAGTAATCTGAAATATAATTGGTAATCCAACCATTCAAATTTAAGGCAAAAGTTATAATAATTATGTGTGATAATTTTTGTCATTAATATTTTCAGAGATGAATTTTGTGTTTTGTTATGTGTTCTTCAAATTTTGACCGGAATATCTTTCTTTTCGCCTATTCATCTTTCTTTCGCCTTTTTTCTATTGTTTTCCTTTTATTAGCTTGTTTTAAGAAGTTTTACTCTATAAATTATTTTAAATGTCTTTGGGATTTTGACATCGTTTGGTATGTTTAAGTTTTTATTATATTGTCCTAAGTACAATATTTTCCATTCCGCGGGTTCCACTCTCGGTCATTATTTGCGCTAGAATATTGAGGTTTTCACTGCTATTTTTTCAAGACGAATTCTTACTTTTGTTTTGACAAGTATTGACAAATTTTCGAAATTTCATCGTTATTCAATATCTCAGTTGTAATACAATTTACAAGAAAGACATCTGAATTGTTTAGTCCAGTGTTTTTCAATCTGTGGGTCGGGACCCCTACAGGGGTCTATGATTAAATCATTTTCTAGTAGTAGTCTGTTTCTCTTTTTAGTTTTAATGTCCAGCATTGGGGAGAATGTTAGTTCGCACAAATGGCAAATGGCACTAATGATTTTAGAGCTTCCCTTGCCAGCTCTGGATATTTTTGTTTTCTTTTCATCCACAACTCGTTAATACTTTACGAATGATATTTCATTTTAAGCACGCCGTCAGAAGCTAAATCTATTAGTTTTTCCTTCAGATTTGTAGTGAGATCTGTCAATTCTATTGACCAAGAAAGGACCAAAATCCACGTACGCCCATTTCAGCTTCCGATTGCAAGTCTGGAAAGTTCGTTTATAATTTCTCTTGCAAATTATGTAAGCTTTGTATCATAGAAGGAATGTGGGCCTTTACTACAAGTGATTGAGCTGTTGAATTATTATCAACAGTCTTCTAAACGTACGGAAAAGACTCAAATATATTGTTTCGAAGTTTTACATGAAATGCTATCACTTTATCTACAGCTGTTAAGATATTTTCTTCTCTCCCTTGGAGGCTTTTGTTCAAGTTGTTAAGGTGGCTGAGAGATCTGCCAAAAATGCTAACTTCAAGTGCCAAACAGGTTCAGATGAATAATAAGCATATTCAGATTTAGTATCTAGTGAAAACATTAACAGTTCAGCTTTTAGTTCTAGAACTCTTGTCAATACCTTTCCTGTTGGAAGCCACCTGATCTATGTGTGATAAAGGAGATTGTGGTGAAGCAAATCCATATCTTCTCAAATAATTCTGAACATCCGGGTTTTTAAGGCTTTACTTTTGATAGAATTCACAATTTTTGTTACCTCGGTAAGCACGTCATTTATATCAGACGGTAAAACTTTAGCTGCTAGAGCTTGACTATGAAGAAATCAATGTGTCCATGATGCATTTGGCATTATTGATTTTAATCTCGCAACGAGTCCGATTTTTTGGCCAGTCATGGCTTTCGCTCCATCGCTGCCAATAGCGATACATTTTTTCCAATCCATGTTGTTTCAAAACATATCGTACAAACACTGGCTGAAGTATTTGCTGGAAGTGCTTTGCAGAACAAAATTTCTTCTGTGATATTGTCATTTGCTACAAAGCGCACAAATACTACAAACCGAGCAGAATCGGAAACATCTGTAGATTCGTCGAACTGCAGAGCAAAATGTGGACTCTTCTTCAAATGTTCGACTATTTGATCTCGAATATCATTGACCATATCTGCAATCGTGTGCGGATTCCCTACTTTAGCAACTCGATATGCGACTTTATAGCTAGCTAATAATGCTGAGTCGTTTACACTGGATACCTAAAACAAATAAAATAATATAATAAATAAAAATCAACACATGACTAACAAATGAAAAGCGCCCAATCCTTGCACGCGAACATTGAGTTGGAATACATTACAGCATAATGCAAACACTAAAAAATAAAGATATTGGATAAATAAATCATCAAACATTATACTGGGTGTACAATCTAGATATTTTGATAAATTGAAGCATTCAGTGATAATGTGGCTATCGGAAAATTTAATCGAACCAAAATTGAGAATTAATGAATAGAGAACAATTTCCTGCTAGATCATCTAATATTTTAATCTTAGATATTTTTCCTTTAAAGATATTTGAAAAATCGAATTGACCGAATATAGTATGTCAATTATAAGGTGTTATGTAACGCAATTTATAAAACCTTCACTGATTCGAAGAGAACTTGCATCTACTTACCTAGTGGTCTAGAAGATTTATCTCGGAGAAGCAAATTGCTTCTGTTGTTTGCAGCATTAATTTGATCAATTAATGCGAAAATGTTACATAATAGTATGTCACAATTTGAGGGGGTAAGTCTACGTGCAATTTCAAGAAAAAAGTTCATATAAACATAGGTCCGCAAAGGCTTCGTTACGGAGCTACAGGATGTTGAAATTTCCGGAAAAATTGGTTTTTTCTTCAAAACTCCTGCAGTTTTTGAGATATTCAGCCCAAATGCAAGTAATTTTCACAAACTCCATCATTACACGTCCTGAATTTTAACCGTGTGTTTTCCTTTCCGAGACCATGTCGCATTTTGCCCTTCCAAACTTTTTTTGCAGTACACCACTGATCAGCTTACAATCAATTTTCGTCATCTTCGTTCAACCTAGAAACTTTTTTGACACTTGTAATTTTTTCATATCTCCAATCGTTTACGAGTGAAAAATTATGAAATTTGAATTGAACGTTATTCGCTAAATATAGAAATACTCGATAGGTATGCCCAAAATTTGCTTTTATATTTTGATAGCTCGTCTTCTGAGACTCAACTTATACGTATTCAATATCAAACTGAAAAAAGTAACAATTAAAAACTAAATAAATTGCTGGAAGTGTCCTCCACCTGAAAGAATACAGGCCTCTGTTCTTCTTCGCATATTATCATGCACTCTTTGAAATATTCTTGGGGTATTTCTTATCGTATGACAAGAGGTTATTATTCGATTTCTCAATTCTTCTACAGTGTTCACTGCAGTGGTATAAACTAAACTTTTGAGATATCCCCGTAAGAAAAAGTCTGAACAATTTAAGTCTGGGGACCTAGGAGGCCATGGTTCTGGCCCACCCCGAACTATCCTTTGGTTGTTGAATGTATTAGTCATGAATTTCCTAGCTTCTCCACTGAAATGTGCTGGTGCCCCGTTATGCATGAACCACATTATGTTTCTCAACAAAAGTGGCACATCCTCGAGCAATAAAGTTAACTCGTCCTCAAGAAATTGCCGATAAGAGGAACCGTTTAGTCTGTTAGGCGAAAAAAATGGCCCAATCAAATAATTTCCAATTATTCCGACCCAGACATTTAGTGAGAATTGTTCTGGATGATAAGATTCTTCAATCAAATGGGGGTTTTCCTCAGCCCAAAAATGATTATTGTGAAAATTTGTGATAGGAGTTCTCGAAAGGTTAGCTTCCTCTGTGAACATTATTTCACTATCAAAATGAGCATTTTCTCTGATTTTATCTAAGAACCATCGGCAGAAATTCAGTCTTGAAGGTATATCTCGAGGAAGTGAAGTTTGGAAGCGTTGGATATGAAACGGGTACAATAAAAAGTCGTGGAGAATCCTCCAAACTAGAACATGTGAAATATTCAACTGATTGATTTTTCTTGTCCTCACATGAGGATTCAAATCAATACAATTCAAAACTGCTTCCTCAATATCTAGAGTTCTCATAGTTTGAGTTGCACCTTTTAAATGATTATTTGCAGTAAAAGTACTAGTTTCCCTCAACCTGCTGTGGATATTTGAAAATGTTCGCCTGTCTGGTGTTACTCGATTTGGAAAGTGCACCTGATATAATCGCCTAGCTTCTGTTGTGTTTCCGTCAGCTAGATCGTAGATGTAATGAATATCAGCCAATTCGGCGTAAGTAAAATTAGCCATTTTTTCTTACAGCAATAAATAAACTAATCGTTAATTTAGTAAACAATTCTATCAGACACTGGTTTCAACTTTAGCAACTGTCAAAATGAATAAATAAATGAAAAAAAGGTTACTAGTCATTTTTTTCAATTAGAAATGCTTTCAAGTCAGTGAATGCATACAAGCGCTTAATAATTTTTTGCTCGAGAACGGTCGGAGATACAAAAAATTACAATCGTCAAAAAGCTTTTCAAATTGAACGAAGATGACGAAAATTGATTGTATGCTGATCACTGGCGTACTGCAAGAAAGTTTGAAAGGGGAAAAGAAGACATGACTAGATTTTTCAGAAATTGTATGGAAATTTTACTTCCGGTGAAATCCACTATGGCTGACTCATTCGAAAATGAGCAGTATTTCGAGATCGCTGGAACGTTTTTTTTTCACTAAAAAATTCGAATGGGGTATTCAGTCGATAATTCAGTCTTTTCTGAACAATTTGACATATTGATCTTGAAAATATTCCAAGTATTGATAAAAAGTAGCGTGAAGAATTTTTTTCATTCTGATTTTCAGCTGAAATCGAAATATTTTTTTCACCTCATGGCGTTGGCACTCCTGAAGTTGTTGTGTTTTTCATGAATGTTCTAGGAAGACAAAGAATCATTTTTTAATAAAACCAACCTTAAATTTGATTTCCGTTCGAATTCAAAATGGCCGACTTCCTCGAATATTAACATTTTTCCCCGCGCTTTCAAAAATTTTTCGCGATCGTAATGAATCAACTGCGTAACTCAATCACTAGATTGAACCTTTCCCATCATTTTTAGGGGTCGAACTCGAATATTGGTTCAGAATTGTGCCAATTGTCTTCAATAATGTAACCATCATATGCACCTCCCATTGTGAAACCTCTGAACATAGACTGCATGCATTAACTCTATGATAACCAAAAAATAATGAAATGTCATCAACTTTTAGACGACATCTGGTTTGAACTCGAGCAAAAAATTGAAGAATTTTGGAAAAATCTTGATCAAAAAGTAATTTCGAGATCCATAGAGTGCTGGAGAAGACGGGTGCAGATGGTTGTGGATGCCAATAAAAGTCATATTCCATTTTGAGGACTTTATTCTTTTTGTTGAATGTTTTTAATTGTGTAATTTGTTAAACAAAATCACGTCGTATTATTGTTCTCGCAGTTTTTTTTAACAGTTGGCATCTTTGGGATATTTGGGAAACAGTCATCTCGATCTTTTTCCTAATGACCCTGTTGGCCTAATTTTTTCCTCAAGATCATAGATTTGTACATCTTTTGTAATTAGGGGCTGGAAATTGGCGTAATATTTACCTAGCAGTATAGCGAAGCACAAATAAACATTCAATGAAACGCTTATCCTCAATTGTTAAAACCATTATCAACAATTTCAAACGTCAAAAACAAGCAACACCAAGATAAAATTCGAGTTCAAACCAGGTGTCGTCTAAAACTCGATGACATTCCATCATTTTTTGTATATCATAGAGTTAATGCATGCAGTCTATGTTCAGAGGTTTCACAACGGGAGGTGCATATGATGGTGGAAAAGAGAAACATTATTGACGAGAATTCGCACAATTCTGGATCAATATTCGAGTTTAACCCCTCAAAAAGATGGGAAAGGTTCAATATAGTGATTGAACCACGTAGTTGATTCATTAAGACCGCAAAAAATTTTTTAATGCGCGGGAAAATGGTTAATATTTGAGGAAGTCGGCCATTTCGAATTCGAACGGAAATAAAATTATAGGTTTGTTTTAGTAAAATATGGTTCTTTGTCTTCTTAGAAAATCCACGAAAAACACAACAACTTCAAGAGTGCCAATGCCATGAGGTGGAAAAAATATTTCGATTTCAGCTGAAAATCAGAATGAATAAAAATTCTTCACGCTACTCTTTTACCAATTCTTGGAATATTTTTAAGATCAATATGTTAAATTGTTCAGAAAAGACTGAATTATCGAATGAAAGCCCCATTCTAATTTTTTAGTGAAACAAAATGTTCCAGCGATCTTGAAATATTGCTCATTTTCGAATGAGTCAGCCATATTGGATATCACCGGAAGTGAGATTTCGATACAATTTCTGAAAAACCTAGTCCTTTGAATTTCCAACGAAGCAAGAACGAATTCTAGCTCTAAAATTGCAAAAGTTAAAACGGAAAAAAATAGTCCAGTTTTCTCTGGCGCACCCTTTATATACCGAAAAGTGTCTTACCAGTCGTAATGAAAGTAAAAGAAATCGATATATATTTTTGATGCCCGCAACTTAATTATTCATAATTCACTTTTGAGGCCTTTCTGTTAGTTTATTTGATAAAATCGTTCATTTCAACAAGTTTCTTACGTTATGAAAAAAATAGGTTATTGGGAGAAAACCTATCTTTTTCAGAAATGTTCAATCTCTACAGCCATATTCTTTGTTTTCTGTTGAAAACTTTGAGGAGTCCTCACACGAAAAGATTGGAATATTATTCTGTCAAACATAATTCAAATGTTGAACTGAATAATTATAAGAGGTAATATACTCTGAAAAAGAAACTATCCTCCTAATTGTATCCTACAGCTACATAAATACATGAACAGTAATCGGAAAACATCAACGTTAGTAGCTATTTAGTTGTTGGAAACTGGAGACTATGAATTCAACATCATCAAACAATATAATTACTTCTCACTTTAGAAGCCACTTTTTTCAATCATGAATGAAACCATAAAACCATTTGATAAAATCCAACAAATTGGTCAATTACACAAATGGGAAAATTTCATTCATGGAGAACACAATATAAATGCGAAAAGAACTTGTACGACATTAAACAAGCTCTATACAAATATAGTGCCAATGACCTCTACGAAATTCGGGAGATATGTTTCAAATTTTATAGCGCATAGATCAGTTAAGAAGATAAGAACATTTTCGTCACCAGTTGTGAATAAAAAATATCACGAAGTTATTATTTTAGCATATTTTGAAGAGTCTCCAAATGCATTAGTTTCAAATGCAAAGGATGATTTGAATATACTTCATAACAGTTTTCACAGAATTCTTTAAGATAAGAAGAATCCTTTCAAATTATATATATATATATATATATATATATATATATATATATATATATATATATATATATATATATATATGACATGCGTCCATTAATTCAGCATCAATGGATATTGGATTGAGTTATACTTCCATTCAAAGGATACGTAAGAAACATAACACGCACCCGTATTCTTTTATCAGACTACAAAAATTGAAACCAACTGACCTTTCCAAGCGGCTAAATTTCTGTGAAAATTTATTAATTCGGCTTCAAGAAGATGAGACAATTCTGCAAAAAATTATATGGTCTGATGAAGCCAAGTTCAATGAAAGTGGAATAACCAACCAAATTTATGGCCTCCGCGTTCTCCGGACCTGACTCCCCTTGATTTATTTATTGGGCAAAATCAAGAGTGAAGTGTATCTTATTCCTGTAAGAAGTAAAGAAGAGTTACTAGAGCGCATTCATAATGCTTTTCGTAATATTGATCCTGAGGAAACTAGGAGGACAACTCATCATGTTCGTATACGAGCTGTCAAGTGTATCGAGCAAAATGGGGCACATATTGAACATTTATTCAGATCGTAAATTAGTTTTCTTTTATGATGTTTGCCATTATTTATTCGAATTAATGTAATTATCTTCGATGATTGGTTTTCGCTTAGTTCCTACAATTTTTATTCATCCGAAATGTAGAAAATTGCTTCTAATGCTTCGAAATTTTATTTTACTCATAGACGGTAAATTTAGAATTTGGTTATTGAATGGCCTGCAATTTCTACCCACTACTTTTTGACATTCTAAAATGAATTGAAAAAAGATTAAATATATTTTCGTTTGAATAACCAGGGGTTTTATTCCAAATGTGTTGTATTTTTTGGATATTTTCAATCTGAAATAACGACAATTCTTGTTGAAATATCAAATTCGAATGAATGAAGTGACAAGTACATTAATTTCAGGCATCTGTCAGGTGAGCGTAGTCAGTTCAACTACTTGACTTAAATATTTCAAAGCATTCTCTGTTAGTTCTTGCAAAAGCAATTAAATTCAATATATTCCCAAATTATTTCGGAACTATAAGAGATGGGTATAGTACATGCTTATACAATTCCATCTGAAATTTGACACTTCATCTGATGGCGATATAAAAATTGGCACGTGCAATTGGAAAAAAATAGAGTTATTGCTATTTGAAGAAGGCCAAATTGAAGAAATCATATACAAAACAACGCAATGAACATTCGACATGTGTAGACTGCTTAAAAAATTCCTTGATCCTTCTTCTTTCCACCCAAGCAAAAATTGTGTCTGTAGTGCAAAATATCTACGAGCTACAATTTTTTTAAATGTTCCTCAAAAATCGAGTTTAAAACAAAAATGATTAAATCTGTCAAAAGTTTTGACAGATAAGTGCCAACAACTTGGGTATTTTATGTCTTGCTCAAATGTCGGTTCTAGATGCATATTAAAAAAGGTAGATTGCCATTTGAAATAACAAAGTGATGACCCACTTCCGGTATAACCGGAATCACTTTGAAAATATTTCACTCCAATTGGAAATCGCTAGTTATGGCCGCGTTTAAAATTTCAGCTTGATATTGTAATTGGAACTTAAAAAGTTTTTAACGGATGGTCCCGGTGGATATCCCTGTATATATTATATATTATATATATTATATTATATATTGCATCATTATCGTCACTGTGAGTGACGATAACGATGTAAAGAGATAATGTGCAGAGATGAATGTTTTCTGATGATGGCCCTGTGCCGAAAACTATGAATAAATAACATTCAGTGTTACTTGTCTAAGGTACATACACTGGATTTTTCCGAGGAGAAAGCCTCTGATACTACTTGTTGATACATTGGTTTAATTGGCTGATAATTCTATAGTAAGTATTTATCCTGGAAGATAAAACAACAAGACCTGATATTCTAAAACTAATTTCTTCAGCTGACAAATACAAAAATACTGCCACTGGGGCTTCGTAACTTATGCAAGCTATTTATTATAAGTGCTTTGATTATTTTGTATTACTGTTATTACTTTCTCTAATAAAAAACTTGTAAAACACCAAAAAGTTTTTCACGTAATTCCGCAGGAGACGTCCCGCTTTGACAAATAAAATAAATGGTCACGTTAGATATACTACTAATTGTATCCTACAGCTACGTGTACATAAAGAGTAATCGAAAAAACCCAACGTTGGTACAATTTTAGTTGTTTAGAAGTTAAGCGTATAGATTTAACAACATCATCTAACAACAGAACTACTACTCGCTTTCGCAATCTACTTTTTTCAAACATGAACTTCAACCATGAAATAAACTGATCGTTGTGGTCGCTTCAAAAGTCATAATGTGATCATACAATTGCACGTATCACGTATCTGTTACATGATGATCGTTAACCATAGAACCACGACTGTTAACAACTTTGTACGATACAGATATTGAATGAATTATCGAAAAGTGACGTAGAGAAGATACCTGCACACACAGTTCATTCGATTTAATTCGGTAAATACTTCCGTTTTCTTTGAAATAATATTTCAATGTGATGTCACACTTTCATTAGTATGACAGTCATTGCTCTTTTTCAGAAGTGGAAATAGAGCATGAAAATTTGAATAATACACACACCTTCGACAGTCCTGTCCCCTCCAGGTATTTTTGAAAAACATAAATGAAAAACTTTTTGTATTGGTTTTATTGCTCGCTTTATTGAGACATGAAACAATACTTTCTCTCATTTGTATTTTCAGATTTTACACAGGAAAACGAAGAGAATAGAAAACTGGTTTATTTAAATTTATAGTGCCACTGGGGATGTTATTCAATTCCTCTAGCGACTTTATCCCACACATGCTCGATGGGATTCATGTCTGTCGAGTTGGCATGCCACTGCATCCTTCTTCTTGAGCCTAATTGTTCTGTGAAGGGTGGATTATCGTCCACCATGAATTGGTGTCCAATTTCGTTTCATAGTGAAAGAAAAATTGGTCATTAAATATTTCCTGCTTAGATATTATCCGTCATTGCATATACTGAATGAATCAGTGGAGTTCGACGACCATACATTACAACTGGACGACTGTTAGTTGTACTTGCATCATTCGTCCTCTTCATACCCTTTCACTCACCAATACAAATCTGGACTCGTCTGAAAAAAAGGATATTTAGTCATTGTGTTAAGAGTCAATTTTTATGCTCCTGAACCCATTGTAGAAGTACCCACAGGAAATATCCTCGGGACTCTTCTTCTTTACCTAAAATTAACAGCACTTCTTAGGGTGGTCCCACAGAAAACCCTCAAGTAGAGGTCTTCCCGTTCAGCAGTGACTCTAGGATTACCAGTTCGTCGCCTAACATCAAGGGTTCCATTTTGAACGTATAGATCGGCTATCCTTTTCACAGAAGTTCTTGCTATATCAAGGTGCTGTGCAATTTGATGTCGGGATAATACCCATGTCATGGGGAGCGACTATTATCGCGCTATTAAATTGGCCGACAATATTTCCTGGTAACCGACAGTTGCAATCAGTTCTTTTCATTCTAATGAAACAAAGGAACACTGATATGGTTGATGTAGAAACACATACGTATAAATATCTTTGGGTATTTGACAGCTGCTCGTTTATATGACATTGCTACCGGGGATGAGTTGTTCAACCATAAATGGCTGTTCAACAACAGAGGACTGTTCATGTGACTACAGAGGATAAGTTAATCACCGAAAATAATGATTCACTTGATAAATAGCGGACAGAAACTACAAAGAAAAGAAAAACTACAGCAGAAAATACTGTACCATCCATTAGGAGACAAAATCAAAGACCGCTTCATATTTTTTGTCGATAATGCAGATGCAAAGCAAAAAACAAAGCTTCCAACTGGTATTTATCTGGAAAATTTTCATTTTTCCTTATCGTTTGAAGTTTCTGAAATTGAAAGAAAAAAAGTTAATGACCTATTTTTCGACTTTCTTTGTTTTTTCTCTGTAAAATCTAAGAAAAAAAGAATGAATGAAGGAAAAAGTATTGTTCCATCTTCTTATGAAGTGAGTAATACTTCTCAGGAAAACCGGAAAACCGCCTACAATATCAGTAAAAATGAAGAAGTACTATTGCAAATCTGAGTACCATTTATTCAATAATTATGTCAAAACTACCTATATAATTGTATTGATGAATACCAAAAATATTCTAGGATTAATCAATATTATACGCTATTGCTCAGTACTGCGAAATAAAATGATTCAGTTTGAAGCTGTGGTAAATCCCATTGCCAAAGTCATTACAGAGACATGGTTGAGTTCTCTGAGCTTTTTAATGTTAATAGTTAGAAAGATTTTTATGTAAGTCAAGAAATACTAGGGGGTGGGGTGAATAGTGGTATTCTCCTGAGGGAAGATCTTGTGCGCAATGAAGTTGATAGATACCAGGCTATAATCAAAGACGTGCACATGCCACAGGATGTTGATATACTGATTCATACTGCAGTATCCTAGATGGAAAAATGAACAATTTGACAGGCAAGTACCGAGATATTCAGATTTAAGAGAATTTTGATGTCAGTTACCTATATGAGGATTTACAGCAAAGTATAGTTGGGTATGGAGCGGACCAGGGATGTAAGAACGACTACCAGTGGTCGAGGAAGTTATATCATGTATGGTCATCGAACTCCACTCATTCATTTACCACATGGTAATATCTATGTAGAAAATATTTCAATACGAAACCAAATTGGACGCCAATTCACATTCATGGACCATAATGCCACCATCCACAGAATAATAAGGTTTACAGAAGTGTTTCAAGAGAGTAATGTACGAAGGATGCAGTAGCCTTCCAACTCGGCACTTTCCAATAGAGAAAACCCACTCATGACAATGGAAAAATGAAAAAAGTATTGTTTCATCTTTAAATGGAGTTAAAGTAAAACCTATATAAAAGTTTTTACATTTATATTCTTCAGAAGTAACTGGGGAGAGCAAGACTCTTGGAGTTATATATATTATTATTATATATCACGCTGTATTTTTACCTTTGAAATGGAGGAATGATTATTATATTCAGAATTGAGTTTCATGATATTGCCATATTATTTCAAAGAAAATGGAAGTATTTACCGAATTAAGTTTAATGAACTGTGTGTGCAGGTATCTTTCATACATCAATTTTCGAAACCGATAATTCATTCAATATCTGTATCGTACAAATTTGTTATAGTCGTGGTTCTATGGTCTACGATCATCATATAACACATACGTGATTAGTGCAATTGTAAGATCACATTATGACTTTTGAAGCGACAACAATTATCAGTTCATTTCATGAATTTAGTTCATAACTGAGATAAAAAACACAAGGTTTAACTTTAATCTACACTTTATTTGAAAAAATTCGACGAAGTTTCGCTGACACAGCAGCTTTATCAAGAATGACAAACAGAATGAAGAGTATAGTATTATAAACAAATCGTAGAACAAGTTGGATGAATAACAGGAAAATCCACACCGAGCCATTGTACAGTTAGTATGAAAGGTAATAAAAACTAATTAAACAAGTTAAGTAGGGGTGAATAATTCACATCTACCTGCTCATTCAAAAGCTTGTCCGAATGTTTGTATCTATTTATTTCTAATGCTTCTAGGAGATCTAATTTTGAACTTTTTGATTTTATATGAAATATGTCAAAGTTTTATTGAATGAATGGTTTTCTTTTATTAGGTGGTTTGAATAATTTGAATCAGATTTATTTTTATCGAAGCTACGTTTATGTTCAGATGTTCTTATGCCAAAACTCCTATAGGTCCTACCGATATAAGTTGAGTTTATAGATTCCTGATTAACTTGATTTTTCAACACGAGATTTATTATTTTTAATATATTTACCTAAGTTATTAGAAGTTTTGAAGGTTATAGTAAGATTTTTTTTTGACGTCAAACAAAATCTTATTTTGAATGAGCAGGTAGATGTGAATTATTCACCCCTACTTAACTTGTTTAATTAGTTTTTATTACCTTTCATACTAACTGTACAGTGGCTCGGTGTGGATTTTCCTGTTATTCATCCAACTTGTTCTACGATTTGTTTATAATACCATACTCTTCATTCTGTTTGTCATTCTTGATAAAGCTGCTGTGTCAGCGAAACGTCGTCGAATTTTTCCAAATAAAGTGTAGATTAAAGTTAAACCTTGTGTTTTTTATCTCATTTATATCATGGATATACATCAAGTAACGGCCTCCACAATTCAAAAAAAAAAAATTAAGTTCGTGTTCATGTAGAAATTGTTTTGTTTGATGATGTTAAATCTATACGCTCAACTTCCAAACAACTAAAATGTTACCAACATTGGGTTTTTTCAATTACTCTTCATGTACACGTAGTTGTACGATACAATTAGTAGTTCACCTACAATAATTTTCAGTGTATGAATTCTTCAGTAAACGTTTGAATAATGTTCGACAAAATAGGTTAAATGTATTCATGTCTATTTGTTTGATGACTATTAATGAAACAGAACATTTGTATCATTGATTAGAAAATCAGCGCCCTGGCGGCAAATGACCGAACTGCTTTATAAGATATAAACGAACGAAATTAAGACATGACAAAAATTTAAGGATATCATGATCATTTTTTAAACACCATATGGAAGGAAGCTTTTTTTTATGGATTTGCACATAAGTCACCCACAATGATGGGCTCTAGTCAAAGTGTTAATTGGATGACCGGTATAGACACAGGGTGTAAACGAACTAAATGGATGTATCATGTAAAAGCAATTGCACAGAGTCTGTTTCTTCAGTAAACCACCCGCCAAAATCCAACCATAACGTGCATTAAATTGCATAATCTGAGTATTTCAGAGAGAACTGTTGGCAGTTGCATAAAGTCGATATTCAGTGTTTGTGACCAAGACTTTTGGCGAAGTGTGTTATTAATTATTCTTTAATTTTAAGGAAAAGATACGAACAGGACTATTCTGTTCTTCATTTTCTCACTTTCTTACCAAATTTATTTGTTCCTTTGGTAACAACTATTAAAAATATGACGTCATCCACATTTGTTTCGAATGCCAATATATGACGTGTAATACATCATTAGAGTGCTTTTGTTTTATTTTATACGTTCCTAGATTTTTGTGAAATTCCGACGTGGTGTTTCAAAACATAAATATTGGTTTGTTATCAAGAATATGAAACGAAAAAGAACACAACAACAACAATTATGAAATCAGAATAATAAACATGAAAAATGTTATTATTTCGTTCCATATTAGGTTGAAAAAAACAATATCAAATGAAAGTTGAAAACATGCGGTAAGGTGTGAAGTTAGTGAAATTCCATTTAAACAAACCTCGAAACTCTGATGACCATTGTTTACAGAAATTGTAGAAAATCTGTTTACGAGCTACGTGAACTTTTTAACTGATTCCATCCAGACCTAAAATCAGTTTCGTAATCCACTATGAAATTTTGGAATAATATGAGGGACATAGTTATATCATCTAAGAGTGGAAGATCGAAGGTAGATTCTTATATCCAACTCCACGTCTTATTGTTCAGAGAAAAATTCGCATAGTGTTAGTCGGCTACTAGCACTTTAAATAGAAATATCATACGTCTTATAAATAAAATTAGTATGAAAAAGTTACATTCTTACAAAATCGAGCTCCTATAGAAATTAAATGGGAATTATTTCGACGATTTGCTATTCTACGACCAAATTGCGATCAAAATGAGAACTTCTATCAAATATTTCATCCTCACATAGTATCTGCGTTCCTTTTTATGTATGTTCTTCTCATATTCTATGTTCTTAATATTGAAAACTATGTTTCCTCTTAGACAGGAACGCATCAATATTTTCGTTAGAAACATTTAATGTTGTAATTTTCATGAAAATTGTTGAAAGAAATTAGTTTAATTGTTTTAGCTGTTCAAGTGAAATGAGAACCTTCACTTTTGATCCTCACTTTTGGACTAAGCTTTTTATGTGGCCCCAGAAACAAAATTCAAAAAGATTCTAAGGACTTAGGTGGCTATGCAATTGGATCTCCTCGATGCATACACCACAATATGTTCAGCCTACTTGCCAGTGGAACTTCCTCCAACAGTTCTGGGTAGTTATTTTGAAAAAAATTGCCCAATAAAAAATTGACCAACCTATCCGTCCCTGATATTGAAAGTTGAAATGTCTGCTACTGCGACGTAGTCTTCTAGCTCTTAAACTTTTTATAATTGATAAGAATAAAGTAATTGTTCCCTTATAATTCTGTGGACTATAAATTGAATTGAACTTCATCTTATAACCTTCGAGTGCTGGTACAAAATTCCACAGAAACCGCTTTTGAAACGTTCTCTACCATAACAATAGTACTCGAGTTCTCGAATATACCAAAATGATATGAAAAACAAACTCTGAATCTGTAATCTACATGTACAAAAGTATACCGATTCGATACTCTTCTATTTTGGAATTTCGGAAACCGTTCCTAATAAAGTCTTTTAGCACGACAAACATTACAAGATACTAGTCCAAACATTAAATGCACATCGGCATATACACTTCACCAAGAAGTTAACGAACAATTTAGAGTGTTTTTCTTTTTGGTAGGCAACTAATTATTTACCCATTATTTTTGCATATTTCCGGACATATGCCAACAAAATTCGATGTTTTGAAACCATCACATATTGATAACAGTTGTTGATGAATTTTTGTGGGTAGGTAACGTTTGTTCTTCTTCAAAATTTTCAATTTTTGATGAATTCAACCCCGGCAGAATGTGCCGAAGCAGTGGTGTTAGATGACCAAAGTTAGACTTATACAAGAATAGGTCAAAGGCTTGAGGTGTCCCATTCAACTGTTTCCAGAATAATCCGCAGGTACTGGAGATATGGGCAAGGACGACCTTGATCTACAACGGCAATTCACAACCGTTATTTGAGAATTTCCTCGTTGAGAGAACGGTTTGACACTGCTTTGCACCTTCAAATGCAGCTTTAACAGAACAGTGCAATGTAAATTAGCATTGAAACGATACGATAACGTCCCTGGGAATTTGGTTTGAGACCTCATGTCGCAGCTCGAGGCCCAACTTTATCCGCAACACATCAAAGAGCCCGATGAAATATACACTCTTTATAGTCATCGTGAACAAGGTGGAAATGGTACGTAGCCTCATTGTCGGTTCGATAGAGGGCGCCAATACATATACCTATCTTGACTAGCTACAACGGACTGAGATGAGTAGGTGGTAGTCAAACCTGATGTTGTAAACGGGTCTGCAATACTGACGAAGGCAAACGAGACCGAAAATGCAGTCCATTGCTTCTATTAATGACATCCGAATGGACTGTACCACTGCTGTGTGGCCTTGGTTGATGATGACTATGAAGGGTTTATCGAAAAACCAACTCCTTCAGGAAATGATATTTAATATTGTTCCCTGAATAAAAATCTTCAATGTGTTTAGACATATAGCAATAAATTCAATTTCGTATGTTATCATTGATGAGACATAATCTACACCTGGTTGACAGCCAGACAAGTATAAGAAGTATTAGCTTTTCGATAGATCGCTTGTTGCAGACACAATGTCTAGCGTTACGAAAGAAAGTCAAACTAGTATGGCTTCTTGAAGTTTTCTTTTTGATCTACCCTTTGTTTTCATTGTTTCCCGGAAGCGATCGTATACATATACATGTCTTGAAGTACCCGAACGGCTTGAGATGAGTAGGTGGCAATTTGGCTTGCTGTTGGGAAACGGTGTACAATACTGACGAGGCAAACGAGACCAGAACTGATGTCTATTGTTCCTATTCATGACATCCGAATGGACTCTATGACTCTGGTTGACGATGATTATGAAGGGTGGATTAGAAAACAATCTCCTTCAGGGAAGAATATTTAACATTCTAACGAAGGTTGAATATTGTTCAATGTGTTTACACATATAACGATAAATTTCGCATGTTACCATTGTAGAGATATAACATGTCTGTTTACAAATGGGTCAAGATTTTGTTTCCTTGCTATGGACATTGTTATGTTATGGGCGTCGAAATGAGAATGCCCAGTACAACTTTCTGCCTACCTTTAGTTTTGGTGTTCAATAATGGTATCGAGAGTCATCGTAAATAATAGAACCCTGAGAGGTACGTTACCGACATCTCAGAAGAGCATGTTGTATCACTTGCAGCAAACATGGGTGAGAAGTTTGTGTTTATGTATGATAACGCCTGAACTCATCAAGCCCATATCGTTAAGAACTACCTGCCAGATCACGAAATTATTTCAATATAGTGGCATGTACGATTTCCAGATTTCAATCCCACAGAACATGTCTGGAACATTCTCGTTAGAAGATTAAGAATCCAGCAAAACCAGCCAGCTACCGTGAATGAGGTTCGGAACAGACTAATCGAAATTTGAATGGATCAAAACGCTATAAAGTCATTGATTATGAGTCTGAACCATAAATGTCACGTAGTTATTCTCGTTAGGAGTGGAAATATCCTGTATTTATAGGTTTTTTGGGGAAAATTTATATGTGTAACATTTTAATTTGGATTGTTCTCAAGCATTCTTTGCTGATGGATTACTGGGAAAATAATTCTACAACATATCTAACCTTCTTCGGAATTTTCTATTTTGTGCGTAAATTTTTTGACACAGTGTATATTGAACGGACTACACAAGGTTAAAACTATTCGTAAACGTTTCTTCCAAAAATTGAGAATTCTCCAGAAACTACTGTTAATATTTATTCCCTTTCTCAATGCTAATTATATGATTCACTACTCATTATATCGCTGAAATACACCAAAATACTCAAAACGACTATAGCTTTGTGAATTAATTCGAAACCTGTAGCAACATAAGAAAAAACCCACTTGGAAAATTGAAACATTGCATTCTTTTTTGAAAGAACTTCGTATATACAAAACGGAACAAAAAATCGAATTCCTTCATTCCTTCGTGTTTATTTCTCAGAATAAATCATAAGTCCTAAAATTATTCTCCTCGATCATTGTTTTTCACAATAAAAAAAGTACCATCTTTTCTACCGATAATTATTAACTAGCACTGAAATCGAAAGAAGAGAACTGCCCACTTAAAGTCTTCATTAACAGAAAAACAAACTCGTGTACTTCAAGAACATTCGAAGAATATCACGACGGTTCGTCTTGTTTACTCAAGTAATTGTAGGTTACCACAACTCTTTTTTCGCTCATCTTATGCGAGTTTAATGATATGTTATTTTAGGATGCTTGAATTGTTCTTCGTAACCATTTGAATGGATTGAACTGTTAACAATCTAGTTTGGCACGTCTGGTGCACCGTTATATGTGGATGACACCGATACATTCTGAATATGAGAATTAGAATCGGTTCTTTTATTATGAATTCGATGTTAATGCCATTCGAAGAAGAGACATATGTGTGCCTTCGACGCCTTTAGCATATTTGAAGATGTCTGAGAATGATGAAATATTTGTCCAATCGAGCAAACCATTCGTTAAATAAACTACGAGGTATGTCAATTAAATTCGCGGAAAAGTGCCCGGACAGTCCGGAAAGTACATAAATACTTGAAAATACCTTTTATTCCTTCGCAATAGTCCCCCTCGGGTTCGATGCACCGGGTTGAGTGAAGATTTCACTTTCGATTTTGACATTCTGGCTTTCGTGGAGCACTTAACCCCCTTCTCTACCCAATGCATGCTCTGTCTTTTGGTTTCAGGGTCGTATTCGAACACCCACGACTCGTCACCAGTGATAACATTTGTCAATTCGAGAAATCATGTATTGATAGATGGACAATCGGAGCTCTTTCTGATCCACTGTGAACACTTAGGGATCCATTTTTGCACACCGCTTACGCATCCCTAAATCTTTGTGTAGCATCTGCCAGATTGTCTGCTTGCTGATGCCCAACTCGTCTTCCAACATTCTAAGGCTTACCCAACGGTGTCCGAGCACTCGCGAGCGCAGCCGATCGAGGTTTTGTGCGTTTCGAGAGGTGGAGGGAGCTCCCTCGCATGGATCATCCTCCACTGACTCTGTGCCGCTTCTGAACCTCTTTGCCCAATTGTAGACAGCTGATTTTTTCAGACAATCTTCCTTATACACGTCGGTTGACTGTTTCATAATTTCTACGGAAGTTTTGCCGCGTTTCACCAAAAATTTAATCACTATTTTTTGCTCAGCTATTTCATCACTCATCTTCTCGACAGTGGTTCAAAACAGGTCGATGTTCAAAGAACAATAAAACACTAAGTATACAACCGATCAACACGAAACTTGCACAGGCTGAAGCAGAAATGAATTCTGTTTCGAATGAAACTAATGCGAACGCTGCAGAGTTACCAACCGCCGCAGCATTGCCACCTTTCGCGAATTTGATTGACAGACCTCGTATGACAAAATATGGCACCACTGGTGTAATAAAACTCAGGCAAGATTGGAATTTGTCTCCTTTTGGCGCTACAATATTGACAACAAAAGGGAAATAGTTAAACAAACATTTCTGTAAAGATACGGTTTTTAACAGTGCATTCCTAATGTCTTTCATATTTTATAAAAATTGTGGAAATGGCAATGAATTTTCCTAACCCAAAGAAAAGCTAAAGCTTGTAGAGAAAATGTTGAACTATAAGATTCATTTCTTATTGATTGGTGTATTAATTTTCGAGAAATTCATTTTTGGTTGACAACTAATTATTAACACATGCTTTTTCCGTATATGTCCGGACATATGCCAACTATTGAGTTGGCATTGTTACCGGTTGATTGAACTGAAACTTGTACAATTAAAACTCAATATTTCCGAACGTTGTAACTGCTCATTAGAAAATAAATGATAGTTTACAGAAAAAAATTGATTTAATGCATTGAATTACCAGAAAAGATAATTTAGCTGAATTTTTAAACAGTGAAACAACCCCAACCCCGGTCTATAAAAGACGATGCAAATACATGGCCTTTATGTAAATTGCAATACCTGAATTACCTTATTTTTTTCCCCAGCTTAATTACACCTGAGACCGAATGAGATCGGTCAAACGAAAAGGCATATGATCGTCTAGTACTTGAACTTGCCTTGAAATTCTTTTTATAAAATAGGGCCCTTTCCTTTGTTGTATTGTGTATTTGTAGTAACCTATTCAAGTTCTTTTATGTGAGGTTTGATGTGATACGACGAATTTTTCGTCGCTTAAACCATAGGTAAGGAATTCAAAAAATCAAAAACAGATTCGGTAACAATGTCTATTTGATCTTTGCAACATTAGTTTTAAATTCTTATCCTTGCACTCTTAGGTATCTTTGAATGAATTTAATGAAATATCAGATCATTTATATAGAGGCCTAATTTGCCCTCACCCATATTTTGAGTGGAAGTTGAGACATTAGATTATTATAAACAGACCTGATCGGCCCTCACCCATATTACGAGTGGAAGTTGGAATGTTTGATTATTATAAACAGGCTCAATCGGCCGTCAACCATATTTTTAGTGGAATTTGGATATAAAATTATTATAGACAGGCCTAATCGGCCCCTCACCCAAATTACGAGTAGTAACTGACCCTCCCTAAAGGTTTTGGTAATATGATATCATGTTTTATGAATAGGTAGTTGCCCTGATACTCCAAACTCCGAGATTTGACTTTAAAATTCTAAGGAACACGTCCACAGCTGACAACTTGCAAGCGTTAATTTGCTCGCGTATTTTCGATCGAATTCATTAATTCGTATAGTATTACAACGTTATATATGGAACTTGATGTAAGCCCGTAAAGCCGTACGTGCTCTTTTTGCTCAACTGAACGCCAACGGGCCATATTATGTCACAACTGCAGAACATACTCTATTCCCATATCGCCAATTTGCCAACCAGAAAATCATACCCTCTGATCATACACCTGTATGTATCACATTCCACCAACTCAGACATTCTTCGAAACCTTCATACCGAAGCATTCAAGCCTCAAAGGCTCATACATGCGTATCGTCCCTAAATCCATTTCTTTATACTAATGAGAAGTTATAATTCGAAAGCGACTATTACACTTAAATGCAGGGAAATTTCCCTTATTGAGCTTAGGAGGATAGGACATCGAATCAATATTTGGAAATTAAGAACCTTCCCCATAGTAGTAATATAAATATCTTCGTTACAGTTCAAGTAAACGTTCGACTAAGTTATAGAATGAGATTAATATAAATACTGACTGAATGAATTATGGTATTTAAAATAGATAACTGACCCATTTATAGAAGCAAAGATGATCAATATTCAATGTTCTTACATTTAAATGTAGCATTCATCAAATTATAAAACGAAAGATTTGGATTAATATAAATAGTTTTGTAACATTTCAATCAAATTAATTTTCTGAGTTATAAAAGTAAAGTAGCAAATCAATATTAAACTTCATAACATTTCAAATTCAAATAGTTACCAAGTTATTGGAATCAATGTACAATCGTATCATTGCGTTCAATAATGTTGCAATTTAGGAAAACAAATGTTATAATTCTACATAAAAATAAATGTTCAAAATAGATATTAGATAACATAAGTGCAGATCAAACAGATCATTAACAAAGCAGAAACGTGTAAAAACAATTTGGAATTTGAGCAATGTTTATTTTAATTCATCCTCAATGCATTAAGAAATTACGTTGCATATATTTTAAGAAATTCGTAAAAATAATTACCTGTGGAACACAACAGGAACTGCAATTACTCTCTTCCCTGTCGGGCTTCTCGGAAGGGAACAATTCGCGTCTTCCATCCTTCTGGACTTATGTTACGCACGATTAATTAATCTTAAATTCAATTCCGACTCACACGATCTAAACAAGAGAAAAAAAAATAAATAACTTGCACCTAATTCTCCCCGAACTAAAATTGGTATCCTCAACAACAATGGGTAAATACGGATGCTCCCAAGGGAACCCCCTCCTGGCATCGAAGCCTTCGGAACCAAAACGAAGTCCTCCTTCGTTGGTGAGAACTGTAGGTCCTGGACAAACATCAATATTGTTACCATTGTGAGCACGTCTCTGAAGGCGAGTGGGTTGGACCACTTCGAGCACTAGAAACGTTCCCCGAGCAATCTTGGGAATACCTCAGCCACCGAAGACGAGTGAATTGGACCACTTCGAGCCTCAGGCGTACGCCGACCACACTTCTTCCTGGTCATGACAACGAGGTTTCGACATCTTCTGGTCAATCCGATTTTGTCTTCCGTAGGCGAGTGGGTTGAACCACTTCGAGACCCAAAAGAGAAAGTCGTACCAAGAGAAAATCGACCGCCAATTTCCACAAATACAATGATCTTTGTGCGAGTGGGTTGGACCACTTCGAGCACTCTGAGTTGTATTACCATGGTCGTCGTCTCCTCCAAGGAACGAGTGGGTTGAACCACTTCGAGTCCCAAGAAGGAACCGAAATATCCACATTACTTCCTGAGTAAATTCATTGAGCTTCGAAAACTGAATATCTATAACGTCGCGATCGCGGCGTTTATATTTATGCGTGGCCAAATGCCCTTACACCCGTAGTCCCCTCTATCCTACTTAATCGCGACGCGAGGATTGCAGTCTGAATAACTACCAGAGAGTGCTCGTGAAAATGAAAGGGTGTTTAATAACTATCGGTGATAAGGTCGAATATTGTTCTCGCTGGATTTCTCATCTGAGTTCAGATGAATTCCTTCGTCTCGATTTTTTCGCTTTTGGGTGATTTTAAGCTGCTTTAAAATACATAATATTTCACTACATTGAGAATTTATAATGAAATTATTAAATTATTCTGGCAAATGACAATTTTTTCATTGAAATTTTTAATTCAGATGAACTATATAAAATGTTATGCAGATATATCTATACAATATTCACAGTTGATAATTAGATTCAATCAGATTAAAAATCAAGAAATACATGGATAATTTCAGAAAATAAACAAGAACAAAAAATAGACCCCGGTTCTGGGTTAGGTTAGATAGAACAGCAATAAAAATTAATAACTCAATAATATTAAATAATTTTCAGAATTGAAAATCAAAGTAGAGTAATAAACAAAAACCAAAAAGGCGACGTGTTATGTTTCAGACAACTATAGTAACTCTACTATTGAAAATAGCTAATAATTAAATATCTATTACAATCCATATCGCAGCTGCATACTTCTTCAAATTTTTCTTTCGTGTTCTTTAAAATATATAAAATTCCAGAAAAATATACGAGTACTGATTAATATTTATTTCTTTATATTATTAAATATGGAATAATGATTTTTTCTTGGCGCTAACATGGCTGAGTAGCAAAAAAATATCTAAATGCATTTCATGATATTTATTCGACTATATGGCATTTTTAAAAGGAACTGAATAGGCGACAACATTTCAAATGAACCTATAAAATGAATGAAAATCTATGAAAATTTATTTTAAAGTTTCCACTATTACCTTTAAAAGGTCCAAATAACACCTGAAATTATCATTAAATTCTTTCCAGTGTTCCAGATTGATATGAACCTTCTGATTTTCACTGAGAAGTTTTGAAAGCTAAGTTTTTTTCGAAAAAATAACAGACATCTTCGGAGAAAAAAATGAAAATTTATAGAGGGTAAAATTTTAAAATTTTCGAAAAGAAATCGAAATAATCGGTCCACTTCGGCAACGTCTTGGTTCAGACAATATAAAATTATAGATAACATTTTGGCCTGACTCCAATTAAGCTCCTTGTAGCGCCAAGCGAAGCTACTGTTCCTACTAGAAGAAGTTGTGTCTGAAGGAATTTTCTTACAGAAGAATATTGAAATTGTCCTCCAGCATTTTGTACTGCTATCACACACTTAGGAGTAGCATTAAATGAAAAAATGAATTCGTACCCATTGTTGGGAGATGAAGTACAGCTATTGGTGTAATCAGCCAATCTCTGTAAGAATTTTCCCTCAGGTTGTTCTGTATAAAATGAGTTCAATCCTGTTACCAAGACTTGTTCTTATACTTATATAAGCGTCCAGGTTCCCTTTATATTCGAATTCTCTCGAATCAGGATAGAAACTGAATCATGACAACATCGAAGAGACCTGGAACCCATCTCTCTTGAACCCACTCATTTCTTGAGTGTAAAGTTTCAGTCAAGGCGCTCTAAACGGCCATCTGGAACGGAGATCTCCTTGTTACCGATTTCTCATAATTGGGTCTGAAATTTATCAATAATATACTCGAGACAGCATTTGTACCGATTGAGATACAGTGGTAATCTTTTCTTGTAAAATAAAGCAAATTAATTCGCAAGTTTTCACATAGAGATGTTTACATTTGTCACTATTGAGATCCCAAAAGCCTCTCCAGTTACCGCCCAATAGCTATATAACCGAACATAAGTAAAATATAGGAGCATGTCATTCTCATCAGAATGGTTAACTACTTGGATACTTTTGCTCTGCTAAGAACTTCTCAGTATGGATTTAGAAAACACAAATCCACAGTTGATGCAATATACTCGGCAATAAATAGAATAGTTACCTCTTTGAATGATGGGAAATGTACACTTGCTATGTTCTTGGATCTGAGCAAGGCCTTTGAAAGTGTCAACCATAAAGGGCTCTTAGAGAAACTGAAAAGATGTGGTTTTCTTGGGGTAGCTCTGGGACTTATAAGATCATACCTCTCAGAGCGCAAACAGATATTGAAGGTGAAGTAATTAAATCAGAGAATGCTAGGGTGTGTAGGGGGTAAATCAGGGTTCCGTACTGGGTCCTCTACTATACATTCTTTATACTAATGATATACCTGAAGAACTCCAGGATAACATACATCAATACGCTGATGATACCTCACTTGTGTTGCCTGAGCATAGCCTCGAAACCATGAATGAAAAAACTGTCGATGCTTTCCACACAATAGAAAATGATTTCACCCAAAACTATCTCAAACTGAACACAGCGAAAATTCAGATAATTTGTTTTGGACAAAGAAGATCATCTGAACAGCTAAGTATTGAATATAATATAGATGAGACACTAAAAACTGAAGACACAGTTACTTTCTTGGGACTTAGGATTGATTCGAGGCTAGACTGGATATGCCAGGTTGAACATGTCATTGGAAACATAAGCAGAGCATGTTATACGTTGAAGATGCTATCAAAGATAGTAAATAAAAAGGCAGCACTATTATCTTACCATGCAAATGTGGAATCTTACCTCAGATATGGTGTTATTTTTGGGGGGAACTCAATCATGAGTGAGAGAGCCTTCATACTTCAAAAACGTTGCATCAGAAACCTGTATGGATTGAACATGAGGGAGAGTTGTAAACCCTTTTTCATTTCTGGGCGAATACTTACTCTTCCGAGCCTTTTTATTTCAGAATGCTGTTTATATGTAAAAAGAACATCAACTCATTTCACTCTTGTGGTACAGAACATAATTATCCCACAAGGCACAGAGACAACCTTATTACTTTTAGGCACAACTATACATATTTGCTGAAAAAATAATATTTATCTCGATTCAACTCTATAAGAGAATACCCTTAGATACACGATCCTTGCCAATTATGGTACTCAAACGAAGACTGAAGAACTGCCTACTAGAAAGAGCATACTATGATGTCCAGAATTTTTTCGACGATGATTTTGTGTAGAAATCATTGTCGTATTTTGTTTTGTACAATATTTCAATTATATTTATGTTACATGTTTTTTTATATTGAGATGCTTCACTGTTCTGATATTCTTAACTATTAATGCAATTAATGTAATTTGATATGTTGTACACCTATGTGTACCATACTGAACTAATAAAATTTTTATCTATCTATCTATTGGTACAATATTTGTCACTTAAGAGATTACAAAAAGTATACATACATCAGAGAATGAAAAACTGTAAATTGATGTAAGAAACCCTTCAACATCAAAAACTGCTCTTTCTATCAATAACGCTTTCACCACTCTTTTAAAGCCTTTTGAAAGAAGTCTCTGATCTGGTCGGTTATCTTGTCAAAAAATTTATCCGACATATATATTAGGTCCTGTTGTGACATAGTAAACCTGCTAAATCAGGCCTGTACTGATTTCTACCCTTTGTGCGATAATTATGATAGTCACTGCCTTTGGCATAGCCATCCCTGTTCTCACGAGCGTAGAGCAGTGACTCAAAAATATAAATACTAGGAATGGTGAAGATCATAAATTTACGAAATGCGGGCTAACTACAATTCCTATAACCCTGACCAGTTATAAGTATCACCGCCCCCTTTCCATGGCGAAAATCCAATGTCGAGAAGAACAGTTACGCCAATATTCCGCATCTCAACAATATTCAACCAGTGAGGAATAAACCGCCCTCAGTATTGCACCCGACCATTAATTCCTCATTGACCTAATCAGAAATACACCTCCGAGCAATCTCGCAGCAAGCTGATCGGCACAGACATCCCACCGGAGATAAGTTCCTCATCATCAACTCTCCTGAGAGAAAATAAACGGCTCCTCAGTCTATATTTCATTAGCTATGAGCATATTCGACTTGAATTTGTCTGAAGCCCTCACTTTGTCGATGACTTACTCACTAAGCACAGTATCTAAGTTTAAGGAAGCCCCTGATATTGAAGCATCAGCTGCAAAGTGCATTGTAGCTAAAAAAATTTGGAAAATCGTTCAATGAGTCAAAAAACAATGGTCCTAGCACGGAGCCTTGCGAGAGACACAGAGAGATCAGCCGCCATTATGAGGAACTGTCTGACATCGAATTGCGAGGTATGAATCAATGAGAGTAAAACTAACTCTGGGATAACTATACCCTCACCCTACAGTATAGAGATTGCGGTACAGTCGAATGCTTTTGTCAGGTCCAGGAACAATGAAAATGGCAGCTAGCCCCCCTCAAAACACTTCAAGGTCCGATTAACAAAGCCCAGAATGGCATCCACTGCATGTTTTTCCGTACTGAAACCAAATTGGGCTTCAAAACAGTAAACTAACTGAAAACGCACTAGCTTCCACAATACTTTCGACAAGATGAGAATCAGGGATAACGGTGTATAGTTGTCAACATGTGATAGTAGCATTGGTCTTGGGCGAAAATGGTAATCTTGGAGCAACCTATATGGTGTTCTCTCGAGCTATAATTTTCATTGAAATATATATATAAACAGCTCTACAGGCCAAGTAGGCCCATGGCTTCATTACACGTTCTTCTCCATTTCATTTTATTCATAACTGCTCCCTTCCAGTCCTTCACTCCTAGCTCTTCAATATCTTTCTCCACCATCTTGATCCATTCTGTGCGTCTTCCCCTGCCTCTTCTTCCCGTTATTCCCCTTGTCAAAACTTGTCTTGTTGTTCTATCGTCTCCCAGTCGGAAAACATGGCCAAGCTATCTCATTCTTTGTGCTCTAGCCACATTTGTTATTGAGGGTTGTCCATACAATTCTTGAAGCTCGGCGTTCGTTCTCCTTTCTCAACGATTTTCTACCTTTTTTCCACCATATATTCTTTTGAGTATTCTTCTCTCGAAAACTTCTAATGTATATTTTTCCCTCTGATTCAACTTCCACAGTTCGCAACCGTATGTTACCACAGGCCTGATCTTCTGATAAATTTTCTTCTTCGCGTTGAACGCGAAGCGTAAATAGTTGAACTGTTCTACCTTTTCAAAGCAGTATGTCCTATCTTTACTAATTATTTGCAGATTTGAGTGCCTTTCATTTTCTTGCTGTCCTACTATCATATACCTGGTTTTATTTTCATTTATCATTAAACCCTTTCTTCTTGCAGCGGTTTCTGACTTCCTGAATTAATTCACCAAATGTTCTCTTGTTCTGGTCACAATAACTATGTCGTCTGCATACGCTAAAACTTGTGTCTTTTGACTGTATATTGTACCTTTGCTAGCTATACTGCTCTCTACAATACGACAATAATAAATTGATAACACATGGACTTCTTTCTAGAATCCTAGATCATCAATGACCCTTAACATGTCTTATCTGCTCAAATGTCAACTTAACATAATTGTTTAACCAAAATAGAATGTTTTCCTCGTTTGATAACGTATTGATGCGAGTGTTTCATAATCCATATCCATATTTATTGTCTATACCATGATATATGGATGTTGAGGTATCTCATAGCATTTCTTGACCATCCTTTAGCACAGAAACTATGCCAGATAAAACAATTTAATAAAAAACAAGCACGGCATCGAAAAAAACCGTTTCTCTTTCTCTACATATAACCGAAAAACTCCACAAAACGTTCGAAACATATGTTTCTTCTAAAATATTCGATTTTATGACGCTAAATGGAAATTCAAGAGTGAAAAATAACTAACATATAGTAGTGATAGTTGATGCACTAGCAATTTGTGGATACAAAATAGATCAAACGTGAATCTAAAGTTCAGAATTGTTTTTCCTATAATTCTTTCTGTGCAGCGAAGCTTAAAAAGTCGTTAACTCTGGCAGAAACGAATGTTATAATTAACTACCATCTACTCGCATATCAAATGATTTTCAAGCCTACACAGTCATTAATGATGAATGCAAGTTGTAAATTCTACCACATTTTGCAGCCACAAAAACTTAACGCAACCTCTCTTAACTGGCTACATAATATGATAACAAGCCCATTACACTCACCCCCATGAATTTGCGTTTACCGCCTCTATGTCTGAGCACCATTCAGTGATAATAAATTTACCAATAAATTAATACCGAGTCCAATTAATTGATTCTTCGTGCCTTGAATCAGAGGAAATCGAGAAATTTTTAACAATTATTAGCGGATTTATCGCCAACTCAAACCTGCAATTGGAGAAATTACGGCTTACGAGTGGTAATTGGGTGCCATTTTCGAAGCGACCATGATTGAAATGTGCAGTTGATTGTTGAAAACATGTATGCAAACGACGGTATGATTAAAAGAAGTTCGATTATGTGTTTCCGCATAAGTCGTCATTACCTCATATTGAAAATATTCCAGAAAAATCAAATAAACTTTAATTGTAGAAGTGCATCGTCTAAAAGAAAAGATTGATAAACAACGTTTGAATATATTTTGCATTCATTTGATCATTCCGACTTCGATAAACCTGTCAATTTGATGAAGTTCACCTTCAAATATTCGAATTAGATATCGGAATTTGACATTGTCCTTTCTATTTGCATGTTAATCTCGTCATTTTTTGGTTAGCCTTCACAAAATTTTTTCTTTCGAGAGCTAGATAGTGGGACTATCGACCTCTTTCAGTGGAATCAGCATATAATTTAGGAGTGATTTCGTTTGGATGTAGAAGGGAAGAATAAGCCGTTTCAAACTGGTAGTTCAGAAGATTATCTCTGTGGGAAGTTTTAATGATGGGAAATGTACACTTGCTATGTTCTTGGATCTGAGCAAGGCCTTTGAAAGTGTCAACCATAAAAGGCTCTTAGAGAAACTAGAAAGTAACGGTTTTCGTGGGGTAGCTCTGGGACTTATTAGATCATACCCTTTCTGACCGCAAACAGTATGTGGCCGAAACAGATATTGAAGGTGAAGTAATTGAATCAGTAATTGAATGATAGGGTGTGTAGGGGGTACCTCAGGGTTCCATACTGGGGCCTCTTCTAAGCATACTTTATACTAATGATCTACCTGAAGAACTCCAGGATTACATACAACAATACGCTGATGATACTTCACTTGTGTTGTCTGAGCATAGCATCAAAGCCCTCACGGAAAAAACTGTTGATGCTCTCCATACAATTGAAAATTACTTCACCCAAAACCATCTCAAACTGAACACAGCGAAAACTCAGATAATTTGTTTTGGACATGGGAGAGCATCTGAACAGCTCAGCATTGAATATAATATAGATGAGACACTAAAAACTGAAAACACAGTTACTTTCTTGGGAGTTTGGATTGATTCGAGACTAGACTGGACATGCCAGGTTGAACATGTCATTGGAAACATAAGCAGAGCATGTTATACGTGGAAGATGCTATCAAACATAGTAAATAATAGGGCAGCATTATTATCTGACCATGAGAATGTGGAATCTTATCTCAGATATGGTGTTATTTTTGGGGGGAACTCAATTCAGAATGCTGCTTATATGTAAAAAAGAACATCAACTCATTTCATACTTGTAGTACAGAACATAATTATCCCATAAAGCACAGATTTGGTTGTTAAAAACTTGTATGCAAACGACGTTATGATTAAAGGAAGTTCGGTTCTGCGTTTCCGCATAAGTCGTCATTACCTTATACTGAAAATATTCCAGAAAAATCAAATAAACTCTAATTGTAGAAGTGCATCGTCTAAAAGAAAAGATTGATAAACAACGTTTAAATATATGTTGCATTCATTTGATTATTCCGACTTCGATAAACCTGCCAATTTGATAAAGTTCACCTTCAAATATTCGAATTAGATATCGGAATTTGACATTGTCCTTTCTATTTGCATGTTAATCTCATCATTTTTTGGTTAGCCTTTACAAATTTTTTTCTTTCGAGAGCTAGATAGTGGGACTATCGACCTCTTTCAATGGAATCAGCATATAATTTAGGAGTGATTTCGTTTGGATGTAGAAGGGAAGTATACCTAATAGCTAATCATGATGATAATAAGAAATTAAACTATGTATTATACTTTCACAAGAGATTTATTGAAAAACAAGATTGCGATTTCGGTCTCTCGACCATCTTCAGCTGACAAGTACTGAACTAAAGTTGAAAATTCATACATACACAAACAGGTAGAAACAAAATTAATAAGCATGGAAACAAGAGGTAATAAACGAATTATGATAAGAGCAGGTATTATAAAGATATCAAATATAGACGAATAAGCCATGTCAAACTGGTAGTTCAGAAGATTATCTCTGTGGGAAGTTTGAATGATGGGAAATGTACACTTGCTATGTTCTTGGATCTGAGCAAGGCCTTTGAGAGTGTCAACCATAAAAGGCTCTTAGAGAAACTAAAAAGTAACGGTTTTCGTTGGGTAGCTCTGGGACTTATTAGATCATACCCTTTCTAACCGCAAACAGTATGTGGCCGAAACAGATATTGAAGGTGAAGTAATTGAATCAGAGAATGCTAGGGTGTGTAGGGGGTACCTCAGGGTTCCATACTGGGGCCTCTTCTAAGCATACTTTATACTAATGATCTACCTGAAGAACTCCAGGATAACATACAACAATACGCTGATGTGTCCGAGCACGCTTGTGTTGTCCGAGCATAGCATCAAAGCCCTCACGGAAGAAACTGTCGATGCTCTCCACACAATTGAAAATTACTTCACCCAAAACCATCTCAAACTGAACACAGCGAAAACTCAGATAATTTGTTTTGAACATGGAAGAGCATCTGAACAGCTCAGCATTGAATATAATATAGATGAGACACTAAAAACTGAAGACACAGTTACTTTCTTGGGAGTTTGGATTGATTCGAGACTAGACTGGACATGCCAGGTTGAACATGTCATTGGAAACATAAGCAGAGCATGTTATACGTTGAAGATGCTATCAAACATAGTAAATAATAGGGCAGCATTATTATCTGACCATGAGAATGTGGAATCTTACCTCAGATATGGTGTTATTTTTTGGGGGAACTCAATCATGAGCGAAAGATCCTTCATACTTCAAAAACGTTGCATCAGAAACCTGTATGGATTGAGCATGAGGGAGAGTTGTAAACCCTTTTTTATTTCTGGGGGAATACTTACTTTTCCGAGCCTTTTTATTTCAGAATGCTGCTTATATGTAAAAAAGAACATCAACTCATCTCATACTTGTGGTACAGAACATAATTATCCCATAAAGCACAGATTTGGTTGTTGAAAACTTGTATGCAAACGACGTTATGATTAAAGGAAGTTCGGTTCTGCGTTTCCGCATAAGTCGTCATTACCTTATACTGAAAATATTCCAGAAAAATCAAATAAACTCTAATTGTAGAAGTGCATCGTCTAAAAGAAAAGATTGATAAACAACGTTTAAATATATTTTGCATTCATTTGATTATTCCGACTTCGATAAACCTGCCAATTTGATAAAGTTCACCTTCAAATATTCGAATTAGATATCGGAATTTGACATTGTCCTTTCTATTTGCATGTTAATCTCATCATTTTTTGGTTAGCCTTTACAAAATGTTTTCTTTCGAGAGCTAGATAGTGGGACTATCGACCTCTTTCAGTGGAATCAGCTTATAATTTAGGAGTGATTTCGTTTGGATGTAGAAGGGAAGTATACCTAATAGCTAATCATGATGATAATAAGACATTAAACTATGTATTATACTTTCACAAGAGATTTATTGAAAAACAAGATTGCAATTTCAGTCTCTCGACCATCTTCAGCTGACAAGTACTGAACTAAAGTTGAAAATTCATACATACACAAACAGGTAGATACAAAATTAATAAGCATGGAAACAAGAGGTAATAAACGAATTATGATAAAAGCAGGTATTATTCAAAGATATCAAATATAGACGAATAAGCCGTGTCAAACTGGTAGTTCAGAAGATTATCTCTGTGGGAAGTTTGAATGATGGAAAATGTACACTTGCTATGTTCTTGGATCTGAGCAAGGCCTTTGAAAGTGTCAACCATAAAAGGCTCTTAGAGAAACTAGAAAGTAACGGTTTTCGTGGGGTAGCTCTGGAACTTATATGCAAACGACGTTATGATTAAAGGAAGTTCGGTTCTGTGTTTCCGCATAAGTCGTCATTACCTTATACTGAAAATATTCCAGAAAAATCAAATAAACTCTAATTGTAGAAGTGCATCGTCTAAAAGAAAAGATTGATAAACAACGTTTAAATAAATATATTTTGCATTCATTTGATTATTCCGACTTCGATAAACCTGCCAATTTGATAAAGTTCACCTTTTGAATTAGATATCGGAATTTGACATTGTCTTTTCTATTTGCATGTGATACTCATCATTTTTTGGTTAGCCTTTACAAATTTTTTTTCTTTCGAGAGCTGGATAGTGGGACTATCGACCTCTTTCAGTGGAATCAGCATGTAATTCAGGAGTGATTTCGTTTGGATGTAGAAGGGAAATATACCTAATAGTTAATCATGATGACAATAAGAAATTAAACTATGTATTATACTTTCACAAGAGATTTATTGAAAAACAAGATTGCAATTTCGGTCTCTCGACCATCTTCAGCTGACAAGTACTGAACTAAAGTTGAAAATACATACATACACAGACAAGTAGATACAAAATTAATAAGGATGGAAACGAGAGGTAATAAACGAATTATGATAAAAGCAGGTATTATTCAAAGATATCAAATATAGACGACAATTCCACTCATGTGTCAAAATGTTCAAACTTTTGACACATGAGTGAAATTGTCGTCTATATTTGATATCTCGAATTTCTGTGTTCTTAAAAAAAATGTCGTTTAAGAACACAGAAATTCGAAAATAAAACGAAATGAGACACTTTTGTCACTTTTCCACAATTTATTCAATAATCACGACCGGTTTCGACCCTACGGTCATGTTCAAGTGAATAACAATATAATACATGAGTAGGCAAGTACAAGTACAGAATGCAATTTATCTTAAATATTGAGTAGTAGGGATCCAGTTGGCTAGTTGGCTGTTGAGGATAGTACATTGTGGGTTTTTACATAGTTTTTTAATCTCCAAACTTTCCATCAAATGCATCTCTCTCCCTTTGTTACAATTATGAAGGATTTTAAGATTGTTCAATGATATCGAGTGGTTAGTAGATTTTATGTGTTCAAATATTGGCGAATTTTTATCTGAGGAAATATGTTCCTCGAATCTAGCTTCAAAACTTCTCCCTGTTTGTCTGACATAGGCTACCAGACATTCATTGCATTTTATTTGATAAATTCCTGATTGCTTGAATTTATCGTTCTTTTGTTTGGCATTGAATAATAATCTGCTTAATTAAATTGGGGCTGCTTGAGCATGAAGTAGTTATGTTCAATTTAGAAAAGTAGTTACTGATTTTGTTAGAGAGAGTTTTTCTGGGGTTTCTACGATGCTATATAGTAATTGGGAGGTAACAGGTTGTTCTTTGAGTTTATTGATTGTATTTAGAAAATTTTGTAGTATGTTGATATTCGAGGCAATTTTTCTGATGATATTGAGTTCAGTTTGAAAATTTTCATTCGAAAGGGGAACAGAGTAAGCTCTATGAATCATGGAGTTACATGGAGCTAGTTTGTGACTTAATGGACTGAACGAGTCCATTGGACTGTGAATGTTTCCTTTCTGTAAATTTTATAAGTGAGTTGGTTATTTGAATTTGTACTGGTTAAGTCGAGGAAATTAATTGAGTTATTATTTTCTAATTCAGAAGTGAAGGTGATGCGGCAATGTATTTTATTCAGGAAAGTAAAAAATTGCTGAATTTGTCTGTTTGAACCACGAAAACCAACTAAAATGTCATCTACATATCTGTACCAGAAAATAACGTGTTTTTTAGCGACATCTGTGTTTAATATTGAGTTATTCTCTAAATTAATCATGAAAATGTTAGCTAATAGAGGGCTAAGAGGTGAACCCATTGGAAGCCCTGAATTTTGTTTGAAGAATTTAGATTTAAATTGAAAGTAACTTTGAGATAGGCATATTTGAAGAAGATTGCTAAAATCATAAGTGATATATGGCGGTGTGTTAGACTCGGATAAGATATCTGTAACAAGGGGAAGACACTCATTCGGTGGAATGTTCGGGTACATGACATCGAAAGAGACTAATTTAATATCTTGGGAGTTTGTTAGATTTGAAAGTTTATGTATGAGATCTACAGAATTAGAGATAGTGTATTGTGCTTGAAAATTCGAGAGGTCTAGAAAAGGTTGATTCAAGAATTTTGCTCATTTACCTGATGGTGTGTTTATATATAACAATACAGGTCTTGCAGATTTTTCTTCCTTATGTAGTTTAATCAATCCGTACATTTTTAGAGCTTGCACATTCATTGGAATCAGTTTCCTCTTCTCCCATTCTGTGTGTGCTAGGTTTTCTGACAAACTTAGCTCTTCTTTGATTTCTTTTGTGAAGAGTTTGGTTGGATCTTTTGGTATTTCGGTGATATCCATTGTTTTAAGTACATGACAAGTAGTGAAAAAAGTGTCTCATTTCGTTTTACTTTAAAAATGAATTTCCTTAAAATAAATAAATCATCAATACTATCAACAGAAATTCGAGTTTGATATCGGATCAATAGCATGGATACAAGAAGGAAGGTAGGATATCAGTGGATAAATTTGCCCATAGCAACGCAACATTCACAACAAATAGCACGGTCATAGCTATCAAGAACAGCCATTTTAGTACCTGTTGTAAAGTTTCTGTCGATATAAATTAAAATGTCTCATTCTGGAAGCACCAGTAAAGCAAAAATAAATAGTTCTATACAGAATTCTATCCCCAAAAATACAAGAAAAACGCACAGCTCGATTTGGAATCAATTCAGTATGTTCTGCAAGGAACGAACGTTCGATTTGTATATACAGCATTCTATTGAAGATACTGCAGAAATTCTTATGGATTGGGGTTTCAATATGAAACAAATGAATGGACAAGATTACAAAAAATACGTTGTCAAAACAATGTGGAACACAACTGCGGAAATGATGCAGAATATGTATTTCGAAAAATTCAACATGAGTTTCAACCCTTTTACCGATTCAGCATTTAGAAAGGCTCGTAAAGCTCGCAATTCTAAAAGGAAGATGTTACAAGGGGATGTGGAAAAGCGCATAGAAAGTTCCGTTGCATTAACAAGAACTGAAATTGATAGCATGACTCTGTACTGGGACGAAAATGCCCCGATAGGTTTGTTGAAAAAATTTTTCCATATTGTTGGTTATGAATTAGCATGGCGTGGCGGTGAAGCAGCAAATTGCAAGATACACTTTTTCAAAGAGGAAAAATTTAATAACGAAGAAGTGACTGGTCGTATTGAATATAACCCAGTATTCTCTAAAACTTTCCAAGGCGGCTCAAAAAAATGCTGTGATAGTAAATGGCTAGTAAAAAATAAGGAAACCCAGATTTATGTCCTGTGAGGTTGTTTCATAAGATATTGTCGAAAAGACCCGATCATATTACAAGTGATAGATAATTTCTGGCTCCCAATCAATTTTGAAAAAACAATACTTCTAGGGGTTGGTACAAAAATATGCCTTTGGGAATAAATGGACAAAAATTTCAGCAGAGAAAGTTGGACTGGATACGAAAAATAAAAAGATCACAAATCATTCTCATAGATCCAGTGCTGTTTCGAACCTATCTGAGGCAGGTGCATTGAACAAGAATTGATCAAACTAACCGGACACTCTACGGCAAGCTCTATTAAGACCTACCTGCAACTGAATAGTGAGCATCATTTGAATATTGTTTCAAATCCTCGAAAAACTTCTGCGAATGCTGAATCTTCCATAATTCCTCAGACATCGTCCCATATAGAATCGACCCGGAGTGTAAAAATTGTAATAAGAATTGCATTTTCAGTAACTACTCATTCCAATAATAACTAAACATGTTTGTAATGAATGCTTTATGATTTTCTCGTTGAGTTTGTGTGCATTTCTCAATAAAGTTCATTTTATACGTTTTGTCATTCGCGGAATTTTCTCAGCAAATACCACCCGAGCTCAGATTTGGCAGGATATTTTTCTAAGCTCGTTTTCTCATACTTACTTTTCGGTAATTCAACTCGACCTGCTCGACAAAATCTTGTCGCCCAGTTCTCGTTGAATTGCCTGCACGTAAGTATTCGAAAACGAGCATAGAAAAATATCTGGCCAAATCTGAGCTCTTGTGGTATTACTTACAAATAAGCCGGGCCAAACTGGTAGTTCAGAAGATTTTCTCTGTGGGAAGTTTGTTTTTGAAAATTTCGATGGATTCTAAGAAATTTAACTGTCTTCCTTTAGGTATTCTGTGAATAATTTGAAGTTGATCTATGCGTGGAAAATGATGACCATTTTCGATACAATGTGAGGCGAAAGAAGGTTCGTCGGTTCTCTGGTTATTGTAATCTGATGGATGCTCTTTGTATCTAGTTTTGAATGAACGACCACTCTGACCTATATAGACGCCTTCACAATCCATACTTGTAAACTTCTAAACTTCAGTATTGTGAAATCTATCAGTTTTATCCCTACTATTGAAAAATTCTCAGGGGGTTTCAATGTGGGTTTAGAAAACTACATTTTTATGCTGTTTTGAAATGACATTTGCAATATTTTCGATGATAGGGCCAAAATATGTTAATGAAATGTATTTATCTCTGTTAGTTGATTCTATTCATGGCTAATTATTATGATATACAGGGTGCTTCAACGAAAATTGAACAGAGGCTAAATCTACCAAGATATTCATTTCTGATCAAAACGCTAAAAAAAGTCAATTTTTGTTTCAAGGGGGACATCTTTTGGGGTACTCCCCTAAGCGGGAGTTGCAATCCTTGAACATTTTGAATAGGGAAGATGGGTCGAGTGATGGATCAAAAGAAAGGTGGTATCTTTGTCTACATTGCCTTGAACGAATGTCCATTTTCAATTGAAAACTGTAATGATACAGGGTGAGCAACTGAAAGAATGGGAAGACTATTTTCCTGAGCTATTCAAATTTCAGTGAAGTAATATGGAACAGATCCATGCTGATCAATGGCAGTCATCATCAAGTACCATCCTCATCTCGAATTTCAACCCCTGGAGCAGGGGTGACAACCCTTGGAAATTTGGAAGAGGGTAGATGGGTCGAGTGATAAATCGAAAGAAAGGTATTATCTTGGTCTGCATTCCCGTGAACGAATTTTCATTTTTGATTGAAAACTGTAGAAGATACAGAGTGAGCTACTGAAAAATAGAGGAGACTATCTATCGCCCTGAGCTATTCAAGTATTAGTGCAAAAAAATGGAACAGATTCATTCCAGATCAAAGGCTGTCATATTTGATCTAAATGAATCTATTCCAGTTTTTCGCACTGATACTCCAATAAGTCTTGGGGCGATAGTCTTCTCTATTTTCCAGTGGCTCACTCTGTACCTTCTACAGTTTTCAATCAAAAATGAAAATTCTTTCACGGGAATGCAGACAAAGATAATACCTTTCTTTCGAGTTATCACTCGACCCTCTTCCAAATTTTCAAGGGTTGTCACCCCTGCTCCAGAGGTTGAAATTCGAGATGAGGATGGTACTTGATGATGACTGCCATAGATCATCATGGATCTGTTCCATATTACCTCATCTATCTTTCAGTTGCTCACCTGTATCTTTTACAGTTTACAATTAAAAATGGAAATTCGTTCAAGGCAATGTAGACAGAGATACCACCTTTCTTTCACTCGACCCATCTTCCCTATTTAAAATGTTGATTGCAACCCCCGCTTAGGGGGTTGATATTTCAGGCAAGTATTGTACCCCAAAAGATGTCCCCCTTGAAACAAAAATTGACCTATTTTTGCGTTTTGATCAGAAATTAATATCTTGGTAGATATAGCCTCTGTTCAGTTTTCGTTGAAGCACCCTGTATAGCTATCAGATGCTTATGTGAAATGTGATTCATCTTCCTCATAAATTTAAAAATATCGAAGGTAGAGAATACATGGTTTCATAAAAGAAAGAATAAAGGCTTATAAAAATAATGCTTTATCCAGGATGGTTTACATTGAAATTGTTTCGAATCACTTCAGTGTTAAGTTGTAATATTGTATTTTAGCTCATTCAAAATTTCAAAATAGAATATAATGATCAATAAATACCTCTAGACGTGTTTTTTTTTCTGAACCTCCAATTGGAAAAATATTATAATCATGAATAAATTAAGGATTGGGACGAGATAAACTTATAGATTATACACCTGAAATTCACTTGGCTCTAGATGGGAAATTTCCAAATCATTTTACCTTAGTCCTGGGCCGAGATCGGCACCACGTTAACTTTTCTTACTACCCATTATATGCTATTTCGTCTACCTAGAGAAACCCAATATTGAATATATTAAACTTATACATCATCTCAGCTAATTATTGGATAAATATTCATTACTAGCTATTTTTGTTCTCTATCTAAATTCACTCTCATAAATACCAGACTTCGTATAAATTTGAAAAAACCTCTTTACTCTCATATCCATTTACAGCTACTGTATCTTCTTATTTTGATTCTCGTTTCTTGAATTACTAGCATCATTGTAACGGTGCTTCTACTCCGTGTAGAAATCTTGTAAACGTCAATTAATATCCTGTATTTGACGTCTTCAGGAAACACTTACACATTACAGTCTGATTGGGTTCAGATTGACAGGAACGATGGTAGAGATGCTTAAATCATTAATCAAAAGTAATCAGATATGTATGTATTTGTCGATTCTCATTGAGTTACAGCAGCAAATGAAACGTCAAAGGAAATAGTTAATACGATCGACCTTTTTATTTGAGATGCAAGTAACAATCATTTAGCACGTCAATCATAAGCTTGTTAGGATAACTAATGAAGCAGAAAACACTGTTATTATACTCTAGAGCCAGCCTGTATATTCCTTATTCCGTAGTGATTCGAAAAATTTGTCGAATGTTTAGAAGACATCTTGTGATGTATGTTTGAGGATTTAACAAGCAACCCACTAAGAGGGGACACTCCAACCCCTCAAAATTGAATAAAGCAAAGAGTCGAGCGATACCTCAAACTAATGCTCTTGAAAGCCTCTCCAAAACGGTCTGTGAGGAAAATAATTTAGAATATTTCGATACTCAAAAATTATTGGAAAGTGGAAAAACAAATCAATTTTTCTTTTGAAGGGAAACCTTAGGAGAGGTTCATGATTTCTACGATGGAAATGCACGAGAAACTGCTAGTGAATACCATCGGAGATTTCCACGACGACATTCTCCTGTTCGTACAGTTTTCATTTTCGGTATTTAGAAGACTGGAAAAGTGAGCCAAGACATGTACGGCCTCGTCAAGTCTACAAAAATACGAAATGAAGAGATCATTATAAATTGTGTTAAAGATCATCATTCGATAAGTATTTGGCGCACTGCGAATCAGTTACGAATGCCTCAATGTATGGTGTGGCATGTTTTGGAAACAGAGGAACTTCACCCTTAACATCGACAGAGAGTGCAAGCATTGAACACAGGGAACGAGCAGCATCGACTTCCATTGGACCGCTGGATTCTGCAGCAGCACGTTCAAGATCCAGATATCATTACCAACCTTTTTATGTTCTGATGAATCATGCTCCGCATGAGATGATATAAATAATTTCCATAATGATAATTTATGGGTGCTGCAGAATACAAATTTATCTAAGCAAAGATATTTCAAAAGGAAGTTCAGTATCAACTTTTGGGGTGGCCTCTATAATAATAGCTTTATACCCCTTCATATTTCGAATAACAGATTGAATGCTATTACTTATCGGAATTTTCTACAGGAAACGTTGTTCAATTTAATTGATATTGCGAAATTTTATTCAGAATAAGTACTATCAACATGATGGAGCACCTCCATATCACGGAAGAATAGTTGTTGAATGGCTGAATGAATATTTTCCAAATAAATGGGGGAGGTCCAATTGCTTGGTCACTACAGTCACAGAACCTCAACCCGTTAGACTTCTATGTATGCAGAGACATGAATAACTCGTCTACAGTATAGAGATAAAAAATTTCCAACAGTTACAATAACGGATAAATAATGTCGCCGAAAGAAGTAGAAGAACTAGAAATGGCAATGTCCATCATATTTTTCTGCAGTATTTTCTTGAATAAATTGTCATGACTTTGAAGCATAATGTTAACTCAAAATTATTTTTCGACCTTTTGATATAAATAATTATATCTTTTGGATTTTCAACACAGAAACACTCTAGTACAGTGAGACATAGATCATATCTGCATATGCATTCTAAATTCGAAAACTTTAAGGTTTCCAAATAATAATTATCTATATTCTGTAACTAGGTTAGAATGAAAAATTCGATACGAAGGTAAACCACAAGTATAAAAAAAGTATATATAAAGTAACAGACTGTATTTTCTCCACGACCTCAGAGTTTAAATCAAGAACAAATAAATTGAATCTGAAAAACAATAAAACAAGTTCTTTATTGAGACATTGCATTTACATTTTATTAATATTAATATAGTATTTGAACAATTTTTTAAATTAGAAATGGGTGCATTGGACACATTTTCAGTTATATTTTTCATTGCCGACTGATTATTTTAGGCAGATTGAACAGTCGTCTAACATGAAGAGCTGGAAGATGTAGAGACGAATACTGCCGAATTAGCTCCATTAATTGAGGAAACCAAATGATTTCTAATATTTATTCGATTTTGCAGAGGAGTTTCTATGTATGCTTCTGCTACTTGAGAAGATTTTTAACCTACATGCCTTCTTAGTGTTGTAATACTGCATTTACTAACGTTATCGCTAAAGTACGACAGAAACAGTGACCAGTATAGTCTTCTGGATTGTTTAGATTCAAAAATGTGAAAATTTGTTTAGGCATAATACCAAATTTATTTATTCCAATTACTTGCCGTGTACATTTATTTTTTGGAAATTAATGAAGAAAATCATCAGAGGGAGTATCAAAAGGTCGAAGAGCCCAATATTTCTTAACGATATTATAAAAATCGCCCGTGATTATAATTTCAATGTTATGAAGTTCATTCTTGCGTCAAGCCCCTGAAACACCAATGACAAAGGCGACCTACAAACATAAACTAAATTTGATTAAAATTGTTATTTGAATTATATTTCTTTAAAAAAAACGCTTTTGTCAGTTGTCCATGTTTGAAACGTGGAATACTGACAAAAATGTTCTTTCTCTTTCATATTTTGAAATGGATTCAATTCATCAATAATTTTTATCTTAATAACTGATAATATCTCATCTGGCGCACTTTCTTTATATTGTTCAATATTTTCTTCTGTAAAATCTTCGATTTCTCAGCTAAATAATCTTCAGAAGATCGTTTTAACAAAGATTTCAATGTGTTATATTTTGAAATATCGATGTCGTGTTTCACATTCATCGTTGCTTTTAGAATTGAATAAATGTTCCATAGAGTTGAGGATTTTAGTCACCGAAAAATTCAAGTAAAACATTTTCAAAATAGTTTTCCTTTCTTGTTACCAATCTCTGAACAGTGCATAAAACTTTTCGGATTTTTGTGGCAGCAGGTTCTCGATTATATTATTTGCATAATTTGTAATTTCAGGTGGAATATTTTCAAGTTCTATATCTAATACACTCGATATTTCAATCCTTATATTATTAAAATAATAACTTTTTCGAAGGTCATTATTATGATGTTAACATTTACATCTGACACTGATGCTGTTTTGAAATTCATAGTAGGGTAAAGGTGGGTAAGTTGCCGCACTTTTCGATATATTAAATTTCGTGTATTCCATATAATCAAAAAATCAGTATACAAAGAGTAACATATATTTATTAATAAAATTTAAAAACACAAGTTCGATAATAAACAAAGCCAATAAAAAAAAAATTCTTCAATAAGATATGTGGCGTCTCTCCTCTCACGTGGGGAATAGATACCCTCAAGTTAGGACACAGATGCCCCTTGCGCATATTATGAGTTTTCGTTATTTTCTTTCAAAATTCTTCGACAACATAAGTTGCATGAGTCTCCATACATTGTGTAAGTTTCATGAAGCCACTTTTTACATTTGATGCATTCCATCCAGTCATCCTATTTAGACGTTCTATTATAGCTTTCAAAACACCACAAGCATCTGTCTTCAATAGTTTTTGTTTCAACTGATTTTAGTTCTTCATCGCTTTCTGAGCAGGATTGATTTTTTTTGTCACAGAATTTTTTTTATTTTCTGTTTTTTGTTTGGCAGTTTTGATTTGCTCAAAATCTTTTTTTACTTGGCAATAACATCCGGCGAAGTTAGGTCCTGCGCTGACTAATTGCGAGCAGAAAATGTTAAAGGAATAACAGGAACCGGCCGAATTTCTTGCAAGACTTTCGAAGACGAAATGGAATCCACTTTCTCAGGCCTTTCAGCTGGATTTGGTTCGTTTTCTCTTGACGTCTCAGGTTGAGGACTACTAGCTCTATGATCATTACTTTTGTTAGACTCCGCTGCCTGATCTTCATTGACTTGTTGTTGTTTGGGATTAATTTGACCTGAAGCAGCATCAGAAATAAAAAAATAGTGTTCAGGTATAGCATTTCGATTCAAAGGATAACTACCAGCACTTCAGAATCCCATTGTGGGGTTTGTGAGAGTATCAGCTCGTGTCAGTGTTTTCCCTATAATATTTCCCGCCTGAAATCTCGATATGTTTCTTCTAAGACTATTGTTCATCCACACATTTGCTTCTTGATTATAAAATGATTCAAAAAAACTTCTGTCAAGGAGTTGCAAAGCATGGTTACAGTGACTGAGAAAACATAACAAAATTATGTCGTTTTGACCCACAGTGTCCAGTATTTCTACATCACTGGAATCGGAAGTATTTCCCCGAGCAACAATAAAACTTTGTCTTGTGGTTTTCGGGGTACAAAGTGTTCTCTTAACCAGTTTAAAAAATATCACTGTTTATAAAAGAAGACTTTTTATTCATGTAGACAGTAGAGCCAGGCGGCAATTCATCTGAAAATTCTGATCTTCTGTTTACACCTTTGAGAATGAGAACTGGAGAGAGAAATATTCCTTCTGCATTAGAACATCCGTTAAGCGGTTATATTTTCTCCCCTTTCTTCTCCTCTAAGTATGTGTACATCTTTGGTTCTTTATGTAGCGATAACTTTTCCAGGTTTATTAATCATCTGCACTCCCATTTCATCCATATTAAAAATCCTTGATGGCTGATCAATGATGTCATTTTCAACCTCTTCTCTTTTACAGTTTCTCTATCGGGAGCAAACCCAACAGATCCAAACTTCTGTATGTTAGCCACCAGTTTTCTTTCATTATCTCTGCCAAATATTCCTAAAACAGTAAGGATCACTAAATTTATTATATTTTTTAACGTAACATTTGTTGATTTACCTTCAGGTCCAAGGGAGCCTTATTTGATTTCCCGCTTTAGAGCCGGCGTCCAATAGTTCGAACTCGTGCTTTCATCATTTTTTACGGATTCAAGAGCAAATCGTAACTGCTCTTCGGACCATTGTGCCCTAGGTTTAGCAGCTGGTTTTCTAACGTATTTCCTTGGCATTAAGCGCAGCAAAATAGCAAATAGAAAAAATACGAACTATGTAATGAGGCATCTCCCCCACTAAATATTTGCGGCATCTGTACCAGACTCTAGGTATAGACGCCACATCTAAACGTTGTTACTTCCCTTGATAATTTCAGTTAACAATACGTCTAAGACCCCTAAGACAGGGGTGCTCAAGTGGTCGATCGCGAGTGCTTTTTGACTAGATCTCGAGAAGAAAAAAATTTTAATGATAAACTACAAAAATTTATTATGTAATAAAATAACCCTCTGCTACTGGAAACAAAACCGGTTTTGTGGCATTGTGTCGAGCTAATGAAGATTACCCTTCTCTTTTTTCATTCCATTGCATTATACATTAAGCTTTGTGTTCAAAAGTTTTAAACACGGAGGAAATTGTGAACATTGCAACAAAAATTGTGAATTCAATCCGTGCAAGTAGCTTTCAATGGCGGCTCTTCAAGTTGCAGTTGGAAGAGAGAACAGGAACAGAAATCATGTCTGCTATTAGAGACCTTCAATTATCTTGTCCGACTGTCGCAATGTGTATTGAAGTCATAGGTAAGGACATGGCAGCTAAACTAAAACATGATATCATGAAATGTACATACTTTTTGTAAAAAACTACAAGCTACCAATATATAAATTAGTGTGCATTACAACCGATGGAGCACCAGCAATGACTGGAAACAAAAACGGTTTTGTGACGTTGTGTCGAGCCAATGAAGATTTCCCTCCATTTTTTCATTCCATTACATTATACATCAACAAGTTTTGTGTTCAAAAGTTTAAAACATGGAGGAAATTATGGGCATTGCAACAAAAATTGTGGATTGCATCACGGCTCTTCAAGTTGCAGTTGGAAGATAGGGAGTCAGCTGAACACACTGATTTAGTTCTTCACACGGACGTCAGGTGGTTGAGTCGCGGAAAATTCCTAGAAAGGTTTCAAGAACTATTGCCCGAAATACCAGCTTTTCTAGACGAAAGAGGTGATGACACTCAGCTGTTGAAAAACGAAAAATGGCATTTTTGACTGGCATCATTATACCACTCAAAAATGCAGCATTAACTTGGATCTTCAAGGTAAATAAAAACTATTATCGAGCATTTATTGAAGCGGGTGAGGCTTTATTTGGAGAATTCAAAAATAAAACAGAAATCATGTCTACTATTAGAGAACTTCAATTATCTTGTCCGACTGTCGCAAGGCGTATTGAAGTCATGAGTCAGGACATAGCAGATAAACTAAAACATGATATCATGAAATGTACATACTTTTTGTAAAAAACTACAAGCTACCAATATATAAATTAGTGTGCATTACAACCGATGGACCACCAGCAATGACTGGAAACAAAAACGGTTTGGTGCCATTGTGTCGAGCCAATGAAGATTTCCCTCCATTTTTTCATTCCATTACATTATACATCAACAAGTTTTTTGTTAAAAAGTTTTAAACATGGAGGAAATTATGGGCATTGCAACAAAAATTGTGGATTCCATTACGGCTCTTTAAGTTGCAGTTGGAAGACAGGGAGTCAAATGAACACACTGATTGAGTTCTTCACAAGGACGTCAGGTGGTTGAGTCGCAGGAAATTTCTAGAAAGGTTTCAAGAATTATTGCTCAAAATAACAGATTTTCTAGACGAAAGAGGTGATGATACTCAGATGTTGTAAAACGAAAAATGGCTGACTGATTTGGCATTGTTGACTGACTTCACAATGCACTCAAACACCATTAACTTGGAGCTTCAAGGTAAAGGAAAAACTATTATTGAGATGATTAGCTCAGTAAACACATTCAGAAGTAAATTGCAACTTGTGATAAATCAACTGAAAAGAAAGGATCCGAAACTTTTTCGTCTTTGAAAGCATGAATTCCTCAGATGAAATATGACACGTATGAGGCTGAATTATCAAATATTTTGAAACAATTCGAAATGCGTTTTATGATTGCAGTAAACTGACAAATATAGCATCATTTATGAGTTATCCTTTTTCATGTAAAAACATTGAGGAATTAGCTACTGAAATAGCAAGTCAGTTTAATATCAACTCATGTTCTGTTGAACTAAGTTGGTGCAGATATATCTCAGAGCTACAGCATCTCATACAAATTTCTGGTGTTTTATATTTGAAGATAAATATCCGAATCTAAGGCAAATCGCCCTTCAACTGACGGCAATGTTTGGGTCAACTTACTTGTGCGAGTCTGCATTTTCTGAAAAAAAGACAATTAAGTCAAAATATCGCAATCGACTAACTGACGATCATATGTCATCATGCTTGCGATTAGCACTCAGTGGTTACGTACCATCTTATGGAAAGTATGCTGAGGACATGAAGTACCACGCTTCAACATCCAAAGTCACTCCTTAGTTAAGTTTAACATCTTATGTAACTCTTTTGTTTTGTAACAACCAATAAACTCGCAATTTTGAATAACTATGAGTTTCTTCATTCATATGATAGAGAAGAGCTTAACTAAACCTAACGCAAACTTTGACTAAATAATGTATATTGCACGGAAAACTAATATCCATATATGCTACGGTACACCCTACCTAGGTAGTTAGGTAGGTAGGGTGTATCGTGTATGTACGAAAACCCCGCATCACACATACTTGCAGCCTCTCAGAGTCGATCGTAAGTAGTTCAAAAATATTGAGGTAAATCGTCAGCAATTCAAGTTTGAGCACCCCTGCTCTAAGACATCCTACAAATACACCTAGCACTAAAGTAATTCGAGAAAATTGCCTCGACGACCGTAAACATTAGCTCAAAAATTTGTGATTCATCTACGATATACAACGCATCGCCGCACAGCTTTGCACTTCTTATTTGTGTCGTTTCCGCTTCGTTTTGATAAGAGGAGCGATGCATTTGGTATTATGCAACCTAAAAATATTGGCTGTGGGGCATCTCTCCCCGCACGGCATCTATCCCACTTTCAACCTAATCGAGTCAGAGTCAAGTGTCTTAGTATAAATATTCAAACTCAAGAGTAAGAATGTTTAAATTCTATTATTAAGGATGATTTCAGAATTATTACATTCAGTGATGGTCGTGAAGAAAAAGATATTCTAACATTTATCAATCAAAAGTAACTGAACATTTTTGATAATCATTCAGATATAGTTACGAATGTCACCTTGTATACAACAAAATTAATTCCATTCCTGGTAACACAACAGAATCGCGTTCGTTTCTTGAAAATTATGTTTTCAGGACTCGTGAGGATCAAATTTTCGAAGCTGAATATCTCCGAATTTGAAAAGATTAGGACCATGTTCACACTAATTAGTGTTGGAATTTCTTCAGGAACCACCTCTCAAATTTTGTCATAGATTTTGCGGGACACTCTGTATATCCTTATAGTTAAGAGAATTCCTTCGACGTTGTGAAATCCCTTAACAAATATCTTTATATTTAACTCTAATAAGCTTCATTTATCACTAGTAAGTTGAATGATTATGAATTTGTTCGAACATCATGACTCTTCTTATAAACAATAACATAATCGTTGTTTCATTCTTCGTTTTCTCTAACGAGCTTCATTCTCAGAATAAATTTTCCTGATAAAACAGCAAACATTATCTGAGATTCGAGCCAATTTTCTTCGGTCTTTCGTGTAACTAATTATAGAAGAACAAAATAGGAAACGAAATCTCGGTAATGGCAAGACAACGTATTATTTCCCGGTTAGAATTGGAGGAAAGCAAAAAAAATCGCTGCAAATAATCCAAATGGTACATAATTTTCTTATAATGGCTGTGGTCTGCGCTACGATGAAAATGCTACCTTCCCGTACTTTAATTAAAACTTGTAGAACCGGGTTATCACTGTTTCTAGGTATTTATTACCTTGTTGACTGATATCACTTATAGACTATCGTTTGTGGATACTGGGATTCGAATCATTCGTATCAATAAATGTGAAGTATTAAATGATTTCTAAATTATCCAATAATACTCGAGTCTATTTCCAAAGTTCTAAACTTGATAAATCTTCTCAAATACGTAAAAATTCATTTGAATTACGTTTACAAAATGTGATCCAATATATATATATATATATATATATATATATATATATATATATATATATATATATATATATATATATATATATATATATATATATATATATATATATATATATATATATATATATATATATATATATATATATATATATATATATTTTGAAAAGAGAGGATTTACAAAATTTTGAATAATTGTATTTACAATAAATGCTTATATCTATAATTTTGGTGTGTGTTAGAAACAACACAAGTGTGAGCTCAGGAAATGTAACAGGGGTACCATACTATCTAGTATATGATTCAATAAACGAGTGAAAAAACCTGAGGAAAAAACTCGTTTCCCTGTCGCTATTGCACTATCAATTGCTTGTCTGTTTATGTTGTGTTAGTGTCGTGTGTACATAAAGATTACCGAAGATATTTTCTGCTTAGCAGCTTCATTCCCTCATTCTCATCTTGCACTGCATGATTTCCAGACGAATACAAGGGTGAAAAGAAGGGAGTTTGGGACAGGAATCTGTAACAAGGGAAAAAGAAAACCAGCAGAAAAATATTTCAACAATCATACCTGACTCTTATATGTCTAAACTCACTTGAATCTAAGAAAAGATTTTACATAGCAAGCAAGGCCATAAAAAGGACTAAGGAGATAATCAAAAAGTACATAACCTGCGATATTTCCTCTTTCGCGGAGATGTTCTTCCGTCGCAGTTTGAGTCTCCTGAAATATAATCACTTCTTGTTCTAGCTTGCCAATTTTGAAGTATAGTGGCAAAATCCCTTTAATATTCAAACTCAACAAAACAATTTCCTCTCTGTTTAACCGAGAGAGTCCTAGTGGCCAGATTCGGTCTTCTAAGTGATGCCGATTATGATCTATAGATGTTAGACTTAACTTTATGCTCTTTCAAGTATCAAGCTTTCAAGCAGCTTGTAGAAGCTTGATGTCAAGTCAAGCGTTTGGGTTGCAAAATCAATTCAAGTCCAAGCTTTGATTTTTCAAATGCTTGCATTTCAAGAAAAATCAAGGTTTTCGAAAAATGTGAAAGCTGCTTGACTTGATGAAACCCTACTCCTGAATAGGGATTATATAGTTTGTTACGATGGGTTGAACAATGAAATTTCGTACTTTTAAGATGGAATCAAAGTTTGGTTTATGTAGTTATAGTAAGAAGACGTATCAACAACGGTTTATGTTAAAAATAGTCCAATTTCAAGGCGACTGACCAAAGTTTTAGGTCAGTTTTCCTTAATGAGATATTTCCTACTAACTGGCCACCAGGGTCCACCAGACTTATCGTTATTAGATTTCTTTTTATGGATTTATTTGAATGATAATAAAATATTCCATACGCACCGCTAAGACCCAGAGGCTGATCATTGACATGAGAGAATATACGTGTTGTCTCTGCGGTCATTTGAGACTATCCTCCGGAGATGTCGATTGTGTCCGCAATGGAATGGGCAGCAATTTCAAGAATTATTAAACAATAATTCCCAACAGAAGTTTATTCTTCAATAGTCAATTCGTCAATTAGATTTAGATTTATTGTTTTGTTAATTATAATAAATATAAATAATACAACTCAATAGTTTTCTTGTAACCTTAGTTGTGTATATGAGGGTAACGTTTGATTATTGTGAGAGTAGATTTATTTTAACAGATCTATTATGCTATAAAAACAGGAAATTACCTAAATACGGTTAGAATACCCAAAATACTGTATAAGTATTATACATTACAAGTTTGAGAAGCGCAAAGTATTTTTGTTTCAAATATTGAAGAATATACTGGGTGTCCTATCAAAAGATCAAAAAAACATTATATTATTTCTAAATAATCACACCTGGTATAAAAATCTTACTACGTCACTAAATTCTGAAAAAAAAAGAAAACTTTTTAACGAACAGCTTTTCAGTAAATTTAAGGATAATCAAGATACGAGGGGGTTCCAAAATGATATATTTTCAACTTCGCTCTGAATCTCATGAACAAAGCTAAGTACGAAAATTAGGATAACGAAGCCGTAAGTTTTATACAAAGTAGCTAGTGCATCAATTTGATCGTCTTCGCCGTTTTCTTTTCTATAACATTCCGATCGAGGCTCGTCAAAACATTCAAAATTTCCAATTTTTGTTTTAATATACTTTAATATTTTTCCACTCTATTGACCCCTTTCGTGAAACCTAAAATTCGTATCTAGATGTAACAAACTAAGACGCACTAACTGGTTAATACTTGTATATTTCAAAAGAGAGTTTGATTTGAATTGAACCCATTCTCGTAATATAACCCAACCATATCAAATTTTCGTAGTTTTGATATTCTAGATCAGGGGTACTCAAACGGTCGAACGCAAGTGCTTTTCGAGTAGATCTCAAGAAAAAAAAGTTTTAATAAGTAGGTAACTAAACTACAAAAATTTGTTACGTAATAAAATAACACTCTGCTAGCGGCAAAAGGCGGCTTTATCAAAGGAACGCGCGGAACTTGTCAAAGAAAAGCCGCGTTTTTTATTCTTGCCAGTTTTCTAGAAATTTTGGCCGGCGCTTTTGATGGGAACATTCGAGACTTTGATTCACGCCGATATAAATATTTCGCCTGCAGGAAATGGACACATTCTGAATTGTAACTTGAAGGCAATACTACGTCGATACAAAGTTTGTTATTAAATAGTACAAAATGAGTGCAGCGAAGAAATCTGAAACGTATCATTTTAATAACGCTTGGGAGGAAGAATTTTTCTTTTGTATGGTGAAGGATAAGTCATTTGTCTTATTTGTCGTGCGTCAGTTGCAATAGCAAGCGTAATAACTTAGAGAGGCAAAGCTACGATTGCGTCATTTAAAATATCTCCTATATTGGCGAAACACAAGAAACCATTCGAAAATGGATCGGTTGTGAAGGAAGCATTTATTGAAGCGGGTGAGGCTTCATTTGGTGATTTCAAAAATAAAACAGAAAAATCATGTCTGCTATTAGAGAACTTCAATTATCTTGTCCGAATGTCGCAAGGCGTATTGAAGTCATGAGACAGGACAGATAAACTAAAACATGATATCATGAAATGTACATACTTTTTGTAAAAAACTACAAGCTACCAATATATAAATTAGTGTGCATTACAACCGATGGACCACCAGCAATGACTGGAAACAAAAACGGTTTGGTGGCATTTTGTCGAGCCAATGAAGATTTCCCTCCATTTTTTCATTCCATTACATTATACATCAACAAGTTTTGTGTTCAAAAGTTTTAAACATGGAGGAAATTATGGGCATTGCAACAAAAATTGTGGATTCCATTACGGCTCTTTAAGTTGCAGTTGGAAGATAGGGAGTCAGCTGAACACACTGATTGAGTTCTTCACAAGGACGTCAGGTGGTCGAGTCGAAGAAAATTCCTAGAAAGGTTTCAAGAATTAATGTCCAAAATAACAGATTTTCTAGACGAAAGAGGTGATGACACTCAGATGTTGAAAAACGAAAAATGGCTGACTGATTTGGTAATTTTGACTAACATCACAATGCACTTAAACACCATTAACTTGGAGCTTCAAGGTAAAGGAAAAACTATTATTAAGATGATTAGCGCAGTACACGCTTTCAAAAGTAAATTGCAACTTATGATAGATCAACTGAAATAACTGCATCTGAAACATTTTCGGTCTTTGAAAACAAGGATTTCTCAGTTGAATTATGATACGTATGAGGCTGAATTATCGAACAAAGGCAAATTGCCCTTCAACTGGTGCGAGTCTGCATTTTCTGAAATGAAGATAAATAAGTCAAAATATCGCAATCGACTAACTGACGATCACATGTCATCATGCTTGCGATTAGCACTCAGTGGTTACGTACCATCTTATGAAAAGTATGCTGAGGACATGCAGTGACACGCTTCAACATCCAAAGTCACTCCTTGTTAAGTTTTCATCATGCATGCGATTAGTTCTCAGTGGCTACGTCCCATCTTACGAAAAGTATGCTTAGGACATGCAATGACACGCTTCAACATCCAAAGGCACTCCTTAGTTAAGTTTAACACCATATGTAACTCTCTTGTTTTGCAACAACCAATAAACTCACAATTTTGAATAACTGAGTTTTTTCATCGGATATTATAGATAAGAACCTAACTAAACCTAACCCATACCTTGACTAAAATAATGTATATTGTGAGGAAAGCTAATATATGCTACGGTACATCCTACCTCGGTAGGTAGGTAGGTAGGTAGATAGGGCGTATCGTGTATGTACGACAACCCTGTATCACACATACTTGCAGCCTATCAGAGTCGATCGTAAGTAGTCTAAAAATATTGAGATAGATTGCCAGCAGTTCAAGTTTGAGCACCCATGTTCTAGATTATTATTCGCCATCGCCAAAATTTTATAAACTTCAACCATAACATTAACATTCTACTCTCAATTTTTTTTTCCATATCCACCTACTAGGATTTTTAGGATTACCATCACGTAAAGAGTGGATCATATCAATAATAAATATTTTGGGGTTAATATTAAGAGCTGGTAAAATTGAATTGTGTCAGTCACAAGGCCAATATGAAATTTAAGTAAGTTTCGGGAAAAAGTAACCAACATTTGCGAAAACACCGATTCTTCATTTCATTTTTAACAACTGAGATATTCGGCAAGGACAATGAAAATGGGACTCCCTGTACATATTAATCAATTCTGTTGGTTATTGTTTATTGCAATACTTTTTGCCATGCCATATGAATAAAATTTATAGCATCCAAGTAATTTGTCTTTAAGATTGTGTGGCATCTTGATCTATGGGTTGTCCTTTGCGAATCTAACATAAATTCCAATTTTATGGAGTCTGATTTATTTACTCGAACCGGGTAGTTGTCTACAAATAACCAGATTTTTTTTTGTTTTAGTGCGAATCTACTTTCTATTACTATAGTCGTTATTAAAAGTTTCGGAAGCCAATTAACCATTACGTTCATATTTACAGATGTACACTCTGAGGCAAAATTAGCGGAACCCTCGAAAATTTAACCAAATTAGAAGTTCGATATTTTTCCTAATTCTCAACCGATTTAGATGATTTGTTCGGCAAGTTATAGATCAACTCTTCTGCTTTGTAGAAATTATAAGAGAAAACGAGAAATTTGAAAAAAAATTTATACGGGGGCAAAACTAAAAGTGTTTTTTTTTGTCAAAAATTCGTATCACCCTGTGGAACTTCGTAGTCCGAGTTGAAACGTACAATATCATGGTCTGTCAAAACACATCTTCCTACAGTAACGCCCTTCTTGTTTCATGCGTTTATCTCTATTTTTGCAAAATATATTGGAAAATCACCATTTTGGAGAAATTCCATTGAATCAAGAAATTGTCATTAAAATTCGTCTATCAATATGGAATTTTCTTATTATCACTCAGGCGTGTCGAAATTGTCGTTTGCGATTTTTATGTTCGAATTGCATTAGTTATTGATGACAATTTGGTTAATTTGGTGAAAATTAGGAATTCATAGGAGATAACAGTCGGTAGGTATTAAAATACACAACCGAATTCTGGGACCATTGATAAAACTTTTCATTTACACATGTGCACACCTTTTTTTATCAAATATGAAATACAACACACGTTTTTTTGTATATGACCACATTTGCACTTGTTTAAAGAATGAGAGTTTTCCATTCTTTGATTTGATACAAATTCGATCGGTTGCGGTGTTTTGTGATTCTTTTACTGTTTACGATTCGAAACGGTATTTTTCATTCAGAATGAGAGATTTACCACCAACCTCAGTAGCAAGGGCAGTTACATTGATCGAGGAAGGGCGCACCTACCGCTCAGTCGGTACCATGTTGGGTGTCTCGACGTCGGTTATCCATCGAATCTACCGACGTTACAGGGAACTGGATTGTACGTGAGGAGGCGAGGACAAGGAAGAAATCGGGCAACCCTCGCTATACATGACCGTTTCATCGTCAATCAAACCATAAGAAACCCTCGTCTTACTGCTGTTCAGGCACTTAACCTTTTACAAGCAGTGGATAATATTAACGTCAGTGTGAGGAGAGTCAGAAGACGATTAAATGAAATTGGTCTGAGATCATACGCGCAAGCAAGAGCACCAAGACCAAGGGAGCATGTAGCATGGACAATCAATCAGTGGAGACGAGTTTTATTTAGTGATGAGAGCCGATATTGTGTGAATTTCGTGGATGGTAGAGATAGAATATAGAGGCATCGAGGGGAACGGTACAATCGAGCGAACTTCGCAGGAACTGAGCAATACGGTGGAGGCTCAGTTATGATATGGGGTGGCATATGCTTGGGAGTACGAACAGAACTGGAGATTATTGGCAATGGATCACTTAATGCCCATCGGTATGTAACAGAAATCTTGGAGCCCCATGTTGTGCCTTTTGCTCCTTAAATAGGGGAAAATTTCCTTTTTATGCACGATAACGCGCGCCCTCATACTCAATGAAGTTGGGATCACACGAATGGACTGGCCGTCGCGGTCACCGGATTTAAACCCGATCGAACACGTTTGGGACATTTTTGGAAGAAGGGTTCGACAACGGAATCCAGGCAACGTTGAAGAGCTGACATTGGCTTTGATGGAAGAGTGGGACAACATACCTCAACAGATGATAGACAACATCATTGGGAGTATGCAAAATCGTATGCGCGTTGTAATAAGAGCTCGGGGGGTCATACTCGCTACTAAAATCTAATGTTTTTTTTTGTGGGTCATCATGAACATTTTTCTCAACATGTTCATTTCATTTCACTAGTGTATCGCCAGGATACACACCTGCTCTCAATTTTGGACAGGAATGATAATTATTATAGAGTGTCACACAAAAAAATTCAAAAATAAATGTGCAAAATCAACGATTTCTCCAGTGTACTTCGAGTCCTCCCGGAGCGTGAAATTGGCCAGTGAATTTCAAAAATTTTCATTTCGTTAGACCTCCGCTTCTCTAATTTTGATTTTATTTTTTGGCTAACCTCCGATGTTATGCACCTACGCAAGATTAAAAATAGATTCATGAAATTTGTGACTTTTCGCTTCAAATTGGATATCTCTTGTAAAAATAGAGATAAATGCATAAAACAAGAAGGGCGTTACTGTAGGAAGATGTGTCTTGACCACGAAATTCCACAGGGTGTTACAAATTTTTGACAAAAAAAACACTTTTAGTTTCGCCCTCGTATAAAATTTCTTTCAAATTTTTTGTTTTCTCTTATAATTTCTACAAAGCAGAAGAGTTGATCTATAACTTGCCGAAAAAATCATCTAAATCGGTTGAGAATTAGGAAAAATATCGGACTTCGAATTTGGTTAAATTTTCGAGTGTTCCGCTAATTTTGCCTCCGAGTGTAGTTTCTCCTAGAATTTTACTGCTAGAAATATTACACCAACTTCAACTTAAGTAACATGCCGTTTCTTGTAATTTAATTTTAAATTCTTCAGCTTCTCATTACAAAGTTACTCCCCTAATAGCCTCATTTCCATTAGAGTGCTAAGAAGCTATACGAAATAGAACTGATTGAATTAATTTAGTCTAAAAATTCCATTTCAACATTATATGAATCAAAGTTTTCAAACATATCATTGAGAAAATAAAGAAGAAAAGCCGTAAGATACTGTGTTGGTAAACAAATTATTGGTAAACTAATAAGTAATTATAAACAATTAACAAATTAAACTTTATAAATATCCTGTTCGATTTCATTGATAAACAATTGAAATTTATGAATTGAATTTGGTTGCGGGTCAACTGGTCATATATCTAGAACAGTTTCTATGATATTTTTGCAAATGAAGGATACAGGAAAAAAATGGTACTTGTTAATTGTTGGTCGAAAATGAGATGAATGTTCAATCAAGCGGCTGGTTAGTATAAGTTTTTAAACCTGTATGAAATCAAGGAGAAAAGGATTCCTTCCAAAAAATATAAGACTTAAGAACTGTTCGGTAACAATTATAGGAAAAAAATATTAGGGCCAAATACGAATGAAAACGAAATTCAACCGCGTCAAAACGAATTTCCCAATAAAGAGTCATTTGTATTTGTGCAATGGCAATATGTCTATTTAACATAAAATCATATATTGAAATCCCAGACTACTGGAGAGAACTCTTGTGATCCAGTAGATTAAGACCTTCTGCTTTGATAGAGATTAACTGCAAGTTAAGTAAACTAGCTTAACTAAGTACTGAAGTAAATAAAACAATTTAGATTTTTAGAGATTCTTACTAAAATATAAAATAATCGTGACGCCTTTCACTACACCGATGCTTCTTCAGACGATTGAGGAAAAATAATGATGGTAAATTACACAAGTCTGCAAAAAAAAAGTTGAGAGCTGTTTTGGTCTTTTTGTGTAATTTTTATGCTTTTGGATGTGCTGAATTCGAGAATGACTTTCATTTTGTCCTAGCACGTCACGTTTTCTGACAATGTAGGTGTCTATGCTAAACAAGTTAAAATAAAACATATTTTTTTTTAATAAACTAATTTATAATTGCGTATCAAAACTTATTTTCTTATCTGAAATACATTAATTAGTGAGCACTAAACACATCTCTTTTTCCCAGTGAGACTCCTTTTGGTACATTTTCGCTTGTGGGAAGCATCTGGAAGGTCTCTTTTAAGCGTCCAACAGTAGTCTGCCATCATTGAGACGCTCCATCTTCCCTGGTATCTTTTTTCCATCTCCTTAATATCTGTGTGAAGTCGTTCACCTTGCTCTTCACTCACGTCTCCTAAATTTTCTGGAAAATAGTCGAGGTGGGAATGAAGAAAATGTACTTTTGAACTCATTAAGCAACCTAAAGCTTGAAATGCTTTTAACATTCTTTTGACGATTTGTTTGTAGTTAGGGTCTTTGTTATTGCCTAAAAATTTTGTTATAACTTCCTTAAAGGCAATCCACCCTTCTCTTTGAGGCTCCGTCATGGTTGTGACGAATAGTGGATCAGCCATAAGCCGTCTAATATCAGGTCCAATGAAAACACCTTCCTTCAACTTTGCCTCCGAGAGGCCAGGAAACTTTGATATTAAATATTTGAAGCAATTTCCATCTCTTGGAAGTGACTTTACAAATTGCTTCATCAATCCCAGCTTTATGTGAAGCGGTGGTAAAAGAACTTTATGAGGAGGCACCAAAGTTTCATGCAGGACAGTTTTTCGCCAACTTTAAGCTCCCTCGCAGGCCAACACTTTTTGGTCCAGTGATTTGTTCGGTCTCTACTATCCCATAGACACAAAAAGCAAGGGAATTTGGTAAACCCTGATTGCTGTCCGCCACGCCCAAGATTTTGAAATCACCGCACACTTGCCAACCGTGGTCTTCATATTTTAATTTACAAAGAATCAATTCCAAGTTCTTGTTGGTTTCTTTGAGGTGTACGGAATGGCCGACAGGAATGCAAGCATAGAAACCGCCGTTGTGAAGCAAAACTGCTTTAAGGCTTCTTTCTGAAGAATCTATAAAAATACGCCACTCTTCTGGGTCGTATGAGATCTTAAATGTATTCATCAAACCTTTTATATTGCTGCAATAAACCAACTCGTCATCTTGGGCAAAGTAGGAAGTAAACTGCTTTTCACGATATCTAAACCAGGAGGAAGACACTCCCGGCAAAAGTAAGTTTCTGCTTTTGAGCCTTGATCCAAGCAACACAGCAGCGTTTTTGGGAAGATTCAAGTCTCTTACCAAATCATTAAGCTCGCTTTGGAAAACAATTTTGGACTTCTGTCATCTTCAAATTCAAAAGTTGACTGGTCATCGGGTGTAGGTACAGCACCATCTTCGTCAGAACTTGGAACCTCTACCAAGGTAGCAGGGACCTTCGGCACTGGTATTTCGGTCCCATGAGGGATAGCGAATAGCTGATTGCAGATTGGGGTATGAAATTGACTACTTCCGTTTTGAATTATACCCTTTCACATTACACGAACAAAAGTAACAATCATCACTATGGTTCTTTTGCTCGCGCCATACCATAGGAATCGCAAATCGGAAAGCTTCTTTCTTGCCCTTAGACCAATTTCGAAGGTCTTCAACACATCGTTTGCAGACTTTATGAGGTGCCCATACTTTATCCTGATCTCCAAGTTTGAAGCCAAAATACGCGAAGTATACTTTTTTTACAAAGTCCGTTATATTAACTTGTTGCTTTAATGTCATATATTCTCCACAAATGTAACAGAAACGATCCGAAGAGTTCGCACACTTCCGCACAGACGACATTGCACTGTATTGAACCAAGATCTATAAAACAATGATGAGTTAACACGTAATTGTCCCGCACCACTTCTACACTATCGGAGCGCGCACGTTCAGGTTACAACATGTTTATACTTGTTAATGAAAGTCAAACAAGGTGTTCCTTATTTAGAAATTAATGATAGTTATGTCCTATAAACATTTTAAAACAGTAATCAAAATAAAATTATACCTATCATTTATACTACAAGTTAATCCCTTTTTAGCCCAAAAAATCCGTTTTTTGTAATAAAATTTTGCGTTTTGTAAAATAACCTTACGTTCTGGAATTTTTGAGTATGTTTTTGTTTTCAGAACGCCTAAATACATAGAAATCAGTTGAAAATATCCAGACAGCATTTTTGTTGCAGACCTGTATTATTTATATGTGAACAGGAATATAAAAAATAAACCAAATACACTAATGACTAAATCTTCACGAAAATCCATAAAGTCTATTGTGAATATTTCTCCTTGAAGATAGGAGTGATGAATTTTAATCTATTTTTTCATTGATAATATTTTCTATGTGCTGAGTTTGTTGATCTCTAATATTTACGGAAAATCTTTTTCCAATCACTAATATCTATGTGTAAGATTTCGAATTTTAGGATGAAAGAGTGCAAAGCTGCTTGAGTCTGTTTTTTCTTCAAAATATTATTTACTGGGTTATAATCATTATTGAACGCTTTTTGTTTGACTATATTCACTTCTTCATTGAAATTCTCTGAAATGAAGGTTACTAACCTATGAATAAAACTATCAAATACAAAATCTCAGCGTTTAATAGATTCATCCAAGTATTAGTAAACATACCTTTATTTCCTGAAATATATTGGGTGCACCAGAGAAAACCGGACAATTTTTTTCCGTTATAACTTTCGCAATTTTAGAGCTAGATCATTCGTTCTTGCTTCATTCGAAAGCCAAAGAACTAGGTTTTTTAGAAATTGTATCCAAATTTCACTTCCGTTGAAATCCAATATGGCTGACTCATTCGAAAATGAGCAATATTTCAAGATCGCTGGAACGTTTTTTTTCACTAAAATATTCGAATTCGGTCGATAATTCATTCTTTTCTGAACAATTTGACATATTGATCTTAGGAATATTTCAAGAATTGGTAGAAAAGTATGGTGAAGAATTTTTTTCATTCTGATTTTCAGCTGAAATAGAAATATTTTTTTCACCTCATGACGTTGGCACTAATGAAGTTTTTGTGTTCGTCATGGAAGCTCTAGGAAGACAAAGAACCATTTCTTACTAAAAACCAACCTAAAATTTTATTTCCTTTCGAATTCAAAATGGCCGACTTCCTTAAATATTAACAATTTTCCCCTCGCTTTAAAAAAGTTTTCGCGGTCGTAATGAATCAACTGCGTAATTCAATCACTAGATTGAGTCTTTCCCATCATTTTGAGGGGTCGAACTCGAATATTGATTCAGAATTGTGCGAATTCTCGTCAATAATGTAGAGTTGATGCTTGAAACAGATTATGAAAAAGGCGACTACCTGTGTTCTAACAGTTCTAGCTGCACCAGTAGGCTTCTTCCTAATAACCCTGTTGTCCGAAATTTTTCCTTAAAATCATAGATTGTACTTCTTTTATAATTAGGGGCTGGAAATTGGCGTAATATTTGCCTAGCAGTATAGCCACACACAAATAAACATTAAACGAAACCCTTATCCTCATTTGTTAAACCATTGTTAACAATTTCAATCGTCAAAAACAACCAACACCAAGATAAAATTCGAGTTTAAACCAGATGTCGTCTAAAACTCGATGACATTTCATTATTTTTTGTTCATCATAGAGTTAATGCATGCAGTCTATGTTCAGAGGTTTCACAACGGGAGGTGCATATGATGGTGGAAAAGATGAACATTATTGATGACAATTGGCACAATTCTGAATCAATATTCCAGTTTGACCCCTCAAAATGATGGGAAAGGTTCAATTTAGTGATTGAATATAGCAGTTGATTCATTACGATCGCGAAAACTTTTTTAATGCGCGGGGAAAATTGTTAATATTTGAGGAAGCGTCCATTTTGAATTCGAACGGTAATCAAATTTTAGGTTGGTTTTTAGTAAATATGGTTCTTCTTAGAACATCCATGAAAAACACAACCACTTCTGGAGTGCCAACGCCATGGGGTGACAAAAATATTTCGATTCCAGCTGAAAATCAGAATGAAAAAAATTCTTCACGCTAATTTTTTACCAATTCTTGGAATATTTTTATGATCAATATGTCAAATTGTCCAGAAAAGACTAAATTATCGCCTGAATGCCCCATTTGAAATTTTTAGTGAAAAAAAACTATCCAGCGATCTTAAAATATTGCTCGTTTCGAATGAGTCTGCCGAATTGGATTTCACAGGAAGTGAAGTTTCGATACAATTTCTGAAAAACCTAGTCCTTTGGTTTTCCAATGAAGCAATAACGAATGATCTAGCTCTGAATTTGCGAAAGTTTTAATGGAAAAAAATTGTCCGGTTTTCTCTGGCGCACCCTATACAATAAAGAATTTAATATACTTAATTCCGAGATTGGGTGTGTTCTTGTTTTAGCCATAGGATAGACAACATAGTTTTATCTCCAGAAAATTAGAATAGAGAATTGAATATAATCAAACAAATAGTTTTCAACCCCGCATTAGTAAATAATATTTGGAAGAGAAAACGGGCTTAAGCTGTTCTGAATGGGATTAATCCTACACTGAAATCAAAATAAAAATCGGACATGTTAACCTACTTTTGGCAGTGCAAGCGAGTCTTTCATGAATAAAAATGACTTCATATAGCTTCACTAATAATAATTTGGGCAAATACATGAAAAACAATAAAACTCAGTACAATAAAAATAATATATCCGTTGTTTACAAAATGAACTACAACGACTGCAATCAATTTTACATTGGAAGTTGGGTTTCGTCAAGTCAAAGAGCTTGAAAGTTTTTCGAAAAGCAATTGAAATTGAAGCACATAAAGTAGAGTTCACTTGCTAATCGCGTGTTGTCGTACCTGTACAAGTACAATAGAAATAGGTAGTATCTCTAGTTGTACAAATTTTTTAATTGACTCCGACACACTGGGATTTCAAAACTTAATACGTTCGATCTAGTCGCAACGCAACAAGTAAATACAAAAAGCCCGCTAGGGAATTTGGTTGATTTGAAGGAAAAATGGAAGAAATCAACCAGCAGTCATTTCAGAAATGTAAAAAACTGAATATTGATGTCTGTTACAACCTATAATAGATTTCTATATAATATAAAATGAATTCAAATGAAATGATTTTTCCAGAGGTATTTCGTATCATTCGTTAAAAACTCAATCTGCCTCATGAAAATATATAGAGAACTGAAAGAAATTTGTGTAGTGTCGTCACCTAGCGGCCAGAGGTGTGAATATGATAATCTATCGATTAAGGTCTTCTACATTTGGCGATATTCGACAGAACCCTTTCGAACAATGAGTGAATCCCTGAGAATCAACTTGAACAATGATTCCCCGAGAACCGAAAGTCGGAAGAGTCCAGGGACTTTCCTGAAATTCATATATAAATGGAAACACTCTCCCTCTCTTACCCCATTTCTCGTGAATATACTGTTACTTTTATACCATCATCATTATACCAGTACGGCAAACTGCACTAAATGAGAAAACTAGGAAGGTAAAAGACACCTTTAGAGTTGAAAATCTTTTGGAAATATAATGAGTGATTTTTCTGACATCTCGTAGAATATGGAAGTAGATCCTTATGCGGAAAACGGTTCAGAATATCCAGACGAAAACTCATCGGATTCTGATACTCATATAGTCTCAACAGATATAAAATCAATACCAAAGAAAAGTAAGTGTATTAAAGAAACTATGAACGTGACGGATTATTTTATTGCTAGACAAGACGCGGAAAATAAAAGTAAACATGATAAAGTGCATCCATGCAAATGCCCGCACCGAATAATTATATGTGGTAATATAAGATAGATAAATATCTGAGTGACTCCCGTGCAGAAAACTCAGTAAACATTTTAGAATGGTTGAAAAGCTATATTTTCAAATTCGGTGAATATGACAAGAGATTTTTTGGCTACTCCTGCAAGTTCGGCTATCATAGAGAACCAGTTTTCAAGAGCTGCGTTAACTATTACCAAAACTCGAAACGGATTGAGTTATAAATCCGTTAGGACGTTGATGTGTTTCAACTCTTCTTCTTGTTCTGTATTTGTGAAAACAAATTTATGAATTATTTTCAGATTCTTACGTTGAATTTCATTCAAATATTTCCCGATCAAATCTTTATTTAGACCTTCATTCTCACTCTCATCAAATATAAGAGGAAGTTTTGAGATTCAAGAAGCTTGAATTTTCAAGCTTTTGTGATTAGAAAGCTAGACTAGACTTGATTTCTGAAAACAGAAACTTGGCTCGATTTCAGGTCAAGTGAAGTCAACCAACTTGATTCACAAGTCATGCCGTGAATCCATAATTGCACCTCAATCGTCTGATGAACTTACGAGGTAGTGAAACGCGTCACAATTATTTTAAATTTTAGTAAAACATTGTCCACTCCGGACGTGCCTGATTAGTAAGGCATGTTTGGGCTACAACCCAAGAAACCCATAGATATAAAGAGCCTTAAGCTCCTATTTATTTATTATTTATTCATTTGGCTCCTTTCCTTTTTCAAATTTTGATGTGAGAAGCACACAATCAGAGGAAAGTACAGTTTTTTTTGCCGCAAACTATAACATCAAGACATTAAGAAGAAACAGGAGAACCATACCAGGATCTTGCATCAGAAAAATCTTGTCTCGTGCGGCCATTATTAATCAGTAACAGCTACTCTGTGAGTATGTTGTTAAAAATAATGGAATCAGAATGATTGCGTAATATTCTCCTTCATTCTAACCAGATTGCGATTAGCAGTGGGAAGGCAGTAGGCTAAAATATGAAATGAAAATGAAAAAGAAGAGAAACAGATGACTGAATACGTTTCAGAGTCCCAAACAGAAAAATGATGAGTGGGAAAAGTTCTCACTGCTGATTATCTGGGGATATGTTAATGAATTATAATGCAGAGGGCATAAAGCTAAGGGAACCACTAATAACTCTCAATGCATAACTAAATTGGAAATCAATAATACTTACATTAGAACAATCTTACCATAAACAACAACAGTAGAAAGCTGTGAGAAAAAATGCAAGAGCAAGAGCAGCACTTCGAAAAGTGTGAACATCGGCACCCCAAGTGGACTCAGATAATTTCCGATGTAGATAAACCAATGTTCATCGTTTATCCCTTTGAAGATTACTCAGATGAAAATATTATATTTATTTTTTTTTAATAAGATTTTGAATAGAAATTCATTCAAGAAAACACGAAAACACTAAGATTTTGAATAAAAATCTAAATTACTAAACTTATAGTGCTATAAATTTTATTACAGTAAAAGCTTCCATAATACCATATAAATTACCATTCCTATTAACGGTTTTTGTATTCGCAGCATATTTATGGAACACAAAACTCGCGAATTAAGAGTTTATAATGTAAGATCTTGATCTGGCAGTATCACCACAAGGCGGAATTTTGTAAAAAAAACAGAGCAAGTATGTCCAAAATGTAATAAATCACATGAGAAGGGTCGTGAATGTCCGGAGGGTAGACTGGAGTGCACCAATTGTAAACATGCTTTTGATATCCTCAAAGTCCCGAGAGTTAGCTACAACCATTCAGTATTTGATAAAAACTGCCAATCGTACCAAAGGGCTATTGAAAGAGCAAAGGAAAGAATTATATATTCTTCTTAGCATCTCACTGAGCAAAATAGTATTTCCAACAAAGGTTTGTGTCTATGTATAAATATAGATGGAATTACAACAAACATATCAGAACTACGACTTTTATTATTCGAGAAGGAACCAGTTTTAGCGTGTGTTACAGAGACACATATTACAAATGATATTGAGGAATGTGAATTTGTTGTTGAAGGGTATGACTTGTATAACTGTCTTTTCCACAGTAGACATACAGGAGGTACCATAATGTATATGCGAGATAATATTAAATCAAATATGTTGAAACAATATATTACTTTGGAATATTTGTGCCTGTTCGTTGAGTTTATGGTGAATCACACCAGATATACAGTGGGTTCCTTTTATAGATCTCCGAGTGGAAATTGTGGTGAGTTTCTGAATTTCTTTGAACAGAGGCTGGGAGATAACTTTTGCTGAAGAACCAATCTAATAATTATGGGCTATTTTAATATTCACTATAAGAAAGTTCGAGATGGGAACAGAGAGAAGCTGTGACAAATTGTGGAAGGAGCTGGTCTGAGATAGATTGTTGACAGGCCAACAAGGATCACCTCGTTGTCAGCTAATACAATCGATCTAGTCATTACAAACATGTATAGGTTGACTTTGGTGGATACATAATTTCCTCAGTTGAGTGATTACTCTATCGTTGGAACAAGGCTTGATATTGATAGCAGGAAGAGCGATAGGGTGGTCACTTTCAGAGATCTTAACAGCGATAATCTTCGTAGGATTAATAGAGAATTAGTTGGCATGACATGGAACAATGATAGTACTGATTTGGAAATCCTGTATGAGGATTTTAAGAGTAATATCATGAAAGAAAAGAAAAGTTGTTCGAAATAATAGGAAGGAATGGTGGAATCCTACTGTGAGGATAGCAATACAACGGAGAGATAGGGCTTACCGGAGATTTAAAATCACAAGATCGCCAGAGGACTGAGTTGATTATAAAATACAAAGAAATAGTGCATGTGCAGACGTCAGATTCGAACAGAGAATGCTTAATGAGGCGAAAATAGATTCGTTAAAAGGTGATTCCAGAACAATGTGACGAACATTAAAAGAACTCATAGGAAATGGAAAACAGAACCCATATAAACTAAATGAAGTTACTTTTGAATCTGATTCAGGTTGCATTGAGGAAAAGTTTAATAACTACTTCATAAAGAGTATTGAGTCAATTGCAAATGAAATTGAAACTGTGCAAATGCATGATGCGATTGTGGACGAGGTTAACACCAAACTGCTCTCCTTTAAGGCCATCTCAATGAACGAGCTTAAAAAAATTATTAGAAGTTTGAAAAATAAAGCTACTGGAGACGACGATCTCAGTACCAAGATAATAAAGGAAACTTTTGATACCACTGGATATCCTCTCCTCAACTTGATAAATACATCACTTACTAGAGGAAAGATTCCATCTGAATTGAAAACAACAATAATTGTACCAGTGCCAAAGGTCCGAGGCCGTCTCTACCTGCGGAATACAGACCTATCAATCTAGTTCCGATTGTGAGTAAGGTACTGGAAATAGTGTTAGCTGAACAATCGTTCTCAGATCAATAGGAGCAATATTGTGTTGTGCGTATTCATTGATCTTGAACGAGCGTTTGAGACTATTGACAAAAGTAATCTTATAAAGAAGCTAAAAGATTATGGAATTGGAGGAAGTGCTATGGATTGGCTAAGAGATTACTTATGTAGTAGAGTTCAAAAGACAAAGGTGAATGATTTTATGTCTAAGTTAGTTTTGAATAAGTTCGGAGTACCTCAAGGAAGTGTATTGGCGCCTCTGCTTTTTATTGTTTATATGAACGATATATTTTGCTATCTGGATAGTGGTTTTGTCTATTTGTTTGCGGATGACACCCTTATTTCTATTGAGGGTCAAAATTTTGAGGAGGTCACACGAAAAATGAATTTGTTATTGAGTGTTCTGTTTAAATGGCTTTGTGTGAAGAAATTTAAGTTGAACTCTTCGAAATCAAAGTTTATGGTATTGGGCTCGGTGAGGGATTGTAGTGCTTTTGTATGGGTATTCATGTATTATCAATAAGGGGGGAACCAATATCTTTTGTGGAAAATTGTGAATATTTGGGGGTTATGCTGGATGGTAAAGCTGTCTTTCTTCTCCCACATAGACTATCTATGTAAAAAATAGGAAAGAAGGTGGGTTTCTTTTATAGGGTGTCAAAGAATCTATCGGGGTGGGTAAGGAGGCTTTTATGCAACACTATAATATTTCCTCATTTCAATTACTGTTTATCCTTGTTGATAGCATGTAATGAGGGTGAAACTGATAGGCTCCAAGTTTTGCAAAATAAATGTATGCGAACTATTCTGAAATGCCCCTGGTTGACTCCATGTGTGTATATGTTGAATGAGCTGGGATGTTTGAGTATACGTCAGTTGATCAGAAAAACAAATATATGTTTGATCTTTAAAATAGAGAATAATTTATTGCCTGGATATCTGAATGATTTCTTGGTAAGGCGAAGGTAATTGCATCCATACACTTTGCGGTATAATCAAAATTATAATATTGAATTCAATAAGTACACTTTTCTTAAAAAAATCTTTGTTTGATGAAGGATTGAAGTTGTATAATGCTCTTCCTCTTACGGTTAGGGAATCTGGAACTTTCATCTCGTTCAACAGGAGGGTCACTGAAATCTTCAACAGGGAGAATTCTTGTTAGATATTTGGGGTTGGATTTTGTTTTGTTTTTCTTTTGGATTTCAACCGGGGTGTTGTCTTTCTCTTGTGTATCAGGAATTCTTATTGATTTTTGCTATTTGGTCAATCTAACAGTTTATGTTATACTAAATAAAACATTGTTAGCTTTTAATTCGATCCTGGTATATAGCATATATTGTTAAATAAATAAAGATATTATTATTATTTATTATCGTGGACTTATGCACTATCTCAGCTGTTAGCTGGATATAATTTACCTTTCCCAGATTCAGCAATCAAAGGGAATACGCTCGATAACAATATACTTGACATAAATTTCCTAACTATCCTGTGTATTTGCACTTTTCTCTTGGAACTTGTAATATGGCTGAAAGGTATTCAGAAGTCCGTACTTGTGTGCGAGTTTCTGATGGATAATGTTGCAGTATTATATGTTAAGCCTTGTGTTAGGAAAGTGGGTGTTTTCTTGGGATGTTGAAGAACATACGTGAGCTGTTTCGATAGGGCTCCATGGAGCTTATCAAACTTCTTGTACCAGTAGTTGTGGATATTATCCATACCTGTGGCCTTCCAATTGTTGGTCGCTCGAACTTCTGTTGTGATTTCTTCCTCCGTTATTCTATCGAAGTCCATACGTCTGATATCGAGGCGTTCTTTTTCATTCGTGTTCCATTCCGCATCACTATTGTGTTCTTTGGGGTTCGACCATAGTGATGACCAATAGTCGGTCAAGCACTGTGCGTCAGGTACTTCTCTGTTATTGTTGGTCGCCGTTTTGTTATTTCCCTTATGAAAATTGGCTGCGTTTTGGAGGAACCTTTGGTTTTGGTGTTTCCTTTCAGTACACTTGACGTATCTTGAAAGCCTCTTTGCTTTTGCTTGGAGTTTCTGTTTCAAAGTGTCCATATACACGTCGATGTGTTGTTTGTGATCAGGGTGTTTTGTGTTCGTACCAATTTTCCTATAAATTTTGCGTATATGTGATTTCAAGTGCCTTGAGGGTTTTCTGTTTCTCAGGAATTCTGTGAGGCGACCGATTTCTGCTCTAATATTATCAATATCCTTCTCCAGTCGTTTTTGCCGTGGTGGTTTTCTGACGCTTTTTGGCTCAGCTTGAATCAGAGTTGTGGAGATTTGTTGTTTGTGAAGTCGAAGAACCGCTACTGCTCCACAGTAAATCAAAGTGTGAATCTTCTCCAAGGTGTTCTGGTCGGTATATTCTTCAAACACTGAGTTTACGCTTGCTAGGATGATATTGGTGTTCTTGTTCGTCTTGAGTTTGGGCAGTTTAGGTCTTTTAGTTGGGTTACTACCACTGAATTCAGTTATTGCTCTGTTGAGTTCTGATCTTGCTAAATACGTATATTCGTTCTGCTGATTCGGCTCAAGAGGGCGTTCCATGTTAATATTCGTTTCCGTGGCTTCGATGTTATCTGTAACACTTTCATTGACTCCAGCAGGTATACCGTTATGAGTATCATTTTCGCTTCTGAGTTCCATTATGACCTCTTCTCGTAAGCTTTGCAGCGTTTCTGAAGAAAGTAGCCTGTTTTTAACGATTGTTCTTCGTTGATCCGAAATTCTCTGCTCGAATATGTGCTGTAATTCAGGATATTTTGCTATGAACGCAAGATGTAACGCGTATCTGTATGCTGTCATTTCCGATTCCAAGTTTGTAATCTTGTAATAGGAACGGATAGTGAAGGTATTCATTTCTGGAGTCCACTTCATGCGTTTCCTAGGGAGTCCGGCTCTCGTGGTCGTAGGCATAATGGCTTGCGCCGCAGTTGAAACATCAAGAGTCGGTTGGGAGGTGTTGATGTTATTTCCCCCTTGGTTTTGTGTTGCAGTATCCCTACTCGATATCACGCTGCTTCCGTCGCTAACCGAGGGAGACTGTGACTCACTTTCCGAACAAGAACCTCTTCCTAAATCTTGAACGCGACAAGAGGTTATGGTGGTACACTGTCGATTCACTCGTTTATTCCTTAGATTGTACATCATTGGATAAGTTGCATTTTATACCTACTGCCAGGTTCAGCTTGGGTACCTCGGGTTCGCTAAGTTATTATTATGCACTATCTCAGCTGTTAGCTGGATATAATTTACCTTTCCCAAATTTAGCAATCAAAGGGAATAGGCTCGATTACAATATACTTGACATAAATTTCCTAACTATCCTACATGTATTAAGAATTACAGCTTTTTGCATTTCTATATAGGTATTCTTATGCAATTCTAATTTCTTAAGGCTATCATGCAAAGTTTTGGGTATTAAACCAGTCGAGGATACGATGACAGGAACGATATCTATTTTGTCGAGGTGCCACATCTGCTTGATCTCAATAGCAAGGTCTGTGTATTTGGACTTTTCTCCTGGAACTTATTCAGCACGTTGTTATTATTTGGTATGGCGACATCCACCAGCATTGCTGTCTTGGCTCTCTTATCATACACCACTATGTCCGGCCTATTATTCGTCACCATTCTGTCAGTGATAATAGGCCTATCGTAGTATAATCTGATAGAGTCATTTTCCAATACGGGCGCCGGTTGATACTTGTAATATGGCTGGAATGTATTCAGAAGTCCGTACTTGTGTGCAAGTTTCTGATGGATAATGTTGCACACTTGATTATGCCTGTGAAGATAGTCTGTATTGGCCAGTTGTTCGCATCCGGACGTAATATGCTGTATCGTCTCCGATCTTATATGGCATTTTCTGCACCTATCTGTTTGTAATGTTCCGTCCTTCATAATAAATTTTTTGTAAATGTTTGTAGCGATCACTTGGTCTTGGATGGCCATAAGGAATCCCTCTGTTTCCGCGAATAATTCTCCTTTCATCAACCATTTGTTGGAGGCTTCTTTGTCGATGTGTGGTTGATCAATCTCATGGTGATGTCGTCCATGCAATTCCTTTCTTGACCATTGCTCTTGTTTTTCAGTATCTGATAGGAATGGTAGATTCAGCAGGTCATCTCTGGTAGCAAGATTTAGAGGTGTATATCCCTTATCAGCCAACGATACCACTCTATGTAGGTCAGAAGTGAGAGCTTTTGCTGAGAAGAATTCTCTGAGATTTCTTATTTGTTCGGTGTGTAAATTGACAACATCTATTAATCCGCGTCCTCCTTCTTTCCGCTTCAAAGTTGTTCGTATCACAGACGATTTTGGATGATGATTGTTGTACTTTGTCAGCATCGTTCGGGTCTGCCTTTGAATATCATCTAGCTCCGTCTTAGTCCATCTGATTATTCCAAATGAGTAAAACAACACTGGAATGGCGTAGGTGTTAATTGCCTTGACTAGATTCCCCGAGTTCAACATCGATTTCAGCACAGACTTCAGACGCTGACTGTATTCTGAACGAATCTTCTCCTTTGATTGTTTTTGGTCTAACAATCTGGCTTGTTGGTATCCCAGATATTTGTATGTTTCGCCATCTCTCATGCACTGTATAATGTCACCGTTTGGAAGTTGTGTTTCACCATCTATGACTTTCCCTCTTTGAATGTTCAGGGTCTTACATTTTTCAATCCCGAATTTCATATGAACATCTGCCGAGAACTCACTGACAGTTTTCAGCAAATCATCCAATTGCTTCTTGTTCGAAGCATATAATTTGATGTCATCCATATACAGCAGGTGGGAGATTGTATGATAATTCCTTTCTGCTTTTATCCTAAATCCGTATCCAGTTCTATTGAGCATTGAGGACAATGGGTTCATTGCCAAAGAGAACCATAGTGGACTCAAAGAGTCTCCTTGAAAAATTCCACGACGTATGGGTATCTCGTCGGTTTTAATTGATTTATTGTTCATGTTGACCTGCAAAGACGTGCGCCAGTGTGTCATTGTTGTCTTCAAGAACTCTACCAGGGCTGGGTGAATTTTGTATATCTGCAATACTTCAACAAGCCAAGAATGGGCGGTACTATCGAATGCTTTCAGATAATCGAGAAAAGCTAAATGAACATTGCGATGCCCTACGTGTGCCTGTTTCATTATCACAGAATCGATGATGAGTTGTTCCTTGCACCCGTGGTGTTTCTTTCGGCATCCTTTCTGCTCCTCTGCTAATATATTGTTGTCGTCAAGGTGTTGGTATATTCGATTGGATATGCATGAAGTGAGTATTTTGTAGAGTGTTGGCAGGCAAGTGATTGGCCTATTTTGAGATGGATCCTGTGTTCTATCGCTCTTAGGTAGCATATATGTTAAGCCTTGCGTAAGGAAAGTGGGTGTTTTCTTGGGATGTTGAAGAACATACGTGAGCTGTTTCGCTAGGGCTCCATGGAGCTTATCAAACTTCTTGTACCAGTAGTTGTGGATATTATCTATACCTGTGGCCTTCCAATTGTTGGTCGCTCCAATTACTGTTGTAATTTCTTCCTCCGTTATTTCATCGAAGTCCATATGTCTGATATCGAGGCGTTCTTTTTCATTCGTGATCCATTCCGCATCTCTATTGTGTTCTTTGGGGTTCGACCATATTGATGACCAATAGTCGGTCAAGCACTGTGCGTCAGGTACTTCACTGTTATTGTTGGTCGCAGTTTTGTTATTTCCCTTATGAAAATTGGCAGCGTTTTGGAGGAACCTTTGGTTTTGGTGTTTCGTTTCAGTACACTTGACGTATCTTGAAAGCCTCTTTGCTTTTGCTTGGAGTTTCTGTTTCAAAGTGTCCATATACACGTCGATGTGTTGTTTGTGATCAGGGTGTTTTGTGTTCGTACCAATTTTCCTATAAATTTTGCGTATATGTGATTTCAAGCGCCTTGAGGGTTTTCTGTTTCTCAGGAATTCTGTGAGGCGACCGATTTCTGCTCTAATATTATCAATATCCTTCTCCAGTCGTTTTTGCCATGGTGGTTTTCTGACGCTTTTTGGCTCAGCTTGAATCAGAGTTGTGGAGATTTGTTGTTTGTGAAGTCGAAGAACCGCTACTGCTCCACAGTAAATCAAAGTGTGAATCTTCTCCAAGGTGTTCTGGTCGGTATATTCCTCAAACATTGAGTTTACACTTGCTAGGATGATATTGGTGTTCTTGTTCGTCTTGAGTTTGGGCAGTTTAGGTCTTTTAGTTGGGTTACTACCACTGAATTCAGTTATTGCTCTGTTGAGTTCTGATCTTGCTAAATACGTATATTCGTTCTGCTGATTCGGCTCAAGAGGGCGTTCCATGTTAATATTCGTTTCCGTGGCTTCGATGTTATCTGCAACACTTTCATTGACTCCAGCAGGTATACCGTTATGAGTATCATTTTCGCTTCTGAGTTCCATTATGACCTCTTCTCGTAAGCTTTGCAGCGTTTCTGAAGAAAGTAGCCTGTTTTTAACGATTGTTCTTCGTTGATCCGAAATTCTCTGCTCGGATATGTGCTGTAATTCAGGATATTTTTCTATGAACGCAAGATGTAACGCGTATCTGTATGCTGTCATTTCCGATTCCAAGTTTGTAATCTTATAATAGGAACGCATAATGAAGGTATTCATTTCTGGAGTCCACTTCATGCGTTTCCTAGGAGTCCGGCTCTCGTGGTCGTAGGCATAATGGCTTGCGCCGCCGTTGAAACATCAAGAGTCGGTTGAGAGGTGCTGATGTTATTTCCCACTCGGTTTTGTGTTGCAGTATCCTACTCGATATCACGCTGCTTCCGTCGCTAACCGAGGGAGACTGTGACTCACTTTCCGAACAAGACCCTCTTCCTAAATCTTGAACGCGACAAGAGGTTATGGTGGTACAATGTCGATTCACCCGTTTATTCCTTAGATTGTACATCATTGGAATATTATTATTATTATTATTATTATAAAGAAACCCACTCATTTCATCCTAAAGAAAACTATTCTCTAACGCCTCTCTTCTGTCTTCAACTAACGAAGTCATTAGCTATCACATAAATCATGGACGCTCAGTATACAAGTCCGTTTTTTTTTATAATAATTCTACAATTAAGCAATCTTCAACTGTGAACATGTGCTACATATTTGTTATTGCATTCCGAATTCCGAAAGAAAAACTAACAGCATGAGTATATTTCTTAACAGAATATCCAAGAAAATCTATTTTTCATATGGCATGGATGTTGAATTATCTATTGGTACAATTTATTCACACCTCCGTATATTTATAAACATTCGTTAATTTACTTTGAGCTCAATTATATATACCTGCTTTTATCAAACTCATTCATGCTTTATACCCATTGATTAAAATTTTGTTCGTGTTGCAGCAGTTTAGAATGAAGAAATTACTATGGACAACGGTCGTCTCCATTTATTTTGTGATGGCAGTTTCAGCATTAGGAAATGACGACAAGTTCATTAAGAAATTTGCTATGATGAAGGTATGTCTAGAATTAGAGTATAATATATTTATTTGATTGAGGAGGTCGTTACTTGATTAAAATCGATATACATATGTTCAATGAAATGAAACTATTTAGATTTTCACTATATTAACAAAACTATGACCGGTTTCACCAAGTACAAGGGTATGTTGGAAAACCCATCGGAATTGATTACTTTATGAATTGAAAAGATTGAGTAAAGGAGAAGGATTTAGATCTAATTAACTATAAAGTAACCTACTTGAATTCTTTTCTTTGTTGATCTCTAGAATTTCCAATAGATTGAGTTTTTGTCTATTATTTTCATTGTGTAAAATTTTGAAATTATCATTAAAGTTATGGTTTTCTTAGAGTAATGGGTATCTGATTTATGATTATTAAAACTACGTTTGTGCTCGGATAATCTAACTCTGAAATTTCTGAAAGTTCTACCAATATAAATTTTGTAACGATCCCTAAGACAGTTTATAAACACCGGATTTATTACCTTTATCAATTTTAGATTTGCAGTTTTTGATATGTCGACCTAAAGAATTATCAGTTCGAAATGCTATATTAAAATTATAATGCGAGAGGAATGATTTTAATTTTAGACTAGGATAACCAATATAAGTTAAGCTGTTGTATTTTGTGTTAGAAGTTTTTATACTTGGAAATACTTCCTGGATTGTTTTTGAAATTTTTCGCGTGAAATCATGTTCTCAATCCTACTTGGACTGTAACGGTTATTGACTGCTATTTGTTTTATTATATTTAGCTCTTTTATGAAATTATTTTGTGACATTGGGATATTAATGAGTCTATGTATATGTATATGTAAATTATTGAGTAATAAACCTGAAACTTCAAAAATCAAGTCCAAATTTTCCGATCACAGATTTTATGATAGGTTCAGTAATCTTTCAGATGCTAATTTTTCCGAAGATGAAGTTTCACTTTTAGAAAAGGGTTTTAAACGCAAATTAAAGTCGTCTCCATTTCGATCTGCTAGGAATTGAAACCGAAATAGACCTAAATTATTCACCGCAAACCAAACACCTAAAACACTCTTCAGCGTTACTACTTCAAAAATAGTTCGATAGTTTTCAACCTAAGAAATTCGAAAATACAACTTTAAAGTCCATTCAATCTAAGTCCGCATCTGAAGATATCATATTCACCAAAGCAGACAAAGGTCATACAGTATAGCCTTAAATAGAGCAGATTATTTATTGAAAACCCAAAATTTCGTTGAATCAGGTTGTTATGAAAAAATTGATAAAGATCCAACTAATAAATTTCAATCCATAGTAAAACTCGCTTTAGAGTATGCCAAGTCTTAATACCTACCAACCTAAAATATAAACTTTTCATTGACAACCCGCAATCACCAAAACTTTACTGCCTCGTCAAACTCCATAAAACAGGGCATCCCATTAGACCAGTAGTTTCATATTTTCAAGATCCAGCTGCAAAACTTTCACGCGTTCTCATAGACATCATTCAACAATAAGCTAATTTTGAACCTAAATTCTCAATAAATAACTCTTCAGTCCTAATAAATAATATTCAACACACGATACTACCACATAAATTCTTGTTTATACGTTCAGTAAGATCTAATTCTGTTATCCTAGTATGACCAGAATGAATACAAATTATAAACGAAGGGCATTTTAAAATGGATGAAAAAGTGATATCAAAGTGTTGAAGATTATCCGAAGATTGAGGAAAAAGTGACACCATGTGAATATACTTCTTACAGAAATTATAGACAGACCTTAAAATGTGATTGACTAATTACACAGCACTAAAAGAACATGATTTGTGCGAGAAGCGTATTTCAAATGGCATGTGGGGGGGGGGGTGTCTGGATGATGATTACGCCTGCAATTTATTTGTTTGATCTTAGTAGACCGCGCCAAGAGATTAGCGCACGAAATAGAAAATGCCAAGTTATTCAAAAGAATTTCAGATATGTTGCAGATATATTTTTTCTAGTCCCCAAAAATTTGTTAATGCCGAATATTTCCTTTCCTGGCGGGAATTACTTCCTGACATCTTTGATTCATACCCAGAATCAATAACCTTACTGCATTCTGATCCAATTCGTTCCAAATTTCCATCAGTCTGTTTTGAACAGCTGGCTTCTTAATCTTCCATTGAAAATATCCCAGACGTGTTCGATGGAAATGAGGCCTAGACTTCGAGCAGGCCAGAAGTTTTCACCCATGTTTACCGCAAATGGTACAACATGTTCAATGAAATAACTCCCCACAACATTATGGAATCTCCATCAAATCTATAGGTGGGAGAAAAGTTACACTATGAATATCTCTCATTTCGACGTATGTACACTGAAAACGCCGTTAGCAATGAAAAAGACAAAATCTAGACTCATCTGTATGCAGAAAAATCGGGTTCTTCGACGTTTAGCGGTTAGAGCAGGACCTCGACATGCGACACTAAATTCCTTGAGATATTGTCGTATCCTTTCAGTGCTAATTTGCACACCTCTGTTCTGTGAAAGCATCTTGTGAAGATGCCTATCAATACCCTAACCGTTGTCTCAACGAGCAAATTCTTAAATGTCATAGATCACCGTTGTTGCTCGAGATCGTCCTTTCCCAGGTATTTTTTCATGACTACCAGTTTCCCTATGTCATTCTGAAAACACTTAAATTAAAAGCCCAAAGCCTTTGGCTTCTTCTTACATAAGTCCAACCTAGGTCATCTAACACCTCTGCTTCAGCACATTCTGCCGGGGTCAAATTTCATGATTTGCGTTGTTTTTTACCGAAAATTGAAATTTTCATGAAGAATAAATGTTACCTGCAAAATTCACATAACTGCTGTTAGCAACACGGGTTGTTTCTTGCAAAATCCCAATTCATTTCTCATTAGAGGAACATGTGCGCCAAGAAAAAACATCGAATTTCGTTAGCATATGTCCGGACATGTCCGAAAAAAACATGTAGGAAGAATTAGTTGCTTATCTATAAAAAGTTTGAAATATTGAAATCGTGCGTTAATTTCTTGGTGCAGTGTAGATTCTGATTAATTCAACCAATATTCAGGGAGTTCACGATATAATTGATATTGCTCGATCCCACACATATTGCTCGTATAATCTTGATGTTTGTTTTACAGATTTATGAAAGTTGCTTGGGTACAAATGTTTTAAAGCAGATTCAAAATGAAATTAGACAAGCTTGCAAAAAATGTGCTTCCTATGAAAAGCCTGCTCCAACAACAGAAAGGCCTTTACCAAGGCCTGTACAGACTACTCTACCACCTCAAGAAGCACCACTACCAGAAAATGGAAACTCATTGTTCCAACAACAACCATTTGACCAAGAGAAATTAAACCAGGCCATTTTAGCTTTCAGACCGGTAAATATTCCTTTTTATTAACTGAAAATTATTGGAGGTAATACCTCGACTATTCCAGAATCCATTTGGCACCCCACAATATAGACCGTATTCACCAGTCTCTGGATTTTATCCATTCAACAACCCCATGTACCAGACGCCTTTGTTCTATCCAGCTTATCAACAAACTGGTCAATTTTCACCTTATACTTTCCCTCTTGTAGGACAGCCATACATGGGAGGAAACCGAATGTCGGTAAGTCCACACAACAATTATAAATACTACATCAACATTTGAGATGAAAAGGGACAATTATTTCAGTAAACGAAAAACAATAACAAGTCTAATTTCAATTCGACATTTATATTTTTTCATTAACAAGGCTTCGTTTTGGTTTAACCCATTTGATCCCACGAATTTTTTCTTAATTGTATCATGATTTTTTACATTTTTAATAACTATGAAGTAAACTTGATACATAAATATCAAAAAAAAATTTCATGTTACTTTAACAAAAAATTGGTGGACTCATTTGGGTTCACTGGTACATTTAGGCGTCTAGCGAAAATTCTTATTTAAAAAAAGCTTATTGAAGGTCAACCAAACAAGTCCTGCTAAGGGGACGTGCGATATATTTTAAAGCAGTTTCATTCTAAATATAAAGTAACATAACTTCGCTTTGAAATAATAAACTTTACCGTAATTGACTTTCAATTTTTACGGGGAAATGACTGCCTTCTTCTTGTATTATACTCTTGAGTGTAACTGCAACTGGAGTGTGATGATTTACGAATGCTCCGCAGATAATAAAGGGTAATGCCAGAACAAAAGTTAACTAATCGGTTTTATCTTCACAAACTACTATATGAATTTTTTAAGTATTGACGAGGGACCACAACCTTTTGTTTCCAGAATAGATATTCTGTAGTTAATTTGATCTGAACTTTGATCCAGGAGAGCAACACTCCCCATGGAGGTATCATATTTGGAAAAGAGAAGATGCTGTTATAATCAATATTTTGCTTTCTAATTGAAGATCATCTTTCTTCTACCAGTGCTTCAACCGAATAGTAATTTATTCCCATTGTCACAATATTGTTGTCTTTCCAGCTGACGAATAACAACAGGGCACTTTTTGAGGCGATTATCCCTGTTGCCCTGAAACCGCTTTCTCTCAATGTTTTTAAAGGGTAAGGGTTGGTAAAATAATTATGAAAAAATATAATGTGATTTGAGGATCAGATACACATTCTAATAGTTCCAAGACGACTCTAGAGCCAAGAGGTAATGAACTTTTCATTACATTTTTCTCGCCTAACAGTTGATGATTTTGCACCGCATTAGGTTTCAAAGTTTAAACAATATCCAGTGGAGTTGCCGATCATCCAGTCTTCAAAGCCAGATCACACAGGCTTTCCTTTAGTAAACTGTTTTGCAGAATGATGACCAGAATATTTGTTCATAGATTCATCTATAGATAACAGAGAATATAAAATTCCCCACTGTTGAAAGTTTAACTTTATACATTTTCTCATTTCTATCAAGTTTTGAATCATCAGCAAAATACATGAATTTTTTGGTTCCTGAAAGCGAGTCCTTAACATACCTATGGACAATAATGATATAGACAGATCCTAATCTAGACTCCAAAACAAACGTTCCCAAGGTAACCTGCGGTATCCACAAACGAGTAATATTCCAACAAAAATCTTGATATCTTATGCAGTAACACAAAAAGAATGATTGTTTTTCTGAGTTTCATATAATTGCAATTGTTCTGCTTCAAGTTTTAAAATATCTTCATCCATCATTTTTTCAAAGATTTCACCGGATTTTGATTTTTCAATGTTTTCTTCAGAAGATCTAGACGGTTGATATAACCATGCGTTCCCAGGAATAGGCGAACCTGTTACACCACATGAGTGGGCGCCTGTGTATAATTAAGGTGGCTGTTTACTCGCTTCTTGAAGAGGGCCAAATTGTAGGATGTTGGGAAGATGTAGGACGGAAGCGAGTTCCACAGCTCACCATTCCTGTGAACAAAGGAATTCTTATAGAGGTTCAAGGTGTCGTTAAATGCACCACCATAAGATGAGAACTCCTTACCAGCCTAGTGTAGCGGCAAAACATGAGTTTTCCCGGAACAAGGTCTTTCAGCACCTTGGAGCATCTTCTGTGGAAGTATCTGTAAAACAGGGAAAAGTCAGCAACGTGTCTTGCACGCGGTTGGAGATCGCGGGTGATCTCCGGGTGGTCGATGAGGCGCACAGTCCGTTTTTGCACACTATTCAACATTCGCAACGAATGTTTTGTCGCATATCCCCATACATGGGTCGTATCTGCGCCTTATACAGAAGCAACAGCTGAAATAACTTGAAGTATCGCTTGGCTCTGAAAAGAAAACTAAGTTTAGCTGATGCCGACTTAGCTATTGCTGATACATGTTCTTGCCAGCAAAACTTGGAGTTGACCGTTATTCCAAGAAGGTGCATCGAATCTTTGGATGTAATTTGTTGGCCCTGCATCATTAGAGGGGGTTCTCTAGCGGGGACCTTTCTAGAAAACGTAGTTACTTGCGTCTTACTCGCCTTGAAGTTCACCAGGTTCAACTGACCTCACTCAGATATCCCCTGTAAGTCAGAGTTTAAGTTATTAATTGGTTGACATCTCTGACGCTGAAATTCCGCAGCTGTAATCGCCCGAAGACTACTGAAAGACGAAACTAAGGTACAATCGTCTGCAAAACCGAAGATCTTCTTCTCTGTAGATGACAGAAGATCGTTTATCTGCAACAGAAACAAGTTTGTCGAAAGAATGGATCCCTAAGGTACTCCTGCTTGCAACTGGAAACAATCAGATGTTATACCGTCGATCACAACTTGTATTGATCTATTTGAAAGTAAGCTACTTATCCTCGTTTCGTTCATACTGAGGTCAATTGTATCCTCAGTCCAGATTGGTTGAACTTTTGGACTTATTTTCTTTTTTAAATGAATTAGATTCGAAATTTTTGTTTTGTTTTATAGATTATGAACAGAACATATTGTCTTCATCTATGTCCTCTTCATCTGTTCGTTCACCTTCAGGGGGTATTATAACAAGATCTACGTTATGATAATTATGATTACTAATATCTTCAAGAGCTGTGTCAAGCCTTTTGAAAAGTACTCTTCATCAGTGCCTCTGGGCTCTACTCCGACAATCATGCAAGCAGAAACACTTGCTGTAAACCTTTGCTGCCAGGAGGGACTACGAAGAAAACTCAAAGGGGCAAAGATTTACATTTTAACGGACAGTCAGGCAGTAATAGAAGCTCTAAACTCTTACAGTTATCGGAGCATCTCTGTCTGAGAATGCCGTCAATCCTTGAAGCAACTTGCTGAGGGGAACAAACTTTTCCTGTGGTGGGTGCCTGGCCACGAAGGTATACAAGGAAATTGAGCCGCTGACGAACTGGCCGAATCAGCTGCTGGAATCCCACCCACCGGACCTGAACCGTTCTGCGGTCTAAGTAAGCCGCACAGACGACAGGAACTGGAACGATGGGAAGAATCTAGCAAAAAAATACTGGAGAAAAACTCCAGGCCAAAGGCAAGCGAAAAAGTTCATTAACTATTCGCCAAAGAAGACAAAACAGCTTCTCGATCTCTCTAGGGACGAGTTGAAGATCATAACAGGCCTCCTTACTGGACACTGCCCACTGAGATACCATCTCAATAAAATGGGCAAATTGGAAAAGGCAACATGCAGAATGTGTAAAGAGAGCGATGAAACTGCCGAACATATTCTTTGCAGTTGCATCGCAACTGTCCGTCAAAGACATATACACTTCGGTAGCAACAAACTAGAGCCGCACGAAGTAAAAGCGAAAGTTCCCAGGGAGATTCTTAATTTTATAAGGGATCTAGACCTACAGGGAAATGAATAAAAAGGGTTACGAACAAAAGATCAATTTTGTCGCAGTTCGGAAAGGTTTGCAAAGCCAATCGACCCTCACGAATATAATGTAATGTAAGCCTTTTGAAACGCTTTCCAGAAAAAGATGCAGTTCTACTTTTGTATTAGTCCGCGTTTACAAAGAATACCGAATCTTATTTATTAAAACATATGTATGTACAATGTACCGATTAGTTCCGCGAATAAAGAAATCTTTAGCCGGGAGTATAGAAATTCGGTCGCACTTTTTTATTCGTGAATAGTGAAAACAACAATGTAGAAAGCGCGAGGTGTCAATGTATAGACTACGCCTAACAATTGAAAAATATTCAAGTTTTATGAAATAGGCCCGAATAAATTTTGCCTTTGTTTTCTACTTCTTATTGAATTTTTTCATTGATATCTGTCGGAAATATGACGCCATCATCTTGTAAAATCAAAAATCGGTTTTGGGCGGAAGTGATAATCCTGGAACGACCAGTATACATTCTGCGTCGCTACCAGTTCATTGAAACACGGCTACAACAGATACTTGGGACACTTTCTAGACCACTGCATACATACAACCCGCTGTGAGATCCCACTCTTTAGTGAACGAATGGCTTTTGACATATTTTCTCTGCTCGAATATAGTCTCTCCATAATATACGATAGTAAAATGTTGGCGAAAAAAAGCTAACAAACAAAACTAAATTTTGGAAGATGAGATAATTATGAAATTTCGTCCAACCTGGTGCATTTCTTAATAGTAAATCATGTACTTGTTTCATAACCTTTAATTTCAATGTGTTTCCTAAACTAATGAAATGTTTATCATTATGATTTGATCATTTCAGAGAGACATGGATACCAGGAATCCATTATTCGAGGCCGTGACTTCTAGAATGAGTGGAAAACCAAAAAATATGACTTGCATAATGCAAGAACTGGGATATTTAGATGAGAATCTGGAACCCGATTACGACAAAATCAGTGAAAGAATCAAGAACCTTCCAGTGCCTGAAGCTCTTCGAGAAGATGTACAAGATGGTTTTCAATTTTGTAAGCAATTTTCGGTAAGCAATTCTCGTATCAACTTCACCAATAATAAATTCTTTTGCAAGAGGAAGATCCTATCTGGCAAGGTGTATTGCCTTCTTAGGTCTAGTATCTCTTCGAATGAATTAACATTGAATCAACATGAATTTCATTCAATAGTGTACCAAATCATTGAAGAAATGATATTTTTTTTAGCAATGCGTCCCACAAACTATGAGACCAAATTCTCTTTTATCTCGAGAACTAACAAGGCCTGTAATATTCTTCAAATGTTATCAACATAAGAAAATCGAGGCTTGCATTATGAAAGACTTTAGAGAAAGAATCAACAAAATACGGGATGAAGAAGATGATGATGATGATGATGACGAAGATGATGAAGGAAAAGAAACAATTATCAGGCAAGGCAAATCAACCAGAAGGAAAAATGAACCACAAATTGATGCCATGGCCACGGACGTTTTTGAATTTTTATTAGGAACTAATTCGAATTTAGAACTTGATAGTTACTTGTAATAAGTATTAAATAGCATGTTATTGTGCCAAATTTCAAACGGTTAGTTAAATTTTTGATATATATTTTTTTAATATTTATTTATTCTTCTAAACATCACGCTATTTATGTAATAGACTTTTTCGAATTTTGACTCTAGAATGTTAGTGTACAACTCAGTCATTTCAGTGTTAAAATTTGAATAATTGGGTACTTAGTGGTGCTTTGAAAATAAAATGAAATTCACTCTACCTTTATTCTTCATTTTTCCTATTCATTATATCCCAATATTCAAGAGGAAAATGTTGCAGACAGTTACTTTTTGAGGCGATACGGATCATCATCCCCACGACTGACGTTTCCTCCAAGTCGTTACAATTTAATGATGAATTTTTAAATAGCGGCTATAGTTTTCGTTTCGAACTATGAAAATGCGGAACATATCCCCCAAATCAAGTCGAGTTCCTGATATTATTTATTTTCTTTCTGCATGAAATCATTTACGTGAAAATACTTCAGGTCAATTTCCAGGATTATAGAAGATCAAAATTATTTGCATGATTACAAAAAGACATATTTCGAAAATGTATCCAAAGAGAGCGCAATATTTACCAACTGACATATTTCGAATCTTGTAGCCGCATTCTTGAGAATGAAAATTCAATTTTGAATATTCGTATGTGCTTCACTTACTGTCTGCGTTATCCAAAAACATTTACGTGGACACGTAATGGAATTTTATTTTATTGGTAGTGTTTAATGTGCTAAATTTCCATAAATACTCTTGCCTTTCACTTCTGAGGTGTTAGATTTCAGTGAGTCCCGATGTATTAGGTTTCAGTAAATCCCCTTATCCCCCGTATTTGGAATGCTAGATTTGCGTATATTCCTTGTCTTTCACGTTGGGGTATTAGATTTCCATGATTCCTTTGCCTCTCAAGCTTGGGGTTTTAGGTTTGTGTGACCCCTTATGTTTCACTTTAGATTTCTGATAGCATGATTGATTCTTACTTCAGTACCAATTATATGGTTAACCACGAAGTGAATGTTCGAATTGGCCTCTGTTTGATTCGAGGAAAACATTCAAACGCCTTTGTAAATAGCACATTGTTACGAAAGAACAACAAATTCGGTCTTTTGTATCTTTTCCAATTGCAAGCGATTCTTGACAAATAATGTTCTTAAGAATCCCCATAAATAAAAATCTGAAGATGTCATGTCAAGTGGGCGAGGATACCAAACGACTGGAGCTCTTCATCCGATCCATTTACCATCGAAATGGTTATTCAAAAACTTATGAACAATCAATTCCAAATGCAGTGTAGCACCATATTGTTAAAGCCACATTTTTTGGTGTACCACTAAGTCAACATTTTGTAAAAGCTCCGTTTACCTTTCTCTTACAAAGTGCAAATAGCTGCATCAATCAACATTTGCTTCACAAAAGTATTGACCAAATATCCATGTACAATCCCACATTATAACATCGATTTTCATAATCTACTGATGTGTACTTTTGAAAATTTGGAGTGCTATATTTGTGTGAATCCCTTGGCTTTCACGTTTGCGGTGTTATATTTCCGGAATTCATTTGCCTCTCAAGTTTGGGGTGCTAGGTTTCTGTGATTTCCCTTATCTTTTTGACGTGCTAGATTTCTGATAGCATTCTTGACTCTTACTTCAGTACCAATTATATGGTTAACCACGAAGTGAATGTTTGAATTTACCTCTATTTGATTCGAGGAAAACATTTAAACGCCTTTCTAAATATCACACTATTTTTAGCGCATTGTTGCGAAAGATCAACAAATCGATCTTTTGTATCTTTTCCAATTGTAAGAGATACTTGAGAACAAACGTTTTTAAGAATCCCCATAAACAAAAATCTGAAGATGTAATGTCAAGTGAGTAAGGATACCAAACGACTGGACCTCTTCATACGATCCATTTACCATAGTAATGGTTATCCAAAAACTCATGAACAATCAGTTCCAAATGCAGTGTAGCACCATATTGTTGAAGCTACATTTTTTTGTGTACCAATAAGTCAACATTTTCTAAAAGCTGCGTTTACCTTTCTCTTACAAAGTGTAAATAGCTGCATCAATCATCATTTGCTTCAAAAAAGTAATGACCAAATATCCATGTACAATCCCACATTATACCACCGATTTTGATTGATTTATGAAAATTTTCGGTAGACCAACAATCACAATTATGCCTGTAAATTTGGCCTCACCAGAAAAAAAGCGGGGATCTTCTTGTTGTATCAATGGCAAATCCCATATAATTTGCATTAGAATATGATTAGGCCTCAATTCTGGAACAAAAGTTATATAGTAGGCAGGCCCGCCGCTAGCAGTTTGAACGCCGGTGTGCAATTCCTATCGTGCCGCCCCTATCTAACTACAAAACCTAAGTGTTTATAAAAATGTGAGAAAAAAATGCTGTACAGTGAGAAACTATGTTATATTAGGTTATTTTATACAAGATAGATACACTAATACGACATTAAATGAAAAAATGAAGGCAAGAAAGGTGCAGTTTATACATATTATGTAGGTAGGTATAGGTATTAAGTTATTTAACAGAAACTGCACCTTTCTTGCCTTCATGTTGGCAAAATCAGCTATAATTATCTCAAATAGTTTTTTATTATTTTTAACTTTGAAAATGACCTTTCACCAGATGCAACTGAAACCGGCAATGTAAGTAGTATCCTTAGCGCTATTGCTGTATTCGGAAATGTTGACATTAATTCATTAGCAAAAATGTATTGCAATAGGGTTTGTGGATCATTAGACTGGTTTTCAGTTAAATGCAACTTTAAAGCATTGATTTCATTAAACATATCTATACCGTCAATATCTGCGTCACTACTTGAACCATCTTTTAGCTTCACATTCAAATCTTTACAATGTTTCATAAAATCATCTTTGGAGTAACTAAACAAGTTATTATTGGTGAAAAAGCCAAAAACGTCGGTAAAAGTTTCCAACTCATCGAATCTACGTTTTAAAGAAGTTAAGGTTTGGTCCAGGATCCTAAAAAAACATCTACCTTGTATTTTGTTTTAGGGTGTACTAAGACTTCATCACTCTGGTCATACTGAAATTGAGTTGGTTTTCTTCGTGGACGAACGGTATCTATAGGCGGAAAATCTGCATCTACATTAAGTTCTCGAGCCACAGTGGTAGCTTCTTCTAACACCCTTTCAAAATGTTCATCTGTGCGATATTCGGTGAATTTATGAATCTATTTATTTAACAAATTTATGCAGATTTGAGTATTTATTGTGGGGTTTTGCATCATTTTGCTAATAGCATTAATTTCGTTTAAAATATCAAACCAAATTACAACTAAGCAAATAAATCTATAATTTTGAATATTCAAAGCAAGCGAATGTGCTTTGTGAGTTGTTGTACAATCCCATTCCGACGAATTGTTATTTCATATTTCCAGTAAACGTCAAATATTTTTTCGAGGTGATACCGTAAAGGTTTGACTGCATCGATTCTGCTAGACCATCGCGTGGCACTTAATGCCTTTAGTTTTAAATCAGGTAAATGCTTGCAAATTATGGACCACCTTTTGGTAGAAGACGAAAAGAAAACGTAAATTTCTTGAATTAAGTTGAAAAAGTTGACCGTGTCGTGCGTTATATTTGCCGCATCGTTAACGACCAAATTGAGACTATGCGCCGAGCATGGAACGTAAAATGCACGATTATTCATTTCCAATATTTTTTTTGTAATCCATTGTGTTTTCCACGCATATTAGAACCATTGTCATAACCTTGGTCACGTAAGTTTTTAATATCAAGGTTTAATTGCGAAAATAAATCTAAAACAAAATTTAATAGTCCTTCACTTGTGGAGCTGGTTATCGGACAGATGCCAATAAAACTTTCGCATATGTAACATTTTTAGTTTCACTGTTTAAAACAACATACCTAAGTATAACTGTTATTTGTTCTGTGTGACTTACATCTGGTGTGCAATCTAATATGATAGAGAAATATTTTGATTCTCTGACTTTGTTCAGGAATTAAATTTTTTGGTCGTGCCGAGTAAATCAATGATTTCATTCTGAATCTGATCTCCTAAATAGTGAGTCATGCGAGTTGAATCGAATTTCGAGGCTTGAATTCCCGCATAACTGAATCAAAGGATGCTATCATTTCTATTGCTTTGGGAAAATTACCATTATCATGCTCATATAATATTTTGGACGAGCCCCTAAACGCCAGACATTGATGAGATAAAAATTTTATAACAGCTATAATCCTTTCCAATACATCACACTAATGTTTTTTTTCAGATTCTAATAGTCTCAGTTGCATTTGATTTACAGTAGTTTTATTTTTTAGCATATGATTTAGTTGGACCCAACATTTTAAATTTTCGCTATGGGAAATGCTTGTTTCGTGTCGTTTTAAGGTAGATGACAGATGTTGCCAATCGGAAAAACCGCTTGGAGCTGACAGACTACTTACAGTTTTACTGAATATTTTACAACAAAAACAATAGACTGAATCTTTTGACGTAGAGTAAACAAGCCATTCTCTGTTAATTTTTTCTCCATTAGGAAGATTTCTAGAGTAATAACAGTTTGCAAATTTTCTTCCATCGATATTAGCAGGAAAATTGTGGTTAAACAGCTGCACGGGACCAGGGCTAACCAAAATATTAACAATATCATTAGTCATACTGGCGGGCCACGAACCGGGATCATCACCACAATCTAAACAGCTACTTGATGACGATAAATTGCTTACAGGTTCTTTAGCACTACTTTCTCTTCTTTTAGTTCCACTGGAGTCTCCTTCTGAAGGACTAACATTTTTCTCTTCAGATACCTCCATAACTTCTAGATTTAAAGCTGCGCTTGTTGAAGCTACATCTACGTCAACATTCTCTCGACATTCAGAGTCCCTATTTTCTGGTTTGCTAAAAAATTTCTCAAGAGATCCCGCTAGTTTTTTTTTCTGTATCTTTTTCTCGTTTTTGCCGTCGAAATTGAGCTCCTGAAATTTTTTTCCTTTTTTGCGGTTCCTGGAATTTTTTTGAAAAAGTTTAGTATACGGTTGTACAAAAGTAACTTAAATCCCAAAAGGGAGTCGATCATTCCACCCATTATTGCGAACAACCTTTACTAGGGGGTCAACACTGAAATCGCGAAAAAAAATCAGCTTTTCCATACATTTTGTATGGAATAGTTATTTTTTTTCGCGATTTCACCGTTGACCCTATAGTAAAAGTTGTTCGTATTTATGTAGAATGACTCCTTTCGGGATTTAAGTTACTTTTTACACCTGTATAGGTATAATTTTAATATTTTTTATAAATCTTCACTCTTAAGTTGTATAACAGAAAAAAATACCCTTTAAATCACAATAATAATCACAATACTACTGCGAAAAAAAATGTTCATACCTACTGCACACAAATGTAATGGAATAACTAATTTTTTTTCGCGACTTCAGAGTTGACCCCATAGTAAAAGTTGTTCGTATTGATTAGATGGAATGTCCCCCTTTCGTTACTTAAGTTACTTTTGTTACACTCTGTATTAATTTTAATACATTTTTTAGTAAATCTTTACTTTAAGTTTTTCAGTAAAATAACCTTTAAATTTTACATGAATACCTGCTGTTTATATGAATGCGCCCATATGCTGATTAATTAAACAAAGACACTTACCATAATTATGATTTTTTGCGCCGACGGATAATATAAATAATTTTCTAAATTATTCTTATAGTCACACTTCGCACAAAAATATACAGAATATTATTAATTTTAAGTACCCTGGACCGTTTCCGAATCTCACATTAGGACTATAACCAAATAATTGAAGTTTGTTGTTCACTCACATCACTTTCGCATTTGTGTTAAATAAATAAAAACAAAGAAATGAGTATACAGTTTTAAGGGGATTTCCCCTGATATCTGTGGGATTTCGCTATTTCGCATAGAGCACGATACGGATTAACTTTGTTCTCATGAATTTCAATAGATGGCGCTATGTAATGCTACGATATAAAAGAAATATTTGGGCGCCGTTCATCATACTATTTTTATAAGAATAATCTTTTTAGTATTGTGAGGTGACAATGTCTGAATTTTAGTCGATGATTGTCTGATTTGCCGCCCCCCTGAATGCGCCGCCCGCGTGCATGCACGCCTTGCAGGCCCGCTTACGGCGGGCCTGATAGTAGGCATGGTATTCAAGAGTTTTCAAATTCTCGAAATGTTCTACTTGATATATTAACTCCAATTCCAACATAAATAATCACAAGGATAGTCACAACACAAGAGTGATTTACTTTGTATTTGTGGCATGTACGTTGATGACCGAGATATCCGATTGGTCATCATTGTCATATCAGTAGAATATCTTCTACTTAAAGAGTAAACTCAGAAAAATAGGGAAAAACATTCAGAACCCTGTTTGAGAGATCAATAATGAGCCGATAGTCATCCATGATAAAAATTTTAGATTTTATTAGATGTAATGAATTGATGATAACAATGAAAGAACATACTGAAAAGTTGTGATTTAAATATGAATATTCCATTCCCAAAATTAATAACTATGAGACAATGACAGCATGCTATTGATTCAAAATCTGAACTAAATAATGGAGGCACTTCATTGACAAGTACAGAAAAGGAACATATCAAAGAAGATTCCATGGGTACCATCAGAAGGTCCACTGGTTTAGAGTCGACATAATTTGAAACAATGTGAAAACAGAAAATTATCGTCAAACTTTTACAAAATGCCGAAAATAGTAGACATTCTATGCAAATCCTTTTTATTCAACATTAGTATAATTGTTTAAAGATTTAGGAACAAAAATAGAGTACAGTCAAGAATATTTATTCAATTATTGTCATAATCACACATGTACATAAAATATCACATCAAGATTTATTTTACCTACTAATACAATGAGTTACATTCAATTATTGTCTTGTATCACAAAAATTATTCCTTAAATTAATGTTTCAGATCAATAACCTTCAAAATACATGAATAAACTGGTCCAAAAATGTTAGGGATAATTGAATTCTAATCAGATATTAGATTCAGCAAGTTCATTCAAAGGAAGAAATTCTATAAAAAGAAAGGGTTTAAGCAAGAAAATAATGAAAATATTAGAAAAACCTACTTTCTTGGTATAAAGATAGGTGGAATTGAAAATAGAATGTTGCTTAACAAATCTTGAATAAAAGTTTGCAAAGAATTACTTGATGTATGTTAAGGACTATTTACACTGAACGAGCTTCTTTCGAGAGCTCTAGTTTCAAACGAGCACCTGCAGGTATTTAGCACCACCTAAGGCGTGCAGTGTTCACAAACACTCATCATTCGTGTTCGCAGTTAATCCATCTGCTATCGGTACTTCCACAAATCATCAGAAGTATTCGTGTTCATTGTACGCCCTGTGCAAACACGTGCTACCTCTAAACTCACCTATCCGGCGAATCGAAAATACCAATCCATTATTCAAAGTGCTTTTCTGTCATATTTTGCTTCAATTCTTTGTTCTTTCAAAATGTATGCAAAAAGGAAAGGAACATTTTTCGCTTTCATATAGATAGATAAATCAGTAAATATATTTTCAATAATTCATAACTCAAATTTTTATTAAACAACATTCCACTTAATTTGCTCATAAATTTTGATCTATTTTGAAAATTTCTTGGAACAGTTTATAATGCATAAGTATTTGAATAATCGATACAGTGTCCATTTATAGTATTAAAATCTCAAAAATATATAACCTACAATGCCGGGTAAAATTTTCTCGTCAATTACATAAAAATGTAGCAGCATAATTCGGCAAAGAATAAACATTTCCCGCTCGTTTTATTGACCTAATCTCCAATCTTCTAATATTCTAATGATTGATTGTAAAGTTAAGATTTCTATGTTTAGTTAGTTTTTCTATAATTTGATGTGCTCTAATTACTTGAGGAGAGTAAAGTTGAACTCTTGAAATCTCAAGCCCCTCAATCATCATCACTTCATGGATATAATAGCAATATTCGAAAAACGCTACCAACGATTAAATTGAATTCCTGGTTTGTTAACAAAGAATCTAACACAATTTATGCGAAAATTTTACAACAGCAAACACATCAATGAACAAGCTAATAATCATGCTGATATTCCTAGAATCTTAACAGGATTTTCCACTTCAAACCTTCCTATTTCGGACTACTGCAAAATTTTTCCCGTTTTGTGCCTATTTCGGACTGAATTTTACCTGTTTTACTTATTTTTTTTTTGACAAGGGACTCTAACTTTTCTATAGAGTATTTCCGTATTCACATTCTAACAAGTACAAAAATTCTGTATCAGTATAAATGAAATTACTGAACACGTAAAGAGGAACCTCAGCAATTTTTCGCTCTTCAATTCACCTCTATTTAAGGCAAGGGTTTTTTTCTTTCGAGTTAGTATAACAGTAGTTAGTGTTGCTTTCAAGCATTTATTAAAATTTATAATAAAAATAAATGGAAGGAGCAATAGAAGAGGAGAAATCGTCCTGATGCCATAATGGAATCAAATGTCGGCGTTGCGTGAACAAAAGCTGTGGTGAAATTTGTCAGCCCCAGAAAATGGGATTTTCGCAAAGAAGAAGGAGCATTCCTGTATTCTAAACGGAAGAAAGGTCGAAGTCCTTTATATATTTATACCAACGAAAAAAAAGAGTCTGAGGACATAATACGCCGTTATCGAAGTTCTTTTTCTAGAAGAACCCCCAGCTGTAAAAAATGCGGGAATGGATTTCCTCATTGAATTTCCTTTGTTAGTAAAAAAATCTGCTCTATATTAGGAAAGACATAAAGCTACTTATACTCATTACTTTAAGCGAATAGAGCATACATTATTCTCCCAATAGCGCTTACTAAAGATTTTTTAATAGACAATAAAGCGAAATATAGAATCTTAGGATCTTCCTTGTAGAAGAATTCATATGAGGGATGTTGTTGAGCTGTCTATCGAAGAGGGGGTGAAGCTCACAGCGATGGTAGTAACAAGTATGAAAGCAGTTTTTGTTTGCGTATAGAGACCTCCACTAGATAACAGAAGTATTTATAAGATAGATCAGAGCCTGAATGCTGTTACTGGAAAATATGGGTACAACATAACAATCTCAGAAGATTTTAACACAAATTTTTTAGGGGAAAGTAGACAAAAAACTAAAATTGAAGAATTAAAGAGCTCATATGGACTGATAGGGTACACGAGCTTACATGACATGAATTTCAGGGGATCGATAATTAACCTACATGTAGCTTACAATCTGGTCGAAATTTTCTACATGTCAGCGTGGAAAAAACCTTCATATACAAAATTAGAATTATCAACATGGAAAATACTCGAAGATACCTTGAGCGTCTCCAAGATATCGATTGGGGTTGCATAATAGATGGAGACGCTCAAGGATCCTTCAGCAGGTTTCATCGTCTACTGACGTGGCTGTTTCATGAGTGCTTCCCTGAAAAGAAAGCGAACATAAATAAGGGCAGGGCATGAAAGCCAAGGATGTTCAAAAAATTCAAAACCTGCAAGGACAGGCAGCAGCTACCCATATCATAGCCCAGGCGAGGAGATATCATGATTCTATGACACTTTTTGAACAATTGAAACTTAAACCTAAATGGGTGATTGAAAATTTCATAAGAAACGGGGACGCTTAACATATACGAAACGAATAACGAATAACAAAACGCAAACAGATGATAGCATGCCCTTCGGAAAAATAAATCGACAACAACGGCCCTGATCACGCTGGTGGTGTTTATGTTTAAAGCTTTTGGCGGTGAAAGGGGAGCAGTTCTGATATGCCTCGGCAAGGCTTTCGACTGTGCCAGTCAAGATAAAATGCTGGAGAAGCAGGAACATTGCGGTATCAGCTAACCGGTTCTGAGACTCTTCGAGTCATACCTTCAGAATTGATTCCAGCACTTCGAATAGACTGACGGTGACTCCACTAGGCTGAGGATTACATGTGGGGTTCCTCAGAGCTCCATACTTGGACTAATATCAATCCTACTTTATAAGGAGAATATAACATGCAATCTGACGTCAGATCGGATCATTCTTCTTTTGATGAGAACATCAGTAAAACCAACTATGCCATTAAATTATAGGAATTGATAGAAGAGTCACTGACTGCAGTAAGAGAATGGTTCAAATCCAATGAAGTGATAATGAACTAAGAAAAGACGCAACAACTATTGTTTACCACGAAACTACTCGTCATTATTCTGGAATCCACGTCTTGCATTGCTTCGCAAAAGACTTTCAATAGTGCACTATCGGAGAATTAGAACGATTCTTGGAGAAGGACTGATCACTTACTATGTGCACTTCCATAGTCTGATTACTTACGGTGTCGTCCTGTGTGTCACTGCAGGAGATGCTGAGGATATCTTCAAAAAAAAAGAAAAAAGCACTGAGAGCATTGGCTCTGAAGTACCACAAACACACAGCTGCAGAGATCTCCTCGAGAAATACAATGTTTTAACTCTGCCAAGTCAATATATATTATAATGTTTAGTTCTCTTCCACATACGAAAACCCAGCATCATTCATCACATGACCACTTCACTAGGACTCGAGAAGACTACGATCCAGAACAAAACCGTCTGGCGAAGACACACATATATGGACATTAAAATGTATAACTTTCTCCTGGGCCACTTCAAGAAACTGGACAAGGGTTGTTTTAAAAAGATGGATGAAGAATTTTCTCATAAAGGAAGCCTCTACACAACAGATGAATATTTTGGTCACAGATTCTCAATATCCTGAACAATTTTACTCTACCACCGAATAGAAATATATGTTATCTTTATTATTATTGTCTGTTGTTTTCTAATTTTTTAAATAGTGTTTTTATATGACGTATTTAAATCAAAAAATATATATTTTGAACTGATAAATTGAATTTAAATTTGAATATTGGAAGTTCAAGATTTCTTCGGTAACAACATGTAAGGGGACCTCAAATTTCAGCTAATTATTATATCCTTGCCATTCTGTTAGTAATGACTATTCCATAAACATTATTCCTGTGTTATTTGCACTACTTGCGTTGTCCCTAAAAGGGATAAAACACCTATTTACCCTTATGAAAAAAGAAATGTTTCCATGGTCTTCGCAAAAATTCAAAAGAGATTTAAACATTGAATGATACAGTTCGTAACGAAAAACATTCCGAACGCAGAAGTGAAAGAATGTACTTTCCACTTTAACCAGAGCTCACAGAGAAAAGTTTAGGAGTTACTGATTATAATAATGCATATGTGGAATGTGTGCTGCCTTATCCAATCTACTGACAATTGCAATTTATGATGGATGCCTGCACATTAAGAAACTATGTCTCAGGCAAAAAAACCATTCAATAGAACAAATGCAAATGAGCTGCTTCATATGAAGATCCAAAAGAAAAAGACATTATATAAACAATTTACTTGATCCTAAAAACTACGGTTGCAAATTGATAGATGAAAATTTGGAGCATATTCTTTCATTCAGTCGAGAAAAAGTTATTAACGTTATTTTTTGTAATTACGAGAACTGTAGTACAAATTGACGATATGAAAAAGTTCGAATATTTTGTTCACCAGATGTAGTAACTATTGAAACAAGTCTCGCTTCTTTACTGAATCAAAAAACAACACATGAGTATTCGTTCTAAATCAATGTGGTAACATCTGATTGATATTTCTGCTTAGAACAATACACAGAAGTCCTGTGAAAGGGAAAGCGATGATGCAACGTTATCGAAATATTTGAAGATTATAAGTATATATTCCACTTTGAATCCTGGAATCACCATTTCTCAGGGAAGAAGAGTACAGCAACTTTTTTTCATGATCTGGGATTTTTATCTGATCTACCTGTGTTCAAAAAGTAGCAAGACTTTTCAAATAATATACAAACAGTATATCATTCTTCAAAATTAATTCATTAAACTAAACAGATTTATGTGGCAAACAGTTTCTATTCCAATTTTTGAACAGAGAAACCTTGCCTCTAGATCGGAATTGCTTCAGACAAACGATGCTCAAATAATATTTCTTACTAACAGTTGTACAGACCAGGAGGAATTCATAGAAGATAACTTGATAGACGGAAAAACTGTCAATCTAACCAAGATTCTTACTTGATTTGGCGTGTCTTTGCGATCAAAACTCACTTTGGAATTTGAGTACAATCTGTTGCGTTCGAGTTGTTGATTTCCAAGAATTTTCAATGCTATGTTTTTTGTGAGCTCGCAGGAGAAACGATAAAGCAAAAGACTCGGCAAATTCAAGAACGAATTAATTACAGTAAAGCTAACAGCTGAACTTAGCAATACATTAAAAGAACATTTAAAAACGGCAACTATTTTCAAAGGAACTTCTGGAAAAATTTAGAAGTACAGATTCAGCTTAATGAATAAATTTAAATATTACTATTTTTTCGCGCGTTTACTAAGTGAAAATAATTTATGCTAATTGTATATCCACTTCTTTATTGTTTCAATCGAATTTTTGATATTGGATAATCAGCAGCAACAGGTGGTTATTCAAATCAATAAAATTTAATTTTTACCAATGAGAATGCAAAATGCAGCAATACCGCTTTCTAAGATCAGGAAGTAATCAAAACTTTCTACAGATTCCATCACCTTTCCCGAAATGGAAATGGGTATGTTCGGCTTCGTGCCCGGCGCCTTACAGTCTGAAATCGAGGACAACGAGTTGCTGAGTATGAGGTCTGACATAGCAATACTTAGAACCAACATGGAGCGACCATTCCAGATCATCATTCCTGGTAGACAGGAATGGTCCAGCTCCAAGGACCGTCTACTTGAGGATCCCGGTTGGTACACGGAAGGCTCAAATTCTGCAAAAGGTGTTGGAGCTGATGTCTACGGACGAGATGCTGCCAAGGAACAGTCTATCTGTCTTGGCGGGCTTGCGACTGTTTTTCAAGTAGAAATATTCGCCATTGACCACTGTGATAACCCCTTGCTTGCAAGGGAATTAACAAATAGGTCAATAAAAATCATCACCGATAGCCAAGCTGCACTGAAGCCATTGGCATCCGATACATGTACGTCACTAATGGTGCAGGAATGTCGCTCCACCCTGTCTGATAGAGGTACCCGAACACTTGGGCATTGAGGAGAATGAGAAGGCGGACTCATTGCCATCCAAGGATGGAAAATAACCGATGGTTGGACCTGAAGGTACGTGAGCACTGGTTGAGTCTCTCAGGTCGCAGACACGCTCGACTTGCCATCAGTGGACTTTCCACTGCGAGAGCTAAGGCTTGGCTCAAACTCTCTAGGTTGGACCTGAGAGTTCTAACCGCCATACTAACGGGGTATTGTCCCCTCAGAAATCACCGATACAAGTTAGGATCAATTGAGTATCCTTCATACAGGGTATCTGAAGAAGATATAGAATCAATGGAACATGTTATGTGCGAGTGCCCACCTGGGGACAGAGTCAGGATGAAGGAACTTGGATCTAACAAACTGAAGCTGACTGAGCTCATTAAGCTCTTACACACAAATCTCATAACCTTTACAAGGAGGATGGAGCTCGTAGATGAAATTTAGGTCAGAGTGTGCCACAATAGACCACTGGGTCGCTGCTAGACACCCCTCACTCATAACTATATCTTTATATATATAACATAACTATATCTATCTATTTATCTTTAATGGCTCGAAAACTCGAATGACATGATAATATTATTCGAGTGAATTGACTCAAAAAACAGGAGTTGCATCACTAATTTGGGTTCATCAATCAAAAACACTCACACATGAGGATGCTAGTCACTTATGCCTTTTACAGCATTTCCAACGCCATTTTTGAAAAAAAAATTTATTGCAACTTCTTTGGTTGATTTTTGCACTTTTGTTTAAAATGAAAAAATTATCTTCGGGGTCAGATGTCAACAGCCGTAACTCATGAAGAACAGTGGTTCCAGTCAGAGAAAGCAGAAATATATAACACATTATCTACCCTATTTGAGTCTTGAAAATGTGAATAGAAAACAGTAAAAATTGTGCCAACATAAAAAAATATTCATTTGGATAAGCCGAGAAGGGATTTCGAATTGAAAAGTCTTACTATTTTTTGATTTCAGTATTTTAACCGAAAATCGGGACAACATTGTTGAGAAATACATAATGAATGAGACCAATACACGAAGGTTTGAAAATCTGCTAAATGACACTGACTGGAAAGATGTTATCTAGCAATGCTGACGAAAGCTTTGGAAAGTTTCACGATGCCCTTTATACCATCGCCGCCTTCCCTAGGAAATCTATAAGATCAACCAGAATTAGACGAGATCACGATGAATGTCCCGATATATGTGAAATCTTGAAAGAAGCTAACAGCGCAGCCAAAACTATCCATCGAGTGCATAGAAGCGAAGCATCAAGGAATCTTTTGAATATGCTCAAACATGAACTTCTAGAAAGCTACACTAACACAAAAAAATCAAAAAACTCTCAAATTATCTCAACGGCTGAAAATAAAAGAAGAGCAATATGGAAAATTATCATGGAGTCAGGTAAAACGAGAAGTAAAACAAACTACAACTCCAAACTAACAGCGAAACAACTAAATGATTTCTCTGGCATTGGAGAATGTATGTCCCAACAAGGCTCATCTTCGGTTGATGAAGCAATGAGAAAGATTAGAAGAAATACTGATGTTTTACCAAAATCCTCACTTTTCAACTACCCATCGACCGATGGCGAACTGATCGATATTGTCAAAAAAATTAAGAACAAGACAACTGCTGATATTTATGATCTGGACACAACTCATCTGAAAAGAATTTCTCCCATTATTTGTACTCCTGTTTGTTACATCATAAATCAATGTCTAGAAGAAGGAATATTCCCAAACAGCCTGAAGATTGCCAAAGTAATCCCAATATACAAAAAAAGATGACATAAATGATCCAAACAGTTATAGACCTATATCAATTTTTACAACAATATCTAAGATCTTTGAGGAAATACTTGAAACGCCGACCTGTGGGATTCCTGGAAAAAACATATATTGAATGACAATCATCACGGATTTAGAGCAGGCAGATCTACAGTTACAGCATTCGTTGAATTGATGGAGGTGGTCATAGATGCCATCGACCAGTGTCAGAGGGACGAACTTCTAGCCTGTGACCTAACAAAAGCATTTGATTGTGTTACTTTTGCAGAAGCTACAATATTATGGAGTCCGTGGTAGGGCGCTAAACATTTATGAATCCTATCTAGGTGACAGAAAGCAGGCTGTCTCGTGGGTGGGGCACGTGTCACAAGTAAAAGTGATACGAATGGGTGTTCCCCAATGATCAATTGTGGGCCTGGTCTTATTTATATTATATATAAATGATTAACCATCCAATATACCCAGACCAATGCCTTATCTGTATGCTGATGATACAAGTATTCGTACTGAGGACACCACTGCTGACGGTGTTCTGCAAAAAGTTGGCAATTCACTTGGGACTGCTGAGCAAAGATTCTCATCAAATGAACTGAAATTAAATCGTGATAAATCCCAAAAAACTAGATTTGGAACAGAGACTGGTAATAATGAACCAATTAACCTACTTGGAGTCCTAATTGCCGGTGATCTCACCTGACCAAATAATGGCACTCACAAGAAAACTGTCCACTGCCATTTTTACAATCAGAAGAATGAAGACAATTGTAACATCAGAGATTGCTTAAATGTCCATTCTGTCGCTAGTTATGGAATACTTGTGTGGGGACACAGTACAGAGCTAAAAAGGATACTCTTGAAACAGAAGGAAGCAGTTAGGAGCATATGTGGTTGTGCAAATGTGACGAGCTGTAGGAAGTTTTTTCTAACCCTGAATTTACTTACCATTACCTCAGTATATATACTCAACTACCTCAAACATGTGCACTATAATAAAAACAGCCTCTACATCAATGCAACTCCGTACAGGACAATTTAAAGAAGCTGCCAAACACCACTGTGACATGTGAAGAGACTCCTTCTGAGCAGAACAGCCTATACATTTGTGGAATTTTTCGAAGGTGTGTTCAAGTGGAATTGAATAAGGACATTTTGTTTTGATATTTTGATGTTGGTTGGTGTTCAGTGTGTGACGTTCTTGTGTTTTCAATCGCGCCCTAAATTCGTAACTATGTTGATAAGTCATGTAATCATCTTTTGATGACAAAAATAAATTATCAAAATTATCAAACAATAACACCTAACATTACAAGAAAAATACGAAAAAATGACATTTTGTGTCCTTGCACAATTTTTTGTAGCATTATATGTACACTAAACAAATTTTAAGCTGCATGCGAATTTTGCCAGATTAGATGAATACTATAGTTAGCACAAAATTTTTTGCTTTGTGCATTGAAAGGTGTTCTCATAAGTATCATGGAATGTAAATAACTAAACAAGTTTTATCAGGCTAATTATGTACTGTGTTTTCACTATTTTCCAACAATTTCCTTCATTCCTTCACCCAGAGTTGGTTTATATTTTAAAAGCTTAGTGTAGCGCTTAATCAAATTCAACCAATAACAATCAACATGTTTCAACTGTAAGTTATTCCAAATAAAATTATAACCGTTATTAGCAATTTGCTGAGCTAAATCTTGATGATTTTCAAAAAATTCCAGCAATTCCTTTATTTTCTCCTTACTGGCATCCCTCTCCACGGGTATGTAATGAATCCAAGGTCTCAAAAAGGGATAAAAAAATTCTATCCAATCATTTCCAACATGGAAAACCAAAGACTTACATAGTAATATATGCTTCAAACGAAAACTGGCTGCTACCCCACGAAAGTTAAAAAGATACTTGTACTTACAATGTTCTTCAAATGAAACTTCTGGAGCTGGTGGAGCATGCAGTGTATCCTATAAAATAACTTGAAAGTTTCGTACTGTCATTGAAAGATAGCAAGTAATACTTACTGCATCTGACTTCCAGGCTTGATTCTTTGTGTATTGGGCGTCAACTAAGACTGGATTTTCCCTAGATAATAAAATAAGAGCATCTCTTTCTGAACTTGTTCTAGAACCTCGGAAAAAGGCTTTGGACATTTTATCATTCCATTTTGTTTCATTTCCCACCTGTCCCAACAACTTTCTGTGTTGATCCCAGCGACCTAATATACTTTTTCGATTAGAAATGCAACAATACATTAAGTTATATAGAAAATAGTAATTTTGTTTTTCTATTTCATTAAATGATAATTTTGCTCTGTATATAAATACTTGAAGTATGGTAAAAATTAGAATAAAGTCAAACAGAAATAAAAAACGAAATGAATAAGATGAGCTTATATTATATTATATTATTATAACTTATTTTTGAAAATGTTTTTAGACAGCTGGTATGTACAAGTTTATAACAGTAGAGAATTATGAAGTCCGCTCTGATAAATACAACTAAGCTGTCTGTTTGAAAACATTATTATTCGAACTATATAAGGTACCAACCTATTCCTTTAGGATATAGTGAAATGGCAGGTCCTCCTTCCCAAAATGCCCAAGCAGGATACATTATGTCTAAATAATCATCAGTTTTACTGAACGAAAATACTGGGCCATGCGGCCCATGGTGTTGAAAAATTTGAGGCCAATCTCTTGTATTTAAGATAAATTCCGTGTTATTCACTTTATGTAGTAACTTCAATAAGTAATGTTCAACTCCTGAACACCTTGCAGGAAATAAACAATCATTTTCCCTGTATAATTTATTATCGATAATTTGATACTTCGTACCTCTAGAAAATATTACGTCAGTAAAATTTCAGAATATATCAATTAATTACGAACTTTGACTTTATATTACGAATCGATTCTTCATTGATGCCACTGCGGAAAGGTTTTAAATCTTTGGAAATAACTTGATTATAACATTTACAAATATTATCCGTACATGGCTCATATTCCCTTTTTGCAGCGTCAATTATTGCCTCATATTTCTCAAATTCGCCGTTTGCTTCTGAAACAAATAAGGAAATATTTTCAATGTAATTTTCTTCGTTTTCCTCGTACCTTCTGAATATTTATTTCCATTTGAAGTAGATGATGCACAATCCTCTGATGATTTTTTGGAACATGTCCCTGTACTCTCTGTACCACGAATTATCAAAAATCCAATTAATAAAAGGTAAAACTTTGTATAAATCATCAAAAGAGTATTCATTTCATAAGTTTTTACATCAATTTAGAAGTTCAAAATTCATAAACGATCATCGTTGACGAACACCAAGGCCCGATTGAGGTTATAAACAAAAACAAAACTAGACAATTGACACTGACACATCCGGAAGATTGTTTTTGGTGGCAAAATATCTACCCATGCTTATAATGAATTAGATTTAACCAGATAACGAATTTCTTGCAACTAAAGCCGTAAAATAGCCAAAAATATAAAAGAATATTCAATTTCAATGCAAACATTTCTAATATTTGAAAATAATATACATCAATCTTGTTTAACTTTCATTTTGCAAATATATACAATCAAGTACTATTGATGATGATGATGATAATTCATTTAGTAAGCTTATTACAAAACTTATTGATACGTATCATTATATACTGATATTGATAAGGTCCTAATGAGCATTATTCTTCTATAAACATACATAAAAGTTATAAACTCCATTTATTTTTCACATATATAGTGCACCTCGTCCTTGTACATGTACATATACAATGGCTTACATGGTAAGCCATTGTACATTCCCAGTCCATTAATGACAATCTGATTGTCCTCAAACCTAGTGTTTGCCGAGGCAAACGAAAATTCTGACCATTCCTTGTACTATACTCATGGAAATCTTTATGAAATGTACAACTATCCACCAAATGTTTCGGCAGGAGGGGATGCAACATTCTATAAATAAATACAAAAGCACTTAAATAGACATTTTGTCTCACGGATAAAAGCTTCGAGTTTTCCAACATATAACGAACAGAAGTATAATTATCACAGTCTAGAATATAGCGCATAGCTTTATTTTGAATAATCTGAAGTCTAGCTATTTCCTTCTCTTTGAACATATAAATAATTGTAGGACAATACAGAAACTGTGACAAAACAATGGTATTGTAAACCAATGATTCGGTGAATTCACTCAAATATTTTCTGATTCTTCCCAGATAACCTACCTTTTTGCTTACTTTTTTGCAGATATAGTCAGCATGCTTTGTGAATTTTAAGTTGTTATCAATTACTATTCCAAAGTATTTGAACTCAGTAACATTTTTGATGGAATAATCATTAATTTTAACACCATAACTTCTTTCATTCTGTTTTTTTTTTGAATCATCATGATTTTAGTCTTTTCCAGGTTCAATTTAAGGTGGTTATCTTCAAGCCAAGTAAAAAGAATTTTTAGTTCGTTGTTGATGGTTTGAATTACATTGTCTATATTGTCGCTTATAAGTGTCATCTGCAAACATCTGAACTTAGCACTTCTTAAGAATCCTGACCATGTCGTCAATATAGAGTGTGAAAAGTACGGGGCCAGTACAGACCCCTGGGGTACCCCCCCAATCCACTAAAATTTCCTCCGAGATGTGGTCCTCATACTTGACCTTCTGTTTCCTCCCTTCTATATAAGATCTGAACCATTCCAGAACCTTTGCCCCCAGACCCATTTTTTCCAATTTTTTGCAATGTAATTTTCTGTCCGTTGTTTCAAACGCTCTTTTGTAGTCCAGAAACACTACGCCGACAAACAAATTCTCATCCAGTGCCATCTTCCACTCCATCAACACACTCTGCACAGCCGTCTCACAAGAGTTGTTCTTTCGAAAACCTGCTTGTTGTTGACTCAGAATGTTATTTTTATAAATGAAATTTGAGAGTTGTTTTTTGACTACTAGTTCTAGGAATTTCTCATAAAGAGGCAGAAGATTATTGGCCGATACTCTACCTGGCTTCTTTTCAATCGGTACAATTGTTGATACTTTCCATGACTGGGAAACGGTATCCTCTCCGAGGGACATATTCAATATTTTCAGAAACACGTCTCTTTTCCCTTCAATAGATTTCTTCAGGATATATGTATTCACAGCATCCGTGCTGCTTTGTTTATCAGACATATGGTGTAAAGTTTCTTTAAGTTCTTCTAATGTTACGGATGTGAACTCTGTCCAGAGATTGTCTGCTCGTCTTACATTTTCTAAAACAAATTCTTCATTATTTTGTCTGACGATAGTACTGGTAATTTCCCCTATACTTCGTATAAAATATCGATTGAACGCATCCGCTATATTATTGTGTTTTATGTTTTTATAAAAGTCTGCTTTCTGTTTTCTGATTATTTCCACAACTTCATTCCTTTTTTCTTTGAAATTATTCCAGTCTTCTTCTTTTTTTATTATAACAGCCCTTCTATATAGACAATCTCTTTTCTTCTTATTCAAGCTTATATTTTCGCACCACCAAGCTTTGTTATTCTGATTAGGTTTCATTTCAATAATATTCTTAGGTGCATGATCATTCAAGACCCTCAACATCCCCTCAATCCACCTGTCAGCCTCGATGTCAACATCCCTAGCCATCCCTCCAAAATTTAATGCCCTGATATCATTTTCAAAATCGTGCTCGTTAAAATTTTTGAAGCATCTCAGCTTTCTCGTACGTATTTCTCTTTTGCCTTGACCTTTTATTTCAACGATATAATCGAATGATCTGTAAACTTTGGTGTCAGATGTACCTTGTATTTCAAACTTGGTTCATTAGTTACTATAAGATCAATCATTGAACTACTTTTATTCGTTATTCTAATGAGATGTTGGTTTATCTGATACAATGCTAATCTTTTAATGACGTCCATTAATTTATGTCCATAGTAACTGTTTTAGACATGTCTATATTGAAATCTCGTGATTATGAACCATAATTTCGAAATCCTCAATGAATCGGTTATCCGGTGTACTCGGAGAATTCATGGACACTAACTACAGCGGTAGGCGATGACGGTGTCATACACCTAATCACTTCAAGATTGCTTCTTGCAAAGTTTCCCAGGTTGTTTAGCAAGGAAATCATTAAAATTTCCCTTATTTGACATTACATTGACATGTGAACTAACCCAACAAATTATTAAGCAAAATCAAATTTGATTTCATGAAACTGAATCTAAATAATCTGGTTAGTAGTATAATTCATAATGTCTTTATTTAGAAAGCCAAAAAAACAAATACAACGTCGTGTATTTACCGACAATTCTGATGAAGAGGAACCAATGGAAGTAGATTGTCCTAGCGCCCCAGTCATCAAAAATGAATCAAAAAAAGACAAAAAGAATAAAAAACCCAAGCAAAATATACTAAGCTTCGAGACTGAGGAAGAGGGCGAAGTTTTTCAGGTCAAAAAGTCATCGCATCACAAAAAGATAATGAGGATGTTTGAAAAAGAAAAGCACAAAAAGAAAGAACCTAAACCAGAAAAAGAAACGAAAAATAAGGAAAAAACTGAGATTGTAACTGATGACCTTGTCTTAGTAGTAAACCCAAGCCATAAAAAACCAGCAACACCTCCTCCACCTATATTATCAGGTCGAGATGCCTTGTGTGCTGGAAAAGATGATCTCTCATCAGAAGAAGAGGATGAAAATTTAGGACACGGGGTACACAGGTAAATAAACCTTAGAATCTCAATTTATTTCTTGATCTTTCATAATAATTTTCAGATTTTCAAGACCTGACAATTTCAAAAAAGTACTTGAATCAGGTGCTATACCTGATGCAGCAATGATTCATGCTGCACGGAAACGCAGACAGTGGGCAAGAGAAATGGGCGATACAATTCCTTTGGAAGAGGAAAAAGAAACTGATGATGGAGGAAGTCGTTTACAGAGGGAAGATGAGCATGAAGGCAGCGATGATGAACGGATTGACATGGATCTTAATCACAAGGCGAGAGATCTTGAAAAAAGAAGGGAGCAGTTCTATGCAGCTCAGGAAAGTGATCAGGAAATTGATGAATGGGAAGATCAACAGATACGAAAGGGTGTTACAGGTAATGTGATTTTTCAAACCTAGAATTAGATTCAAATTAAAATATTAAATGTTTGTAATTTTCAGGTGCTGCAGCAGCTTTAGCACAAGAACTGATCTCGGAGCAAGTTCAACAGCAAACACCAATAATTCATGCACCTGTCATAGAGCCTGGTATTCCAAGAACACCACAAATGATAGTTGACAAACTTAAAGAACATTTTCAAGATGTAAGTGTGTCTCGTGAAAAACATGCTGAACAGTTAGAAAAAGTCCAGCAAGATATTATTGACATGTCGGAAGAACTAGAAGCATTAAGAGTGAAAGCTCCCGAAGCAGCTGATCGTTTCCGGTTTTATCAAGAACTCAGGGGTGAGTCAAGTTATCAATATAATAATTTTAGGGTAATCCTGCTGTTTACGCTGCCCGCACTCGCTTCATGTACACCGAGTGGACGAGGAATGTTTCCGAAAGATTTGAAATTTAAGCCACGATTTATCTCACATCGGAAATTTGAGTACCTATCGTTGAAAATGAAATAGCAAAGGATAAGATGTATTATTGAAGTGGAACCTATAGGTAAACACTCCTAATCAGGGGCGTAACTTCTCGGGAGCGGAAGGGCCATATGTGACTCGTAATTTTTCGCAAATGCTTATTATCTTAATAAACAGATACATATTTTGAGTTCATTTGAACAGGGTAGTGCGGTATAGCAAAAGATGTTTTCAAAATCTTAAGAGTTTCCAAAGTATTTATAAGATATTCGAATCTGACCTCACATTTCAGTAATTTAATAAAGTTCAATATGACGGATGAAATTGAGGGAAAATATTTCCCTTTGTTTGGCATAAATTTTTTGACAATCTAAGTGCAGGATCTGTATGCTCCAGATTTTTTTTGTAAGCTAAAACCTTTACTATTTAGCTCATATAACAGGGTAATAAATTGAGAATTGCACACTGTACAAAATTTTCTTTTCATTCATTTGGAGGGTGCGACTAACAACATCTCAGTTATATTAATTCATTAGTATTCATACATCCAATAAGTTATTTCTGATGTGGTTTTCGAGCTATTCACGAATTTTGATAACTTCCTGATTTCATCCATACTCGATTTCTCGGTGTTTTCCACAATCCAATAAAATTAAAGCATTTATTAAATTATTTTGCGCATTGCTATTACATGATTTTCAATGTTCTATGGTTCTGAAAGCTCCTTTTCAACCGACTTCAACAATAATTCAAAAAAGGAGGTGGCTGACGTGAGTCAGTAGAGATACTGACTCCCACGCCGCGGGACCGGGTGCAAATCCCAGCTTAGATATAGTTGTAGTATGAATGTTGGTGTGTTTTCCCAGAGTCGGGAACATAACCGATAGGTTGAGTCTATAACTTCCGAAGCCAAACTTATAATCCTAAGAGGTGGTAGTTATCATTTCATGGTCTAAGTGAGTGGTTCGCAGTCCACTACCACTGTAGGTTCATAAAACAAACAGAAGGTTCATAGAACAAACAGAAGGTTCATAGAACAAAAAGGGGGAGGATCTCCATTTGTGGGAAGTTTTTTTTTGCATAACAACTTGGGGTAAAAATTGAGCAGCAACATTTCTGTCTGTATTGACATAAAAATAGTAGTAGGAATTCTTGTTAAAGCCCTTTGCATTGGCTGGGAAGATGCTTACCGCAGCTAGAGGTTAGGTTAGATTTTCACCCTTGTCTTCGTGAAGAAATCCTGGAAATCATGGAGCGCAAGATGAAAATGAGAGAAACAAGCTGCTTAGCAGAAAAATTTTTGGTACTCTGTTTGTATACACGACACTAACACACCATAAACAGACAAGCTATAGCTAGTGCAATAACGACAGGGAAACGAGTTTTTTCAATAGGTTTTTTCACTCGTTCACTGAATTATACGCAAGATAGTATGGTTCCCCTGTAACATTTCCTGTGCTCACACTTTTGGGGCAATCGTAGGAGGCATGATGCAAGTTTAGATGCCTGATTAAGGAACGGTCATTGTCTGTTTTTCTGCTGGTATTCTATATCTTCGCTTGTTTTTTACGATTGTGTTTTTTCTGACACACACCAAAATTATAGCTTTAAGCATTTATTGTAAATACAATTATTAGACTTTTATATATATATATATATATGTATATATATATATATATATGATGTATATAACTCAAGAAATTTCCTTAACAAATGTAAATATAGTTGCTCTTAAATTTAAGTAAAGAGTAGAATTTCTTCGTATAACATACAATTCTGTGTAATTGCCTATATGCTCTTTGAAATGTATACCGAATCAATGTGAATATAATGTCTCTGGTCTTTATAATACTCTCACGAATTTGATTATTCTGCATGATTTCCTGAACGTCAACAATATTTGTTTTAGACAAATCATCCTAAAAATAAAATAATTAACAAATTCCAAATCAGTTGAATAAATCACTCGTCTCGCAAGTAAAGCTCAAATCGCATATGAAGTTTATCCAACACAAGTATTCAACAAACTGAAGAGTGAGACGACAAAGATCAGACATTTATTCTCTTATACGAAGTGAAATTTAAATGAACTTCAGGTAAGGGATCTGGCAACACTGGCTTGAAATTCAAATCGTTCGGAAACATTTCTCGTCGACTCGGTACACGGTGCGCGTGTGGGCAGCGTAAACAACAGGATTACCAATTTTAGTTTCTGAACTGAATACGTTGATTTCTTGATGGATATTTCATGATTATAGTTTTAATGAAAAAAAAAATTATAGTCTCCTAATGAGAGGAAGCTATATTGAAATTGCAAATAAATTGTAGTTATATCTACTTGCAAGACAGAAAAAAATGCATTTATTCTGGGAATTTGCCTTTTATTTTATAAATAAATAGAAAAATGTACATAAACAGAATTTAATGTACTTTAACAGTCAGATATTAATTTCTAAAAATATTGGGTTCCCTTATTCCTGTAGCTGATCTCCAGAAGGACCTCCAAAAAAAGGTGTCTTTTGGTGAGGAAGATATTTCTGCTTCAAATTATCTGAAACCCAAAAACCAAAAAAATTTAGTTTTATGATAGATGGAATACGGGTAATGATCAAAGGAATACTGAAAATTTTGATTTTTGACAAAATGCTGGCTTCCCAATAATAAATTAATTTTATGCGATGGAATTTACACTTTAAAGTGTCTTAAAAATCGAAATTATTGTCAAAAATCTTATTCCTTTGATCATTACCTGACAAATATATCTGAGAAGGTCGTGTAAGAATTTCAAGCCGATCGGTTGAGCTGTTTCGGAGAAAATTTCCTATGTGACTCTGAAAGTAGTGTTTCGAAAAAACTCTTTTGGAGTTTTGGGAACTATTTACACTAAGTTAAAAAAAAATCCAACTTACATCGAGTCATCTATTTCAGGGACATAAGAGGAACCTTCTGCTTTTTTTGTTTGTCTCTAAAATAGTCAAAAGTTGTTTTTTATGAGACATTTTCCTCTCGCGCGTACACCCTTGCGCTCTGCGTCCTCTTTGCTCATGTACGCATGAGCATTAGGTCCAAGTGATAATCCCATTGCATTCATATAATAAAAGAGAGATGTTCTACCTTCATTGAACATCCCAACTGCAATATATGCAGCTATTTCAACGATTTTTGAACTACATGGGATTATTTTGGAGTTATTTTCCATATCAGCTGATTGTAACTTTCCAGTAATTTTTCATTGTTAAGATCTGTATAAATAGGAAAAATAACTACAGCAACACCAGTTGGTAAGGGTTGATAGTTATGTTTGTAGCTAGACAAAGTATTCAAGGCTGGTACTTTTTGCTAAGAACACCACAAATCTTCACCTATTGGGCATTTGTCATGATGAAGATTTTCGTCAGTAGAGCAATAATGATAATAAGAAGCACAAATGGCACATATTTTGAACTGAATCGCAGTGTCTCATAATCGTTAAGCCTTAATAAATAGATAATTTATCAATCATTTTTCCAGTCCGTTTCCCTTTTCCGCCAAGTACTTCCTTTTGTCGTTACTTTCGATTGTTATCAGTAATTTCTATAGTAGTTTCATTCACACACTCGCTTAGTTGTGTACCCATTCTCTTCTGAACATGACCTATGCATTCTTTTTTTTTATTACAGAACCCTCCCTTTTTCCATGTTCCGTTTCCCGACACTGTCAAATCATTGTTATATTCATCACCCTGTTTTTCCGACGTCGCATTTTTTTCTTCAGTACAAGCTTATTCTCAAAGTTTTTCAGTTACTATTGTCACACATTCGTGAATATTCTTGATAATAATATCATAAGTAGTTTGTAACAAAAACGCTGGTATGTCCATCAATCCGCAAAATTGAGTGGCATCTTTCAAACCTAATCCAGGAGTCATAACAAATACAAATCTTGTATTCATTTCATAAGAGTGTTTGACGTTGTAACAAGAGTTCATGCAACGAGCATCGCACTTATGACATAATACAACAATTTAAAAGTCCTCGTTCTGATGCTGTTTCGAATTTTACTGGTCCGCTACACTTTTTACATAGTACATATTCACTTATAGCAGCAAACACAGTTATAAAATTTAAAATTCGATATTCAACTGAACTATCATAAGTCACAAAAATTTCATCTTGCCCTTGAATTTTTTGGCCGAAGCGCTAAAACTGCTCTCATCACATTCGGCTGTTTTTTTATTGAAAACGTTTTTACGTCTTTTCCGTTTGGATACTTATACTTTTCCGAGTTATTCTGCTAACTTTATGAGACATTCTGATAAAGAAAACCACACACTGAGAAAAAACACAACTTGACTACGTGGCAGACAACGTTTAAATAAAAAAATTTATTTATTTTTAACCTAAAATTTCTAAATATGGTTTTCAGGTATAAAGTGGATCTTTTGTATTCTTATTTGACGATTACAGACATAATAGAAATGTTGAAGAAAGACATACTCTCGAACGCTCGAAGACGTCCTTACTAATACGCTCATATCTCTGAGACTGTTTGTCGGATCAACTTCAAATTATCGGAGAATATTCTCAAATATATGTATATTCGAAAAATGCAAAAAAAATTGTTTTTTGAAAATAACAAGTGGATATAACCCCTTAAGACACTCTGAATTCAAATGAATGGGGGTGTAAATTCATTGAAATAATTTTTTGGATGATTTTAATTTCAATAAGTCTTCTAACAATTGAAAATGATGGAGGAAAACTATTCAATAATTATATAATTTATTTGGCTGTCACAATGTAAGCACTTTGCCAGTACTGTACAAGAATTGGAATATAGGTTTAGTCATTCTATTTTCTGAAAACTATGAAAATTGGATGTACAATGAGAAAACTATACACCCATCAATGTTCAACCAACTTTCACACAATGGGAGAAACATTGAATAGTTTTTTTCATTAAGTTTAATTAAGTCTTGTGTTTTTATTTAATGGTTATTCAAATTGACGAAGTGGGTAGAGATTGTATTCAAGGTTTATTTTAGGTTACATCACTGATCTAGTGGAGTGTCTGGATGAGAAAGTTGGTACTATTATGACTCTGGAACAAAAAGCAATGGACCTTTTAGCGAAAAAATCGGATTGGTTCATTGAAAGACGTCGACAAGATGTTAGGGATCAAGCTGAAGAGGTGACAAGTAAAGTCAATACAAAGAAAGTGCCAGACAATGAAGTGAAGATGCGAAGAGCGGCAGAAAGGGAAGGAAGGCGTACCAGACGAAGAAGGGCTAGAGAACTGGCAGATCAAGGAACTAAGCATGTGGAAGGTATGTCAAGTGATGAAGAAATTTCCCAGCAAGAAGCTATGAATTTCGATAAGGAGCAGGACCAGATAGAGAACGAAGCTAAAGAAGTTTTCGAAGATGTTATAGAGGATTACTCAACTATTGCGAATATTTTGATTCGATTTGAGCAATGGAGAGAAAACGATATAACTGTTTATAACGAAGCATACGCCACTTTATGTTTACCTAAAGTTGTCAGCCCATTGATTAGGTTGAATCTGATATTCTGGAACCCCTTAAAAGAGAACCAAGATTTAGAAAAACTGCCATGGTATCGTACATTAGCTCTGTATGGTCTGCATGATGATGAAACAGAAAGTACATTGTCGAAAGATCCAGATATAAATCTTTTACCAGTTCTGGTTGAGAAATTAATTGTTCCCAAACTCGCTCAATTGGTGGATAGATGTTGGGATCCCTTGTCTAGTTCACAAACTCTTCGCTTATTAAGTATAATAACTCGGTACATTCGAAGATTTCCTACATTGGGGCCTGGAAGTAAATCTTTGAATAACTTGTTCAATGCAATTCTGCACAAAATGAAGACTAGTTTAGAGCATGATGTATTTATTCCAATGACTCCGAGATTAGCCGACAGCAAGTCTTGTTTTTTCCAGAGACAGTTTGCAAGTGGTATGAAGCTATTAAAGAATATTACCAGTTGGCAGGGTGTTTTGAATGACAATACCTTAAAAGAACTAGCTTTAACTTCATTGTTGAATCGTTATTTATTAACATCTATCAAATTCTGTATGTTAACCGATGCAGTTGCGAAAGTTAATCTTATTACCCAAATTCTACCTAGAATTTGGCTTCAGAATAATACCGCCGAACTCAAAATGTTTATTACTACTGTTATGAGTTTATTGCAGCAACTTGATAAAAATTGCCCACTACATTTAGAGTCTATTGAAATCCTGAATGGTATTCTGAAAACTTTAAGGAATTAATTTATATTGTGAATGAAAATATGGTTAATATTTATAATAAACAGAAAGTAAACACTTTTAGTATCATTTTCCCTTTGATAGTAATCTCAAAACGCAATAGTTGAAAAATTATTTAATAGTAAAAATAAGAAAAAAATGATTTGTTATTATGTGATGTTTGTTTGTTTGTTGTTCCTTTAACGTGCTCTATTTCCGCCTTTCGGCCAATGACACGCCGGGGAATTCTATCACCTGGCTAACCCAGGAATTTTGCCGAACCTCTCTTGTGTCGAGGGAAGGGATCTTTAATGTCCAACACATCTCTGTTAGACAGGACCGACGGCTTTACATCTCCGAAAGATGGATACTCAAGCGATTCCCAGAATTCGAAAAATCGCACCAACTTTGTGGGGATTGAACCGTTACCACCGTACTAACAAGGCCTGAGCGCTGTGACGTATCATGACGTCACACATAGTAGTCATAACAAGCATGTGGAACGATAGCATAGTGTAATCGAAAAGCCGGTGCATGTCCTTTTGTTTTTCCGTATTTCATCCGAAAATGAGTGTTTCTAGTCCTTAATTTATGTAGTAATGTATGTTTACCGAATAATTCGCGTCAATTATAAATTTGAACGAATTTCAGTGAGGTAAACTGTGAGTGAGGTTAGTAATGGCGTATTAGTGTACAGTTAAACTTTTCGTTTATAAACCTAAATTTTTTTGATATTTTTATTGTGAGAGTGTTAGTGTATTTGAGATATTATGCCGTTTAGGTGTTGTGTTCCTGGTTGTTCAGGAAACTACGGTCATGCAGATGCACCGAAAGTGGCGGTATTTTCCTTTCCGGAAGATATCCGTTCGAAAGGTGAATGGTTGAAATCTATTTCCCGAGCTCATTTTGAACCGTCGAAGTACAGTAAGGTATGTGAATTACATTTTCAAACAGATGACTTAATCAGGGATACTACAAATTTGATAAAAGAACTGGTAAGTACTCTACTGTGCCAGTAAAACGTCTTCACTTGAAAGAAGGGGCAGTACCAGCTATTTTTCCAAGAAGGATTTTGTTGTGAGTTTTGTTTTCAATTATTAGATGACAAATGAAATTGAAAACTATAGGTGACCCACAGCCCGGAATATATTTTGAAACTAATTATAATAGGTACAACAAATACTCTTTTGAAGAATTATTGCGGAAAACAAATGATAGATTGGGAAAATCAAAAAAAGGAAATTGGATATGGTATCGAATACATGAGTATCTGAGTCTCCTGAATATGTTCTTTTCTATATTTTCCTAGGCAATCTAGGTCTTTTGTGTTAATGCTTTTTCTAAATAAGAATCACTAAAAACTAAAAAATTACAAAAAAAATTTAAAAATCCAAAAACCCAAAACAAAATTAATGTTTTCAATATTTATTATAGTTGAAGCGCCTACGAACGCCCGGCTAGTAAAGTATCGAGCTTGTGCGTTATGACTACTAGCGAGACGGTGCGTTCCGAGCGCTCAGGCCTTATTTTTACGGTGGTAACGATTGAACCCAGGTAACTCTGCGCAGGAAACGAGCATCATATCCTCTAGGCCACCGAGCTGGCTCTGTTGTTATGTGAAAGACTGTACAAGAACATAGAAAAAGAATAAGGATTTAATTTTGGCGATTTTAGGTTGTTCATGGATTCTTACTAAGTAGATGCGCTGAATGTCGTATAATACAGTTTTTCATTAGCTCTTATGTGCTGTACTCTATCCTATACTCTTTGCCTTGGTTAGGCTACTGTGATGATTGTTGAGTCTCTTTTAACAGTCTGAGACTGTTGACCCTGATATCGATGTCATATTGGAAGTTATTCTGTATAAGGTGAAATAGGAATTTGTTGAGGTTAGATTAGATCTTCATTCTTATAAACAGGGAAAGGATTGTTGCCACTTATTGCAGACTAGGAAAATGTCAGGATGGCCCAAAGTATTGGGCCTTTAAATTTTTCAATATTTCACCAACAAATATAAGCAATGTGTCAATTGAAAAACTCGAATCAGCAGTAAAAAAAATTGTTGCTGAAAGGGCAGTTTCCTCATTTGAAGAATGTAATTTTAATGCGATATGACCACATCAGAAAATTATAAAATTTTTTTGACTAAGAATATACAGAAAAGAGAGATTAAGCAACTTCAACAATATAGCACCGCCAAAACGATTTAGTATTCCGTTTCAAGCGTCAAAATGGTCATTATTGTTATTATTATTATTTAGGTAACAAAAGAAATATCCTATGATATTCTAAATGTAAAAAGCAATAAATGCAACATAATCAACAATTAATCAAATATAGCACCACAGAAGTGTATGTCAAATAATCTTCCTTCTACGAAATCATGTAGTATGTAGGACATACGTCCGACTGCTGAATTATTGCGAACAAATTTGATCAAGTTGGCGATGAGTGGCCATTTGAAATGATGAGGCTAAACTACAGAACATTGCAGAGCACTCGACACATCATCACAGATTGTTCAGTGATAGCCGTGGCTGCAGAATATGATCACGTCTTTCTATGCTCTCAATTCTTTTAGAAACAGGACAGTCCGTAAAAAAAAAGGCGTAAATCGCGTTACACACAGAATGACTACAGAACTCTTTTCACTGCCATTAATAAACAGTTGGTACGTCGTACATATGACGGAATCAGTTCGACACCTCACCAAATTCGATGTACAAGGAAACGGTTCCTTGGACCATGTGTTACCTACACCATCGTGAAGCCGCACCATATTCGATCTTCTACTTGTATATTAAGATTCTGTTATAAATGTGTATCTAGACCAGGATGCACATTTAATTATTATCGAACCACAGAAAAGATTACTGAAAAACGTCACAAAAAACAGTTACTTACTCTAAAAAAAAACGACTACTGATTAGTCGTCAAGTAGTCCAAGGTTAAGTCTTTAATTATTCAAAAGAACGTTAATGTTCTGGATTTGCGATAAAAAGTATAAACGACATAATATCATATAATAAACTGCTAAAAACAATTATGAATAGTTAAAGTAAATAACATGGTTTTTGTAGTAGTGGTGTATTCCGCTAAGCACCCACAAATATAACTATTCAGTTATTTAATAATTGCTCCGATTCTCTCATCGTTCACTCCAACCCAATTCTTCAGGAGTATCGGTATGGTATCGACCGAGAATAATGACGTCATGAATGGAACGGCTGAAGATGTTTTGATCGTTTTTTTAATGGAACGCACCCTAAATATATTAGAGAGTTTTGCAACTTCGACGATTTCGTTAATTTTACCGTTAACTTTAATTACATTTACGATAATAAAGGTCACTTCAAATAGCAACCATACTAAATAATGTAGTTATTCAACTTCAACTGTCAGTTTGTCACTTGTCATTTTACTACGGCCGATTCGTTTCTGTTAGGTTACATAATTACAGATTTTATTCAAATTGCTTTCATCGTAAGCTGAGCGTCAGTATAGAAGAAGTTGGCTGAAAATAATAGAACATGGATAAAGTGCTCCCGAAATTCCGTCGAAATCCAAATTATTCTTGGCCAGAATCATTTGAGATACATTCAACCCGGCAACCTTGCACACGGTTAATGAGAGTAATTACTGGCTCTTATTCTGCCGTAAGAGACGGCAATTCGTTATCCCTATTAAAGTTTACGGATACTATTTTTGAAGATCGCATGCTCAGAAAATAACGAAGTCTCAAAATAAGAGGTGCAAAAACTCTCTATTGTTTTACTAATGTTTGATTGTGTTTTGAATTAAGATGAACGACTTGTCTGGGGCCATCTTCACTAAGGAATAATATTATTTAGAATATTAATGTATTCAATTTTCATTGTTACTGTTCGTGAAATTTATCTTGTTATTCTTACATGCACATAATAATTGGTACTGTTTTTCTTAGTGAAATTTATATACAATTCAGGTTAATTTTGTGGGTGGTTGAATTCAAAACGACCTTGCATTATACATACATATTGGCCATTACGATAGTATTATCTTAACCGACAGAAATCAGATTTCACAGGAGAAGGTATTTTTCAATTATTTTCACGCAAAATCTAATTTTTGTCGGTTACCATAAGACGGGAGTACTTACTCGATATTTAATGTATATAGAATACCGGTAAGACCCAACAGAACTGTATATCAAAAAATGCCTTGCCCTTGACGTCTGATATGTTGAGATAACCTTCATTTTGTCATGATCTCATGATTCATATTTTCATCTTGATTTGTATTGAATGGATTACTTAATTACCGATAATACTTAGCCAAAGTTCACATGCGTAAAAAGTGATAGACTGAAATTGATATGAGGAGAACTGGTTTTCTCATTTGCCAGTATAACTAAATTTGAATACGTTATTTGTATTGCAACCAATCATACCTGTTCATGTGTTTCCTTTTCTCGATTTTATTGGTCATTCTGGTCACTTTCAAGTTGAAATAAATATTGAATATTCTCGTAGGTAGACGCGATTCTATTAATCGTTTGTCTTTTAGTGTTTGACCTCTCTCCAGCGTGGCAGTTTACGTTATCTAGTTTTCAGTGATATATAGTTCGTAGACTTGTTGAATTGGTTCTCAGTTATAATATGGCAGAAACTAAAGAGAAACAAAAAGAACAGCCTGGAATTATCAAGGCATACTTGATCGGCTATAATGCCGCACAAACCTTAGGGTAACTAGCAGCAAATGTATTACAACCATTTATATTATTAATTTCTATTCTGCTTTTAGGTGGACGTTTTTACTTTATCAATTAATTTGTTATTACACAGCTCCTAGTGAAAAATCCCTATATGATACTGTGAAATACACTGTTATAATTTTCCAAAATGCGGCGGTATTGGAAGTAGTTCATGCATTCCTTCGTATAGTATCATCAAACCCGATAGTAACTGTTCAACAAATTTCTTCTCGGGTTATTTTGGTATGTGGCGTTTTAATGGTAACTCAAGCAGCAAGAGAAACAATTGGGTTATCATTAGCTTTAATCGCTTGGTCTATAACTGAAGTTATTCGCTATGGAAACTATACTTTTGCTCTTCTTGGATTTGTACCTTATTTCCTCAAATGGTTGAGGTGAGTAACAATTTTTGAAATAATTTTGTTGAAACGAGATTAGTAAATACGGATAAATGTAATTTAAAAATGAGGATATATTAGAAATTATCGAATGTAAAAACTTCATTTGAAGAACAAAGTAATGTGAGGCATTCTTGCTAGACTCACATCCAATTGATTGTAAGGTGCTAATACTCTTCTTTGTATTATCAAAATTCAGAATTGTATATGAGATTTTAAAGTTGCTTATATTTCTGTAACTGTAGATTGAAGTTGAGTAGTTTATTTTTTTTATATAGAAAGGAAATATTTAATGCATCAAGCAGAGTATAATTTTCAAAAAATTCTGCAAAATGTAACCTAAAATTGGTGTTTCACACAATCAAGCATTGGTTTTAATCTGTGGAAATATGGTTTGAATCTAAATGTATTGGAGGTAGAGAATGTGCAAACATAACTATTGTTCATTCTGCATGCCCTTAAATATCCAACTTTGCTCACTGGATATCAATAGTTCCGATCTGCAATATTCAAGGTATTGGTATTTCTAGATGTTCAAGTTCCACTTTTTGGAACTAGTTCCCAATGCTTAGTATGTAAATATTCGAATCATTAATTGAACAGGTAGATATTTCATAGAATGATATCCTTGAATAATACTTTGTTGAATATTAAAATTTTAGATTATAAGTAGTGAATATGCATGCATTGAAAAGAATTATATTGAATTGGAGGTTTGCGAAAAATTCATCATTAGAAGATTTAGTGTTATATATTTATCTAACTTCTATAAAAATGTTATGGGTGTTTTGAAAAGTTTCAAGCTTGATTCAAGAAAAATCGAATTGGTAGTTTCCAAAACTTGATGTCTAATTGGAGAATACATTATTTCAATATTTGAAGTGAAAATTAACAAAACTTCCTCTAATCTTTTATTAATGATATGGCACTTACAACATTTATTGAGAAGATGACCTAGAAATATTTCTAGAGAACAAGGTCCAAATCAACGTTAGTGGTAATGTCCTTTCTGTTTTCCTATGAATTATTTCAATAATGGACTAATGACCTCTATTGTACTTTTGATTGCTACTAAAGAAATTTGAATACCTTTTAATATTCGATTGTATTTTAAAAGCTACAAGTTTCGATGCTTATACCCTGTTTGGTATAATTTTATTGAATAGGCTGATCATATTTCAATGTTCAAGTACAGTTATTAGTCCCTAAAATATTTTATGGTTTACTTATTATTGAATATATTATTAAATAAATAAAACGAAATAGGGATAGAAGCCATGAGAGACTCATTCCAGACGATAGGTTGGAATCGGATCTTTCGAAAAACGAAATATTTTCCTTTCGCGTGACAATGTTGCTTTTTACCCGACCGAAACATCCCGACAAATGTCTCACTACGAAAAAATAACGAATCATTACTGAAAACTATTTTTTCTAGCAATCCTTTTCCGATATAATTTAAATAATATTATTTTTTTCGGAAGCAAAAAGAATCGAATCACCACTGGAAAAAGAAATCGCCTCACTTATTTCTTTTGTTTTAGAATTGACCAACCAGTGTTTATATCATTTCCGAGACCTGCTTTGCGAATAAATTCATATCAAGATGATCCATGGACTTTTTCAGTCTATTCAAATCGTTTTCTTGCCAATGAATATTTTTCTATTTATTTATTTCTTCGAATGAATGATTTTGCACAACGCCAGCAGTTTGTCGATAGAATGTAATTATCGCTGATGAAAATGAACCTTTGATAATGATGAGTGATGAGGCTCATTTTCATTTGAGCAGTTGGGTTAATAAATAAAACTGCCGATATTGGGCAGCAGAAAACCCCCGTGAACTGCATCAATCCCCACTTTACGGATGAAGAATGAGAGAAGGGCAACCGTAACTGTAAACTCTGAGCGATATTTTTTCATGCTGGAGAACTTTTTTATCCCAGAATTGCTATGACGAAGAATGAACAGAAGAAATGTTTAATTTCAACAGGATGGTGCCACGGCACATACAGCCAGAGCCTCAATGAAAGTTGTGCGTCGCATTTTTCCTGGTCATGTAATCTCTCGATTTGGTGATGTGCCGTGGCCCCCTCGTTCACCGGATCTCACTGTTTGTGATTATTTTTTGTGGGAAAACCTAAAGTCTAAGGTCTACGTCGATGAACTTCGAAATCTGCAAGAGTTGAAAAATGCCATCCCAAGAGAAGTTAGGTCAATCGACACCGATTTGTTACAGCGGGTAATGCAGAACTTTGAGAATCGACTACATCAATGCATTGCGGAACACAGACGTCATCCGCCTGATGTCATTTTCAGAACATGATTTTTTTCACTTTTTCTACACTGAATGGTAACATTTAAGCTTTCATTTTACGTAATTAAAAATGTTCTGCATTGAAAAACAGCTGAGTTATCCTCATTTCAAAAACGCCCTTCCATTACGCTCCACCCTGTACATCAAAATTGACTATGTAACAAGGTGTAAAGTAAAATTGCAGGTTTTGTACGTTCAGAAGCATCTATGGTTATATACTGTCCCTTGACAGTTTGTAAATTGATTATACATGGTCCGTAATGTTCGTATTGGAATAAAGGTTTTTTCAGTTCCACTGATTGAAATATAATGTACAAACAAGTTTGGAACTAACGTAATAACTACATCATCTTAATTGAAATTTCCATTTCAACTATTAAATACTTTTTCATGGTATATGTTTAATGTTTTTATTGATTATGTAGTAATAAGTGAATCAAGCTAAGTTCTCCGCTTTCGAATTAATAAAATTAATGTGATGCCTGTCATATTTTAAAATATAATAAAACTAATTTTTGATGAAAAACGAAGTTACTTTGTAGTCTTCTAGGAAAACAGAATTTCATCAATTTTGAGACCCCTGCATCACGGCTTTCGATGGAAATAATGTGATGTCGACAGGCATTTTAATACTGTGATAAAAAAGTATCCGGAAATTCTCATTTAACCCGGCGTTGGTGTGGTGAACTTAACCCCATTTCGTTTTTCGTGTGAAAAAATTATTTTCACAATTTGTTTAGGGAATTTGATAATTGACTGCGTTAACAGACACCATATTATTTCAGAAAAAAAGTGCATTTGATTCACCCACCTACAGATTATAATAGAAAAAAATTTCACGGCATAATTTCAATGAAAGAAAAAACATACATTCTTCTGTTCAGAATATAACAAAACGTATCCATTCAGTAGAATCTGAATATCAAATAAATGAACAAGAATATATGATTCAATCAAAGAGAACGCGAACTAGAAATATTGAAAGATAAAAATTTTACAGTGCTCTATTGATAGCAATTTTGATATAGAATAAGGCTATGCTACAGACACAAAAAAACTTCACATTAGACACACTTCTTTCGACACTTCCTATCTTTACCCCTGGGGCACATTCCACATCTTCCAATAGTTTTCTGGCGTTTTGGCTTTCTTTCATTCGGTTCTAATTCGTTCCCATTCAATGAAGATTTTATTGAATTTTTCAATTGCTTAGACAACCTCTCATTATCTTTACGAGACAGAAGATGCTTTTGCACAAGCTGCAAGCCCAAATCTAAAAGAAATTCTCTTCTCTTTTGTATATTCTTAGTGTTGCTTTGACATATTATTCTAGAATTGATAGCCTCGACGTTCATCATTGAAAAAAAATTGTTAGTGGCCATCTTCTACTGTTACGTGATGCGTCATAATTTCCTCATAGTTCGTCGACCACATGTACTCCGCATTTGATGAAATTATAAAAATCTATTATCTCAGGTGTTTCGCTCCTCCTGTTCTTTCAGCTATATTATCGTCGTGGTTAAGCGTGGTGGCAACCAGTACTACTTTTTTCTTTTTCGGTATTTATAATAATATGGTTAGTGTCCTTTTGAAAAGCAAATTTGGTAGAAAATACTTCTCGATTTCTAGTATCTACAAACGCAGATGGAAGCTCAGCTTTATTTTTCCTTATGGTGCCAACAGAAGTAAGTTTGTGATTTTTCAACACATGGGTCATCAGCGAAAAACTGGTAAACCAGTTGTCGAAAGTCACATTTCGGTTAATTTGACTGATGGGTGCCACTAATCTGTCAACAACATCGAACAGTGAATAGGATAGTTTGAATAGGCCATCTTGTTGTTGACCCGCATATGGTTCCATATTCACCACGTAATATGATTTTGCATCAACTAAAGCGAATATTTTCAATCCGTACTTGAAGGTTTATTTGGCATATTTACTCGAAAAGGACATCGACCACGAAATGCAGACAGCGTTCATCTATGGTGACGTACTCGCTAGGAGAATAAGGGACTTGACAGTTTTCAACAAACTTAGTGAACAATGCTCTAATATGGGTGAATTTATCAGTTTGTAGCCTAATTTGTCTGTTTTCATAGTTATCAAAACGCAAGCATCTGAGTAGTAATTGAAATCATTGCAGAGACATAACTCTTCTGAATATATCAATACCCAAACCATTAGTTTTCCATAGGTCCTCTAGATTCAAACGATTCGTTTTGTACAACCCAGATAAGAAAAGGAGACCCAAAAATGCACGAAGTTCGGCAGCATCCACTTCTTTGACCACATATTTGTGCTAATCATCATAAAGATCTCGAATAGTAGCCAGACGCTGATTGGTATATCTTATAATACTAGTAATAATTATCATAAAAAAAAATATCGAAGCATTCTTCAGCTGTTTTGCGGTTCCTTGCAGCAGGCCGTACTACTAAGAACTCGCCCCTAATTATGTTTTCCGTTCTGGTTCGTGCTGGTCCGTTGGGACAAATTTTTGACCACATGGTGTTTTTATCTCTTCCGATGAAACAATTTTCTGATGACGTTTTATTAGATGATGTTGTTTGATTATCATCTTGTTCATCTTCTGAATGAACGCCTCCGTCATCATCAACTTGTTCCGAATCATCTTCCTGTTCTGATTCAGAATCATGTGCACTTTCTTGAACTATATCTTCATTTTCAGAATCGCTTGAATCGACAAAGTCTTCATCATTTTCCAGATCATGCCATAAGGCGAGGAGCTTCCTTTGTTGTTCTTCGTAACTCATTTCTCTAAATAACCAACAAAAAAATTAATATTACCTAAAAACTAACCCCACATCACAAAACACATCTGTATGGCTTGATGAAAAAAATAGTGTGGTGGGGTGATTATCATCAAAATTGTCTATATTCGATAACGTCAGTGGTGTTGAGGGGTGAAAATCACCAAGTCGAACTTCGCACTCAAATAACAAATATGTTAACTCACTTAGAGCTAAGAGGCAAACTGAGACAGCAATATTCAGTTCAACATTTGAAGGTACTAAAGAGGTGGGGGCGCTGACAGTCTCCGTGTTTTTGTGATGCGCTCTGGGTGATTTTAATCCCACCACACCAATGCCGGGTTAAATTTCCCGCGTTGAAAATTTTTTGAGTATTTTAAGTTTTTGTATGTTGGTAGGCCTGTCCTTAATTACCATGCTAAACATGAGCGCGATCTGTCATCTAGTTTGCTTACGACAGCTGTTGAAACCCGTCGACCTCATTGGTACTCTACTCATTCTAAATGAAAAAAAATATCGAACAAAGATTTTGTCTCAAATTTTGTGTTTTGAACGAAATTCGATGCTGAATCGTTGCGAATGCTTGAAAAGGATTATGGAGACTCTGTTTTATCGAAATTCCAAGTGTACGAGTGGTACAAAGCCTTTAAAGACGGTCGCGAGATCGTCAAACATTTGCCTCGTTCCGACGACGTTCATCCTCTTCAACCGATGATAACGTCCAGAAATTCAAGGAAATGGTGCTCGAAAATCGCCAGTGTTGAAGAGATAGCTCGTGATCTCAACATCTCCCGAGAAACCGCTCGTTTTTGGTGAACCAATTGGGCTGCGGCACGTCGCCGCTGGGATGGTTCCGATAGAGCTGAATTTTCTTCAAAAACAGTACCGGATGCAGCTAGCTGCAGACATGCTGGATCGTGGGAATTGTCCCACGTTCATAGGACGGATCATAACTGGTGACGAGACATGGGTATATGAATACAACATATTAACGAGCCAACAATCATCGGAATGGGTGGGAAAAAATTAGCCAAAACCGAAAAAACCTCGTCAAAGTCGTTCGAAAATCAAGACGATGCTGATAGTTTTCTTGGATATTCGTAGTGTGACTAATCATGAATTCGTTCCGCAAGGTCAAACGGTCAATAAGGACTTCTATTTAACCGTTTTAAGAAGAGTGCGTGGATTTGTGGCAAAACAATTCGTGGGTTTTGCGTGACGATAACGCATAAATACCATTGAGCATCCGCCTTATTCGCCTGATCTAGTTCCGTGTGACGTTTTTTTTTCTCCAGACTGAAATTGCGCTCCGTGGAATCAGATTTGATTCCATAGGCGTCATAAAAGAAAATTCGCAGAAGGAGCTGAAAGCCATCCCTGAAAGCGCCTATAAAAAATGTTTCGATGATTGGAAAAAACGTTGGCACATGTATATCGCTTCAAATGGAACATATTTTGAAGGAGATTCAATAAATATTGAAGTAGATGAAGGGTTTTGCGTTTCATTTCAAATTTCTGGATACTTTTTTTGTCACAGTGTATAATGAAACTGATTTTTGTTGAAAAATGCAGGGTATTAAATCCCTAACTTCAAAAATGGTAGAGTGTCTCCAATTCCGAACCCTATATTTCGGCTTTCGAAGGATTTGAAGTAATCCCTCATTCAATGAAAAAAACAACAGCAAAAAAGCCATGGTTCAGCAAAGACTGCGAAAGAGCCTCTGCAGCCAAGAGCAGAGCTTATAAGTCATGGAAGATAAATCCAACAGAGGAAACAAGAACAACCTTCGTACGAATACGGAACTTATACAACATGACAACTGCAAGAGCAAAGGCCAATTTTAACGAAGGGTTGACTAATAAACTCCTTGAACAGGCAAGCGTGACTAGACAATTCTGGTCTATGGCGAAGACTGGCAGTGCCAATTTCTGCAAATCTGCGTTTCCGCCTCTTGTTAGAGAAGACGGAAGTATAGCATCAGAGAAAGCCGATATCTTTGCTCTCTTGTTCTCAAAGAGTTCTGTGCTAGGTTCATCTAACGCACCGAACATTCCACCTACAAAGTCTTCCATGGCAGAAATCAAGTTCAGAGTCCGCACTGTGAGACGGGCTCTCGAGCAGCTGAACTGCAAGTAGGGAGTTGGTCTTGACGAAATACCGCCAATAGTCCTGAGAAAGTGTGCTCCCGAACTGGCACCCATTCTTAACCGTCTGTTTCAGTTTTCTTATGAAACCCAGACTTTTCCGAGCAGCTGGAAAATAGCGAGAATTCAACCGATCCCAAAAAAAGGAAAGAAGTCCTTACCCCAAAACTACCGCCCTGTTGCACTTCTTCCCATTATGTCCAAAGTGATGGAGAGTGATAAATGATGAACTCATCAAATATCTTGAGTTGCAGGGAATTATTAACGACCGTCAGTAGGGTTTTCGCAGGCAAAGATCGACAGGAGATCTGCTCGCCTACACTATTCATGTTTGTACATCAACGATGAAAAAGCATGGGCAATCTAGAGCAATAGCCCTCGACATCTCCAAAGCCTTTGATAGGGTTTGGCATGCAGCCTTGTCAAATGAACTTACTGCATATGGGCTTCCCGAAAAATTGCGGGGTTGGATAAGTAGCTTTCTTTCAAATAGATCAATACAAGTTGTGGTCGACGGTATAACATTTGATTGTTTCCGGTTGCAAGCAGGAGTACCTCAGGGATCCATTCATTCGCCAACCTTGTTTCTGTTGCAGATAAACGATCTTCTGTCATTCACAGAGAACAACATCTTCGGTTTTGCAGACGATTGTACCCTGGTTTCGTCTTTCAGAAGTCTGCGGCCGATTACAGCTGTGGAATCTCTGCGTCGGAGATGTCAACAAATTAAAAACTTACACTCTGACTTACAGAGGATATCTGAGTGGTGTCAGTTAAACCTGGTGAGCTCCATCGCGAGCAAGACGCAAGCAACTACGTTTTCTAGAAAGGTCCCGCTGGAGAACGTACTCTAATAATGCAAGGCCAACAACTTGCATCCAAAGATTCGATGCACCTTCTCGGAATAACGGTCAACTCCAAGTTTTGCTGACAAGAACATGTATCAGCAATAGCTAAGTCGGCATCAGCTAAACTTAGTTTTCTTTTCAGAACCAAGCGATACTTCACGTCATCTCAGCTGTTGCTTCTATATAAGGCGCAGATACGACCCATGTATGGGGATATGCGACAAAACATTCGTTGCGAATGTTGAATAGTGTGCAAAAACGGGCTGTGCGCCTCATCGACCAGCCGGAGATCACCCGCGATCTCCAACCGCGTGCAAGACACGTTGCTGACCTTTCCCTGTTTTACAGATACTTCCACAGAAGATGCTCCAAGGAGCTGAAAGATCTTGTTCCGGGAAAACTCATGTTTTGTCGCAACACTAGGGTGGCAGGAAGTTCTTATCATATGGCGGCACATTTACCGACTCCTCGAACCTCTCTCTATAAGAATTCCTTCGTTTACAGGGCCGGTGAGTTGTGGAACTCGCTTCCGTCCAAAATCCTCCCAACATCCTACAATTTGGCCCTCTTCAAGAAGCGAGTAAACAGACACCTCAATTCTTCCTAGGCGTCCACTCATGTGGTGTAACAAGTTCGCCTATTCCTGGAAAGCGCGCATAAAAAAAAATAAAGTGTTGTTTACTACATTTGAGTATTTTTTCAATAAAACTGATTTTTATTGATAGATGTGTGATAGTTTGCGGAAAAAGCTGAGGCATGTAAATTGGTCCCCCCCTGATTGGGGGGACCAATTTCTGAGTTGGTTCGGAGCATGTACAATTAACCCCCTACCCTCAGCAGTACCTAAGTCAAAATTCATTATAGGAGTCGAGTGACATATCTTTAGAAAGGTTTTTCAATTCTCTATTCAAAAATAGTATCTTTATGAACATTTAATATCAGATAGAAAGTCCGAACAAAAACATATTTTTGAATTTCAACGAAAGTTTGCCACCCTCTCTATGTCATGAAAGACTGATTTTGGCGGAAAAGGTTGGACATGTCAATTTTAGATTGGAGGACCAATTTCTGAGTTTATTCGGAGCATGTGAAATTAACCCCCTACCTTCAGCAACTATTAAGATGAAATTCATTATTGGAAGAGTGGATTGAGTGACATTTTCGGAACGGTTTTTGTATTTTCTATTCAAAAATTCTATCTTTATGAACGTTTAATATCATACAAACAGTCGAAACACAACAAAAGTTGGTTTTCCAACGAAAATTTGACAATGGCTAAAATCAAATTAAGTGCTCAAAATGACTTCATCAGACATCCATACAATTCTAATTATCTTCTATCTCTCTTAAGTGACGATTCTTGTCGTCAGTACATCCAAGTTTTTGATTCTCAAGGAAATGTAATAATTTTAGATATTGATAAACATCAATGTTTTGTAGGGAACGCATAATTGTTTTAATCACAACCATCTGGCTATGATAAATTTGTTACACATTTGTCTTTCATTTTCGCAATACTTTTAATCACTTAACTCTTGGTTCGGTGGCTAACGTAAAACATGGCTTATAAGAAACGATGCGATTGAAGTGACAGTTTTGGGCCACCTACAATATAAAGAAATGAAGAGGATCCTGATCGCCGCTTGCAATTGTGTGAAATTTTGAGTGAAAATACACTGCCCACAAAAATTGTCGCATCACCCTACTTTTGCGACAATACTATATCAACTTTTAGGTTGGTCATTCAAGAGTCGCTTGGTAACTTTCAGAAGTGTAAAATAAGAAGATATCATTCAAAAGAGATGAGTTTATGATGGAAAATATCAACAATTTTCGAGTTAATGAAAAATTTAAAAATTCTACCATCTTCAAACATTCGCAAAGAGACCAATCAACTAGCATCGAATGGTTACTAATCATTTTCAAAATCGAGTGTTTCCTCCCCAGGCCCTAATTACTGCCAGTATATGTCTCGGAAGCTCCTCAAACAAATTTTGGATGTACTCTTGAGTCACTGAGTTTCAAATATCAGGAACCAGATTTTCTAGTTGTTGGAGTGTTCTACAAGGCACCCGTTGCTGAGTTTGTTAACCCATGTTGTCCAAAATATGTTCTATGGGATTCAAGTCGGAATTTCTGGCTGGCTATCTTAAAATATCAATTTCGGCATTTTAAATTCTGTAAAATACTCTAGCTGCATGAGGCCGAGCATTATCATGAATATAAATGAAGTTTACGCCAATCAATGGCCCAAAGGGTACAACATGGGGTTCAAGGATATCTGCGATGTATCTGGCCGCTGTCATTCTTCCATTATTCACTAGGACTAACTCAGTTTGACCATGGAAATAAATGGCTCCCCACATCATTACTGAGCCCCCTCCGAAGTTTTCGGTTTGCCGTATATTGCATTGCCGATACCGTTCCCCAGGTCGTCTGTATACAGGCATGCGTCTATCATTTGATACTAGACAGAACCTGGACTCGTCGGAAAAGAGAACATTCGACCATTCTGGAATACCCCAATTTGCATGTTCCCTCGCAAACAGAAGTCTTGCAACTCGATGCTCTCTGGTGAGACGCGGGTAAGAAGTGCAACAGGTCGGTAGTTTTGAGGTAAGGACTTCTTTCCTTTCTCTGAAATTGAATTCTCGCTATTTTACAGGTGCTCGGAAAAATCTGGCTCTCATAATAAATCTGAAACAGACGGTTAAGAATGGGTGCCAGTTCGGGAGCACACTTTCTTAGGACGATTGGCGGTATCTCGTCTAGACCAACTGCCTACTTGCAGTTCAGCTGCTCGAGAGCCCGTCTCACAGTGCGGACTCTGAACTTGATTTCTGCCATGGAAGAATTTGTATGTGGAATGTTCGGTGTTATTGCGTTAGATGAATCTAGCACAGAATTCTTTGAGAACAAGAAAGCAAAGAGATCGGCTTTAAAACTATTTTGTAGCATTTACTCGATACATCTTTTAGATTAAGAGTAGAGGGGATAAAAGAAGTGGACCAAAAATTTGACCGGCAAGATCCATATTCTTAATCTTTTATATTTTCTTTGCGCAAATCCGTTGGCGAAATCCGGTACTCACATTATGCATACTCACTTACCTCTAGCGCCCAGTCTAGAATGAATTTTGACTTAACTGGAGCTGTAGGGAGGTTTTACATGCTCCGAACCTACTCAGACATTGGCCCCCCTCCAATCAAAATGACGTGTATCAGCTTTTTCCACTAAAATCATTTCATCTTGAGATAGAGGGGATGGCAACTTTTCGTTGGAACACACTATACGTCCAGGTTCCCTTTTTCAATAGATTTGCATGGTATCTCCGTTAATATAAGAAATGAACGCAGTTCTTACAATACGATGATTTTTTTTCGTGAAATTAAATAATCTGGAAATGAAATCCTCGTGGTCCTCTTCGCTTCTGAGATACAGAACTTAGAATATCTGATATAAGACAAAATTAATTGGAAAAAAAAATTAAAATGGAGCTACCTTTATCTCGACGTATGTACACACTTTTGTAAGTCGCTTAACTACATGAGTAGGTGGTAATCTGACGTAGTGTTGTGAATGAGTGTGAAACACTGACGAGGTGAAACGAGAACGAAATTACAGTCTTATTCTCCTATTCATGACATCCGATCGGACTGTACCACTGCTGTGCTCTGGTTGATGGTGATTATGAAGGCTGAATCGGAAAACCATCTTCTTCTGGAAAGAATATTTAACATCCTACAGAAAGTTGAATATTGTTCCCAGGAAAAAGGGTTCAATGTGTTTACACATATAGCCATAAATGTTATTCTCTTCATAAGATGTACACTTGGTTACCCAGGTAGTATAAGGAGCGTAAGATTTTCAACAGATCGCATTTTGCAGACACAGTGTGTAGCTTTGCGGTAGATAGTCGTACCAATATGGCTTCTTGAAGTTTTCTGTTTAATCTACTCTTTATTTTCATGGTTTCGAGGCAGCGCTGGTAAGCAGTTCGTTTGAGGGTGTCAATGCATATACATGTTTGGATGCTCCCCAACGGATTGAGATGAGTAGGGGAAAATGGTCCTATCTTTGAATGGTAGTGCAATTCTTGCGAGGTCAATCGGAACTGAGACTGCAGTCTATTGCTCCTATTCATATTATCCGACCGGACTGTACCACTGCTGTGTGGTGTGGTCCTGATTGACGATGATTATGAAGGCTGGATTGAAGAACCAGCTTCTTTTGGGTAGGATTTTTAACATTCTACGGAAGATTTAATATTGTTCCCTGAATGAAACTCATCAATAAAAGAATTTTGTAAAAATAAAAAAAGTCAAAAGATATGAAAATATAAGAAAAAAATCTACCCCCTCCTAGTATTGATAAGTGGAATTTCAGAAGTAATTCAACAGGATGGCACGGTAATTTATACTGCCGAAACAAGTAAAAAGTTGTTTGCATTATAAATATTCGTTCATGGCTTTCCAGCATGGCCAGCTCAATGCGATTGAATATATGTGGCATTCGAGCCACCCTTCCTCCTTTTACCTTCTATAAAGTGAAGAACGAACTGTTTTCGAAGATGAGTTGAAGAAAACTATTTTCTTTGTGTCTAAATTTTTTTCTTCACAATTGCCAATGTTCTTGCTATAAAAATTATCGAAAATATCTCCCTTAAAGTCCAAAATCTACAAAAGTGTTGCACATAAACAGACATTGAATATAAATGTGTTCAACAGAATACGCGGTTAGCATTAAAAGGCTTTCAGTATATTTACCGTTTGAGTAGTAGGCGAGTACGATGTGCCAAGTGCAAGTTGTTGAATATTTCTTTTTTTTTTCTTTCAGGTACTCAACGTTCATCGTACTATATCCAATAGGCGTAACTGGAGAACTACTCTGTCTATATGCTGCTCAGTTAGAAATACAGAAAACTGGATTATGGTCCGTACGAATGCCCAATTCCTTTAATTTCATTTTCAACTATCAACATTTTCTGGTTCTCACTATGCTGATGTACATCCCATGTGAGTAAAAGTTATAAATGCCAACTGTTAATTTAGATATATACGAATTTCAAGTTTTCCATATGGATCTGGAAAAAATTGTAGATAGCTTTCATAGGTTCCTTTTTTCTCTCTGAGATTAATGAACTTTTGGATGCGTTATGGAAGAGTTATTACATTCGTTTGTTATTCAAAATTGTGATTTAGAAAGGAACGACTGCTTCTTCCAATGATTTGGACGTTTACATAATGCGTTCAACAAGTAAAGCAATTATTTTTTATTTAAAGTAATTTATTGAAAAGATTTGCATAAACACTTGAAATTCTCGGAAGTGCTGTCCTTGGCCTTCTACATTTTCTTTCTAGCGACTATGCCATGCCCGGTTTCCGCTATGAAAGGCGGGATATCTCGCAAAACTTTTATTGATCAAAAGCGGATTCCTTTCAGGTCTACTTCAATCCAAAGGAACAAAAGAAGTCTGCTGGAACGACTTCAGAAATAGAGGGGGGGTTTTATTGGCATCTTGTATTGTGTAGCGCGTTGTAGCAAGACCGTGTCGTGATGGAATTGTTAAATGGCGGAATTTTCAGGTTAAATTATAATACGTAGCAAAAGTTCATTCAACATTTTTGCTCAGTTGGTCTTTTGGTCGTCTCATAACACTTTTGGCACGAGCTTAGCGCACACTCTGCTCATTTGAATCTTCGGTAACAATGCGAAACACAACTGTTCCAGCTTCACGAATCATTCTGGAAGGGAGTTGTGTTGGACATTAGCACAATGAAGGAAAAACAAACAAACAATATTATCTGAGCGTTATGCGGCGTTTGAGAGCAAATTTGCTCCGTTTTTATCTCTCAGGAAGGCTGTAATCTGTTGGTGAACAAGAGCCATCAACTGGAAGGACGGTGGAGTCAGCAACATTGAGTTTTGTTACGAGGGTTCCGCAGGGATCAGTTTTGGGTCCGTTGCCCTACCTGATTTATGCCAATGATTTAACTGATTGTACGCTTGAATTCATGGTCCAGTTTGCGGACGACACTTCCCTGGTGCTGGGTGATCAGGTTTCATTGGATGCGACGGTAGACGCAGTGTTTGCTGATCTCGGTGCTTGGTTTTCCCGGAATGGACTCGCGATGAATCATCAAAATACCCAAATAGTCAAGTTTGGATATTTGAGAGAATATATGCTGACACTTCTTGGATGTGAAAATGCCATGTTGTCTAGTGGCCTCAAGTTTCAGTTGACTATCGACTGGATTGGAGTGATCATGTGGAGCAACTTTCAAGTGACATGGCCAGATATGGCATCTATGGCATTTATGGCATACAATGGATATGTTGATAGTAGGCTGAGGTACGGGATCGCTATATGGGGGAATTCCACTGATATCTTGAGGCTACTTTTGTTGCAGAAAAAAAAGCATTCGCGGAGTCCTCAGGCTAAGTAGAACAAAATCTTGCAGGACTCACTTTGCAGAGAAATCCATGCCAACAGTTGTGAGCCTATATGTTTTTGAGGCAGTTATGTTTGTAATAAACAATAGAGATTTATTTGAGAATACCGAGGGTGAACATTGTTATAAAACAAGAGCAAAAGATGATCTGAAGATATTCAAATATACTTACCTGCAAAACAATGCTACCTACACCCTTGTGAAAATTCACAATCATATTCCACGGGAGGCGCGAAAGTGGTCACGAAATAAACTGAGTAAAAAATTGAATACCTACCTTGGGCACAAACCATATTACACACTCCAGGAGTATTTTGCAGATAGCATTAGTCTGAGTTGATTCCTGTTTTTATGCTGTATGTCCTACTTTTACACTACCTGTTATATTTTTGTAGTCGTATCATGTTTTTATGCTGCCTGTCCTGTCCTATACTGTATATAACATTTTTACACTGGCTGTCTTATTTTTACACTGGCTGTCTTATTTTGTGCTACCTGTCATGTTTTATACTGTCTGTCTTATTTTTGTGCTCCCAGCGACTTGTTTATACCTCCTTGTTTTATACTTTATCTTAAACGATTTTGTTTATATAAATGTTTATAGTGACGTGTTCTACGACAATTTATTGTTTGTATGGAACAAATAAATGGATTGATTGATTGATTGAAATTCGTCGAAAAAGGCCAGGTTTGTGGAGAGAAAACAATGGATTTTGTGTTTTATTGACCACAACATTCCCGTACTTTTTCAACAGAATGTAATTTCCAGGAATATGATGAGATATGACAGTTGTATCTTCACTCTTTTCAAGGCGGTAGTAGTTTAACGAGAAAAGATAGGTACACTAATCTGACCAAATAGAATGTTACATTGTACTACAGACCTCCAAGTAAACAATTGCACTCAATTTGCCTTGATCAAGTCTACAGAATGAGTACAAATACGGCAAATTTCGTGATCGTGAAGAGAAATAGGTTATTCATTGTTTCCATGAGAGGACATCGTAGAATAATTCGAAACTTTGCCTAGAGTAGGTACAGTATATTAGTTATACCAGTCCTGCATATTTGATGCAACGCTATTTTCGATTACTGACCAAAACCCGTACAGTGAGCGCACGCCCATGCCCGCCCTGTCACCTACTGACTTATTACTCTACACCTTTTCTGAATGGACTATACATGTTTCGTTTTGAATGCTGTTTCGTTGCACTAGCAACGCAAGAACAGAGTCCTCACGAATTCTGCGTAATGTGTTGCTATTTATTTTTTTAAACAAACGTATATAGGGACGGTTAATTATCTCAGTTATTCAACGAGCGATTTTTTAAAAATTGGTATTCCTACATTGCTAAACATAAAGAATTCAATGTTGATATTTTCGCTAGTGTTTCCTGTGTAGCCGTAAATGACCAAAAAATGTAAATTTCAAATATAACACCCTCTATGTTTACACAGGTCTGCAACAAAAATGCTGTCTGGATATTTTCAACTGATTTCTATGTATTTAGGTGTTCTGAAAACAAAAAACATACTCAAAAAATTCCAGAACGTAAGGTTATTTTACAAAACGCAAAATTTTATTACAAAAAAGGATTTTTTGGGCTAAAAAGGGATTAACTTGTATTATAAATGATAGGTATAATTTTATTTTGATTACTGTTTTAAAATGTTTACATGACATAACTATCATTAATTTCTAAATAAGAAACACCCTGTTTGACCTACATTAACAAACAAATTAACAAAAGTATAAACATGTTGTAACCTGAACGTGCGCGCTCCGATAGAGTAGAAGTGGCGCGGGACAATTACGTGTTAACTCATCATTGTTTTATAGATCTTGGTTCAATACAGTGCAATGTTGTATGTGAACTCTACGGATAGTTTCTGTTACATTTTTGGAGAATATATGACATTAAAGCAACAAGTTAATATTACGGACTTTGTAAAAAAGTATACTTCGCGTATTTTGGCTTCAAACTTGGAGATCAGGATAAAGTATGGGCACCTCATAAAGTCTGCAAACGATGTGTTGAAGACCTTCGAAATTGGTCCAAGGGCAAGAAAAAAGCTTTCCGATTTGCGATTCCTATGGTATGGCGCGAGCAAAAGAACCATAGTGATGATTGTTACTTATGTTCGTGTAATGTGAAAGGGTATAATTCAAAACGGAAGCAGTCAATTTCATACCCCAATCTGCAATCAGCTATTCGTCCCATCCCTCATGGGACCGAAATACCAGTGCCGAAGGTCCCTGCTTCCTTGGAAGAGGTTCCAAGTTCTGACGAAGATGGTGCTGTACCTACACCTACGATGACCAGGCAACTTTTGAATTTGAAGATGACAGAAGTCCAAAATTGTTTTCCAAAGGCGAGCTTAATGATTTGGTAAGAGACTTGAATCTTCCCAACAACGCTGCTGAGTTGCTTGGATCAAGGCTCAAAAGCAGGAACTTACTTTTGCCGGGAGTGTCTTCCTCCTGGTTTAGATATCGTGAAAAGCAGTTTACTTCCTACTTCGCCCAAGAGCACAAGTTGGTTTATTGCACCAATATTGAAGGTTTGATGAATATATTTAAGATCTCATACGACCCAGAAGAGTGGCGTATTTTTATAGATTCTTCAGAAATAACCTTTAAAGCAGTTCTGCTTCACGACGGCGGTTTATATGCTTGCATTCCTGTCGGACATTCCGTACACCTCAAAGAAACCTACAAGAACTTGGAATTGATTCTTTGTAAATTAAAATATAAATCTTGGGCATGGCGGACAGCAATCTGGGTTTACCAAATTCCCTTGCTTTTTGTGTCTATGTGATAGTAGAGACCGAACAAATCACTGGACCAAAAAATGTTGGCCTGCGAGGGAGCTTAAAGTTGGCGAAAAAATGTCCTGCATGAAACTTCGGTGCCTCCTCATAAAGTTCTTTTACCACCGCTCCACATAAAGCTGGGATTGATGAAGCAATTTGTAAAGTCACTTCCAAGAGATGGAAATGGCTTCAAATACTTAATATCAAAGTTTCCTGGCCTCTCGGAGGCAAAGTTGAAGGAAGGTGTTTTCGTTGGACCAGATATTAGACGGCTTATGGCTGATCCACTATTCGTCACAACCATGACGCATCCTCAAAGAGAAGGGTGGATTGCCTTTAAGGAATTTATAACAAAATTTTCAGGCAATAACAAAGACCCTAACTACAAACAAATCGTCAAAAGAATGTTAAAAGCATTTCAAGCTTTAGGTTGCTTAATGAGTTTAAAAGTACATTTTCTTCATTCCCACCTCGACTATTTGCCAGAAAATTTAGGAGACGTGAGTGAAGAGCAAGGTAAACGATTTCACACAGATATTAAGGAGATGGAAAAAAGATACCAGGGAAGATGGAGCGTCTCAATGATGGCAGACTACCCTTGGACGCTTAAAAGAGACCTTCCAGATGAAAGAAATGTGTTTAGTGCTCACTAATTAATGTATTTTAGATAAGAAAATAAGTTTTGATACGCAATTATAAATTACTTTATTTAAAGAAAAATTATGTTTTATTTTAAGATGATAACTTGTTTAACATAGACACCTACATTGTCAGAAAACGTGACGTGCTAGGACAAAATGAAAGTCATTTTCGAATTCAGCACACCCAAAAACATAAGAATTACACAAAAAACCCAAAACAGCTCTCAACTTTTTTTTTATTTTTAGATTCAGAGAAAAAATTTTTTTAGAAACAATCAACAAAAATGTCCTTTCTATGTCGAGTTCATAAAACATTAAAATAATAAAAATTATATCACCTGAATGAAATTACTTTTGCATTAATAATCAACAGGACAGGTTGACAAATAATGTCAAGTTTTGTTTAGATTTTTGCACTTCAATTCCTAATAATGGTATTCATGCTCAGTGAAGCAGAACGGATCGAGGTTTTGATGATGCGCGGATATGATGACAGACAACGATCTTACCAAGAAGTTCGCAGTCCGTTCAATACTTTTCACCCAGATCATCAAATTAGTAAATCTACAGTATGCATAACTATTTGGCCATATGAAGCAAGTCGGCAAGTGAGAGATATTCCTAGAGCAGGACGCCCTAAGTCTGCAACTGACGAAGAAACAAAGTTGGACATTTTACTGGCAATTGAGGAAAATCCTCAGGTTTCTACGAATAAACTAGCCTTGAATCATGATATTTCTCAGAGGTCAGTTTGTAGGATACTGAAAACAGAAAAAATTAAACCATATAAAATCGATTTCGTCCATGGGCTACTGAAGACGATCCTGATTATGGCGAATCCAAATTTTTTTAATAGAATCGTATTCTCGGATGAGGCTACGTTCTGCCTCAACGGTACAGTAAATAGGCCGTATTTGGTCGAGAGGCAACCCACATTGGATTAGAGAGGTTCATACACAACATCCACAAAAATTGAATGTTTGGGCCATTATTATCGGTGACCACATAATTAGTCCATTTTTTATAGAAGGGAATTTAAATGGAGAGTGATATTTGGAATTATGAAGAAATGAAATTGTGCCAGCCATAACAGCTTTATTTCCAAATTTAAATAATTTGTTAACCCCAGCTGATATTGTATGGTTCAATAAGATGAAGCTCGCCCACACTTGGCAGTAGATGTTCGAAATTATCTGGATGAAGTGTCTCCAGAAAGATGGATCGGTAGAAGAGGTCCTATCGAGTGGCCCCCGCGGTCATCTGATCTATCGCCTCTGGACTTCTTTTTATGGGTCCACTTGAAATGCCGAGTTTAAAGAGAACGACCTGTGAATCTAGATGAGTTAAGGCGTCGCATAACAAAAGAAATCAATTTGATACCAACAAAATTTTTGCAAAATTGTCTTAGAAATTTCAATGATCGATTAGGTTATTGTCAGGAGTTGAATGGAACTCATTTTCAACACTTGCTATAGTTTAAATAAAAAAATTCTCTTGTTCGTGCAAAAATCAAAACTTCAAAAATACTCGACAATAATTGTCAACCTGTCACGTTGATTATGAATTCGAGAGTAATTTGATTTAGGTGATAATAATTATTGTCATTTTGATTTTTTTATGAACACGACATTGGAGGAAAAGCATTTTTGTTGATTGTTTCTAAAGAAGTTTTTCTTCTGAATCTAAAAATAAATGAACATATATGGTGTTATATTTAAAATTCTCATGTTGTGGTCATTTCCGACTACACCGGAAACACTATTGGGCACAAAATATTGTAGGAATACCAATTTTCAAAAAAATCGCTCGGTAAATAACTGAGATGATTAGCCGTTCCGATACTTTTGCCAACCATGTATAAAGGCTTGAACTCTTCAGGCATCACGTTGGTAAATTTCTATGAAATTTACCAACGTGATGCCTGAAAAGTACCAAGTGATCCTCGTACACGTAAATATAAATTGTATTACACGTTGACATTAGCCTGAAGGGGACCCTGAACCTCTCCTAAATGAATGTTTATTTCGTCAATGAATCCATTAATAAAACACTTGAATCAATCAAGTATTTTTCCATTACAAGATCTCTGTACATAATCATTACCTATTAATTCCAAATACTTGTCACTCGAATTGGATCTACTTCATAATCAAGTTTGATTATACCAAAAAAAATACTGATAAGATTATTTCCGTTTTAGAGAACGAAGTCTACTGTACCACCTCATCCGATTCGTTGCAAAAATGCTGATAAATTGTTTCGATAATTGTTTTATGGAATATTGATAGTCGAAGCATTTAAGGAATGAACTAACGATTTTTGCGCATTAAGACGGATTTTAATGTTTAGTGCGTTGGATGCATGAGAATCTCTAGAAACTTTGTGAACTAATCTAGTAATGAAGAAATCCCAAATTGCATTTGCGCATAAGAAAAATGCATTTCATAATTACATTTTGAAGTAGACAATTATAAAAAATTTGAAAATCGGTAAATGATCGTGAAAATGAATCAAAATCTATTACTCGGGAGTTTTTGGGGTGGCTGAACGCGGATACGACGTCGGCGGAGTTCCTATAGTCCAGTCATTTTAGCTATTTTGAACCTCAATCTGCGGAAAAATTCCTAGCGAGCTGAATTTTTGTATACACCTTTATTACGTCATTGTAATGAAGATGTGAAAAGTTGACATTGATATCGTGCCGACTAAAAAAGTTATAAAGGTCAAAAGGTCACGAAAATCAGTTTTTCGCAAATATCTCGCAATCTATTGCTCAGAGGTCAGTAAAGGCCATTATAAAAATTGTTTGTCGTGAAATTGTCTAGAAAAAATGTTTCTTGCATTTTTCTGTAAAATTAACCGTTTTCGGAGTAGAGCGACGAGGAAGCGACTATATTATAACGATGCACTCGTTTCCTCACCACCTTCGAGGTAGAATGCAGAGCGCGTTTTTTTAAAATGATTTCAACATAAGGCATAATTCATAATATGTAATAAGAGGTTCTATTTATTTACGAGTGAGTAATTTTTTATTTGAATACAGAAAAATACAAAAAAATTAATTTTGGTATATAATTTTTTTTAACATTCATTGTCGAATCGTCAGTTTCTGTGTCATCAACATTTGCTGACAAAACGTCGAGTGGACTCATTCCTATATTTAAATCAAAATCTTCATCATTTTCATCATTGGTTGACTCTGCGTTTGAGCATGACTGGCCACGGCAATGTCCACAAACTTTTGAACATCTTAATCCAATTTTTTTGCATCCACATTTGCCGCTGCAACCTTTTGTACAATTACAGAAGATTGTGTTCAGTAGATTATCGGGTACTGGTGGTAATAAAGTTGTTATTGGCTGTAGTATATTAATTTTTAACTCCTAACCCCACTGTTCTGGATCAATTTCTCTTCCTAGCCAGGTTTGTATTTGATAATACACTCGATAAATATGCTGTTAAGCTGCTGAAGAAATAGGTGGTAATGATGGAAATTTTACAGCTGTACTTTGCCTTGTTAGTTTGGCAAAGCTACAGTATCTGTAATTATCTATCGAAAGTTCTGATTTTGGAGCACCGTACATTGCTAGTAGAAAATGTGTTCTAGCATTGACAATGTCATCTCGGGAGCAGTTTTTTGTTGGAATATTTCTGCAAACATAATTTTTTAAATCAAAGGAGCTGATTCTTTTCTTACGTGGAGATACTGATGTACTCGGTTCTTCTTGGCGTCATTTAGAAGCCGCTATACTCAAATTGTTCGTATAATTTTCACGACAATTGCTATGAACATTTACAAAAGTCACAGTATTTAAATATTCAATATTACCATCACCACTAGCGATACAGGCATTTTTTTATGTCTGAAAACCACGCCGAACTTCTACTACATCACCATCCGATAACTACTTTGCATATAAAACTTTTATCACCCATTATGAAAACTGTCCAAGAGCAATACTACTAAAATAACGTCTTTAACACTCAAGAAATAATTTTCAACTGAGCTAAATACAGCCCGACTGCAGTAGCAGGTATGAAAGTAGCGGGTATAAAGGTTCAATAAAATACGGAACATCTGCCTACCAGTGGCGGTCGTTTGAGGCATTCACGAGCACGAATTGTCCTGTCTACACTAGTATTACTAGTGCTATATGTCTGTGTATATAGTAGATTTCACTAACAACACACTTACAAACATGAATAAAAAGCAATATGGTTTACGCCTTGCATTGATATACGCCGTACGTTTTACAATACCGTATGTGAGTGCATTCTAGTCTCTACTTCAAAAACGGTTAATTTTACAGAAAAATGCAAGGGACATTTTTTGTAGACAATTTCACGACAAACTATTTTTATAATGACCTTTATTTAAACGCCTTCCTCTGGAGTATTATGACAATAGACGTGACGATAGTATGACATAATGGTACTTGATGATGACTGCCATTGATCAGCATGGATCTGTTCCATTTTTTGTTTTGTACCCCAAAAGATGTCACCCTTGAAAAAAAATTGACCTGTTTTTCCTGTTTTTGCGTTTTGATCAGAAATGCATATCTTGGTATATATATATATATATATATATATATATATATATATATATATATATATATATATATATATATATATATATATATATATATATATATATATTCATTGGATAAGTTGCATTTATACCTACTGCCAAGTTCAGCTTGGGTACCTCAGGTTCGCTAAGCCCGTACTCAGAAACAATGTTCCTGAGCCCCTGAGGCTTATTTATTTATTGTTATTTATTATCGTGGACTATCTCAGCTGTTAGCTGGATATAATTTACCTTTCCCAGATTCAGCAATCAAAGGGAATAGGCTCGATTACAATATACTTGACATAAATTTCCTAACTATTCTACATGTATTAAGAATAACAGCTTTTTGCATTTCTACATAGGTATTCTTATGCAATTCTAATTTCTTAAGGCTATCATGCAAAGTTTTGGGTATTAACCCAGTGGAGGATACGATGACAGGAACAATATCTATTTTCTCGAGGTGCCACATTTGCTTGATCTCAATAGCAAGGTCTGTGTATTTGGACTTTTTCTCCTGGAACTTATTCAGCACGTTGTTATTATTCGGTATGGCGACATCCACCAGCATTGCTGTTTTGGCTCTCTTATCATATACACTATGTCCGGCCTATTATTCGTCACCATTCTGTTAGTGATAATAGGCCTATCGTAGTATAATCTGATAGAGTCATTTTCCAATACGGGCGCCGGTTGATACTTGTAATATGGCTGGAATGTATTCAGAAGTCCGTACTTGTGTGCAAGTTTCTGATGGATAATGTTGCACACTTGATTATGCCTGTGAAGATAGTCTGTATTGGCCAGTTGTTCACATCCGGACGTAATATGCTGTATTGTCTCCGATCTTATATGGCATTTTCTGCACCTATCTGTTTGTAATGTTCCGTCCTTCATAATAAATTTTTTATAGTTGTTTGTAGCGATCACTTGGTCTTGGATGGCCATAAGGAATCCCTCTGTTTCCGCGAATAATTCTCCTTTCATCAACCATATTATTATTATTATTATTTATTATGTTTCAGCTTGTAAAATGTTTAATATAAAGTGTAATTATAATTACATTATTTAAAGTCATTAAGCAATCACAAGATTTTCGTGCGTCCGCTTTGATTCAAAGAAGCTAATCATAAGCTGCTGATAATGCGTCAGCATTTGAGAAAATTGGAGTTGGCTCATATTCATCTTCCTCATTATCTTTAAGGGCCTCTTTTGTGTGTTATTCACATTGTCAATAAGATCTTCAATTGTTTGATTTTCGTACGGTGCCACATTGTCATCGATGGTAAAAATATCCAGGAAAACCCTGCAGTATCAGTTGTTCTTCTTCTTCCAACACGTCGTCAACCCCGTTAGTTCTGAAACCTGCTTTCTTGAAACAATTTTGAATAGTTTCAGGCTTAATTTTTTGAATTTGGGAGGCTTTTACTTGGTAAAATTCCATTATCAATGATAAAAAACAAGTACTGTGTTTTAAGGAATTTTACTTAATAATTGCGATTCGTAACGCGTTTCACTACACCGTAGTGTAGTGACGAATGAATATAGTGTCATTCGTCTGAAGAAGCTACGGTGTAGTGAAACGCGTTACGAATCGCAATTATTAAGTAAAATTCCTTAAAACACAGTACTTGTTTTTTATTATTTAGGCTTAATTGCTTCCCATGCCGCTGAAATGTTTAGAATCGTATCATGTATATCTGGGTTTTCCATTTCTTGAAGATAGCGATGTATTAGTCTTATCCTGTAATCTTGTTTAAGGACCCTTATAATTTCCTGATCCATTGGTTGTAATTTGCTTGTCGCATTTGGAAGTTAGTAAACAAGCTTCAACGTGACCTCAACTCTATACTCAAGTGGTCCGGAGATTGGCTCCTGCCACTTAACTACTCAAAGTGTCGAGTCCTCCATATGGGTAAAAACAACCACCCGCGTCATTCAAATAGTATTTCTGGCCAAAACATCAGCACTACCAAAGTCCATTCAGATCTGGAAGTACTCGTTTTTGATGACCTAACTTGGACGGAACATATAAGTCAATCCTCCTGCAAAGCGAGGAATATAACCTATATGATTCAAAGGTCGTTCTCTGGTTACGATCTCGCTACTTTCAGTACTTTGTACAAAACTTACATTCGCCCTATAATAGAGTTCGCCGGACCTTCGCCTGCTAAATCTACCCTCGTTTTCTGATCGACGTCTCCGTGGGGATCTCATTACTTATCGTGCTCTAGTGTATATATATATATATATATATATATATATATATATATATATATATATATATATATATATATATATATATAATACGGGAAGCAATAGGAATAGAGAAAAAGAAATCCTCAATAAGAGAGACGATGCCCTCGACCTCCCAACTACTTGGAAGTCCCTTCTCAAAAAAGACACCACACACAACGCAACAAACAACGCCGAACATCGAAACAATAACTACTCACAACCCCGAGGAGGCGGGGCCAACATCACCCAATCCAGAACGCTGATACAATCTTCGGCAACGACGAGACTTAAATACCGTGAACAACATCGAAAATCTTCAGTGACCAGTGACCTACCACGACTACGCATTGAAAATGCCAAATGAGATTTTGGCGAAACGTCTGCAAACTCCATTCAATGGAGAGCAATCTAACGAAGGGATGTACTCCCTGAGAAACATATATATGTTACGGTAAATGTAAGCAATCGATAATTATCTATAATCACCAATGCACATGGTAAGTGTAGTGAATTATTCACATTTACCGGTAATTATATAAAGCTTCCGCGCGACCGTGTGAAATGTCGACACAAGCTTTGGAATTTGTTTGGAATGTTGAGCGAATGGCGCAGACGGGGCGCGGGGATGGTGATACTTGCAGCCGCGCACGTCGTGACCTGTCATTTGTTAGCGTATAGCGATTGAGAGCGGTTCGTTGCAGTAGTAAGGCTATTTTGAGTTGTATTGTCAATTTATTCGTGTTGTTTTTTAGTTTCTTTTGTATTGATACAAAATGGGAGATATCGAGGCTACTAAAAAACGGTTTTATGAAGAAGTTGAAAAGTTAATTTCCAAAAAAGCACCAAATAATCAACTGTTTTTCAAAGATGCATATTATTCGCTTTTGGCTAATGTAAAGGCGTCCAAGGACAAGAAACCTGAAGATTATCGAAGATTATTGAGGGATGATACAGTAGAGATTGGAAATGTCCAACAACTTGTAGTTCCAATAAAAAATGAAAGAGACCCAATAATTTACTATACGTACTTAGAGGAGTTATTTGATATAATCCACATAAGTCACCTATCCATAGGACATGGGGGCAGAAACCGAATGATGGCGGAACCTAAAAATAAGTACAAAAATATTACCATAGAGCTAATTAATATATATTTAAATCTTTGTGACCCGTGCCAGAAAAAAATGAGTATACCTAAAAAAGGGCTGATTGTTAAGCCCATTGAAAGCAACGAATTTAATTCAAGATGCCAATTTGACCTAATTGACATGCAGTCGCAAGCAGATGGCGATTACAAGTTCATTATGGTATATCAGGACCACCTAACAAAGTTTGTTCAACTTAGAGCTTTGAAAACCAAGACTGCTGAGGAAGTGGCTTACCATTTGCTGGAAGTATTCACAATATTTGGTGCACCGTGTATATTGCACAGCGATAACGGAGGAGAATTTGCACAAAAGGTGATTGTGGAGTTATGTCTTATGTGGGATGAACCAAAGATTGTACATGGAAAGCCACGTCATAGCCAATCACAAGGTTCAGTAGAAAGGGCCAACCAAGATATTGAAAAGATGTTGGCTACTTGGTTTGAAACAAATAAAACCACAAAATGGTCCAAAGGAATAAAATTTATTCAGTTTATGAAAAATAAGCTCATCACTCAGGAATATGTCGTAGCCCCTATGAGGCTATGTTGTATGTAAAGCAAAAGTGGGCTTGAAAACTTTCTTGCCAGCTCTTGAAACAATGTCAGATATTACGAGCAAAGAAGATCTTGAGGCAATGGTAAAAAATCAAAATGGACAAGCCAGCGAAGATATTGATACTAATTTAGAGGGCAGTATAAATAACGACATTCATACCGAGATTACAACACAACAAGCGATTATTGAATTAGGACCTTCGGATAGGGAGGAGTCAATTTCGACTAATCAACTAAAGGAAAATGATGATGGTAACAGTGTAGAAAAATATAACGATGAAGAGAATATTTATGAATCAAATGAAACTGAAAATAACCCTGAAAGTGACAATGAACAAGTTTTTAACGAAAATACAGCTGTACAGGTAATACATGCATGTTCTCGAAAAATTGAAGAAGCTAGAATCGGTGCTAGACAGTCGCTAGAAAAGCAGGCTGAAAAATGATAAAAGTCTCAAATGCTAAATTTCCCGCTGTAGAAATAGGCCAATGCGTAAGAATTAAGGTACCAGGCGTAGATCGATCCAAAGCAGATGGCCGAAATATAATAGCCGTTGTAATTTCGAACCAGAATGAAAATCTTTACAAACTCGGTACGAAATACGATATTTTAAGCCAGTTGTACTCAAGAGACGAATTCGGTGTTTGCAAAGAACGATTTATCACAATTGAAGAAGTTCCAGAAACTAATATAACTGAGAGAATGCGCTCGTGAGGATTCAAATTTGGGTGGACAAGGTTTTCAGCATTGCAATTGTATTTCAGAATGCAATTCAAATCGCTGCAAATGCAAGAAAACACAAGTACTTTGCAATTCCAAATGTCACAAATATCGGACCTGCAGAAATAAAAGATAAAGAATTTTAATTCTGATTCTGTTTATATATATATATATATATATATATATATATATATATATATATATATATATATATATATATATATATATATATATATATATATATATATATATATATATATATTTATTTATTTTATATCTATTCTTTTTAACCAAACAAAAGGTTTGGTTTCCGAATATTTTATGTTTTGTTTAACCACACAAAAGCTTTGATCTCTTGATATTTGAGAAGTATTATTATTGTTTGACTGATGTTGTTTGTAACCAAATTTTATTACATTTCAATAAATATTTGATTCCGATTTTGATTTACTACATTTACTAAAGGGGTATAGTAATGCCGGTAAATGTGATTAATTCGAAAGTTTTACAACCTTTACCACGAGCACTGGTTATTATGCATAATAACCACTACTATCATTTACCTAACATATATATATATATATATATATATATATATATATATATATATATATATATATATATATATATATATATATATATATATATATATATATATATATATATATATATATATATATATATATGTTAGGTATATATATATATATATATATATATATATATATATATATATATATATATATATATATATATATGAAATGATCACTTTCAGAACAAACATACGTCCGAAAACGATTCGTTTTCGATATACAGGTTTGGAAAACGAAAATGATTATAGCTATGGAATCCAAGGTAATAAACAGCCGAAATTTGGCACATCGGCTACTAATAGTTGGGTTATCATTTAGCTGGAGGTCATTCCTGAAGAATAAGCCAGTGGCGTCAAGCTGTTTATCGACCTTTTTTTCGGTTTAACTTCTACGCATCTGCTTTTTTCATAAATATGATCATTTTCATTTCCGGATATTTCGTTCGTTTTATATGAAAAATGTATTCTTGTGATTTTTTGGTAAGTCGCATCGTTTAGGAGATATTTGAGATCAAAAAAGAGAATCATTATGTTTTGAACGGGGTCAATACATTTCGGTTGCGAATAGTTTCTTTGCTTTAATTGTTGCTAAAATGAAGCCATTCTCCTCTTCTTTGATCCCAAATATCTCATATACTATGCGTCGTACGAAAAAACAAAACAATACTTCCTTTTATAAAATGAACGAAATATCCGAAAATGTGATCAAATTTGTAAAAAAAAAGCAGAGACGTAGAAGTTAAACCAAAAAAAGAGGTCCATAAACAGCGTGTGACGCCAACGGCTTATTCTAAAGGAATGACATGTAGCGTTAAATGATAACCCAATTGTTAGTAGCCGATTTTTTCCTACCAAGAATTCCGTAGCTGTAATCATTTTTCGTTTTCAAAATTCGAACTTTGACACCCTGCATTTCGATTCTGTATCGAACCTTGAAGTCCTGACACAAAAAAGTAGACCACTCTATGTTATATATATATATATATATATATATATATATATATATATATATATATATATATATATATATATATATATATATATATATATATTCTACTTGAAATTTACAAAAGGAAAAAACCATCTAAGACGTTGCAGGGGGCGAAACCAAGGCGACGTAATTGTCCTTAGCAATCCTCCAACAAAATAACAATTATCCCTTTCTGGTTGTTGAATGGATTGTTAGTAATTCCAGACGTCTGGGAAAGCCTTGTCTGCAAATTTGAGATCTTATTTTCTTTGATTCAAACTTGAACATTGTCAAACACATGGAATCCCATTAACTTTTACATTTGGATAATTGTAGAATAGAAATGTACTTCCTCTTGAATAAACTGAAACGAAAATTCAATTTGAAATGACACTGTCATATTGACATCCAGCTTCAAATATTTCAATACAGATATAGCCTTTAGTGAATAGCTTTTAATATTCATATGATACATACTCTAAATGACCTAACAAAAACTCTTATCGAGTTCCTTCCAGAAAAAATATTATTATACGAAAGGGCTTAATACCTAGCAACTCAAAGGATATCCCATCATTTTGTAACATCCTCCAATGGATTCGTTAAAAAATTTTAGTATTTCCAAAACATTTTTCTACGCATAGAGGTTAAAATAACCATGAAAGAAAAATTAAATATGTAAATTCTAAGTACATTTCTACATAAAATAACATAAACCTCAAATTACATTCACTTACCTTTCAAACATTATTGTAAGTCTCCTTAACTCCTTTTCATTATAACATTCCGTTTGAATCATATTGTTTAGGTTGTAATAACCACAAAATGTTAAATTTATGAATTTTGAAAGTATGTCGTTTCTTTCCTTGAACAAAATATACATTAACATGGATAAAATAAACATCAAACTACGATCACTTACCTCTAAAAGTTTATTTCAAGTTTCTTCAAACTTTTCATTCAAATAAAATTCGGAATCACTTATTTTGACAGATCGAATATAAGACTAATTGAAATAAGGTTAGATTCGATTGTCACTCAGAAGAGAGAGAGCACTATATTCTAGATGTTGTTAGTACCGAAATTATGTTGGTGAAAACTAAAGTAACTAACTATTTCCATCTCACTATTTTCCTTCAGAAGAGAGAGAGCATTAAATTTTACACGTTGTTAACGCTCACTTCCGACATTGAATAGCGATATAAGGGGCAGAAGGAGCGATGACTGGCTCCGCCCCCGTGTTTCCGGTCTTTTTCTCGAAAATATAGGTCTCAAAAATCGTGCCAAATTCTAAAACTAAGTCTTACTGTGAATATTTCTCTTTGCGGACCCGATCTCGAGATATGTAGGAATCGTTCTAAGGTCGAATCCTTTCTCCCGGTTACCCAGTTCAAGTAAGATGGTTAAAATAAAAACCCGTATTTTGACAGCTCGGGGTTTGTTAATTTCGCGAATTTCTGGCCGTCGGAGATTTTCGGAATGAGGAAAGTAGGGCGAAAATTTGCGAAAGTCGGTCGATAGCCCTTCGTTCGATGGAAGATTTTTCCGTTTTCTCGTGGTTTTATGAGAATCTAACTACTGCGGCGCAAAATGCGGAACTCGAGGCTTTCTCGTTGTCCAGGTTTCGTAGCGATCGAAGGCGATAGAAATATTTGTATAGCGACAAAAGTCCATAGAAATTATACCCTCTATCCCCGAGATTTCGGAGACGTATTTTATTTTCGCTTTTTCGGAACTTTTTCACGGAATTTTTGTTCGATCGACCTCCGAAAGATCCGAGTTATCGATTCCGAAGAAATCTCGCCGATTCGACATTCCGTTCGCCCGGGGCGACGTTTAGGCGAAATTTTTCGAAAAATCGTCGCGCCTCCGTCGTTCGAGCTAGGAACTCTGAATTTCGCGCGGATCTTCCTCCCACGTTTCTCTACCGGAAGCCTTTGGCCCCCGCTTTTCCGTGCCATCCCTTTCTTCCCGACCGGTTCAAACTCCAAACGTCCCCTCCACTTTCCTCGAAATAAGCCTTACTGCTTTAGTATTATATGGATAATTGGTTGGTTTGTACTCAAATGAGTTCGTAATATCGAAGATTTCTCGTAATATAATCAAGGCGAGAACATGAATACTAGAGATAATATAATTAAAATAATTATAACGTGTATGTTCGTTTGAAATTTACAGCTGTGATTATGGTATAAATTGTATTAATCAAATCAAAGAATTAGTAACTGTAATTATTTTAACAAACAATTGGTTGAATCATGACGCATTTTCCTACATAGTAACTTTTTCAGAGAATTAAGCATGCGACATGATGATAACTTTTTATAAGTGGAATACAAAATGAGCTTATAACTGCCTTAGATGAAACCATTAATCTATTGTACAGATTATCTCCTAAACATATTAATTTATTACGGACGAAGAAGTCTGATTTGTTGGTTTATGTTACCTTAGTGCTTGTGTTAATTAATTAATCTCAGATTATTGTTAGTAGCACTCTTTAAACATTTTTCATTCGATTATGATTTTGGATTTTCACCAAATAAATTATAGATGAGTAACATGGCTTTATACGTGGCAGGACCTCTTTTTAGTGGATTGCATATATACTGATTTTAAAAAAACCATTCGATTGGACTTCTTATTATACAAGTTAGAGTGTCTTTATGGCATACATGACCTCTTCTATTATGTGTTCTTGATTTTCTCTCTGATCGTTCTTAGCATGTCACGTGCAATGGTTATTTCTCTGATCCCTTTGATGTTTCATCCGGTGTTGGTCAGGGTACCCATCTAGGTTCAATATTCTTTCTCTTACTTATTTATCAACTGAAAATGTTTGGTCTTTTGTCTTCCCTTGGAAATGGTTGGTTTCGTCAAAGATTTGGTTGTTTATCTAGACTCAAAGTTGTTTGTTTGTTTGTTTTTCCTTTAACGTGATCTATTTCTGCCTTTCGGCTAATGATACGCCGAGGACTTCTGTCACCTCACTAACCCGGGAATTTTGCCGAACCCCTCTCGTGTCGAAGAAAGGGATCTTAAATGTCCAACACATCTCTGTTAGACAGGACCGACGGCTTTACATCTCCTCTGAAATATGGACACTCAAGCGATTCCCAGAATTCGAAAAATCGGTGGGGATTGAACCCAGGTAACTCCGCGTAGGAGACGAGCATCGTATAAAATACGCCACCGAGCCGGCTAGACTCGAAGTTATCTTGTACTCTGCATCAATGTGCAATGTGCGCGAACAAACTGCTTTTTCTAATATGCGCTCACTTATTATCCTTTATGTTTCTATTATTCGCCCCATCATATAATACCGATGTATGGTCACCTCTGTATGCCACTCACATAAGTGGGAGAAAATTCATTAAACCTTTGTGTTTCCGGAGTGGAATTGTTTTTGACGCGAATAGCTATGAGCAACACCTAGGACATTTCTCGCAACCACATCTTCTTTCTCGTAGATCCTATTTTGATGTCTGATTTACCTTCAAGGTAATGAAATCTTACATAAATTGCACAGACATTTTAAAATTTTTTTTCTTCGCTTTCGTCCAAGAGCTATTAGAAATAACTACATTTTAAATATTTTCAATGAAATAAAACGAAAGTATTTAGATTTTCACTATATTAACAAAGCTATTACCGGTTTCACCACACTGTGACTTCATCGGATAGATACAAACTAATGAACAGAGTTATTCTTTATACATATATTAGTCTTATTTCCTACTTAATATTACAATAGGTACAAGAGGTATGTTGGAAAACCCATCCGAGTTGCTTACTTTATGAATTGAAAAGACTGAATAAAGGAGAAGGATTTAGATCTAATTGACTAAAGTAACCTACCTGAATTCTTTTCTTTGTTGATCTCTAAAATTTCCAATAGATTGAGTTTTTGTCTGTTATTTTCATTGTGTAAAATTTTGAAATTATCATTAAAGTTATGGTTTTCTTCGAGTAAGTGATTAGAATAATGGGAATCTGATTTATGATAATTAAAACTACGTTTGTGCTCGGATAATCTAACTTTGAAATTTCTGAAAGTTCTACCAATATAGATTTTATTACAATCCCCCCAAGACAGTTTATAAACACCGGATTTTTTACTTTTATCAATTTTAGATTTGCAGTTTTTGATATGTCGGCCTAAAGAATTATCAGTTCGGAATGGTATATTGAAATTATAACGCGAGAGGAATGATTTTAATTTTAGACTAGGATTACCAAATCTAACCTAACCGTTATTGACTGCTATTTGTTTAATTATATTTAGCTCTTTTATGAAATTATTTTGTGACATTGGGATATTAATGAGTCTATGTGCCATACTATTGTAAGCTGCTAATTTATGTGGATAAGGATGTGTAGATGAGCTGTGAATAGTAATATCTCTATGCGATGGCTTATGAAAAATGGAAAAATCATGTTTGCCGTTAATTTTATTAATAGTTACATCCAGAAAGTTAATGGAGTTTTCTGTTTCTATCTCTAATTTAATATTATCGTGAATTTTGTCAATGAATGTTTTGAATGACTCTTATTGTCTGTTTGTGAAACTAGAAATGATATCGTCGACATATCTAAACCAATAAATAAAGTGTTTGAATAACGGATGTTCTTGGATAGTTTTTTCAATATTATCCATGAAAATTTCAGCGAGCAGAGAGCTCAGAGGATTACCCATGATTAAACCTTTTTTACTATTATATAATACTCCATTGAAGTTAAAATAATTTTGTTCTAAACAAATTTCTAAAAGGTGTAAGATTTCTGATTGAATTATCGGATTGACTTTATTAATTTGAAGGGCGTTCTTGATGAGTTTCACTGTATCACTAGGTGGAACACTAGGGAAGAGATTTACTACATCCCATGACATATGTTTAGCGTTCGGTGGTAGTATCGTGTGCTGAATTTTATTCATTAGGACTTAAGAGTTTTTTATTGAGAATTTAGGTTCAAAATTAGCGTTCTGTCGAATGATGTCTATGAGAAAGCGTGAAAGTTTTGCAGCTGGAGCTTGAAAATATGAAAACTACTGGTCTAATGGGATACCCTGTTTTATGGAGTTTGACAAGGGAGTAAAGTTTTGGTGATTGCGGGTTGTCAATGAAAAGTTTATATTTTTGATTAGTAGCTATTATAAACTTGGCATATTCTAAAGCGTTGGATTGAAATTTATTAGTTGGATCTTTATCAATTTCTTCATAACCTGATTCAATGAAATTTTGGGTTTCCAATAAATAATCTGCTTTATTTAAGACTATGACTGTATGACCTTTGTCTGCTTTGGTGAATATGATATCTTCAGATGCGGACTTGCATTTAATGGACTTTACAGTTTTATTTTCGAATTTCTAAGGTTGAAAACTATTGAACTTTTTTTGAAGTAGTAACGCTGAAGAGTGTTTTAGGTGTTTGGCTTGTGGTGAATAATTTAGGCTTTAAATTGTGTTTAAAACCCTTTTCTAGAAGTAAAACTTCATCTTCGGAAAAATTAGCATCTGAAAGATTACTGAACCTATCATAAAATTGGTGATCGGAAAATTTGGACTTGATTTTTGAAGTTTCAGGTTTATTACTCAATAATTTATTTAATTTTCGCAACTGAATTTTATACTTTTTATTAATTAATGAATGAACTTTGAATCTTGTTCCGGAATCTAAAATGTCAAATTCTACTGAATGCAATCTATGAAGCAACTCCGAATGGATTACCTTTAAAAAGATGTTGTAGTTGTCTCGTTGGCTGTATTGAAACTTGATGTTTAACTTCAACCATTTCTTTTTGCCTTGTAGTACTCCATTTTGAGCTGCGGGGCTGATATTATGAGTCTTCAGTTTTATATATTTCGGAAATACTACGTTCTTCAAACAACTGGATAGGAACCAGATATTCAATGTGTTGGTCGCACATCTTAGAATTAGCTTGAAATACCAAATGACCAAAAAGCTTGTACTTGATGAAAATCGATATACATAAAATGAATCCGGTGTTTATAAACTGTCATGCGGGGATTGTAATGAAATTTATATTGGTAGAACTTTCAGAAATTTCAAAGTTAGATTATCCGAGCACAAACGTAGTTTTAATTATCGTAAATCAGATTCCCATTATTCTAATCACTTACTCGAAGAAAACCACAACTTTAATGATAATTTCAAAATTTTACACAATGAAAAACAGACAAAAACTCAATCTATTGGAAATTTTAGAGATCAACAAGGAAAAGAATTCAGGTAGATTACTTAATAGTCAATTAGATCTAAATCCTTCTCCTTTACTCAGTCTTTTCAATTCATAAAGTAAGCAACTCTTTTTTTTCGATTACTTATCCACTGTACCTATATTTATATTCAAAGACTTCTGTTTACAAATTATCATTATAAAAGCGTTCAAGAAAATAAGCTGTATTATCAGATTGAAAATTTCGAATACTGTGTGTTCGAGCGATTCTAGGGAAAAACACTAAGATGGGTCAATATTTCATTCGGGACGGCTGATTTTTGGGATTGTTTCGAGGAAAATGTTACCCTTATCTACTTTTTCTTCCATCCTATCACCTTTTCAATAGCTATCGCCAGATTCTCCAAATCAATTCTGCTGAATATTTTTAAATAACGTATTTGAGTGAAGAATCAAAAAATCTTTCCAAACAATCTACGAAAATTTGTTAAAGCCGAAAACAGATTTTCAAATTTGGAAACGAAAATGTTGCACAAAATCAGATCTCCAGAATTGGGTAAATGGGAATTTGTTCGAACTTCAACTCGTGTAATTTTGTTATTGCAGTTGCGACTTATCCGCTCGTCTTCCAAAGGATCCATTAATGTTAATGCATAATACACACACCACAAAAATTGTCGCATCACCTGGTATTCTGAATTCCACAATCGATTAAGCAGCTCGATCGCAGTTTCTTTGTGAACATATGTTTTTCTTGATCCCCTGGCCGAAAGTATAGATTTCCCGGCCGCATTTCGCTTCCGAAACAACGACTTTTGTGGCCTGCTCGACCTAATGCTCGCTTCGATTAACTGAAAGATTTTTGTGGCTCGGTAACTAATTTCTAAAAGAAAAAATGTTATCCTATCTATTTATTTATTTATAGTATCTTATGGCAGTTTTTATATAAACATTTCATAGTGTTTTCAATTTGTTCGAGCTTGTGAGTGTTTTGTGGAATGTCTAACAATTCGGTTTTCGATAGAGGAGAGTCTGTTTAATTTATACACATATATGTTCTGTTGCTTCACTTTTCTTAAAGAAGTTAAATTTTATTTTCTGATAGTAAAATTCATTTTAGAGTCCTGAAGAAGGCAAAATATTGTGCCGAAACGTCGACTGAATGTATAAATAAAGATTTTTGGAAAAAAACTGGCTCAATTCCACCAATTCGTAATAATTTTCGGAATCTGTCAAATGCCAATATTTCGGTTGTTTTTGAAGTTGTGTATGAAAGGTTTTGACATTCTGCAGGCACTTTTTCATGTGTGCGCTTTTTCTCCAACGTTGCTTTCGATACTATTTTCATTCAGGAGTGTTTTCATGAAAACTGAAAATTGTATGAGTAATTTCATCTATTAGAATGGAATGGTTGAAATAGCTCAAGTTTGTTTTGTTCTATCATTATGACAGTTCGAAAACAAATTCATAAATTATTTATGTTGTTTATTTTTATGTTTTTCATCCAGTTACAACTATTGTGTGAACATAGTATCGTTTGTAATAACGAAGCGATCATGTCGTGAGGGAATTTTGAAGAGTTCATTCTGATTGACTGTTATATTCAAAATAATTATGATGCGGATGCTGCTTAATTGAATCGTTTTCCTAAGAGACAGCAACCTTATAAAAGTATATAATAGTAATTAGTTGATGGAGAAAATACAATAATTGATGTAATAGTGTAACTGCCAACTTATCGATTTCGAGCGGGCAAATGGAGATGGAAACAGATGTATCTAAGAGTCGGGCGCTCACAAAAATAGATATAAACCTTAGAAAATGCGAATATCCCGAATCCGTAGTTTTTCAGAGAAATAGTTTGGACTGATGAAGTTCATATCAGTAGCGATGGAATATTCAATCGTGTAAATGAACATTGGTTCATTCTGAACCCACATCACCATATTAATATTCAACGCAAGGCCGAACATGGATTCAATGTAAGGTGTGCGTATGTTATGGTATGGTGGTGAATTATATATATATATAAATTGCGAATAACATTACCGATGGGTATTTTGAAAGAAGAAATATCTATTTTGAACATGATGGAGCTCCTCCTTATCAAAGTATGGCCGTTGCTGATTAAATTGACTTAAATTTTGGCAATACTGAATTGGAACTGACGGGCTAGTAACATGCCTAGTCCGTTCCCCGTTGGACTTATTCCTTCGACGATATATCAAGGATCTGTAATATAGAAGAACGAGTCGAAATATTGAAGAGTTGAGGTAGAATTTTAGACATTGCCTTGCTTCGGTTACCAATATTCAAATTTCCAAAGCATGTCGGAGTATCCTCAAGCATAGTGAATTATGCATACAGAATAATAATAGCAATATATTTGAATACCTACATTGATTATTTCCATTAAATTTGATTCCATATAATAAAATTAGTTTCCTGTTTGAAAATAACGATTTCATAGACGCTTCGCTATTATAAACGATACTATATTCACACAAAAGTTGTAACTTGTTGAAAAAAGATTAGATAATTGTCACTGCAAGAATTAATTTTGGAACAGTCGTACTGAGTGCACATACTTTAGCTATTTCAATCATTCCATGTAAATTCTGTGAATGGACAAGAGTTACTAGGTAAAATTAGGGAAAAGTTATACAATTTTTGGTTTTTCATGAAAAAACGTCCTGGATGAAAAAATTGAATGCACATGTGATATATTTTAAAAAGGAAAAAAAAACTATTCAAAAAATTATACATACCTATGGTAACTGGTAATGCAAGTTTCACCTATAAATCAAAAACCGTTAGATGATATGCTCAAATATGGTCTGGTGAAATTTAAAGGAACATAATTCTGTATCATGTGATCAAATCAACAGTTGCGCCATTTCATAAAATTTACCAAACTATAGAACGACTCTTCATTTTGGAACTGCACATGTCTTTCAAATTTATGAAATTTGATTTGTCGAATTGATATCTGTTTTTCTTTCTTTCAGTTTTCCCCCAATTATATCTCCATATGTTTTCATTAAGGAAGAAAGTGCTAGGAGGAGCAGAAGCACCTGCCAAGAAACAACGATGAAGCTTTGAACAAAAAAAAAGTTTTTGATTAAATTATTAACGATTATTTTGTTATTTATAAGTGATTGTTGAATCTCTAAATTTGATAAGAATTGTGAAAACTTTATTGAAAGTCCTCATTCCCGAAAATTCCGTGCTCAAGTTGATCTTAATTTTTGGTTGATATTTTTAACTTCAAATAGTGTTAACTAGTGGTGAAATTGTTATTTCTAATGATTCTCATGCCAACTTTATAGTCTCGAAACGGTTCTGGAATCTGTTAATTTTATTTTTCGTGATTGCCAACATTTTACTACGCTCTTTTGAATTTTAATTCAATCAATTTGCGTTTTTTGTTTGTTTCTTTTTGGTTATCATTTAAGTAATTAACTAATGTTTATCCAGAGCGTGTCTATCAAAAGACAACATGCGACACTATGTCTTTTGCCACAGTGAAGTGAATGAAATAAAAAAAATAATCTCAAAAGATAAAGGCAAACAAATAAACCTTTTTATTTATTTACATACCAAAAATAATAGACCATTATTTTGTTTGTTCTTCTATCATGTTTATAGTGGACTCGAAACCACTCACCTAGTTTGTTTGTTATTCCTTTAATGTCCTTTATTTCCGCCTTTCGGCCAATGATACGCTGGGAAATTCTATCACCTCACTAGCCCGAGAATTTTGCCGAACCCCTCTCGTGTCGAGGGAAGGGATCTTTAATGTCCAACACATCTCTGTTAGACAGGACCGACGGCTTTACATCTCCTCCGAAAGATGAATACTCAAGCGATTCCCAGAATCTGAAAAATCGCACCGACTTTGTGGGGATTTAACCCAGGCAACTTTGCGCAGGAGACGAGCATCATATCCTCTACGCCACCGAGCCAGTACCACTCACCTAGACACCTGATAATTGCTACAGAGTACTTGTTATCTGGCGTTCAGTGAATTTATAGACTCAACCTATCACTTATATTATCCAGTCTCTTTCATGTAATTTTCAAGTCAAATCTATAAATATGGGATATACTACATCCATATCCTACCTGGGATTTGGACCCAGGCTCTGGGCGTGGAAGTCCAGTACCTCTAATGATTTACCCAAGGAGGAAGATGACCATTATTTTCCAACCACAGAGTAAATGAAGTCAGTTACGATAGCTCCAACTCGGGCGAATATTAAAATTACCGTTCTCAAACCACCCGAAAATGAGTTGGAACAGAAAAGTAAACACTTCAGAACGGTGCAAGTGGAACGCTTTCAGTCGAATGCGCTTGCGTCGGACCATTCTCAATCAGATGGAAGAAACCTTATAATTCTGCATCAAATTTTCAAGTGGAGCAGACAGAAGAGGAGATCGCCGAGGACCATGAACAACAAGGATACCCGACTACAAAAGTAACGAGGATGAAAGAAAGGAACGGCCACCCAGCCCCAACTGGTACTAATCAAGGTAGAGAAGAGCTACAAGAGTATCTTTAACAACCTGAAGTTCTGCTGCGGAATGTCGATACAAGTGGAGAGCCTAAGATTGAAATCAGAAGTCATACAATGCCACCGATGCCAGCTATTTGGACACGCCCAGCGGAACTGCCACGCTTCATTCAAATGCCTTAAATGCGGAGACGATCACATGACAGTGGAATGTAAGAAGCCAAGGACATCAGCACCGAAATGCGCCAACTGTGGAGGAGAGCATCTATCAAGCAACGTCAACTGCCCAAAGAACCCGAAGAATCGACCGACGGAAAAACTCGCACCAGCGCCAGCACCACCTATGAACTTCTGGACAAAAAGGGCGGAGGAGAAGAAGGCTGCCGACCAAGCGAAGAGGACCGAACACAAAGATGACCAGAAACCAAAGGAGGAAAAGAAAACGACTGAAACAAGAGGACCCCAGATGACTAGCGATGATTCTAGGACGAATGGCCATCCAATTCAATGCGACAAATGGAACGACAGAACAAAAGATGAAATTTTCAGAAGAACAAAGCAAGCTCATTCAGCTATTCAACAGGAAATAGATTTATGGAGAGGCAACTTACAATAGCATTCTGGAACGCAAACTCAATCGCCAACAAACGACATGAACTGACGACCCACCTAGAGGAGAAGAAAATCGACGTGATGATCGTCAGCGAAACCCATCTCAAACCAACAAAGGATTTCAATATCAGGAACTATACGATATACAGGACCGACCGACTAGAGGGAATACAAGGAGGAACAGCGATCCTAGTGAAGACAGGGACAAGGCACGGCAAACTACCACGCACCAATTCAAAGAACATAGAAGAGGCAGGAATAAATCTACAGACAACGAGGGGAGAGCTGAACATCTACGCAGTCTACAAACCACCTAACAACGCCATGAAGGAATACCATCAAAGCCATATTCAATAGCAACACATTGGAAAACAAGATCAAGATAATCAAGGTAATAATCATTCCAGGAATAACATACGCAGGACAAATTTGGCATCTAGAGGACAGATTCGAGAAGAGGAAACTACAAGCAGCACTCAACAAGATCATCAGGACAGCAACAAACGCCCCATGGTACATAAGCAACGACCAACTCAGGAAGGAAATGGAAATCAACACACTGGAAGAAATCATCACACAACTAACGACGAAGACAACCGACCAGATGGAAAACCACAAAAACAAGGAGATCAACCAAATAATGGAACTACAACCGAGGGCAACAGGAAAGAGGAATGGAAGAGAAAACAACAGGCCAGCAAAGATGCTCCACAACATAAAAGGAGGATAATTAACCAGTAGAATCCCAGGACAAACCAATGAGATGTAAAACAAGCGAGATGAAGAGGAAAGAGGATAGAAATTCGACCCTCACCAAAATTCAAGGATCTACGTTCAAACTGCAGTCTTAATTCAACAGAGTTTCTTCTTCTTCTTCTTGTGGTGCCCTTTCGGTCCGGATGTTGGCGATCATTCTGGGGATTATAATCTTGTTTGTTATGGCACGGAAAAGTCCTGTTGTTGATACTAAGAACATGTCCTGAGGTTTACCTGGGATCTTCCCTTGTAGTATCCTTTGCAGCAGCCCATGTCCTTCATTTCTCATTATATGACCCAGATATTCATTATTTATTATTATTCTACATTCTTTGGCAGACTTCTTTGTTAGAGACATGGTCTATCCAGGAAATTCTTAGAATCCTACGATAAAGCCACATTTCAAAGGCTTCAAGTTTTTTGGTAGTTACCTCAGTTAGTAAAGTGAGACAGAGAAAACGTAGCACCTGAGAAGTCGTTAGTTAGAGATCGGCTTTTAAGCACTGAGCTCATTTCAAAGAACATTGCTCTTGCCTTCTCTGTCCTGCAACAGAACTCGTGCGAATGATCCCATTGGTCTTTAAGTACAGTGCCCAGGTATGTGTAGTTTGTCACTCTCTCGATTTGTTGTTGGTTGAGTATTAGATGTTCGTGTGGGATTTGTTTTTGGCTGATTACCATGTATTTTGTCTTGTTGACATTAATATCTAGACCGTACTCCATCCTGACTTCTACCACTCGTGTCATCAGTTGTTGTAATCCACTCACACTATCTGCCATAATTACTGTATCGTCAGCGTACCAGATGTTGTTCAGTATTTTACCGTTGACGTTTATTCTGTCGTCCTCAAGAGCTTTTTACAAAGGATTATGTACGAGTCCTGCCTGGAATCTTTCATTAGCATTAGCCTGTTAAAAAGGAGAGAAGAACTGTCTAAAACGTAATTGCAGTTTATCGAAATATATAATTTCATCGAAAACGGTTTAGGAAATATTGAGGGAAAACAACTACAGGTTGTCCTCTTTGGAGGGGCTTCCCTACAAAATGAGAATTTTTTTTCATAAAAAGAAACCTGAAGATTATGTATTTGAAACAGCCTGTATAAATAAAACTCAGTTTTCACATGTAAGACAAAACATCACCTGAGGACGATATGGCCGAATTTGTCGTGTTAATGTCAGGATAAGATTTTTATGAAGAAAAATATTTCGAAAATCTACGGGAAAAGTCGGAAATGTGGTAACATCTTATTCTGTACCTGTGATTTATTTTAATAAAATTTTTTGTGTTCGGGTGTATCCTTGGATTCACAATTGGATATGGTAAGTAGCCTTATGATCGGTAGGTAATGTAGCCTTATGATCAGTAGGTAATATAGTTTTGATCGAAAGTTTCAGTGCCTAATAAAACCTAAAACAATATCTAATATAATACAAGGCGCTGAAGTAGATATTTTAGATATTTCATTATTCAAGAAATTAATAGATTTCAGAATACAAAACTATTATTACATATCATTTAAATTCAAGGAGAAATGCGTTAAATTTTATGACTGAACATTATATTTGCATACTTGATAACTCTTACAATAAAACATTGGTTGAACGATTTACGCTATTGTTTATAAAATCGAGTAGTACTGATTGAATTGGGTAATAAACTCAGTTGAACCATTCATAATTTCATCAAACTCTTTTGGATCTTTCTACAATATCTTCCTCTAGACTCATGTAATGCTTTCTCTAATTCATTACAAATATGAGCTAAATTGTTCACATCTGTTTGAATGATATGATGTTCCACTTCGAAATCTAACTCATCCTCCTTTTGAGTCTTGAGAGATAGATCCATTGTTACTATAGGATTTACTTGATGGAGCAAAGATCGGGAAGCAACCTGCGAAAAATTAATTCACATATTAAACACTTCAGTTTATATCACATGAACTTGATTCATGTATGTGGATTTAGCTCTTTGAAGATCTAAGATGCCATCTGGCGTATGGATATAGATGGAACAATATTACAGATTCCTTTTCGTCGATTTTAGCGAGGCTTGGTTTAAATTATAAGTATATATATATATATATATATATATATATATATATATATATATATATATATATATATATATATATATATATATATATATATTATATATGTCAAATTATGATTAAGATTCTCTGAGACCTTAGGCAAAATTTTTTACGAAAACTAATTATAATATTCCAATTCTATAGACGGATTCTCTTTTCCTATGAAAAAGTAGGGTAAGATTGTGAAACTAGTTTCCTGTATCTCTACAAACAACAGTCCTTCAAGAAAGCAGTAGTCATCTAACACCTTCTCCAGGTTTTCAGAACCGCTTCCAGAGCCTGTGTACTGTCCATCATGATTCGATGCTATTAGTCGTGTTTTGATGAAATAATGAATGTTAGTAGTATGTTGCACATTATCAGAATGCAAAATCTATGAATTATACAAGCGTCCAATAAATATTCTTTTTTGAATCTGATGTAGGAATTCACGATACACAATGCCATCGTAAAACCATAAGCATAAACTTTGATTTTCGTTGAATACGAATGTATATTTATTTGTCACTACATTGGTTTTACTTGACAGACTCATGACCATTTCTGAAGTGCTTGTGCCACACTTAAAAGATGGTTTTCGACAGATCATTGCTAAAACTCTTCTATAACATTTCCATAAGTCTCTCTAAATCCACTTTTAACACAAAATACAATTACAGGAATGGGCTTACATAAATCGGCTACACTTCAATCAACGACACTCTTAAAAAGTATTGCCAATAAGATAGCACAGATTGCCACATAGTGTTCATTTCTGCAACTTTGCGATCAAGGTGTAAGGTAATTATCTCATAAAATAAAACACCTTAAAGTGATGAAAAATATCACCATATCAGCCCATTTGGTCGAATCTGGACTCTATGCCTCTCCAGGTTTTCAAAAACTTCGTTCAATCATCATTTTATCATTTCATCATTGTTCATTACACATTGAACAGCTTTTGCTACTATTGAGATGGTGAAGTGAAAAGGAAGATAATATATATACCGTTAAACAGATTACGTTCAACCTGAGCATTTGCAAAATCAGAAAATGAAATAATGCCTATAGGATTGAAGTGAGTAAATATTTCATACATTATCTTGTAATGCATACATAGATCTTTCTATTTCTATTGTTATTTATTGGCGGAGGTTTCAAATTGTCAATGTAGTTGTGAAAGTTTTACAATGGAACAAAATCTAAGCCCTTGGATTAGATAATTTTGTGGCAGTATTAGATTTTAAAATTGTGTAATTATAAGATTTCTACATGATAATATGTATGAAATTATAGCAAAAAAGCGACTATTTTGAATGAGATTTTGGGATCTACTATATTTTTAATGATGCTTTGGCAGTTCGATTAATTTAGATGCATAAAGTGTTTATAAGAGATCCCAGAAACAATGTTATAATAAATCCTCAACTAAACGGAATTTCAATTAGTAAACGTATGAAGCACGAAAATTATTTCATTTTAAAGTAGATAATTATACCAAAATTACTATACTTGGCTAATTCTAAAGACCTCCATGCAAAAATCAGTATTGGAAACCGAAAAGAGTAAAAAATGCAAGGACCATTTTGGCATAAAATAAGTTTGATATGATTAACTCAACCATTTTAACATGCACACAATTGTGGAAAAAAAACATTGGATAGTGAAATATTGTTGTCAAAGTTAAAAACATATGGTTTGGTAGGTGAAGTTTTGAGATGGTTTGCTATCTGACAGATCGTAAGCATCCACTGGGGTGGAGTTGAAAGTGTACATGGTGTCCCGCAAGGGAATGTATTGGGGCCACTTCTTTTCCTTTTATTCATCAATGATATTGGTTTGCATATAAATTGTGAATTCGTAAACCTCTTCGCCGATGATACTCTTCTGATGTGTAGTGATATAAGCATTGAGAGGGCAGTTGAAAAGATGAATAAAGTATTGAGAGCAATAGCTGATTATCTTCAATTTAATAGCTTGAAGTTGAATTATTCTAAGTCAAGAGCACTAATATTTATAACTAAACACAGAATTAACTTGCTGGACATAGCCAGTTCAAGAATAGATGTAGGCGAAAATGAAACTCAAATTACAAGATGTGTTGAATACTTAGTCTTCAATTAAATTGTTTGTTGGATTTTGAGTGTCACTTCGAGTATACAGGGTGCTTCAACGAAAACTAAACAGAGGCTATATCTACCAAGATATTATTTCTGATCAAAACGCTAAAACAGGTCAATTTTTGTTTAAAGGAGGACATCTTTTGGGGTACAATACTTGCCTGAAATATCAACCCCCTAAGCGGGGGTGGCAATCCTTGAACATTTTGAATAGGGAAGATGGGTCGAGTGATGACTCAAAAGAAAGGTGGTATCTTCGTCTACATTGCCTTGACAGAGTTTCCATTTTTAATTGAAAACTGTAAAAGATACAGGGTGAGCAACTGAAAGATAGGGACGACTATTTCCCTGAGACTATTCAAGTTTCAGAGAGATAAAATGGAACAGATCCATGCTGAGCAATGGCAGTCATCATCAAGTACTATTCTCTTCTCGAATTTCAACCTCTGGAGCAGGGGTGACAACCCTTGAAAAACTTGGAAGAGGGTAGATGGGTCGAGTGATAACTCGAAAGAAAGGTATTATCTTTGTCTGCATTCTCGTGAAAGAATTTTGATTTAAAACTGTAGAAGACACAGAGTGAGCCACTGAAAAATAGAGAAGAGTATCGCCCCAAGATTATTGGAGTATTAGTGCGAAAAACTGGAATAGATTCATTTAGATCAAAGATGACAGCCATTGATCTGGAATGAATCTGTTCCATTTTTTTGCACTAATACTTGAATAGCTCAGGGCGATAGATAGTCTCCTCTATTTTCCAGTAGCTCACTCTGTATCTTCTACAGTTTTCAATCAATTCGTTCACGGGGATGCAGACAAAGATAATACCTTTCTTTCGAGGTATCACTCGACCCATCTACCCTCTTCCAAATTTTCAAGGGTGGTAGCCCCTGCTCTAGGGGTTGAAATTCGAGATGAGGATGGTACTTGATGATGACTGCTTTTGATCAGCATGGATCTGTTCCATTTTACTTTTTACTTCACTGAAACTTGAAAAGTCTCAGGGAAATAGTCTTTCCTATCTTTCAGTTGCTCACCCTGTATCTTTTACAGTTTTCAATTAAAAATGGAAATTTGCTCAAGGCGATGTAGACAAAGATACCACCTTTCTTTTGAGTCATCACTCAACCCATCTTCCCTAGTCAAAATGTTCAAGGATTGCAACTCCCGCTTAGGGGGTTGATATTTCAGACAACTTTTGTACCCCAAAAGATGTCCCCCTTGAAACAAAAATTGACCTTTTTTTGCGTTTTGATCAGAAATGAATATCTTGGTAGATATAGCCTCTGTTTAGTTTTCGTTGAAGCACTCTGTATATCCAAGAAAATTATGAAGAAATTACACTTTTTTTGTAGAGTGGCACAAAACCTATCAACTAGTTCTAGGCTTGTAGTGTACAACGCAATAGTTCAGCCTCATTTTGATTGGACTATATATGTTCAACTTAAATAAAATCAATAAACTGCAGAAGCTCCAGAATAGATATATAGAATTATAATGTCTGAGAATAGGTTAACACCGGTGTTGTCCATGTTAAGAACTTTGAAGTGGTTCTCTGAGGAACAGCGGCATTACTATTTTACCATGATTCTAGTCTTCAAGATGGTGAAGGGCCCCAGTATGTTTAAATAAATATGTGGTATATAGTAGTAATTTCACGGCTAACCGACTAGGTCGGCAGGAGATATTTACATCCCCAGGACAACATATAAGGGAACGATGAGGGCGCTATTCTTCAGAGGTTTGAGTGAGATTAACAGTCTGCCTAGGGACCTCAAGGATTCATGAACTTTGAACTTCTTCAAAAAGAAATTCAGACTTTATATGTTCAAGAAAGATCTTGTTTAATTCTTTTGTTTAAACACTTAATAATGTTTGCTTTCAGAATATAAAAATGATTTGTATATTAGGTTATCCTATTTCTAAATAAATTTATATATATATATATATATATATATATATATATATATATATATATATATATATATATATATATATATATATATATATATATATATATATATAAAATAATTTACTGACAAATAAGGAAAGGGCTGACAACATTTGATTAGAATTTCAAAGATATAGAAGAGAAAATAATCAGAAAGTAAGAAATTTCAAAGAAAATTAACTGAAATTCTTTCAAAGTTTTGAAATAGCAAGCTGAAATAATTCTGGGTCTCGAAATTTGGGAAGTTCCCGATATGTTCTGAGATGTGTTCATTACACAATATAACGAACAAAAATAATTAACTATCTCGGTAAAGACAAGGTAAAACAGTTAACATTTCAAAATTACCTGCAGTTCAAACCTCCACTCCAAATCATCGAAATGGGGTTCTTTTAGATTCAGTTGATTGAGTATTTGGGTAACTTCATTCTTTCTAGACTGATAAAATTTATTTAGAATGACTTCCTGTTCTTCACTAAAACCTAAGGTAAGAACTGAATCTCGAAAGTCTGTTTCACTCAACTAAAAAATCACAATTAACTTAAATTATTGTTCAAAGAAAAAAGACAAACCTTATGTTTACAAGACAACAGAAGTAAATTCACCAAGCCATACACACTGTTTTGTATAATTTCAGGACCTACAGAAAGCTTTTCTGCAGCTGTTGCATATAATTTTTGATTAGGTCCATTGTTTAAATAATCTATCGTCAATTTACAAAAATCCACGAGTACTGAAAAATTTGATTAACATAATATTATATGGACAATACTAAAAAGTACCTTGTATAGATTGATTTCTCAACAAAGCAAGGTGTTCCTTATGATCGCTCCTAAATGAAATCAACATTTTTATTCTCGTTCAAATTAGAAAACATCTACATGTAGATAATGAAAGAATTGTTATTATTCTAGTCCAACCTCCAAACACAATTAACCATAGACATAGACCAAGAAATCATTTTTGCCATAGAGCAATTATCACTTATCTGTAAATTGTCAAGGCTTGTTCTGTGATGGTATTGTAGGGTTCCCAAATTAGGGGTTTCCCCCCAAATTTAGGGGGTGAATAAATAGGATGGGATTTCTTTAGGGGATTTATATTGTTAGGGACTCTATATTTCAAATATTAGCCCTGGGTTATAGCCCAATCTAGCTAATCATATTTGCTTGTTTGTCTAGTGACTTAACATATCTCTAGTACAATTCCTCATTACTAAAAAAGTCAACTCAGGGCCAGAAGAAAACAAAATAGTAGCGATTTAAGGAGTTTTCGAGTTAAACTTGAAGATGAAGATTCTTTACAAAGCAAGGTATTTTCCACAGAGCTGGAATGTTCTCTGTCTATTCATAATTATCTGTGTAGTAGTTTTGAACAGTTTATTTCTTCTATGTTAAAAGCTGGGTTCGTACCTTCTATTCGTATCTATCAGATTTTGTTCCGAAAGAAATTCATTTTTTAATATGAAACTTCTAGTGGTGTTATGACGCTTCTTATGCAACTGTTCTCGATCCTTTACGCAGTTATACTCTACACAAAAGAAAATACCCTTAAGGTGCCTTTTCATTGGAGCGTTTTGAGCGTCAAAGTGGTCATGTGATCTATTTTTCTATGAAATCTTGACGCTTTCATGAAAAGGAGTTTTCAGCGTCAAAATTTGAAATTTGTAATTTTTTAAAGGTTAAACTAGTTGGATAAATATAAAACCTATTCTTCGTTGGTATCATTTCTGGAAATCTTTTATATTCCGAATATTTTTTTCAAAACCAAAAAAGTAAATATGTTGTTCCAGTATCGAAAGCTTATATGGCGTAATAACTTGACGACAACAAATAGAGTTATTTCACATCAGAAAAAACTAGCTGCCTTGGTTTTTTTATTGGCTACCTTTGAAAACCGAAAATATAAACGAAAGCGGTATTGTATTGCAGATTTATTTAAAGAACGAGTCAGGCATGGAATCTATTTGAATGTTCTTTCTACATTACAATTAGATGACCTGCGATTCGGGAATTATAGTAGAATGAGCATTTCACAATTCGAAGAAGTTTTGTGTTCGGTTCCTTCACACATTACAAAACATTATGTCGTACGAGATGTTATAAATCCCGGAGAACGATTAATTTTGACTGTCACTTGTCAATTTGAGCGTCTGACGCTATAAAATCACGTGACCATCCGAATTTGCGTCAAAACGCTGGAATGAAAATGCACTTTTAAGAGTATTTTGTGATTATACACTCTGTCGATCTATGTATAAGCAATTTACTAGTATGAGAACGATAATCAATGTCTTTTTTTCAAAATATTTTGATAATATGGCCCTTACAATGTTTGTTAAAAACTTCAGATATCATATGCTTATAATTTTTTTAATACCGTCCAGTACACGGTCATCAACAACTATTATAGAAATCTTAGAAAATGAGTTTGTAGTTTCGTTGTAATTCTCCATTAAATATACACACACCATAAAAATTGTCGCATCACCTGGTATTCAGAATTTCACAATCGATTAAGCAACTCGATCGCAGTTTCTTTGTCAACATATGTTTTTGGACATATGAGGGGAAAAAATCTTATCTATGTAGTAACATTTGTTTCCATATGATCTCAAACACGTCTGAAATCTTTGAATTTATAGGCTGCTGAACGTCCTGGACCCTATTTGAGTGATCATGAAGTGGTAAGAATTGTAACACTTGCAGAGAAGGGGCGAAGTCAATGTTACGTGGCTAACTTGTTGAATGTTAAACAAAGCACTATTTCAAGAGCAACTAATCGGTACCACGAAACAGGGGAATATGGAAGAAGGGCCGGACAGGAAAGAAATCGGACAACACCAGTTGATGATCGTTGGCTTCGTTTAACTGCACTAACTATAAGAGTACGGCTAGAATGCTACAAAATGAACTTGCACTTTCCAGAAATTAACATATCTCATTGCAAAGACCAAGGGTGGCTTCTACCGGCCCGCGTCTCACCAGAGAGCATCGAGTTGCACGACTTCAGTTTGGCAGGGAACATGCAAATTGGTGTATTCCAGAATGGTCGAATGTTTTCTTTTTCCACGAGTCCAGTATCAAATAATAGACGCATGCCGTATACAGACGACCTGGAAAACGGTATCAGCAATGCAATATCCGGCAAACCGAAAACTTCGGAGGGGGCTCAGTAATAGTGAGGGGAGGCATTTCTTTCCATGGTGGAACTGAGTTAGGCCTAGTGAATAATGGAAGAATGATAGCGGCCAGATACATCGCAGATATCCTTGAACCCCATGTTGTGCCCTTTGGCCCATGGATTGGCGAAAACTTCATTTATATGCATGATAATACCTCATGCAGCTAGAGTAGTTACAGAATTTCTGCAAAATGACGAAATTGATATTTTAAGATGGCCAGCCAGAAGTCCCGACTTGAATCCCATAGAACATGTTTGGGACAACATGGGGTGGCAAATTCAGCAACGTAGGATGCGTTGTAGAACACTCCAACAACTAGAAAAACTGCTTCATGAAATTTGGAACTCAGTTACTCAAGAGTACATCCAAAATTTGTTTGAGGTGCTTCCGAGACGTATACTGGTAGTAATTAGGGCCCGGGGAGGAACACTCGATTTTGAAAATGATTAGTAACCATTCAGTGCCATTTGATTGGTCATTTCGCGAATGTTTGAAGATGGTAGAATTTTTTAATTTTTCATTAACTCGAAAATTGTTGATATTTTCCATCATAAACTCATCTCTTTTGAATGATATCTTCTTATTTTACCCTTCAGAAAGCGACCAAGCGACTCTTGAATGACCAACATAAAAGTTTATATAGTATTGTCGTAAAAGTAGGGTGATGCGACAATTTTTGTGGGGAGTGTATTTCCTTTTTTTGGATACATATATTTTATAATCATAAATATGATCAAAATTAAAAATTTATTGTTTTTATCAACGATACAATTCTTTTTTATTGTTATTTAGCTCTATATTGGTTTGTATTAATTTCCAATTTCAATATTATCTGAAAAGTTCATACTACCGGGCGTCCTAAGATAGATAATTAATATTTTGTAAAATGAAACACAATTTTTTTATAGGGTACATATATTTTATTCATTTAAGTATTCTACACTTTGATTCTTCCATTATTCTTCTGATCTTTGTGACTTAATTTTTTGAATTTGAAGCAGTTTTCAAAAGGCGGTAACGAATATAATTTGAAGGTGCAAAGACCTCAGAGACCCCTCAGTTTCTTTGTACAGAACATGTTTAATATGAACTAAGGTATTTTACAATACTTATTATTATTAATTTTCTTTTGTTCAAACAACATTTTTACTTTCCAAAAGTAATATATAAAATGTGTTAAATATTCTGTTTTCAAATTTCCATAATTGATCACACCAAACTATTCTTAAATAAATCTAACTACATCAGCTGTTAAAATGACAATGCAAGTATGGGGTTGACTAGATGAGGTGCAGGAAAGTAAACGCAAAGTAAAATTATAAATATCTATTTTTGAATAATCTTGGATACTTTACTTTAGAAGTTTATCAATGCCATTTATGCATGAATAATTATATCACTCGAATGATGAAGACGACTTATTTTACATACATATTCTGGTGGTTTTGATGAGATCTTCCAATACGGACGTATCTATGGCATTTATTTCATCAATGATAACGTTTTTGTCAGTTTTGCCCATAACAAGAAGTCTAATGATGATAAATCGCTTGATCTTGCAAGCCAACTAACAATCTGCGGGAGAAAGGCAATTTGGAAGAATCCTCGATATTCTCACGTGTAGTGTGGCAAGTTGCACCGTCTCGTTGAAAATAAACATCGTCCAAATGAACTATAAGTTGGGGCAATAAATAGTCTGGTGGAATTGATAGTAACCGCGTTTCTATTCTCATTTCCGGAAAAATAAGGTACGACGATACTTTTTGGCCACAAATCACTCCAAACGGGAATGCATCAGCTCTCGATATTTACGTGGATTCTTGTTGGCACAAATGCGGCAATTTAGCTTATTTACCGTTCGATGCATTGCTAAATACGCTTCATCGCTAAACATGATTTTTGATGAAAATTGGTCATCAATTGCAAGATATTCTATGAATCAACCAATGGTCAATTGGCTTGAGTACAGTTGGTGATAACTAGATCTAGTATGCATGTGAATACTGGTCTTTGTGGATAATTCACAACAAAGTGACCCTTGAATTCTATTTAAAGTGATCAACACTTTGATGATTGTTGTGGATCATCATCATGTTGTAATTTAGTGTTCAAATAGTCATTGGTTAGCCAAATTTTGGTGCATCTTCCACAGAACCCGAGGTGTCGAGTTAACGAACTAAAAGACCAATTCTTGTGTCATCTTGTTTCTGGTACTCATGAATAATTTTAATGCGGTCTTTAATCAAATACGACACCATAGCAATAAATGGCAAACATTCAACCAACAAGATGACACACATATGACAGAAAACAAACATAGCATTCCCAACAGTCAGTTAATTTCCTGCACCTCATTTGGACAACCAGTTATCACTCGAAATGTTGATATTTCATCTTCAATTATAAGTACAAGCTTTTAGCTGGAAATCTTCATATGTCCACCCAAAGTCTTTATGTCCTTATGAAGACTGAAAGCTTTCCAGAAACATTCTATTTCTGCTGGCCAGACCTAATGAATTATAAAGGTAATCATTTAACGATTGTAGTAGCCATTTTGTACTTGCATCGTATTGTAGAGACTTGCACTACAATATAAAAATGGACTTATTGCTGCCATTAGCAAACCAGCTCCTAACATGGGTCTATAAGCAATCCAGGCTGTAGCAATAACAAAAAGAGAGACCGATAAGGATATCGCCACATTGGAAGATGCTGTCAGATTTTGCGGGAAAGTACTGCGAAGAATTGGCACATTATTAACTGGAAAAAAAGACACCATTAGATTGAATCCATCACAAGAAGATATTACTACTTAAATTAAATATTTATTCAATAGCAGAAAAAGCTAATACATAGTAAATATATGTTTGCATGGTGTGTACCCCTTACTACTAAACTGAAATACACACCAAATGCATAATTTGGATTACATAAAAAAAAAATTCATCAGAACATATCACAGTAGGTATAAGCACAAATATCCCAATCAACACAATTTCCACATAGGCTCAAATTATCTCAATAGAATTTTTACAATAGGTAACTCATCTGCTTCTAAAGCTCTTTAGGGTTGAACTATTCATGAGTGTGCTTGGTAAATTATTATATTCTACAAGGCCATTGTGAAACAAATTATTTTGGCTGTATGAAGAGGTGACTCTACTTCCATAGATGTTACAATTGTTTCTGGTTGGATAATTTTGAACATCTCTCACAAAAGTAACATGATCGAATAAATGTTGAGGATACATTTGATGGATTATTTTATATATCACAACCATACTGTTAACAAATATAATTTGACGCACACTCAAAAAACCTGATACAATTAACATTTCCTTCACACTAGTATATATGTTGCATCCCAAAATAGATCGTAGCGCTTGATTTTGCCTCTTTTGCAACTTAACTAGATCAGACTTATTCAACAGAAAAAGGATGCTAGAACAATAGTTGAAATGTGGAGCTATTACAGTTTTATATATAAGTGTTTTGGACCATGTACTAAGATGCTTTCCAATTCTATTAAGGAAATATACTTTTTTTGACACTTTTTTTGCAACTTGAATGGCATGACAAGAAAAAGTCAGGCTGCTATCAACAACTATACCAAGGTATTTACATTCATCAACCTGTTCTATGATTTCTCCATTTACAAAAATTCCTGTATTGTCGTGAGTATTGATTGAACTATATCTGCTCCTTATCACCATGAACTTTGTTTTTTTTACATTTACACTCAAGCTATTCTTCCCCAACCACTCACATACATTTACCAGATCCTCATTTATAGTGTTCACGATACCTTGAACATTTTCTCCCACACAATAAAGCAGTATCATCCGCAAAAAAACGAATGCTACATTTATGAACTTTTTGAACTAAGTCATTCATATACATTTTGAAAAAATTAGGACCCAAAACTGTCCCTTGAGGGACACCGAAACAAGAAGGGCCGTTGAAACACTGTCACCGAATTTAGTAACATGGGAACGATCACTTAAATATTCTGAAAACCACTGTCAACAACCCCACAAAACCCATTCCTTTCCAACTTTCCTAGCAGAAGTAGTCTGTATATGGTTTCAAATGCCCTTCGGAAGTCCAGAAATAGCATACCAATGCATTTCCTCTCCTTCAGAGCGATTTTCCAGTCGATAAGGACCGATAGAAGAGCACTTTCACATGAGTTATTCTTCCTGAAGCCTGATTGGAAATTTGTTAACAGCTCATTCTTTTCTATATATTCTATAATTTGATCATTTACAATCATCTCTAACAATTTTTCATAGATCGGAAGCATATTGATTGGTCTAAATTCTTCTGGTTTTGTGGTATTGGTTACTTTTTCAACAGGAATAATGGTAGAAAGTTTCCATTCTTTGAGAAAGTGACGATTCTCTAAGCAATTTTATTCATAAGATTCAAAAATCTATCACCAACAGACTCAAAAGCTAATTTTAATATTTTTGTATTAATTCCATCGACACTGCTTTTCTTATTTTTCAATTTTTAACGTTTTTTTCAGTTCTGCGAAATCGAGTTTTTTGAAATTCTCAAATTTATGAGGTACTCTTGGAATAACACTCAAAACTTCTGCAATTGTATGTGGACTAATTATTGTCGCTATTTCTTCAATACTTGTAACAAAGTATTTGTCGAATTAATTTGCTAAAATGAGAGGATCTTCAACTAAAGAACCATCGAAAGCTATTCCTTGTACGCTCGTCCTATTGTTACCTTTCAATAGTTGCTTGATTGTTTTCCATATTTCTGCCTGATGCTTCATCGATCCTTTCCCTGTAAAAACTGACCTTGCTACATCTTATTAGTTTTACTACTAGATTCCTCCGTTTCTTAAAATCATCCCAGTCACCTCCATCCCTTGTTAGGACAGCCCTTCTGTATAGCTGGTCCATTTTGTGAATATTCTGCTCAATTTCCATATTCCACCATTTATTGTCATCGTGCGCATCGTTATAGTACCAGGATAATTGAATCTCTGAGGTTCATCGCTTGTTTGTCTGCGTTAACAGTTGTGTGATTCCAGGGCGTTTTCATTAGATCAATCTGAAATCCTAGTTCATTAAAATTTTTTAAATTTCTATAAGTTTTAATTGTTTTCTTTTTCCTGGTTTCATTATCTAAATCTATTGTTAAAATATTGTGGTCTGTAATCTTTGGTGTCAAGTGGTTCGCAACCTTCAGATCTTTGTTGTTAGTGATCAATAAGTCTATGATAGTTTCAGAATATTTAGTTATTCTTGTGTAAGTGTCTGGCCTCATGTACAATCCATACCCCGCAATCAGTCTCCTCAGTTTCTCTGCATAAAAAGTCTTTTTTGAAATGTCAATATTAAAATCTCCCACAATTATTAGATTTCCTTCTGAAAAAGCATACTCCTCCAGGATGTCTTCCAGTTCATTCAGGAATTGGCAGAGTGATAAATGGAGATCAAATGCAGCTTATTTTTGTCCAGTATCATTTGTAAACCAACAATCCATAGGTTTGTCCCAATATTTTTAGCTAACATTGTTTTGTATTTATATTCCTCCTTGATGTATATCATTGCTTTATCAAAAGCTGTATGATGAAAGTCAATATTTTTGATGCGTTTCTAGTACATACATACAATTAGAACAGCTCACTTCCTCCGCTGTGCAACTATTTGATTTATGGTCCCCTGTACATTTTTGACATACCAATTTTCCACTTCTGCAGTCTTTAGCTAGATGTCCAAACTTATAACATTTGAAGCACTGAATCACGTTTATATAATCTTCAAAGTAATACGATCCCCATCCAATTGACATAGATTCTCTAATTGAGATTGAATTGTATGTTATAGGGTCAACCTAAAGAACTGCATCAGTTCGGCCTTTTTTATTTTTATAGTTGAATAACACTTTCAGATTGAGTTGCTGTTCCGGAGTAGTTATTTTATTCTGGCTAATAATCTTTTCGATAAACTCATCACTATTTGTGCCGGTTAAGAGTCCTCTTTTGAGATTTCTGATCCTAATTTCTGGATTTTTTCGGATCGGCATTTGGATCTCATAATCTTCTCCCAACTTTTCCTTGATGTTTTCAGAGATACTTTTTACATCTTCTTTATTTGTGCAACTTATGGCCACACCTCCATTTCTAGTATGTTTTACTTTAGTTACTTCTACCCCCAAAGTACTTGGATCTATTTTGTTTTGAATTTCCAGTTTTGTTGCAGAACTTTGCTCGTCCTTCTTGGGTTTTACCACTATTGTTTCTTGTGACGATTTCTTTACAGCATCGCTGTATTTAATAATTGACGATTTATTTAGAGTCAGTTTTTCATTTTTCAAGGCCAAATTTTCATTCTTTAACATATTGATCACCTCGTCTTTACTAGAGATGATCTCATTTTTACTATTCACTATTTCTTCTTTACTTGCTATAATCTGATGGAATAATGAGTATGACTCACCCTTTAGGCATTATGGGCAGAAAAATTTCATTACATTCGACACATTTCTTTCCTTATTCGGTGGCAGGCTCAAGGCTTGAACGTGCTTTCTGTTCTTGTGATCTCGGGGTGCTTCTCGACTCGAAATGGTCGTTCCGGGACCATATAGGTGATGTTCTCCGAGCAAGAAAAATGTTGGGTTTTATTCTGAGGAATTCCAAGAGCTTCCGGAACACTGCTGTTCTCAGGGTTCTATATTTCGCTTTCGTTCGGTCTAGATTGGAGTATAAAATTGCATTGGAAAGCAAGGTCCAGAGAACCTTCCTAAGGTACCTGGCATACAAACAAGATGGAGTATATCCTATCCGAGGAATGCCAGGTTTTCTGTTAACCGATCGTTTTTCTGTGTTGGAACTTCAAATTAGAAGGAAATATTTGTGCTGCGTGTTTTTGTATGGACTTCTGAATAACTCCATCTGTTCTTCGTCTCTGCTTGACAGACTGAGGTTTTTGGTACCCAGGCTCGCTGGCAGAGGCAATACCACTTTTTATGTCGTCGGAGCTGTTACGGATGTTTTCTTCAACTCACCTATCAATCGAAGCTGTCACTATTTCAACACGGTGGCCTCTTCGATTGATATCCTGTTGAGCTTGTATCAATAAATAAATAAATTACCCGTGATGCTAGCTCTAGCACTTTTATTTCAGATGCAGTTAATTGACCACGATTTTTACAGAATTTCCCCTTACATCCTTCACAGGAAAATACGGGTTTCTTCTGTTTACATATACCGCATTCTATGGTTGAAAGAGCTCTCGAACTGCAATACTCTCAGCACAGTCTGGCAACGCTGCCACATCAACAAACTTGTTATCACCAAAATCCTTACCTATATTGTTTTGAGATAAGGTTTTTATCACTGATATTGATCAAAATACAAGTTAAAGGCAATATTTCACCAATATTTTTCGAAATTCACTTTCAGGAAACCAAAGTTCATAACTTAAGTTAGCTTTCACAAATTAAATTCGAGAAATTACACCTCAATTCACTGTTTGATGAAGAGCAATTTCTATCACACGTTGTTCAACACATGTGCCAATACATTATGTTGTCATTTTAAATCATAATTAAGGAGAAGGGAGGGAGTGTCATAATATGCCAGCCAATCATACTGTCAGATGGTATATTATAATACCACTCCAGAATTATTTATTTCACTGAATCAACTGAGACGACCCAGAACCGGGGTCAATTTTTTTTTTGTTAATTTGCTAAAACTATCCATATACTTCTTGATTTTATCTAATTGATTTTTTTTAACAATTGTGATAACTGTATTTTGTAGATCTATCTGCATAACATTTCATATTGTTTACTGAATTCAAAATTACAGTGAAAAGACGGTCATTTGCCAGAATGATTCAATAATTTTATTTTAAATTCTCAATATAGTAGAATATTACGTATCTTTATAGCAGCTTAAAATCACCCAAAAGCGTAAATATCGAGGCGAAGGAATCTATCTAAACTCAGATAAGAAACCCAGCTAAAACAATATTCAACTTTAAAATCGAAGACAGTTAGGCGCCTTTTCGTATATCCACGATTACACATCTGGTATTTTCTAAAACAGCTACTCCCACGTCGCGACGAAGGAACGGGTTTGCAAAAGACTATGTACCAGGTACTTATGTACCAAGGGCAGAGGGAAGTGAGGGTGTAAGGGCTGCTGGGTCACGCATATATAAGGATCACGATCGCGACGTTAAGGGATCATCATGATCATTGTCATTATCATAATTATTATTGAGTTATTTTTCTTCCGAGGTGCAGTTACTGTTATTATTCAGTTATTCAGTTTTCGAAGCTCAGTGAATTTACTCATTCGTGTGAACCGGAATTAAATTTAAGTTAATTAATCGTGCATAACATAAGTCCAGAAGAATGGAAGACCCAGATTGTTCCTCTCTGACAAGCCCGACAGGGGAAGAAAAAGCACCGTTCCCGCTGTGTCCCACAGGTGATTACTTTCTGAATTTCCTTCATTATTTCTGTTCACTATTCAATCTTTACGAATTTCCTGAAGTATATGCTACGTAATTTCTAAACCCACTAAGGGCGAGTTGAAATAATCATTTCTCGTATTCCAAATTATTCTCGCATAATTTTTTTCTTCTTGGCAAAAGATCTATTTAAACTGCACTGACATTTTCTAATATTTATTTTGAAGAGTTATTTTCATAGACTTATTTAAAACCTTTGCTTTCGTAACTTGTTAGAATTTGGAATGTACTGAATTTATTTTATATTGATTTCCACTGTTGTTTTAACTTGACATATTATTTTGAAGTATACTCAGACCCACAGACATTCAGGCTTGTATGTTGTCGGTATAAAAGTTTTGAAGAATGTCTGAGTTGGTGGAATGTATGTGACGTTTGTGGTACATACAGGTGTATGATCAGAGGGCATGAGTCCCTGGTTGGCAAATCCGCGATATGGGAATAGAATATGATCCGGAGTCAGTGACACAATATATTTAATATTGCGCAAACAAAACAAAACAATAATAATAATAATACTGCCCGTTGGCGCTCAGTTGAGCAAAAAGAATCACTATTGGCTTTACGGGCTTATCTCTAGTTCCATATATAATGTTTCAATACTATACGAATTACTGAATTCGATTAAAAATACGCGAGCGAATTAACGCTTGCAAGTTGTCAGCTGTGGACGTGTTCCTTAGAATTTTAAAAGCAAATCTTCCAGAGTTTGGAGTATCAGGGCAACGACCTCTTCAGAAAACATGATATCATATTACCAAAACCCTTAGATCGGGTCAGTTACCACTCATAAGATGGGTGAGGGCCGGTTAGGCCTGTCTATAATAATCTCATATCCGAATTCCATCCAGAATATGGGTGAGGGGTGAGTAAGCCTGTTTATAATAATTAAATATTCCAACTTCCACTAGTAATATGGGTGAGGACCAATTAGGTCTGTTTATAATAATTAAATATTCCAACTTCCATTCGTAATATGGGTGAGGATCAATTCGGTCTGTATATAATAATTTAATGTATCAACTTCCACTCAAAATATGGGCGAGGGCAAATTGGGCCTCTATATAAATGATCTCATATTTTATTAAATTCATTAAAAGACGCCAAAGAATGCAAGGATAAGAATTTAATACAAATGCTACAAAGATCAAATAAGACATTGTTACCGAATCTGTTTTTGATTTTCTAATTTCCTTACCTATGGTTTAAGCGACGTAGAATTGGTCGTATCACGTCAAACCTCACATAAAGGAACTTGAGTAGGTTACTACAAATACACAACACAATAACAAAAAGGGTCCTATTTTATAAAAAGAACTTCAAGGCAAGTTCAGCTAGTAGACGATCGCATGGCTTTTCATTTGACCGATTTCAGTCGGTCTCAGGTGTAATTAATATGGGGAAGAAAATAAGATAATTCAGGTATTGCAAGTTACAATAGAAACGATGCATTTTGCATCGTCTTTCACAGACCGGGGTTGGGGGTGTTTCACAACTTACAAGCTATTCTGATTAGTCTTGCCAAACAAACACTGGCGGCATATAAGACGAATATTCCAACCCTCTTATTTTCCAAGTTTCGATTTTCGCATCTGAATGTTCTGCAACAAACATCTCATGAACACTCAGGAGACCATGCCTTACGAGTGCTATTTCATGTCCTTTAGAAGTTACATAAGGCACTAAAATTCCATCTTTCTGTTTGGCAATGACTGTAACCTAGAAAATATTATAATGTCACAATTGTTAATACAATGAATTTGTTTACATACTGGATCTCCAGACAGACCAGCATAATAGAATTGAACACGAATATCGCCAACTTCAGGATGCCAAACATCTTCACAATGATAATAAATGCCTAAATGGAGCTTTATATTTTTATTATCTGGTCTTTCATCACTTGTAACTTCAACATAATCATTAAATTTCTCTTTAACATGACTGCCTAAATTCATGCTACCTATTCGAACATAAGGAGCGACATATGTGTGAGTTTTCAATGGCATTTCACTGAAAATAAATTTAAGGTGAAGAGACTTCTTCCAGATTGCAATATTTATCAAACTCACATCGGATTTTGATGTCCATGTCTAATATAAAAAGCACTACTATCAACAAGTTTATCTCTCCATTCTGTTACATAATAATAATTATCCATATCTGTGCTCCCCACTTCCAAATCATGTGTGTCTCTTGGCCTGACGAATTTGAAGTTTATCAAGTTTTATGGATTATTCATATGAATGATTACTTACGTTCTTTCTTCCACCCATTGATACATCTGAACTCTTCGCTTCAACTTGACTGATTGAATGGAAATACCATATTCAGGTTCTGTAAGAGGTTCTTCTACAATTAAGGGACCACTTATATGTATTAAGTGACCATCATAACCATGCTGTAGGTTCTCGTAAGGATTTAATGATATAACATTGTTGTAGGCTTCATCTAGAGAATGTGCGTGATGCACTGCTCTTCCCTAAAATCACTACTTTGTATGAGCATATAATCTAATAAGAGCATTTCTGTTACCTCATTCCAAGTGAGGAGCCAGATACCAATACAAAACAAAATAATACCTATTATTGAGGTTAGCCAGCTTCGGTGAAATTCTTCTGTTAATGAAGTCATAACTAAAAGATAGAAATTTTCAGGAGAAATAGAGAAAGATTATGCGAAAATAATAATTCATCTTCACTTATAGCAGAGATTAGCTGTACTTCAAAAGAGGTTATGTTATTAAAATACAAATCACAATCACAGAAATGTATTTTATTTGAACACTTAGGTGCTATAGTTTTACAGTCTTAGTACCATAAATACTATTATTGATAGTGAAGTTAGATGTATACTAACTTTAGTGATTCTGATCAACGTAAGTTGAAATTAATATAATTTTGAGACGAAAATGAATAAAATATATCTTATATTTTCCACAATTTGTGGAAAATACATTGCACCGTATACAGATGGTGTGATGTGGTAAGTTTAAGATGTATTTTACATTATCTTCGATGAAAATGAGATTCCATAAAATAAGGAAATCATCAATATTACTCATTAGAACATAAACAGACAAGATATTGCTAGTGCAATAGCGACAGGGAAACGAGTTTTTTCCTCATGTTTTTTCACTCGTTTATTGAATCATATGCAATTAATAATTAACAACAAAAATTAAAACCGACGATTCATTGGCCATTTATAATATTACAATTATAATCCATTACTGTTTATTTGTTCGTCTTCAACGTTGCTTATACTCTCCCAGGTGGAAGGAAAATATTTGCTAATGTCAATATCATTGTCTATGCTTATGTCAAAAATCCAAATGTCAAAGTGAAATAGTGATGTTGATAAAGTTATGATGGCTTTCATTTACGAACATGAATATAGATGTGAATAGCTAAATCTAGGAAATTTCACCTAACTTTTCAGTGAAGTCAAAAAATTATAAGCGTCTGTAAGTTTTGTATTCGTACTTAAATTGCAGAATGAAATTGAGTTTGCATGTTACTTTTTTATATTACATGTTCATTTTGGTTTTGTTCACTTTACTCGTTTAATAAAATATTGTTTTAATTTGAGTTGGTGTTTCAGTTTTTCACCCACATTATTTAAAAACAGGTTACTGGAATTATAGAACAATTTTTGAGGATTTTAAAATTCAGTGCCATTTACATGTTGAATTTCATCACAGTTCCTTGGTTTTTGTTTTAATATACTAATTATGCATGCACATCCTTATGGTTTGTTTGGTAAAATCATGAAGTTGCACTCACGTTCGGTATTTTCATTCGAAGCTTATAAGGCCTGAAATTAACTTTTCACACCCCTTTAGAGGTTAGGGGTACAACACATCTAAAGATTTCCGCCTGCAGTTTGGCCCTTTGAAGAACCAATACAGATGCTCTTTTATGGGTTGAGAATGAATTAATGGACCTAAAGTGCCTTTCTACGGATGGAATTTATCCCATCCTAGTTCAATTCTGTGATAAACTCAAGCAACAACAATTTTGGGATGTACTCCTACTTTATGATGGGTGTAATTTGTTATTTTAAGGAAACAGTTTTTCCACTATTAGCGGTAAACTCTGTTTCTGCCATGATTTTCTTCAAGCACAAAAATTCCATATTACTCCAGTTTAATTCAAGTATTCAGAAGATATTAGCATATACCAAGTATTCCATTTTCATTGAAACTAGAACCTTTGCATTAAAGAAGAAGAATTAAATTTGTTGCACATATACATATCTACCTAATCTAGAAATTTGAATACATTTGAATCCAGCTTAGATAATTAGCAAAGAATTGAAGGGATTAAAATTATAGTATCGGCTTGAAGCATACCGATTGTTGCAATTCATCATTTTCACATAAATGGATATCCTGGCATGGCTGAAAAATACTAAAAACACATGGAAATTTCCAATCGTTTTCATCATTTTTATCATTTGATAATATGATAAAAACCAATAATGTTTCTCAAGCACCTAAGTTATCCATATAATCATCATCTGCTAAGCAGATTTGGAACATACAGCTGCTGATTTGAAGAGATCACGTTTTTAAAACTAGAAACTGAAAAAATTTTGAAATTCTGCCATGATTTCCTTCAAGCAGAAATATTCAACTAAGATCCTAGTTTTTCCCAAGTAATTAGAGGATACTGTTGTATACTAAGTGTTCTGCAAACATTTTCATAGAAACTAAAAGCTTTTTGTCAAATTTTGATTTGTAATATTAAAATCGCGAACAAAATAAAGAAAAAGGAGAAAAAAAGGGAAAAAAATAGAGACAATAACAGAAGAAATAGAAAATTCATATGGACAACGAGAATCATTATTTTTGTCTGCATTCTTGATCATAAAAAGGCTCTTGAAAGTGTAGCAGACGACTGGTTATTTTTTAAAGCATGTGGTTTAAGAGCGATTTGTCTGGAATCAATAAAATCATATCTTCGAAACTGACAGAAATATGTTTTTGAAATTGATGAAAATGGCAATGAGATAAAATCATACGAATGCAATGGTTGCCACAGGTCGAGACTCGGGCCATTTTTATATAAATTCTATGTTAATGACGTTCCTAACATACTAAAGGAGGTTATTGTGCAATATGTGAATTCGAGGGTCGTTAAACTCCTTGCCAGCCTAGTGGCAAAACATGAGTTTTCCCGGAACAAGGTCTTTCAGCTCTTTGAAGCATCTTCCGTGGAAGTATCTGTAAAACAGAGAAGTGTCAGCAACTTGTCTTCTAAGAGCTAGCGGTCGATGTTTGGGCGCAGATCCCCGTACATGGAAACAATATTCCAAAGCAGGTCGAATCTGCGCCTTATATAGAAGCAACAGCTGAGATGACGTAAAGTGTCGCTCAGCTCTGAAAAGAAAAATAAGTTTAGCTGATGCCGACTTAGCTATTGCTGATACATGTTCATGCCAGCAAAACCCGGAGCTGACTGTTATTCCGAGAAGCTGCATCGAGTCTTTGGATGCAGTTGTTGATCTGCATTATTAGAGGAGGTTCTCCAGCGGGGACCTTTCTAGAAAAACTAGATATATATATATATATATATATATATATATATATATATATATATATATATATATATATATACAGTGTGTTCCAACGAAAATTTGACCCCCTATAACTCCGAAATGAGTAACATTAGCGAAAAACACCAAGACACGTCGATTTTTGTTTCGAGGGGAGCATTTTTCGAAATAATTCGAAACTTCTCAGATCAACCCCTACCCCAGCAACCCTAACTTTGAAATTCATCATAGGGAATAAGGGTCGAGTGGCACCTTACTGAAAAGGTCTGTCAATTCTCCACCTTGATTTGTCATTTTAGAATTTTAAATTAACATACAGGGTGTCCCAACCAAGGGTGAAGTTGAATTCTGGAAATCCCAAATACTAAATGAAATAGATTTATTTTGGCATAATGCAAGCGCAGGTTTATGCTCGGTCTAGAAAAACGACCTACACTTGTGAATTTGGAGTTGGTGCAATCAACCCCTATTTCCAGCATCCCCAACTCAAAAATCATTCGATCGATAATAGGTCAAGTGGCACCTCGTTGGAAAGGTACTGCAATTTTCTCTTCGAATTTGGTATTTTCGAAATTCAGAATCATCATACAGGGTGTCCCAAGCAGGAACATTGAAAATCCAAATAACTTTTGAAACTGGTTCATTTCGGTATACGAGAACATGTTTGATCTGAGAATAGGACTTTTTGTGTGGTTATAGAATTTTTGCAATCAACCCCTTCCATTCAGCATCCCCAACTTGAAAATCATACAAATAATTCAAGTGGCATATCTTCAGAAAGGTTTTTGAATTCCAGAATGATTAAAGCATTTCATTCAGTTCGGCTCTCCATACAGGATGTCGCTTTCGAAAAATTCAATATCGTCATTTGAAATTATCAACTAAAATTAATTCGAAACTGTTAAAAGTATTGGGGTACGATGTGTTGAGCATCAATTACGAAGAAATAAAGCTGATTTCTGCATTGAAAATGTTCACATTTTTTCATTTCCATCTGGCGTGCAGTCATCTGTTATTTCTCATTTTGCAATGAAATATTATTATTATTCAGATCAGTTCCTCATTATTGTTGTTGTTCGTCAGTTGAAATTAATCTGAAAATGGTTTATTCCACTGAGGAAAGGGTCGAAATTGTATCGACGTATTTTCGAAATAACAGTTGTGCCAAAGAAACGGCAAGGATATTCGATAGGAACCATCCTGAAAGAGAAAGGAGTCAGTCACCAGTACGTTAAATATTTGGTTGACAAATTCCTAGCTACGGGTTCGGTGGCAAACAAAAACATGAAGTGGCATGTCCTGTCAGAAATGAGGCAACGGAAGTGGCAGTAGTGGGTCATCTACAAATGGAGAATACTACTTCGATCAGAAAACTATCTCGTCTGACTGGTGTATCAGCTACAACTGTCCATAGAATCGTGAAACATCACAAATTTCACCCTACAAGGTAAAATTAGTGCATGAAATAAACGAAGATGATCCAGATCGTCGTTTACAGTTTTGTGAAAATCTAAGTGAAAACCTAAACGCTAATCCAAATTTTCTGAATAACATCTGTTTTTCTGATGAAAGCACCTTTATGCTCAGTGGTGAAGTGAATAGACATAATTGTCGATATTGGGACACACAGAATCCTCATTGGTTTAGAGAGGCCCACACGCAAAGGCCTCAGAAGTTGAACGTTTGGGCAGGAATTTTGGCAATCATCTAGTTGGGCCTTTCTTTATTGAGGGTAATCTGAATGGAAATGGCTACCTACAGTTGTTAGAGGAACACATACATCCTAGATTGACAGAAATTTTACAGAACGTTCCAACTCTTTCTGAAGGCGAAATGCGTTTTCAACAAGACGGTGCTCCTCCGCATTATGATGCTCGGGTGCGCCAATATTTAGACGAAAATTTCCCAGGAAGGTAGATTGGTAGAAGAGGACCTGTTGAGTGGCCAGCCAGGTCACCAGATTTAAATCCCCTAGATTTTTTTTTGTGGGGCCATCTAAAATCTAAAGTTTATGCCACAAGACCAGAAAACCTGGAGGAGCTGCGGATGAGGATTATCACAGAATGCCGACTTTTGACTCCTGAAGTTTTCGCTAATGTGAGAAGAGAGTTCGAAAATCGTCTGTATAACTGTATGGAGGTGGGCGGAGGTCATTTTGAACAATTGTTGTAATAATCAAGTTAGTTTTTGTTTTCAATTGAATACAAGTTCAATAAATCTCGTTTTCCTGTTTAGATGAGCATCCAATCAGTTTCTCCATCATCCCTCATCCTGATCCTCACGCCAGAAAACCTCGATTGCCAAACTGAAACCAATGCCTCAGTGATTCAGAAAATAGAAAAATCTTTCTGGAACTTTGCCACTCAACCTGTAATCTCTTGTATGATTTTTTGAGTTGGGGATGCTGAATGGAAGAGATTGATTGCAAAATTCCATATTCACGCAAGAGAGTCTTATTCTCGAATCAAACATAAACATGTTCTCGTATTATACCGAAATGAACCAGTTTCAAAAAGTTATTTGGGTTTTCAGTATTCCTGCTCCGGGACACCCTGTATGCTGATTCTGAATTTCGAAAATACCAAATTCGAAGAGAAAATTGAAATACCTTTCCAACGAGGTGCCACTTGACCTATTTTCGATCGAATGATTTTTGAGTTGGGGATGCTGGAAATAGGGGTTGATTGCACCAACTCCAAATTCACAAGTGTAGGTCGTTTTTCTAGACCGAGCATAAACCTGCGCTTGCATTATGCCAAAATAAATCGATTTCATTTAGTATTTGGGATTTGCAGGAATTCAACTTTACCCTCGGTTGGGACACCCTGTATGTTAATTTAAAATTCTAAAATGACAAATTAGAATGGAGAATTGACAGACCTTTACAGTAAGGTGCCACTCGACCCTTATTCCCTATGATGAATTTCGAAATTAGGGTTGCTGGGGTAGGGGTTGATCTGAGAAGTTTCGAATTATTTCGAAAATGCTCCCCTCGAAACAAAAATCGACGGGTCTTGGTGTTTTCGCTAATGTTACTCATTTCGGAGTTATAGGGGGTCAAATTTTCGTTGGAACACACTGTATATATATATATATATATATATATATATATATATATATATATATATATATATATATATATATATATATATATATATATATATATATATATATATATATAGAATATGTATTCTAAACCTGGACTATCTTGAGAATTGTAGGAACATTTTATCTCTAGAAGTATACTTACATTGCCAACTCTTTATATTTTCGAATGGGCCGTATTCGTACTCCAAAATGGGAACCTAATTGAAGAAAGTGAATACAGCCATATATATGATACCAGACAGAATGCTCAACTAGTTTCAAATAAATTTTACCTATTTCCAAGAAAATGTGCACAATTCAGTTATTAAAGTATTCAATAAGCTACCACTAAAAGACTTTCTGTTGAAGAAGAAGTGCATAAATGTACAATTGACATATTCATTCTGTCTATCTATCTATTGTTTTCATAAATGAAAACTGCAGTATATTTACGAAGGAAAATATAATATACCAAAAAACTGCAACACTCGTACTTTTTGATACTTTCTCCATCATAATTGACGGTAGAAACGACATATTTTCTTAATTTGCTTTTTGTTTTGTTCCTTATGGTGTCGAAAAAATGTCTAGAAAAAAGAAAACTCGAGAGTGTTAGTAAGAAGAGTCGGACAGTTCGGACAAACTGCAAAAGTTATGATTTTAGTATTCATTGGGTTGAATCTATTTTTATTTTGCTCGTTATGATTTTAAGAGCTGATTAAAAAAGACTGGAAGATTTGGAAAAAATTTGGAAATTTGTTGAAATTTGAGCAGGTCCTTTGTAGAGTAAGATAATAATAATTTCGTCACTGGATAAATGTCATGTTTCTGTAAGCCTTATATGTAACATAATTTTTCGTTTATAGGATTCCGAAATGGAAGAGAAACCGCCCAAATAATTATTAGAAAAAATGCGACCTCTAGTTGTAACAATATGGGTATTCATAAATCTTTTATTTTTTGGAATGTGCGGGTATATGTATGTGCTTTGGTCCCAATACTGGCTTTATATGGTCGGCGAAGTTAACCCTACGCCATCCCCGTATGACCAACAAATTTATTTTTATAATCACGGCTTTATGCCCACAGAAAAATATGTCCAAGTACACAAATACAACGAACAAGCCAAGTTGAGAACCAAAGACTCCTTGAAGGAAAACTCAACGTACACGTTCATAAAAGACAGTAAGCCAAGATTTCCAAACGTAAGAAACTCCGATTTCGAACTTGACACGAAAAAGTACAGATGCAGAAGAAATACCAAAGAATTCGACTGTCATTCAAGAACTAAGGAGTACAAAGAAAAATTATTGCGAGAATTTGGGAGAGTTCTATTGGACGAAAGTAGCGCCTTCAAGTCAGGTTCTGAAAATCCTTACAATGTGCAGTTTGATGGAGTGAGACAGAATTTTGAAGATAAATCGCCGCAAAAGTTACTCTGCGAATTGAAGACGACAAATATTAATACTCTCAGAAGGTCTGATTTACCCTTGGAATCATATCTTCGACCGTATCTACCCAAGAGAAGCGTTTTTGAGAATAAGAGTTTCAATAGCTGTGTTATTGTTTCCAGTTCCGGGGCCTTGTACAATTCGAATTTGGGAAAGTTTATTGGTGAGTTGGCGACAGGGAACTTTTTGTTGTATATAATTTTTGGTAGAAATCGATTCTGTTAACTATACTACATTTTCTATATTTTACGGCCTTAATTGGAAGTATAGAAAATAAAAAGTGTTATAGTGTCGAAAATTTGTTGGTCTAATAATAACTATAGCCTTCGGAATTTTCGGTCAAAATTTGCTGTAAGAGTCGATTATAAAAAATACAAGTTTGACGTTTGAAATACAGTGCGCTAAGAAATTAACGCACAATTTCAACATTTCAAATTTCTTCTTTGGTAGGCAACTTATTATTAACCCATTAGTGCATGTAGAAAACAATTTTTGATTTGATTATGATTTTTTCTTGAAATGGATATAATTTTACTGTTGGAACGTGGTTCTGTCGCTATTTTTAAATTTTCTCTCTCAGTTTGGAAAAAAAGTTGATCCGTTTAGAAGGACTATATGCACCTTCACTTTCAGAGTATTTGACCAAATGTCCCTCATTATCGAATCTAACATCGTTATTGTTGACAAACTGTCGGCAGTTTCTGACTGATCTGGTCCCATATTTTTCCAGAAAGCTCACGGCTATGCGACGTCTGCATGTTAGAAGATTTGCACAGTTTGGATCTTCAGGTCTCTGTTTCTTCATCAAAATCCAGCCATTTACCACACTCACATCGAACGAATACTGAAAAATGAGCCAGTACTATTTTCTTTGCCGCATTCTCGATCGGTACGCAGCTACTAATCCATCCATCTTATCAACCCCTCCCATGTATTTATTGTAATTTGATACCACTTTTGGTTGGTGAACATTCTGTTTGGATTTAGCTTTTTTGTGCCAACGTCTAGTGGTCATCATAGATTGATCTTTGAAGTTGGTGGCCATCGTTACCACCTTGTTGTCTTTCCATTGAGCCATCAGAATTTTCTCGTTCGATAAAAATTGAAAATGTCCTTGTTTTTCTCTATTCCATACATTCTTCCCTGGAAAAGGACTTCCTTCTAAACGATTTTGGCGTATAGTACCAGCAGCACAAATATTGCGGTCCGCTAGATGGGACATTAGACAATACCAGTAAAGTAGTTATCGAAATAAAGTTTCTTCTTCACCGTGTAGAAGGCGTAGCGCCTGATCAGTTCCGGTTTCCCTGCAGCAGTTCTTGTGAAGTTGATTGCCAACTGTCCCGCCATCGTTTTGGTGGTCGTCCAACGGGTCTTCTTCCGTGTGGTATGTTGTTATATACGATTTTGGCTATTCTATCTGTGGTCATTCTGTTTACATGCTGGTTCCATTCTCTTCTTCTTTTTCTTACCCATCTTACAATATCGTCTGTTTCACATTTTTCCCTTATGTCGGTATTTCTTTGTCTGTCATTCAATGTGTAACCGGTTATAGTTCTTGGCGTTTTCATTTCTATTGTTCTTAGTATCCTCTTTGTTACCGACGTTTCCGCTCTTGTTTCTGCCCCGTATGTCATAATTGGTCGCACACATGTTTTGTAGATTCTGGATTTGCATGGTATACTGAGGTGTTTATTTCTCCAAATTGGTTGTTTAAGATGTCCCGATACTGCAGCTGCCTTGTTCACTTGTCTCCTCACTTCATCTTCAAGGTATCCTGTGCTTGTTATTTTGCACCCTAAGTATTTGAATGACATGACTTGGTCTATAGTGGCGTTGTCTATTGTTAACTTGCAGCGCAGAGGTTCCTTAGCTATGGTCATGCATTTTGTCTTACTAATGGAGATTTCCATATTGAAATTTTTTGCGCGTTTGCTAAAAGCGTATAACATTCTTTGTAGGTCGTCTTCTGATTCTGCAATGAGTACGGCGTCATCCGCATAGCATAAGATGTTAATTTTGTAGGTTCCCATGCGGTATCCTAGTCCCAAGTTTTTAACGGTCTCTACAAGTTGGTCCATAACAGTATTAAATAGTAGAGGGCTAAGACTATCACCTTGGCGGATGCCCGACGTTGTTCCGAAATGCTGCGTTAGGGTGTGGTTTGTTCGTATTTGCGTTGTTGTATTAGTGTTCAGATCTTTTATGAGTCTTATATATTTTTTGGGTACCTCTTTGTTTTCCAGTATCTTGATTACATCCTTCAGTTGGACTCTGTCGAAGGCCTTCGTTGAGTCTATGAAACAAAGATATGCTGGAGTGTTATATTCAAGAGACTTTTCTACTAATTGCCTTGTTATAAATAGAGCATCGACCGTGGACCGGTTTTTTCGAAAGCCTTGTTGCTCTTCGCTGATTGGCATTGTTGACGTTATGTCATCGGCAAGAATCTTTGTAAGCAGTTTCAAAGAGGTGCTTAATAAGGTTATTCCGCGATAGTTGGCAGGATTTGTTTTGTCTCCTTTTTTAAAGATAGGCACTGTTACACTTCTTTTCCATTCTTCTGGTATTTTTCCGTGTTGAATTATGATGTTAAACAGTTTTGTGTACTCTTCTCTCATGGCTTCTCCTCCATATTTGATCATCTCATTTGTTATCTTATCTTCATTTGGAGCTTTCCTATTTTTAAGTTTACTTATTGCCATAGCTACTTGCTCTTTCGTGATTGTTACCGGTTCATTTATAATGTCGTTTTCTAAGTCTTCTTCTGGGAGTTCTTCTTCATATTCTGATTCGGTGTAAAGATTTTTGAAGTATTTTTCCCATGTTTCGTTTGTGATGGTTTTCAGTTGTATAGTTTCATTGGTGTCCTTTTTCATACCCATTAATAATTTCCAAATTCGTTTTTGCGCTCCGTATATAACCGCTTCCATTTCAGCACTAAATCTCTGCCAGTATTCTTCTTTAATTTCCCGAACTCTGTTATTCACCCTATTTCTTATTTCTATGTATCTATTTCGGTTCTCTGGTGTCGGATGGTTCTTATATTCTAGATATATTTGTTTCTTTTCCTTTGTAATGTTTTTGACTTCAGTGGTGAACCAGGGTTTATTATTAGGTTTGCCGTTCTGTGATGCCGTGCGGGTTCCCAAGGCCTGTGTGGCACCCTTGTATATGTTTTCTTTTAGTTTGAGCTATGCTATGTCGGGGTTATCTTGCTGCAATATTGAATTACGAGTTATATACTGTTTGCAACGGTTTGAATAAAGTTGTTTTGTGCTCTCATTGTTGAGCGATTCTACGTTAAATTTTTCAGTTTTTACAGATGGTGTTTTCTTTTTTAATTGAGTTGTCATCTTCAGTTTCCCTAGAACGAGCTTGTGGTCTGTTCCAATGTTAGCTGATGACAAAACTCTTACATCTAAGATTTGTTGGGGTAGAAACATTCGGTTAGTGATAATGTAATCAATTATGGATTTGTTGTTTCGGTTATCGTAGAAAGTATATTTGTGCTGTTCTTTGTGAGGGAAAAAAGTGTTATTAATTCGCAACTCGTTCTGTGCACAAAATTCCGTCAACATTTCGCCGTTTCTGTTAATTACGTCTTCGTTATATTTTTGTTTTACCCCGTTTACTACTTCGTTACCTACTCTAGCGTTAAGGTCTCCTAATATGATTATCTTTCCTTTAGTTGGTATTTTATCTAGTTGTGATTGAAGACATTCATAAAAATCTACCGCCGCTTCCTCTGGATTGCTTATGTCAGGTGCGTATACTGATAGGATATGTAGCGGACGGTCGAACGACATTGTGACTTTCAGGATTCTATCGCTAACATATTCTACGTTTACCATATTTTCTTCGTATTTTTCATGTACTAGTAGTCCTACACCCGATGTTGCTCTTTGGTCTTTTTCTACTCCAGAGTATACTAAGATGTAATTGTTTAATTTTGATAATCCTCTTCCCTTCTTTTTGGTCTCGGCAAGTGCACATATATCTATTTTGTGTTCGTTCATTTCAGGGATTATTTCGTGGTCTTTGGAGAATAGAGTTTTTATGTTTCAGCAGGCTATTCTTACTTGATGCTTCTTCCTGTAGAGTTTATTCCTATTTCGCGCGCGGGTCGTATTCCGTGTTTTCTGTCCTTGTTCCGAGGCTGCATCTCCGGTGCTTTGAGCAATGAATTGTTTTACCCTAGGCAGGTTGCTAACTTTTCCTAGGAACCCTCCTCCTTGATCCGAGCTTGGGACCGGCATTAGCACTTGCTGGACTACTCAATCCATCCAGCTTGTACCAAAGGCGGAGTTAAATAAATAAAGTTTATAACCCTTATTCTCTTCCAGTCCTGCTAATCAAATTAGAGATAAAACAACATCGCCATCCAAACCAAATTGTTTTTCATTATCAGATTTACCAGTGTATATTTCGAACGCTAACATATACCCTTCACTGTGACAAAGGGCCCAATTTTTAAAACCAAACCTGATTGGCTTTCCTTCGATATATTGCTTCGCATAATGCTTTTCATAGTATGGTACCATGCTCTCGTCAATCGATAGATGCTCATCTATACCGCCGTGCTCTCGAAAATTATGATTCAATCCGTCAATAAGTGGTCTCAATTTGTGAAGTTTGTCTGTCGAAACATTGTTGTTATCATTGAAGTGAAGATGACGTAAGAGAAGCTCAAATCGGTTGAGTCTTATCGAGTCCCGAAGTATTGAAGGGGTTTCATTAGTGGCATTCCAATACATGCGTTTATTAGGATACTTGGCATATCCACTGAGAAATAAAGATCCAAATATTACATACAGTTCATCCATAGAAAAATTTAAAGAAATGCTTTTTGTGTGACCCATACAAATTAGTCTGGTGAACGATATTTTCCATGATCGCCTCGGAGATTCGGCCGACTGTGCATCGCGAGATGGAGGCACAGGATCACAAGTGGTGTTCATACAATATTTGGGTGTATCGCCCGTCCACTTATGAATATTTATTTTTTTTTCTTTGAACAGTTTTACCTTTCTTCTTCCTGAAAAGCTGTTGTATACCAGAAAGTGGTATATTTTCTTGATCATCACTCTCCGATGAATGGCAAAGTGAGGTGACTTGAGGTTGAAGTCAACTTGTTCTAGCAGAAAGTTGTTCATGAGTTTCCTCATCTTCATTATTCTCGAAAGAAATTTCCCATCCTTGACCCAGAATACCTCTGGGTAGGTGGCTTATATCGCCAGCTTCTTGGTCTGAAACATCGCGGTCTTCTTCCCATTCTGGTGTATTTTGATTGGGAGGTTCAATATATATTTTCGTATTACTTTCATAGAAATCATCGCCCTCTACGATGTCCAAAAGTTGATGCGGAGATAATCTGAAATGGAAACAGAAATGACTTCTGTGCATATAGTCCTTTTACGCGGATCGCCGAGAAAAATTTGCATTAGAAAAAAACTTGGTAAGAAAATGTGAAAATAATATCGAAGTTGTAAACAAGAGACCATAATGCGTCGGAATTTTTTAATAGAGTTCCAATAATATTTTTGTTAAATAGTAATTGAATATTACTTACCCGCCATTTTTAGTAGAATATAAACTGGGATCCATGGTCGTCAATGAATTCAACACTATCGTATTTCACGTCGTGCCAAAGACGTAAATGCTTCTGAGAAAGGTCTAATGAGAAGATGCACGTGTTGCCGGCTCCCCACCATTCTCTGAACATTTACGATATGCATTTATATTGTGATCCTTTTAAAAGGACTGTACGCACTAATGAGTTAAGACATGTTAATATTCTGATATGTATATGATATGCCAAGAAAATTCGATGTTTTTTCTTGGCGCATATTTTCCCTCATTAGAAACAAAGTGACGGAAATAAATTGAGATTTTGTAAGAAATTACCACAAATTGATGACAGTAGTTGTTGATCAGTTCTTGCGAGTATCGTTTGTTCTACTTGAAAATTCGGTAAAACTGCAACGCGAATCACGAAATTTGACCCCTGGCGAATGTGCTGAAGCTGTGGTGTTAGATAATCTATCTTATACATGAATAGGCCAAAGGCTTGAGGTGTCCCATTAAAATGTTTCCAGAATGATGCGCAGGTACGGGGTTAGCAGTTATGAAAGCAGACCTGGGCAAGGTAGATTTCTAGTAACAACGGTGATCCATTACCGTTATTTAAGAATTTCTTCGTTGAGACAACGGTTCGCTACAGTTTCGACAGAGCAGTGGAGTGCAAATTAGCAGTGAAACGATACGAGAACATCTAAGGAAATTTAGTTTGAGATCTCGTGTAGCAGCTGCAGCAGAGCCCGATTGAATTTTGCCAGGAAATATGTCAATTGGTTACAAGCTGACTGGGAGATAGTTTTGTTTACAGATGAATCGAGACTTTGTCTTTTTCATTGCGATCGACGTTCTTTATTGAACAGATGTCGAAATGAGGTGAATTTTTCCGACCTATAGTTTTGGTGGAGATTCAATAATTGAACATATCTCATTTGTGGTAAACAAGGGTGAAAACTTTTTGTTTATGCGTGATAATACAAGACCTCACCAAGCTCATATAGTCAGGAACTACATTCGAGATCACGAAATCGCTTCAATGGATTGGTCTTTTCAAAGTTTTAATTATTAGTTTTATTTCAATTTCTCTGAGTACCATTTTCATTTCGATTGTTCTCAAGCATTCCTTATGTCTGGTGGATTAATGAAAAAATAAGTCTTCAAGATATCTGATAATCATCTGAATGAATTTGAGTTCTCGATTTGGTGTGTTAATTTCTTGGCGTAGTGTATATACCTATACCCTGTGCTCTGTTACTCCCGGTATACATACACTTACAAACATCATTAATCACCTCTTTCAAGCGTTACCATGTTTGTTTACTTGGAGACACTTGTTGACTTGTTCTCATGAATGTTTGCCCTCAAGTCGATAATTTGGTAATAATCAGTCATTATCTTGTTTCTTCTAATAAATACGTGATATCCATGTATTTTAGCAGTTTAGTTGTTATCTGACTTGCTCAGCGATTTGACCAGTGTGTTTTTAACTTTACTATCGTTGTCTCATTGTAGAAATTGAGTTTTTGCGATAACTTCAAATATCTTAAGCCAAAAAACTCTATTGGACACATTTGGCGTCGTCAGAGCTATGGCGTCAGATCGGCCCAACACTTGCTGTACCTTGTAACTGAGCGGGATGTTATCAGACGCTTTTCGGGAAACTGGATACTGTTAGCAGAGTCCATGTCAAGGACGATAGAGATGCACACCAGACCGGGCCACCGCTATTTGTAAGCAATGATTTCGAGAATAGCTTTCGAACTGTTCTTGAAGATCGAGCTCGCTTCTTAGAAGTGAGAAATGTAAACTCTAGTGAGTGGAATGAACGGATCTTTAAGAAACTTCTACAAGTACGTTTGAGCAACCCTCAAGGTCAAGTGTGTGTTAAATGATCTTCAACTTTCAAGCCTTTATTGTTAGATGTGAATAAGTCTACCGAGTGCCTCACCACATTCGCGATGGAAGATTAGGCGTATTTTACGTCCGATTTTGAAATTATTATGCACTATCTCAGCAATCAAAGAGAATAGGCTCGATTACAATATACTTGACATAAATTTCCTAACTATCCTACATGTATTAAGAATTACAGCTTTTTGCATTTCTATATAGGTATTCTTATGCAATTCTAATTTCTTAAGGCTATCATGCAAAGTTTTGGGTATTAACCCAGTCGAGGATACGATGACAGGAACAATATCTATTTTCTCGAGGTGCCACATCTGCTTGATCTCAATAGCAAGGTCAGTGTATTTGGACTTTTTCTCCTAGAACTTATTCAGCACGTTGTTATTATTCGGTATGGCGACATCCACCAGCATTGCTGTTCTGGTTCTCTTATCATACACCACTATGTCCGGCCTATTATTCGTCACCATTCTGTCAGTGATAACAGGCCTATCGTAGTATAATCTGATAGAGTCATTTTCCAATACGGGCGCCGGTTGATACTTGTAATATGGCTGGAAGGTGTTCAGAAGTCCGTACTTGTGTGCAAGTTTCTGGTGGATAATGTTGCACACTTGATTATGCCTGTGAAGATACTCCGTATTGGCCAGTTGTTCGCAACCGGACGTAATATGCTGGATAGTCTCCGATTTTATATGGCATTTTCTGCACTTTTTTGTTTGTAATGTTCCGTCCTTCATAATAAATTTTTTGTAATTGTTTGTAGCGATCACTTGGTCTTGGATGGCGATAAGGAATCCTTCTGTTTCTGCGAATAATTCTCCTTTCATCAACCATTTGTTGGAGGCTTCGTTGTCGATGTGTGGTTGATTAATCTCATGGTGATGTCGTCCATGCAATTTCTTTCTTGACCATTGCTCTTGTTTTTCAGTATCTGATAAGAATGGTAGATTCAGAAGGTCATCTCTGGTAGCAAGATTTAGAGGTGTATATCCTTTATCAGCCAACGATACCACTCTATGGAGGTTAGAAGTGAGAGCTTTTGCTGAGAAGAATTCTCTGAGATTTTTTTTTGTTCGGTGTGTAAATTGACAATATCTATTAATCCGCGTCCTCCTTCTTTCCGCTTCAAAGTTGTTCGTATCACAGACGATTTTGGATGATGGTTGTTGTACTTTGTCAGCATCGTTCGGGTCTGCCTTTGAATATCATCCAGTTCTGTCTTAGTCCATCTGATTATTCCAAATGAGTAAAGCAACACTGGAATGGCGTAGCTGTTAATTGCCTTGACTAGATTCCCCGAGTTCAACATCGATTTCAGCACAGACTTCAGACGTTGTCTGTATTCTGAACGAATCTTCTCCTTTGATTGTTTTTGGTCTAGCAATCTGGCTTGTTGGTATCCCAGATATTTATATGTTTCGCCATCTCTGATGCACTGTATAATATCACCGTTTGGAAGTTGTGTTTCACCATCTATGACTTTCCCTCTTTGAATGTTCACGGTCTTACATTTTTCAATCCCGAATTTCATATGAACATATGTCGAGAACTCAATGACAATTTTCAGCAAATCATCCAATTGCTTCTTGTTCGAAGCATATAATTTGATGTCATCCATATACAGCAGGTGGGAGATTGTATGATAATTCCTTTCTGCTTTTATCCTAAATCCGTATCCTGTTCTATTGAGCATTGGGACAATGGGTTCATAGCTAAACAGAACCATAGTGGACTCAAAGAGTCTCCTTGAAAAATTCCACGACGTATGGGTATCTCGTCGGTTTTAATTGATGTATTGTCTATGTTGACCTGCAGAGACGTGCGCCAGTGTGTAATTGTTGTCTTCAAGAACTCTCCCAGGGCTGGGTGAATTTTGTATATCAGCAATACTTCAACAAGCCAAGAATGGGCGGTACTATCGAATGCCTTCAGATAATCGAGAAAAGCCGAATGAACATTCCGATGTCCTACGTGTGCCTGTTTTATTATCACAGAATCGATGATGAGTTGTTCCTTGTACCCGTGGTGTTTCTTTCTGCATCCTTTCTGCTCCTCTGCTAATATATTGTTGTCGTCAAGGTGTTGGTATATTCGATTAGATATGCATGAGGTGAGTATTTTGTTGAGTGTTGGCAGACAAGTGATTGGCCTATATTGGGACGGATCCTGTGTTCTATCGCTCTTAGGTAGCATATATGTTAAGCCTTGCGATAGGAAAGTGTGTGGTTTCTTGGGATGTTGAAGAACATACGTGAGCTGTTTCGCTAGGGCTACATGGAGCTTATCAAACTTCTTGTACCAATAGTTGTGGATATTATCTATACCTGTGGCCTTCCAATTGTTGGTCGCTACAACTACTATTGTGATTTCTTCCTCCGTTATTCCATCGAAGTCTATATGTCTGATATCGAGGCGTTCTTTTTCATTCGTGATCCATTCCGCATCTCTATTGTGTTCTTTGGGGTTCGACCATAGTGATGACCAATAGTCGGTCAAGCACTGTGCGTCAGGTACTTCTCTGTTATTGTTGGTCGCAGTTTTGTTATTTCCCTTATGAAAATTGGCCGCGTTTTGGAGAAACCTTTGGTTTTGGTGTTTCCTTTCAGTACACTTGATGTATCTTGAAAGCCGCTTCGCTTTTGCTTGGAGTTTCTGTTTCAAACTGTCCATATAAATGTCGATGTGTTGTTTGTGATCAGGGTGTTTTGTGTTCGTACCAATTTACCTATAAATTTTGCGTAATTATTATTATTATTAACAGTAGATGAGAACTTAGGTAAGAAACTATAAACTCACTTAGAAAAAACAAATACATAATGCTAAAAACTGGGAAATATATAGAGTTAAAGCGGTAGCTGCATTCTGGAGTTGCGATTAGAAGTCCAAAGCATTCTTGAAACTATTTACACTAGGAGCGTTTATTACTGATTCAGGAAGACTGTTCCTCACACGAAACAACCGATTTTATATGAAATGCTCCCGACAAGGAAGCTTGAAATTTTCTCTCGTAAGTTTTAAAATATGTCCGCGTAAGCGTTTATCCTGGTTAAGTTGGTAGATACTTCTGAGGTCAACATCGAAGAATGAGTGAAGGGCTCTATAAGTTTTTATGAGTCGACGATCAGCGAATGAAGAAAGGTCAAGGAGTTTCAGCCTTTGGTTGTAGTTTGGTCGAGAACGCGAGACACAATATGGAATCTTCGTTGCTCCTATCTGGATATTTTCGAGAAGTTCGATAACTCGAACCATCCAAGGGTATGGTACAGGACACCCATATTCGAGAATCGGTCGAATATATGTCCTATAAAGAAGAGAAGTAGGGGGTCACATCTAGAAAAAGAACGCTGTAACATGAAGAGAAGACGCTTCGCCTTTGTTTAAGTGTGCGAAATATGTTCAGACCAGGATAAATCGTGAGAAATAATTACGCCCAGATCTGAGTTACTACTGCAACTAGTTATGGGTTGACCCGCGAGAAAGTAGGAATTCGTCGGGTTATTTCTCCTCATGTGAAGAGTACGACACTTTGAAAGATTCAATGGTAGAAGCCAGTCGTTAGACCATTCGAAAATTCTGTTTAGATCATCTTGAATCATCGTAACGTTGGTGAGAAGATTGTTATAAAGCTTAGAGTCATCAGCGAATAAAGAACAGTCAGAAGCGACAATCGAGAGGAGGTAAGCCGTATATAAAAGAAACAGCATAGGTCCAAGTACTGAGCATTGGGGAACTCCACCACACAGATCGCACAGATGAGAGAGAATTACCAACACGAACTCGGAAAGTTCTACTCGATAGAAAGCCATCCAGCCAAGGAAAAAGTCTGCCACGAATTTCTAGAAGCTCGAGCTTGAGGAGAAGATGCCTGTGAGGAACACGGTCAAAGGCTCGGGAAAAGTCGAGGTACATCACATCGACTGGGGTGAACTTGTCAAGTATCCTCGTCCAAGCATCAACGCATATCAGTAAATTTGTAGTAACTGAGCGGCCAGGGAGGTAACCGTGCTGGTTTTCAGGGGTTATTTTATTCAAGAGGGCAAATTCTAGAATTTTGCCGAGAATGACTCTCTCGCAGATTTTCGCTATAATAGGGACGAGACTAATAGGCCGTTAGTTTTCCTCATTCAATTTGTCCCATTTCTTAAAAATGGGTGTGATCAAAGCACATGACCATGTAGATGGAATAGAACCTGCAGCAGAAGATCGGGTGAAGATGACGGATAGAGGTGATGAGAGAGATGACGCACAATTCTTAAGTACGAGAACCGAAACTCCGTCTGACCCAAGAGCCGTAGCTGCTTTAACGCAGGAGAGATGCTTTTCAAATATAGGAGAAGGAAATTCAACATCACTCAAATTGTCCACAACTCTTGGAGTTGATATATCAGGAACTCCGTCTGGCTCAACAGTAAACGAGGAAGCGTAGAAATCTGGAAAAACTTCAGCTACCTCAAGAGTATCTCTGCATAAATTTCCGGCAGAGTTCCTCACTTGAGGAGTTGCTACTTTCGTTGACACAGGTGGCCGTAGATAGTTAAAGAAATGTTTTCGGTTGGATGAAATCAGGTGAGATTCTAACTTTCTTTTGGCTTCTTTGAGCTTAGTAGACAACAGGTTGGAGGAGTGCCTGTGCGCCACGTAGTCAGCATCATTCCTTCTCCATCAATACCTCTACCAATTCGATCTTTTGTGTTGAATCATTCTCAATATGTCGCGATCAATCCAAGGTTTCGTAGGAATGTCTACAATAGTGCTAGAAAAAGAACATTGATCGATACAAGCTGATAGACTCTCGGAGAAGACCTTCCACGAATCGTTCACGTCGACACAGGGGATAAACAAGTCGTGCCAGTTCACCTCCTCCAGACAGGCGTTAAGGGTTATGTAGTCTATGTTTTTAATGGTCCGGGTACATTTTTCACTAGCAATTGGGAAAGAGTTGAAGTTCTGAGACAATGGCGACGTGATCGGACCTGCCGATCGGTAGGCGATGAGAGAGATCGTAAACCAAATTTAGGTCGTTGACTAATGCTAACTTAAGGAGATATGGATTCTGTCTTGTTCTGAATCTGGTTGTTTCCTTGACTGGTTGGAGCAGCTCGGCATCCTGAATCATTTCTACGTGAGGACGAAACGAGGTATCATACGTAGTGCTGTAGTGACTATCATATGTAGTGCTGTAGTGACTACAAACTAAAAATATTTTAGTCTTTACAGGGTATTCAAAATAAATTGCCCTCAATATTAATTTCAAAGCTTAAGTTGTACAACTATTGTGATAGTAATTGTTGTTGTTTGAACATATGACACATTTTGTTGAACTATGTTACACAGGGTGTTCATGAAAATCTCATTTCAATGTTTTTTCAAATAGCACACCCTATAACTAAAGAGTAGAATAAGTGGTATATTTTAATATCTCTCGAATGTTACCTAGGTTCTCTACAGTGTGTTCCAACGAAAATTTGACCCCCCCTATAACTCCGAAATGAGTAACATTAGCGAAAAACACCAAGACACGTCGATTTTTGTTTCGAGGGGGAGCATTTTTCGAAATAATTCGAAACTTGTCAGATCAACCCCCTACCCCCAGCAACCCTAATTTCGAAATTCATCATAGGGAATAAGGGTCGAGTGGCACCTTACTGTAAAGGTCTGTCAATTCTCCATTCTGATTTGTCATTTTAGAATTTTAAATTAACATACAGGGTGTCCCAACCGAGGGTAAAGTTGAATTCCTGCAAATCCCAAATACTAAATGAAATCGATTTATTTTGGCATAATGCAAGCGCAGGTTTATGCTCGGTCTAGAAAAACGACCTACACTTGTGAATTTGGAGTTGGTGCAATCAACCCCCTATTTCCAGCATCCCCAACTCAAAAATCATTCGATCGAAAATAGGTCAAGTGGCACCTCGTTGGAAAGGTATTTCAATTTTCTCTTCGAATTTGGTATTTTCGAAATTCAGAATCAGCATACAGGGTGTCCCGGAGCAGGAACACTGAACACCCAAATAACTTTTTGAAACTGGTTCATTTCGGTATAATATGAGAACATGTTTATGTTTGATTCGAGAATAAGACTCTCTTGCGTGAATATGGAATTTTTGCAATCAATCTCTTCCATTCAGCATCCCCAACTCAAAAATCATACAAGTGATTACAGGTTGAGTGGCAAAGTTCCAGAAAGATTTTTCTATTTTCTGAATCACTGAGGCATTGGTTTCAGTTTGGCAATCGAGGTTTTCTGGCGTGAGGATAAGGATGAGGGATGATGGAGAAACTGATTGGATGCTCATCTAAACAGGAAAACGAGATTTATTGAACTTGTATTCAATTGAAAACAAAAACTAACTTGATTATTACAACAATTGTTCAAAATGACCTCCGCCCACCTCCATACAGTTATACAGACGATTTTCGAACTCTCTTCTCACATTAGCGAAAACTTCAGGAGTCAAAAGTCGGCATTCTGTGATAATCCTCATCCGCAGCTCCTCCAGGTTTTCTGGTCTTGTGGCATAAACTTTAGATTTTAGATGGCCCCACAAAAAAAATCTAGGGATTTAAATCTGGTGACCTGGCTGGCCACTCAACAGGTCCTCTTCTACCAATCCACCTTCCTGGGAAATTTTCGTCTAAATATTGGCGCACCCGAGCATCATAATGCGGAGGAGCACCGTCTTGTTGAAAACGCATTTCGTCCTCAGAAAGAGTTGGATCGTTCTGTAAAATTTCTGTCAATCTAGGATGTATGTGTTCCTCTAACAACTGTAGGTAGCCATTTCCATTCAGATTACCCTCAATAAAGAAAGGCCCAACTAGATGATTGCCAAAAATTCCTGCCCAAACGTTCAACTTCTGAGGCCTTTGCGTGTGGGCCTCTCTAAACCAATGAGGATTCTGTGTGTCCCAATATCGACAATTATGTCTATTCACTTCACCACTGAGCATAAAGGTGCTTTCATCAGAAAAACAGATGTTATTCAGAAAATTTGGATTAGCGTTTAGGTTTTCACTTAGATTTTCACAAAACTGTAAACGACGATCTGGATCATCTTCGTTTATTTCATGCACTAATTTTACCTTGTAGGGGTGAAATTTGTGATGTTTCACGATTCTATGGACAGTTGTAGCTGATACACCAGTCAGACGAGATAGTTTTCTGATCGAAGTAGTATTCTCCATTTGTAGATGACCCACTACTGCCACTTCCGTTGCCTCATTTCTGACAGGACATGCCACTTCATGTTTTTGTTTGCCACCGAACCCGTAGCTAGGAATTTGTCAACCAAATATTTAACGTACTGGTGACTGACTCCTTTCTCTTTCAGGATGGTTCCTATCGAATATCCTTGTCGTTTCTTTGGCACAACTGTTATTTCGAAAATACGTCGATACAATTTCGACCCTTTCCTCAGTGGAATAAACCATTTTAAGATTAATTTCAACTGACGAACAACAACAATAATGAGGAACTGATCTGAATAATAATAATATTTCATTGCAAAATGAGAAATAACAGATGACTGCACGCCAGATGGAAATGAAAAAATGTGAGCATTTTCAATGCAGAAATCAGCTTTATTTCTTCGTAATTGATGCTCAACACATCGTACCCCAATACTTTTAACAGTTTCGAATTAATTTTAGTTGATAATTTCAAATGACGATATTGAATTTTTCGAAAGCGACATCCTGTATGGAGAGCCGAACTGAATGAAATGCTTTAATCATTCTGGAATTCAAAAACCTTTCTGAAGATATGCCACTTGAATTATTTGTATGATTTTCAAGTTGGGGATGCTGAATGGAAGGGGTTGATTGCAAAATTCTATAACCACACAAGAAAGTCCTATTCTCGGATCAAACATGTTCTCGTATACCGAAATGAACCAGTTTCAAAAGTTATTTGGATTTTCAATGTTCCTGCTTCGGGACACCCTGTATGATGATTCTGAATTTCGAAAATACCAAATTCGAAGAGAAAATTGCAGTACCTTTCCAACGAGGTGCCACTTGACCTATTATCGATCGAATGATTTTTGAGTTGGGGATGCTGGAAATAGGGGTTGATTGCACCAACTCCAAATTCACAAGTGTAGGTCGTTTTTCTAGACCGAGCATAAACCTGCGCTTGCATTATGCCAAAATAAATCTATTTCATTTAGTATTTGGGATTTCCAGGAATTCAACTTCACCCTTGGTTGGGACACCCTGTATGTTAATTTAAAATTCTAAAATGACAAATCAAGGTGGAGAATTGACAGACCTTTTCAGTAAGGTGCCACTCGACCCTTATTCCCTATGATGAATTTCAAAGTTAGGGTTGCTGGGGGTAGGGGGTTGATCTGAGAAGTTTCGAATTATTTCGAAAAATGCTCCCCCTCGAAACAAAAATCGACGTGTCTTGGTGTTTTTCGCTAATGTTACTCATTTCGGAGTTAGAGGGGGGGTCAAATTTTCGTTGGAACACACTGTATACCTATTTTCAATGGTTTCGAGGATATTCGATAGTTTAGCCACTTTTTATCGAATTTCAAGAAATATTCCAATTTTTCACTCCTATTTATAGCTTCACAGTTACACTGGTTTATTTCCTGAAGAAACTATAATATTTATTCATTTCATCACATCCAATGAATCAAAATCCATTATCCACTTAATATCATTGAATTGATGATGACCGACATAATTAAACAATCGAAATACCTTCAATGCATACCTTATACTCAGTTGGTACCTACGTAGTCCTAATCATTCTAATGATGTTTAATATTAGGGCTTAATATACATGGTATCCATAAATTCCTGGAATAGATCGTTGTTGACGCCTATTAATAATATAAGGAAAATATCATATGTCAGTCTTGGATAAACAGAGTTTCAAGTAGGGAAAGTTCGTCCAAAATGACATAGCGTTTAATTGATTATCAATAACTTTTATATTATTCGTATTAGGAACATAATTTTGTCTTACAACTTCGCATATATTAATTGGTTATTCACATCTTAAAGGTTTTCTAAAAATCAATACTTACAAAAATACTTTGTATTAAATGAAGATCAAGATAAATCCGTTTGGTCCATAAGGTATGGACAAATCGACACAAACCTTATGGACTAAATGACATACACAGCCATCAACACGTATAAAATAGATAAATTATTTGCACAATTTGCAAAGAAATAATTTGGTACGCTTTGGCAAGTCAGCACAACCGCTTGAACCCAACGACTGCACCGCATGCACCTCAACCACCCTTCACCAGGTTTTGAACTTGAGTAAAGGTCGTTGCAGTATCGCCTTCTTGATCAAGGCCATCTTAATCCGAGCCATCATTCATATAAAGCGATCTAGTAACTGTTTGTCGTCTTTTACGAGTTGGTTTTTTAGCTTAAGTCTCTCGTTTGAGTTTTAACTCTGCTATATTTGGTGATGACGTTTGAAGGAATGTTGTCGTTCGTTTCTTTGGCTTTTGTTTGCCCTGTCCACTTACGAATTTTCCACTAGGAACTGGATGAATGACTTTAGCTGGAACTGCTTAAGAATTTGTTACTGTAAAGGAAGATGGTTGAGAAATGTCTGAGTGCTCAGTCAGTTTGTTATGAATATCTTCAGTAACTGCTATTGCGACTGAAGAATCCGATGAATTGAATGGTTTACAAGAACTAGTGGATGGCTTTAATGAAGATTCAAGATTCAGGGGCCTCATTCTGTATCTGTGTCTCGCCAGCCGCCGGGTCAATTGGCAACGATAAAAGATGGTTCTGATCTTGGATTGTGTCTGGGTTAACAGCTGCGGAAGTTAGTGGTATATTTGTTGTTTCAGGTGGTTCAAAAAATTAATCTGGAAATATGTCTGGATTAACTGGTCACAGTCCAGTGTTTTTGGAACCACTGCATGCATTTTGAACAGAAGTAGTTTTTACATAAGCTTGATTAAAAAAAAATTTTTATTCATTAAGGACCCAAAAAAGTCACATAGGATCTATAACAGGTTTATAAAATTTCAACATATAATACGGTGTATGTTCTTCTTAAACAAGTTCACAAAACAATAAAAACTAAAGATTATAATTTGCACAATGTAAGCTGAATTATATAATAAGTTACAAAAACACATAGATAATATTAAATTTAATAGATATTTTCTTTTAGATTTTGAAAGCTTAGTTTTAATTATTAGTCTATACTATTTATCACAGCCCATCCACTTTCTATATCACAGATCGTTCACGGAACAGGTAAGATTTAACAAGTTTAACAAAAGCTGGTAGTGTCGTTGCCATCTTGATATTTCGGGGCAGTTTGTTATACCATATTGCTGATCTACTGGTGATCCTTCTATGTCCTATATTCGTTGCTGATGGTATAATATGGAAGTGTTGTTTTGTTGTAGTGTTAAATCCATATAGGTCACTGTTCAACAGCAAGTCGTTGTTAATTTTATTAATTAGTTTCACACTATGGAGTTTGATAATTTCCTCTATCATCAGTAAATGCAGGTCTTTATACATACACAGAGTACCAGTTCTTTTAGGCAGATTGAAAGTAATTTTTATTCTTTCTGTACCACTTGTAGTTCCTTAATATCAGAACTCATACACTTCCCCCAAAATGTAGCCAGATAGATCAGATGAGAGTGAACGTAGGCATAGTAGAGATCATATCTCACCTTAGTGCTTGAATATATTGAATTCTTCCTGAATAATTGCCAAACATTGCTGATCTTTTGTTTTATATACTGGATGTGGTCCTTGAATTTAAGCTGTTGTGTTCTAATTTATGCAATTGTATGAGTGAATTGAAGTTGGCTATTTTCTTTTCACCAGTTTTAAAATCTGGAAACGTTAAAGTCTTATTAGTTTTAGGATTTAGCCAATTATTTCTAATACATTTAAGTATGTGAATTGAGTTGAATAAAAAAAAGAGTGGTCGTTTATTATCCGATGGATGAGGATAAAATATGCTCAGTTTTTTTCGGGGAAAAGTTATTCATGGCTTTACTATTAATAGCATTATTGTCACTAATAACACAAAATACTCTGTAACCTATATCTTCAAGTTTTGAAACGATTATTTTTATATAGTCAAAGAAGAAACATCAAGAATTTTGATGTTATCATGTAAATATAGGCTGATGTACATGCAGACGAATCAGTATATGAAGTCCCCACAATTTTTCCACCTTTGAAATCTAAGTAGGGTTGAATGTGAATTTTGTCCATAAGCAGCATGACATTTTTTTCGTGTTCTTCTAAAAGTTTAAAATTATTACGTGCGTAGGAAAGGAAAACATATCTATCGTCGATAGTTGGATCTGTTAAAAACTTATTACAAATGTTATTTAAAGTGGATGGATGTGGCAGAATCAAACAATCTGAGTGTCGTAAAAATTTATAAGCATGCGAACTTACAGTCAGCAGTTGTTCGGAAAGGAATTTGAAACAATTACTCTTCCCTAAGTTTTCACCATCTATAGAGTCCAAAATAGGTGTCAAATGATTAACTATACGTTTCAAATTTTCATCGTTATCATTGAGCTTTGGGGAACTCTTCAACGATTCTGTTTCAGAATCTAGTACCTCCAAGCAATTTGTTAACATTTTTAAGTTGTTAATGTCGCATGGTGTACTCACTCATTTTATATTCACAAAGATTTCCTGACCATAAAAATATGTTTCCATTTTTGAATTAGAATTGATAACAATACCATAGGTTATTGTGGGGCCTGGAGTATCTAAAATGGAAAAGAATTAACTTAAAATAACTTTAAACCACTTGGGATTGTGCGGCATTTGATCTATCAAGTATCAAAAGAAATGAGATCTTTGCTGAGTGCATATTCAACTCTAGTTTCATTAATAGCTTTGAGTAGGTTCTGATTTTTCATTTCAATAAGTTTCTCTTCCCTCTCTTTACGATTTTGATATGGTTTTGATAAATATTTAGGGCAATTAGGAAAAATAGCTGGTACTGCCCCTTCTTTCAAGTGAAGACGTTTTCCTGGCATAGTAGAGTACTTACCAGTTTTTTTATCAAATTTTGTAGTATCCCTGATGAAGTCTGTTCGAAAATGTAATTCACATACCTTACTGTACTTCGACGGTTCAAAATGAGCTCGGGGAATAGATTTCAACCATTTACCTTTTAATCTGATATCTTCCGGAAAGGAAAATACCGCCACTTTCGGTGCATCTGCATAACTGTAGTTTCCTGAACAACCAGAAACACAACACCTGCACGGCATAATATCTCGAAAACACTAACACTCTCACAATAAAAATATCAAAAAAATTTAGGTTTATAAACGAAAAAAACTGTACACTAATACGCCTTTTCTAACCTCACTCACAATTCATCTCACTGAAATTCGTTCAAATTTATAATTGATATGAATTATTCGGTAAACACATAGCACTATACTGTATCCTGATGTCTTATAAATGCATTACTACATAAATTAAGCACTAGAAACATATTTTCGGATGAAATACTGAAAACGAAAGGATTTGCACCGGCTTTTCGATTACGCTGTGCTTTCGTTTCGCATGCTTGTGATGACTACTAGAGATGTGTGACGTCATGATACGTCACAGCGCTCAGGCCTTATTATTACGGTGGTAACGATGCAACGGCCTCATGCGATGAAGAAAAACCGATGTCTTATTTCAATATTACCTTCTGGGGAATTCTCATAAACTTTTTAAACTAAAGGTTTTTATTGCACTGTATAATCGCCTCTCGAAGTATGGATATAATCTGTGGAATGTCGGTACATTTGAAGAACAAATTCATCGGGAAAATACTGCAACAAACATTATAAATACTTGTTTGAATATTGTTTTCTTTCTGATATATCCGCGAATAAAGAAATCTTAAGCCACGTATATAGGAATTCGGTCGCATTTTTTTATCCGCGAATAATGAAAACGCGAATGTAGGAAGCGCGAATAAGGAGCTTTTATTGTAGTACATTACCTTTGCCTTGAAGATACTTTTTCAACGAGATGTATGTAACATTACATGTTATGTCCATCTCCTTTATGACTCGAGAAAAACGAAATTATATGCAAAACATAATTGATAAAAATTAGCTTGTCTTGTGAAAATTTATAAAAAATATTGTCTGACGTCTTACGTCAATATATGTATTGAAGTTGCTACAATGCATCAAAACCGGTAGTTCCTTAGCAAAACATCGATAAATTATAAACCAAGTTCGATAAATTTCAGAAATAATGGTAATAATACGTATGGAATTCTCGCTTAACACTTGGTGAAACATAATGAATGAATGATTGATTTATCACTTGGCAAAGGTTTCACAAATATTTATTAAAAATACTCGGCATATGTTTCGGGTTGTTAGCCCATTATTAACAGTAATACAATACTAAATTCAAAATGAGTGATTTCACTTATGTATAACGTCATTCACAACAAAAGATAAATTGAAGTATAGTTGGTCGTTGCAAATTGGCTGGTTTCTCCTGTGAGCGGACGTAATTTCAATAATCTCCAAGATGTCTATCATTTTTCCTTTATTACCTGGATGCATGAGTTCGATATTCTCGAAATCTATGAAATGATTTTCATAGATTTTTCATAGATTTGACCACAATTATTGGATGAAAGGGGAGTATATAAAATACACTGCACTGAATGTGAGACATTCTATATAGGCCAAACCGGAAGATGCATCGAAAACAGAGTTAAAGAACTCTCTCCTCTCTCTCCTTAGTCTGTATTAATCCACTCCTGGACCTCCGCCAAAATTTTCTATCTGTCTCTATTAGCAGCTGTTTGCATCCAGGTTTTCCCTCGATCTTCTGGATGTCATCTCTCCATCTGAGCTGTGGTCTTCATACGCTCATTATGGTAGTTCTTGGTCTCCATGCGAGCAGTTTGTTGGCCCATTTCGATGGGTCTTGTCTGGCTACATGGCAAGCCCATCTCCATTTCAATTGTGCTACCCTTCTTAGCATATCAGTCACTCCAATCCTCTCTCTAATCTCCTCATTCATCACTTTATCTCTCAATGAAATTGCTCGTTGTGAAGCTTGTATTTTATTGGCTGATCTTCGAGTTAGAGATATCGTTTCAAGGCCAAATGTGAGGACAGGAAGAACACACGAATCGAAGACTTTTCTTTTTAGGTTGAGAGGAATATTTCGGGACTTCAAAACAAAGCCCAGTTTTCCAAATGCAGCCCAGCCCAAACCCACTCTCCTGGAAATTTCACAGGTGTGATTTTCTTTTTTTCTTCTTTTTTATTTTACGGCTTAGGTATATGTATTCGGTCACTTTTTCTATCACCTGATTTTCAATCGAAATGTTTATGTTTTCTGCACTCAGAATTTTGGTTTTATTCAGGTTCATTCGAAGGCCGACTTCTCTAGATTTTTGGTGCAGTTCTTCTAGCATAGTTTTGAGTTCTTCAGGGTTTGTACTAATGAGATCTATTTCGTCTGCAAACATCAGATGGTTTAAATGTACTCCATCGATGGAGTTGATTTCTTTGTTGTTCCATTTTAAACATTTGAATACGTCTTCTGGGGCCAGCGTACGCCTTGACGTATTCCCCTCTCTATGCGGATTTTATCTGTTATCTTGTTCTCATCCAAATGAATTGTGATAAAAGCATGATCATAAATGTATTTCAGCAAATTCGAGTACCGAGAGTCGACTCTTGCATAATCTAAAGATCTCATTATTGCCCACATTTCTATAAGATCGAAAGCTTTCTGGAAGTCTATAAAAGCCAAGTAGATGGGAATATTGTATTCGGTACACTTCTCGATGAGAGTACGAATTGCTTGTAAATGAGCAATGGTGCTGGAAGCTGCTCGGCATCCACCTTAATTTGCAGGTTGGTATATGTCTAATTTGTGGGTGAGTCTATTTGTGATAATTTTAGTGAGCAGGTTAGGTGTGAAAGAAGGCTGATGGGCCGAAAGTTCTCCAGGTTGTTCTTATCACCTTTTTTGTGAAGTATAATTACTTCAGCATTTTGCCACATTTGTGGAATTCTTCTATTCAAAAGACATTTGTCGAAGAGAATTTTCACGGCATCCAATAAATCGCCGCCACCCATTTTCAATATTTCAATGTCTGGGATTTCTTCAGAACCGATATTCTTCACCACTGGTCTTTGAGGTGTATTGGGGTCTCTTGTCTCCGAAGTATAAAGACATGTGTAAAACTCCTTAATTGCTTCAATGAGGTCTGATCTATTGTTCACCAAAATGCCAGCTTTGTTTTTAATGTTGTTCAGTATTGGTCTTCTGTTGGAGCAAGAGAGCTTGGATTTTAGAACTTTCATATTCTTATTGTCTTCAATAGTATCCATTATGAGTCTTGTATTGTAGTCCCTTAGATCTTTTCGAATGCTTCGGGATATCTCTCTGTTCAGTTCTTTATAATTTTCTTCATTCCGGAGCATTATTCTTCTCTGCTGCAATAGCATTTTCTTATGTGTACTAATCTTCGCGTTAGTGTCTTTTTGTCTTGTGCATATTCTCTTCGTTGATGTCTTTAAACTGTTTGCTATCATTTCTGTTAGGTCGTTGATGGATATTTCTGAAAGATTTTTTCTGTTTGATCCTTTTTGGCTCAGTGTATTTTGGAATCCTTGCTCTCAGTTAACACTTCTAAAGTTGGGTCTGGTTCCCTTTGAGGATCATGCTGTTTCTCTCTATTTTTGTGTTTATCTTGAAAGTGCCTCTGACAAAGCCTGTGATCGCTTCCCGTATCGCATTGATTCATTACTGTGACATCCTGGCAGATTTCCTTCCTATTAGGAGAATAAAACCTATTTCATTTTTAACACTATTATTTGGACTTCGCCATGTTCATCGTCTTTGTGAAGGTTTTTGGTAGAATGTATTCACACAGAATAGGTTTTCATTTCTGCAATAATCAATCAACATTTCTCCTCTTCTATTTCTACAACCGATTCCAAACTTGCCAACGTGTGTATCATCATCCAAATTTTAGCCTACTTTGGCATTAAAGTCGCTCAAAACTATCACGCACCTGGCGTTTTCCCTACTTTTGGTAGTAGTGATATCTTCATATAATTGTTATACCTCTTCGTCTTGTGCAACATATGTTGGGGCATATATTTGGATTATTTGTAGTTTTTTTCTCTGGTTTAGTTTGAGTACAACATATATGACACGATCTGTCATTGCAACAAACTGCTCTACTAAGTGTTTCATTCTTTTGTTGATTATGAGTGCCACTCCGCCTATGTGATTATCTGTATCTTTATTTTTTTGAAACAACAGATGCCCCGAATTTGTAGAGGTTGTTGCTTCTCCCTTCAATCTTGTTTCACTCAGACCCAGAACATCCCACTTTATCTGTTTCAGTTCTTCTTCTAATATTTGCATATGTTCTTGGGATCCCAATGTTCTGATGATATAAGTGGTGACCTTGAAGATATGTTGATGATTTCTTGCTTTGTTTTCCTCTTTTGTAGTTGAGGATTTCTGTTTGTCCTTTCGAAATTGTGGAGTCGAGTTATTGCCTCCCCCAGAATCCATGAGGCAGACTGACACTAAGTCAGTGCGAGATTTGGAACCAGAGTCTCTACTCGCCTGGGGTAATAATGTTGTATAATTCGACATTTGGGGTAGTTTGGAAGGTTTTGGCATTAAAACCCCACGCTTGCCAGGAGGGTTGGTAAGTTTAGATTTCAGCCGCTGTTGGTAGCCGCCCACTCTGGATCATACGCTACCGTGCTAGATTTTGGTCCGCCCCGAGTATTCAATTTCCTCGGTGCCTGTCATATCTGACAGGTTTTTCCCCTATCCGCCATCTGTGGTGGCACCCAATGGGGTACCCCGCATGGGTTGAAGGTGAGTTGAAGAACATGAAAGATCTATTCTCCAAAATAAAAATTCTATGGGTTTTTCGGACCACTGCGAAGGTGAGTTGAAGAACATAAAAGATCTATTCTCCAAAATAAAAATTCTATGGGTTTTTCGGACCACTGCGTCAACAAAAATCATTTCATAGACTTCGAGAATATCGAAATCATGCATCCAGGTAATAAAGGAAAAAGGAAGGCATCTTGGAGATTATTGAAATTACCTCCGCTCCTAGGAAAAACCAGCCAATTTGCAACGACCTACTAGACTTCAATTTACCTCCTGTTGTGAATGCCATTATACATAAGTGAAATCACTCATTTTGAATTTGATATCGTATTACTCTTGATAATGTGCTAACAACCAGAAACATATGTCAAGTATTTTTAATAAATATCTGTGAAACCTTTGTGAAGTGATGAACCAATCATTTATAATGGTAATACCTATTAATTGTCGATCATTAAATATTTGTATTCTGAAATTAAAGAGCGAATGCAAATGCTCATTTTTATAGTTAATGATTTGCTTTGAAAAATTGTGCTAAAGTTAATAACGCACCTAAACTTCATTTTTAGATTCTCACGATGTCGTCCTACGTTTCAATAACGCGGTAACGAAAAATTTCGAGAAAGACGTCGGCAGAAAAACAACTGTTAGAGTTCTGAATTCTCAAGTCGTCTCCAAGCAACAATTTCAATTTTTGACGTCTAGTTTGTATAGAAATATCACAATAGTGGCATGGGATCCGAGTAATTACAGTTCGGAATTGGAGGAATGGATTCGAAAACCAGAGTACAATTTATTTGAAAACTACATAGAGCATAGAAAAACTATAGAAAAATCACGTTTCTACTTGGTTAATCCCAGTTCACTGTGGAATTTATGGAGGTTTTTACAGAGTAATTCGATGAATAGGCTTCGGAGAAATCCTCCATCTTCCGGTTTCTTGGGTAAGTCGGTGAAGCTTTTTGAATCTTAAGGTTTCTGTTTTCAATTCGAAATAAAGATGTTGACTATCAAAATGTGTGGTTTTGTATGTTGTCATCTGTCAATTATCATTTGTCTTTTGTCGCTTGACATCTGACAAATGACATTTATATTCATGAATTATACATTTCTTTCATTTCAGGGTTGTCTCTACTGCTTCCTCTGTGCGAGTTCGTAGATTTGGTCGAGTACATTCCGTCAACCAGAGTAACGAAACGTTGTCACTATTACGATGCTGAGGAAAATGTAGCTTGTACATTTGGGGTGTGGCATCCATTAGCAGCAGAGAAAATGATGACGTATCACATGAACATCATGAACGATACTTATGTTTTTCAGAAAGGCATTTTGAGGATTCCCGGTTTCAAGAAACTAAACTGTTGAGATTTTTATTGAAATTAAGTTTTCTGATCTTCTTTGATTAAAAATAATGAAAACAAATAGAAAATTTGTGTGACTATGGCTTATTGATTCAATACTTAGAGAATTTGGGGATTCGGGATTTGGGAGTTGTGATTTTTCGTTGTTTGTTGACATGTTTTGTGATATAAAACATAATAAATTTTAATACCTCAACTTGTTATAATTTCTCGTTTTGGGAAATTAAGACCCTAAACGAGTTGCAGTTATTAAACTATCAAAAAGCAAATAATATTCCTAAAATATGTTGTTTTCATATCTGAGTCTTAAGCATGAAAGAAGTGTTCTCTTACTAAAACAACAGGAGATGAAACTGGACTTTAGTTGGAGGGGGGGGGGTTGGCCTCTTCATGCAGATATATTCATGTCTAGTACAGAAAACAAAGTACTGAATCCTAACTTGCCTGTTAAGATTTTAAGAATTTCCCAAAAAACGTTGATGACATACGTATTTTAATAAATGGTACCCTACACGATATCACGATTTTCTCAAATTCATAGGGAGCTTCCATCTCAAAATAATATTTGGATTAGAAACCGAGGAAAACCAACAATTATAATTTGAAGATCTCTCAATTTTCCACCCCAATAACAAAATTAGCTTGAACATCTTTAGAAATAGTACGAATCTATTTATTTTTGAGGATAACAACCCCCCTATTCACAAAATGTCGACTCACAATTCAATGATCTGAACAGCATTCTCGTCATCTTTATCCTTAGATTATCTCGTGAAAGAAATTGAAACCATTGAAACTATAGATCGCGATAACACTTTTTATGGTGACTCAATTGATAGGATAGTTGAAAAAAGAATTTCATATCGCTATAAGCCACTTATATTCAATTATAAGTAGCAACAAATTCGAACAATTCATCCCTTCAACATAATTTGGATAAATAAGTGAAAAAGTATCATTTAACATTTTTAAATTGAAAACTAAATTTGCATTCAGAACATAAAATAAATAATCATTACTCTCACTCAATACTAAAAATCCTATAGTGCAGGGGTGCTCAAACTTGAACTGATGGCGATCTACCTCAATATTTTTAGACTACTTACGATCGACTCTGGGAGGCTGCAAGTAGGTGTGCTGCAGGGTTGTTGTACATACACGATACACCCTACCTACCTACCTACCTAGGTAGGGTGGGTGTACCGTAACATATCGTAGGTTTTCAAGTTGGCTGAGTGGCAACAATATCAACTATAACAAAATTTAATTTTAATTACTCTTGTTAAGCCCAGAGAAAAATGAGCAATGAGACTCTAATTCAATATTCGTCACTGAAATCTTGGAAGAAAATTCAATGAAGTTCTACTTAGATATTTAATCAATTACAAAAATTATGATAATGATACAGTGTCACAAATATTTCTTTATGTTATATACAGGCAATAAGACTTATCTTGGAGGTTCTTGGTCTTACTGCCACCTTGGGGGAAAACCTCTTTTTCAAATGTTGAACTCCACGTACAAGTCTCTACTTAGGAATTTCTATTCATGGGTCTCCACCTAGGAATGTCTATTCAGGACTTTCTATTCATGGGTCTTCACCTAGGAATGTCGGTCTTGGTACAGGTCTCCACCTATGAATTTGTCTAGCTATGGGTCTCCACCTAGGACGTTATAGTCCTCACCTAGGACCTATATTTTGATATAGGTCACTACACAGTTTATGAGATACAAGATATGAATTTTAATATAATTTAATTAACTGCAGTTTAGGAGGATTTCCAAGTTCAACTCATTCGCTTGAAGATCTGCAAAGAAAAGGAACGCCTGGACTGAAGAATGATCGTAGCACGTGTACTTATCATATGCGTATTACGCGCATCAGATTGTTAACCAGTGGCGTGACACATATACGGGGTTTACTGGAATCAGGTGTTTCAATTCTAATATTTGTGACGTGATTTTAGCACGTTACACTATTCCTTCCTCATGGCAAAAATTTTGATGAAATCAACATTTTTTTCTGCCTTCGAGCACAATTGAATCAGCCACAAAAGAAGAACCTTGAAAATTTAAAGAGATGGAAATATGAGAAGTGAATATCAAACGACAAAAAGATCAAGTTAGATATGGAAAGTGAAAATTTAGAAAAATGGAAGCCAAATTAAATCAAAGTTGAAAACTCGGCAAGCTTTGTTTTGCGTGCCAAAGCCTGACCCCTTTTCATCAGAATGAAGCTAAGTTAAAGAAAATTTATCAGAAATTTGAAAAAGTTAATACGAAAGAGAATTATTTTTAATTTAAAAGAAAAAGTGAAGATAATGTATAGAGATGAAACTAAGTTAAAGAAAATTTACCAGAATATTAGAAAGGTTATAAGGAAAGATAATTATTTTTAAAAAATTAAAAGAAACATATATTAGTACCCAGCGTTAGGGACACAAACACAGTGAAACGCATCAATGATCCGCATCCCATCCAAAAATTGAATTTAATCTTGCCGGGTCTCTACCTTCCAGTAGAGACGAAACGGAACTGGGTTAAGGAAAGGAAATTTTTGGTTTAGGTTACTACCACCACCACTACTACTACCAGTACCACCCCCTCTCCAACTAAAAAATAAGGTTGTACAGAAACATCCTGCCTATTCAGGCTCGGATGGTACAAAATAAAGAAAAAGTTTTGAGCCATCGTAGAGAACCAACTACGAAATTGCGGCAAGGTCACTGATTACAAAAAAAAGAGTCATGTGACAATACTCCCCCTCTTCCCAATGGGTAAAAGAGGTCATCTTCATGTTATCATTGGATCCTTTTGATTCCACCCTGGCTCAACGTACGTCAGTCCGATCCCAAAAAGAACATCCTCTCCACCTGTTTTATCACTGATGTTGTGTGACTAGTTAATCATTGCGCAATAGAGTGAAACTGTACTACTCAAGCCTCGTGTACCTGACAGATGAAGTGGAAATTCACTGTAGGATCAGTCCGCAACACCTCCAGCCAGCAAGGAACCAACTCTAGCCAAGATCAGTAAAATAATTCTAAATTAGAGAATGTCTAAAATAGAAAATAGTAGTTTTGTCTTGACCAACTGAAATGGAGAACAATACATCGAAGATAAAAGGTAAAAGCATCTCAAGTCTCCTGAGAGGTGAAAAGAAACGAAAGGTATTATTCTGTAGAACAACTATATAAGGCTAAATCGAGAGTCACAATCGGTAAGTAATCCACACAAAATGCTAGTTATTGAGTTCCGTTCTTACACTGTAAGATTTTGAACAGAACATGTTCACCTAATACCTGAAGGAATAAGGGACTGTGCAGTGTTGACAAGAAAACTCAACATCCTACACAAGAGGATGTCGAAATTGGTAAGAAAAGAACTTGAGATACCAAGCCAGGTCTTGTCTCAGGAACGATAAGATAATGAAGATAAACTGAAACAAGTCTATTTCAGTATGCTCAAGTAGAAATTTACAGTCAAGATCGGTAATAAGAGAGAATTTATTTGAGATACCAATATAGGTTTTATTTTCAGGATTGATAAGATAAGGAATAAAAACTCTTTCTTAGCATCCTCAAGTAAAAATTCGAAATCGGTAGAAATAGAGCAAAGAAAATCAAAATCAAGGGATGGAAACAACAAATTGCTGCCGAATTGAGATTTTTAGAAACGGAAGGTATTAAAAGAAATGTCGAAGAACGCTCAATTCCCAGCAACAATCTGTGTATTCCAAACAAAGTCAATCCAAGATAAGTGTGTATATGTCCATTAAGGTAGTAACGATCAATTTAAAGAAAATAAGGTATCAACAGAAATAAGAATGAACTAAATAATCAATCACAGGATCACCACCCTACCATAGTCAGTGTTACTGGCAGATACAAATAAGATCAATACTTTTGACCCACGAATCGATTTTCAAGAGATTGAAGATAACGCTACAAATTTGGAGTTCTCCTGTATTGCATAATCTAATCACTCGAAGAAATTGTATTCTGGTTGCCAGTAAAGGAACACAAGACTATAGCAAGAAAATGAACCTGTAGCTATTTTAGTCATTCAAATCTGAGTACAAAATTGATTGAGTTTTTTTTTTAAACTCAACAAATTGGCTACAGACAGTATGATGAGACCGGTCAAAGTATCATAGCAGGGGTGAAGCTCCTGGCCTGACATTAAATCGTTACCCCTTGATGAAAACAGTACACTATCAACTCAAGTTATATCATCAAAGTCATAGACATCAATAATTACAGTATGAAAAGATAATTTGGGCGCCATGCAAGCATAAAACTTACAAGAGAAAAAAAATGATGTAACTCGAAATATACATGTAAGGTGAATCTAACATTTATGTACTATTGCTCTGCTATTAAGATAAGATAAATGTGAAACTATTTATTACTATACAGAAAAGAAAGATTTATAACTCCATATAAGTACCTACTGTTCCGGCTAAATTTAATCTTTTGTTCTGTTACCCCAAATTGCAATACTCACTAAATGAATTCCTGTGCACTAGGAAAAGGGGGATAAGGTAAGTTAAAGATAATGTAGATGTTAAGCACCTACTAAAGATAAGACAAGGAAACAGCAATTTGCATATTAGGTATATAATAGATTCAACCTACATGAAAAGATATGTTAAGATAAAGATAAAGAAATTTGAAAAAATTGGAGATAAGAAAATTTAAAAGATCAAAGATGAAGAAATTTAAGAAAAATTGAAGATAAGAAAATTTATTGATGACCAGACTCATCCGAGACATCTTCAGTATCACTCTCACTTCCAGATATATTATCAGAAACATCCAACTTTGTATCCCTCACATGAAAATTTCCCAAATCGTTCCTATAGAGATCCTTCAATAGATAAACTATCAGAGAGAGACATATACACTATACATATACATCATACATACAAACTATACATATACACTATACATTTCATAATTTAATTCTTCGCTCTTAAGGTGATTTGGATTCATTGTGGTTGCCATAATTTCAATATACTAAAATAAACATAGAAATTTGAAAAAATTTGAGGAAAGTTGAAATAGTAACTGATGGTAAATAAAGATAAAGATATAAATATGATAAATATTTCAACACAATATATAGTTTTCGATATAAAATGACCAGTAAAAATATCATGAACAAGTAGCATTTGTTTTTGACAATGTATCTATTTCTTCCAAGTTCATGAAGAGACAAATATTGAATTCAAGTGTGCAGTTCGGCTTGATCTACGAAACAAGTACTAAGGTAAGGTAATTCGAGGCTCCACGTTGAGCGCCAGTGTAACAAAATTTAACTTTAATTACTCTTGTTTACTCTTGTTAAGCCCAGAGAAAAATGAGCAATGAGACTCTAATTCAATATTCGTCACTGAAATCTTGGAAGAAAAGTCAATGAAGTTCTACTTAGATATTTAATCAATGACAAAAGTTATGATAATGATACAGTGTCACAAATACTTCTTTATGTTATATACAGGCAATAAGACTTATCTTGGTGGTTCTTGGTCTTACTGCTACCTTTGGGGAAAACCTCTATTTCAGATGTTGAACTCACGTACAAGTCTCTACTCAGGAATTTCTATTCATGAGTCTCCACCTAGGAATGTCTATTCAGGACTTTCTATTTATGGGTCTCCACCTAGGAATGTCGGTCTAGGTACAGGTCTCCACCTATGAATTTGTCTAGCTATGGGTCTCCACTTAGGACTTTATAGCTACGGCTCCTCACCTAGGACCTATATTTTGATATAGGTCACTACACAGTTTATGAGATACAAGATATGAATTTTAATATAATTTAATTAACTGCAATTTAGGAAGATTTTCAAGTTCAACCCATTCGCTTGAAGGTGCTGAAGGTCTGCAAAGAAAAGGAACGCCTGGACTGAAGAATGATCGTAGCACATGTACATGTAACCAGTGGCGTGACACATATAGAGGGTTGACTGGAATCAGGTGTTTCAACTCTAATTGTTGTGACGTGATTTTAGCACGTTACACTAAAAAGAGATAGAACAAGAGTTTTATTCAGATTAATTATTTGTTCGATATAATATGATTCCGATGATGATATGTCTGATGTGAATTGGGGTCATTACTCATTACTCCGAAATTGCCCTTAATTCTATGAACATCTACACAAAACGATAACAACCTAGCTCAATTTGTAAATTGGAAAACTATATCTGTTGCTTATAATGACTACAGACACATTTTCACATGCAATTTTCATAAAGCACACCTTCGCACCATCAGTTTAGCGAGCGGCCAGACTAGATCCGTATAAAGGCGCTGGCGCGAATGGTATTATGCGAATCTGACACCAAAGGGTTAACCTTCGAAGTACTGGATTCTGAAAATAGCTGCAAATTGTTTTCTTCCGAAAAACTTTGAATCCACTGGTGAAAAATAAATTTTGTGTTCACGGAGTTGTGTTTTCATAATTTATGAAATGTCGAAAAAAAGCTGCTTTTAGGCTCTCCTTATTTTCACTATGGTTCATCTAGTTATGTCCAGAAAAAATTCCACAAATTATTGGTGAAACATAGAGTGATCAAGTATCTTCCGTTGAAAGTTTCTTTTAGGTTGGTCATTCAAGAGTCGCTCGGTAACTTTCAGAAGTGTAAATAAGAAGATATCATTCAAAAGAGATGAGTTTATGATGGAAAATATCAACAATTTTCGAGTTAATGAAAAATTAAAAGATTCTACCATCTTCAAAGATTCGCGAAGAGACCAATCAACTAGCATCGAATGGTTACTAATCATTTTCAAAATCGAGTGTTGATTTGAATTTGCCACCCCATGTTGTCTCAAACATGTTCTATGAGATTCAAGTCGGGATTTCTGGCTAGCCATCTCAAAATATCTTTTCGGTATTTTGCAGAAATTCTGTAACTACCCTAGCTGCATGAGGCCGAGCATTATCATGCATATAAATGAAGTTTTCGCCAATCAATAGGCCAAAGGGTACAACATGGGGTTCGAGGATATCTGCAATGTATCTGGCCGCTGTCATTCTTCCATTATTTACTAGGACTAACTCAGTTCGACCATGGAAAGAAATGCCTCCCCATACCATTATTGAGCCCCATCCGAAGTTTTCGATTTGCCGGATATTGCATTGCTGATACCGTTCCCCAAGTCGTCTGTATACAGGCATGCGTCTAACATTTGATACTGAACAAAACCTGGAATCGTGGGAAAAGAAAACATTCGACCATTCTGGAATACACCAATTTGCATGTTCCCTGCCAAACTGAAGTCGTGCAACTCGATGCTCTCTGGTGAGACGCGGGCCGGTAGAAGGCACCCTTGGTCTGATATTGTCTTCTCTGAGCCTGTTCCTAACAGTTTGCAATGATATATGCACATTTCTGGAAAGTGCAAGTTCATTTTGTAGCATTCTAGCCGTACAGTGCCGAACTTTTAGTGCAGTTAAACGAAGCCAACGATCAGCAAACTGGTGTTTTTATCCGATTTCTTCCTTGTCCGGCCCTTCTTCCATATTCCCCTGTTTCGCGGTACCGATTGATTGCTGTTGAAATAGAGCTTTGGTTAACATTCAACAAGTTAGCCACGTAACGTTGGCTTCGCCCCTCTCCAAGAAGTGTCACAATTCTTACCACTTCATGATCACTCAAATTGCGTCCAGGACGTTCAGAAGCCATTACAATAAAATTCAAAGATTAGAAAATCAACAAGAAACACAGAAAACTTGCATTAATTTAGCGTGAAAACTGAAGAGAAATTGAATAAATACTGATAGTTAAATAAGCTCATTCTCGTTTCAGACGTGTTTGAGATCACATGGAAACATATGTTACAACATAGATAAGATTTTTTCCCCCTTATATGTCCAAAAACATATGTTGACAAAGAAACTGCGATCGAGCTGCTTAATCGATTGTGGAATTCAGAATACCAGGTGATGCGACAATTTTTGTGGTGTGTATTTTAGTAACTGGAGCTAACAGGCACATCAAGCGTTTACATTTAGTTTTAAAAAAATTACAAGATGCTGGATTAAAAATTTCGTTAAAGAAATGTGAATTCTTCAAACCACAAATTAAGTATTTAGGATTCAGGATCGATAAGGTCGGTCTACACATTTGCAAATATGAAATAGACGCGATAAAAAATGCTTCGGTGCCGCAGGACACAACGCAATTGAAACCTCTTCCTGGGCTTATTAACTATTATGGAAAATTTATACCAAGATTATCCAGTCTTGTATCCTCTGGATAATCTGCTAAAAGAAAAGTGGAGTGGAGGTGGTCGACAGAATGCGAGCAAGCTTTCCAAAAAGTGAAGGATTTATTAACTTCAGCAGAAGCATTGGTACATTTTGATTGTAGGTTGCCAATACGGCTTATCACAGACGCCTCTAACTTCGGCGTCGGAAGTGTAATAACTCTTGTTTTTGCTAACGGGGAGGAAAACCTATTGCGTATGCGTCACGAACATTATCGTCAACTGAAAAAATTACTCCCAAATTGAGAGAGAGGCTCTAGCAATCATTTTCGGGCTTTCGAAGTTTAATCAGTATCTCTATGCTGGTCCTTCTACTCTAGTATATATATATATATATATATATATATATATATATATATATATATATATATATATATATATATATATTCTTTTGAAAAGAGAGGATTTACAAAATTTGAATAATTGTATTTTCAATAAATGCTTATATCTATAATTTTGGTGTGTGTCAGAAAAAGCACAAGTGTGAGCTCAGGAAATGTAACAGGGGAACCATACTATCTTGTATATGATTCAATAAACGAGTGAAAAAACCTGAGGAAAAAACTCGTTTCCCTGTCACTATTGCACTAGCAATAGCTTGTCTGTTTATGTTGTGTTAGTGTCGTGTGTACAAAAAGAGTACCAACGATTTTTCTGCTTAGCCGCTTCATTCTCTCTTGCAATCCATGATTTCCAAACGAAGACAAGGGTGAAAGAAAGGGGGTTTGGGACAGGAATCTGTAACAATGGAAAAAGAAAACCAGCACAAAAAATATTTCAACAATCATACTTCTTATATGTGAAACAAATCTGAGAAAAGATTTTACATAGCAATAAAGGTCATAAAAAGAAAAAAGAAGGAGATGATAAAAAATATCAAATTTTGACCACTGTCATTTTGTAACATACTTGTATGTTATCTAATTTAATGAATATTTCAACATGGCTTTTCCGAAAGTTATTAAAAAATAAATTTACATATTACGTGGAATGGACAAATATTTCCTAATGAGTTATGAAAGATTTTCTTAACCAGGAAAATCAGACTAAAAGTGGTTTGAAATAGATAAAGAGTATGCTAATGTCTGAACGTTATGCAGAAAACTGAATCAGTTTAGGTCTAGCGTTTAAATTAGGAAAAACAAAATGTTTCTCCCTTTTCTATTCGTCCTTATTTTTTTTAGTGCTAGTGATGCCAAACCAGGCGTACAAAATGCTCTGGTGAGTAAGTTTTCATCCACTAACTGATGATTTCAGTTATGTGAAAAAGTACCTATCTCCAATAATATTGATATTATTTTTTTTACATTAACCGCCTTCTGTTTAATTATAAATGAAAGATGGGTTGACTGAAACATTGTTCAACCGATAGTTTTTTGATTGTTTCAGTTACTCAAGGTGTAATGTATTTTCAAATTTAATACATTGTCCTAGAAAAAATTAATAATTTCGAATTATTTTAAACCAGCAATGTAATATGTAAAATTAGGCTGTTATAACGTGTCCTAAAGGATTTGGCCAACATTCAGGAGGTCGAAATATTCGATAATGATTAAGATTGAAACTCGATTTGGAGTAAAAGTTTTTTGATTCAGTTGTTACTTTACGAATTCGGGAGAAATGAAATGCTATAATTAATTAATTTATTACCTTTATGACTCATACTTTTTATAACTTTTGATGTATTTTACCGCATAATTAAAAATGAGATAACTATCAAGTATCTACCTACTGTCGACATCTTAGACAACATTTTGTGACAAAGAATTTTTTGATAATTTTATATACCGGGTTTGTCGTGAAAAACGCCCCAAGCTATAGCTTCTTCAATTGTTGGGTGGTTTCAAACGAAAATAGAATGGCATCTTCAATAATATTCTGACAGCGTGCCATTTGAAATAGCAATGTGAGTTCATGTTTGGTATAACCTGGAGCGGTAAAGCTCTAACAATAGTTGCAAATTGTGAATCAGTGTCAATATACGCTAATCCCAAAATTTGAAATTGATCGATAAACCCGTTCCCCAGATGCTTTTACTGGGCTCTTTAACACGGACACCATGTATATTAAAACAGCATAAAATGAACACAATATGTACGAATCAGAGAAATTTATGTTCACTCTCTGTTAATAACAAAGATTGACATGATACAGTTTCAAAAAAATGGCGTAGATGAATTATATTGTAATGATTGTCCTGCTTTTATATAGGTCAAACTGGTTGTTCCATCAATAGTAGTAGACGAGCATGAAGAATCGATAATCCAAATTAATTTGATTAATGGTTTTCAGAACATTGTGTGAATGAAAATAACATCTTTGATTTTACAAAAATCAAAATTTTACATTTAGCTAACAAAAGCAAGAAATTAGATTCATTAGAATTCGTAGAAATTTCATCACGTCACAAACAATCTGTCAATAACCAACGATCAGCTTGATTTCCGTTTGGCTCCACTTCTTTCATCTGTTTCAGGTATAAGTGACATTGTTTAATGGTTTAGAAGATAACTTCTACTGGAACTCGAAATCTCTCTTCTTCCTGACTAACAAATATGTGGATGTTGCATTGCCGGTATAGAGTTTACCATAATAAAAATAAGATTAATATCTTTAAACTTTTCCCAAACGAAAACAAAACGTTATACCGGCATTCCCTGAAATTCAATTACAACTCTTCCAGATTGTGACTAGTTCTCGTATGGAATATATATCCAATATAACCCAAAAGAAAGAAATCTAGAGGCATTAAGTCAGGCAGGAATAAGGTGGCCAATTCACTGGATTTCAAGTCCCTGTTCTGGAATCCCAAAAATTCAAATCTAATAGGTCAGTGATGGCTCTAGTTTGGTGTAAAAGGGCACCATCGGATTCGATCTTTTGCTAGGGCATGATTATCGAGAAATTCTCCAGTGATATTATTATTGATGACTTCTTCAAAATTACCATTCATTTGACTTCTTTAAAAAAGTCCTTGCCTCAAGAATTTTTCTGAATATCAATTGCAGAAATTTAGTTATCCTGGCTGCAAAAACTGTTATACTCGCAAAGAATGAACTTCCTTTTTCTTGGAGCACTATGGATATAATTTTCTTTCAACTTTTGGAAAAAAGACTCATCAGGCTAGTGTCTCTCAGGTAACCGATTTAAATATGTTTCTACCGTTGCTGCCGAATCATACCACCTTTCAATAAAACAGTCTATCGTGTTGAATTTCTAATAATGTCAGAAGTGACGAGTTTCATTCTGCAACCCAAAATTAAAAAAAATAAATTATTAAATGAAATAACTGCGAACTAACACAAAGAAGCTGTTCGACTTTGTTATTTGGAAAAAATTAATATATTTCAGTACTAAAATGATGAGTTATTGTCAAACTCTAAAACCTCAGGTAATAACTAAGGTTTGAATTGAGTTATACCATAGAAAGAACCATGTTCTTGGAAGGTATATAAAAATTCTGTGGTTTTTAGGTTTTCTTGAAAAAGTTGAGTGAATGCAGAACCACATGTGTTACATATTTTTGAAAAGGAAAGAATACTGCATCCAAAGATGTTTGTTTATAACCTAAAGTCCGCTGCGCCAAAGTTTTTTTCCACACCACTTAATTTTAATAGAAAAAGTGCCCAAATGTTGAACTTTTATGTAACTTATCTAGAGATAATAGATAGATATCTGCGAATATCTGGATTTTCCAAATTATGGAAGAATTTTGAATAATTCTAAAACGGAGAGAGATATTTTTACACCACTAAACTGATCCCTGAAAAAGAGATTCTCTAACTGTAATTTCTTACTAGCTTCCGTACCAAAATATTAAAATTCGCCCGCAGTGTACAGGGTGAACAGATTTCGTCGTTTTAGTATTTCAGATGTCTGAAAAATTGTGGATAGAGGATTCCCCTTTTCTTTTCTCTTTGGGTGAGGAATTCATTGCCGTAAACAGATTCAAGCAAGGGTTTTTCGTTTTCCAGTTAATTGGAAATGTTGAAAATTTTCGGAATCAGTCAAGTGTCAATATCTCGATTGTTTTTGAAGTTATGTGAAAATGGTTTTGACATTCTAGAGGCAACGTTTTTGAGTTGTAATGTAAATTTGCATTTTCTAGAATATCATTTTTTATCCAGGACGTGTTTTCACGAAAATACGAAAATTGTTCAACTTATCCCTAATTTTATCTAGCAACTCAATGTACATTCACAGAATTTGGAATCATTGAAATAGCTTCAGTAACATAAGACAATTCAGATTTAATGTTTTGTTTTTTAAAATTTTTGTGTGTGTTTGTAATAATGAAGCGACCATGCCGTACGAAAATTTTGAGAAATAATATGCAAATTGCCAACACATTGATTTCGAGCAGGCAAATTGGAATGGAAACAGGTGTAAAAGTCGAGCGCTTAGTAATCTCAAGAATAATTAGATATAAGCCTTATAAAACGAGAACGTCCCAGTTTTTGTAACCAGGAATTTTTTAGGTCGGCTTTTGCATTTGGTTTTTGCAAGAATTTGAAAAAAATTATCCGAGAAATAATTTGGATTAATAAAGCTAAAATCAGTAGCAATGGGATATTCAATCGTCAAAATAAACATTGGTGGTCGGATGTTAACCCACATCGCGATATTAATTTTCAACGTCAAGGCCGATATGGGTTCAATGTATGGTGTGCATTGAAAGATAATCTTCTATTAGCGTATGTGATTTTTTATTAAAATCTTCGTGGTACATAATACATTATTCATCCAATTGTAAATAACAACAATACATATTTTCAATGCGATGGAGCTCCTTCTCATAAAACTGTGGCCGTTGATGAGTTACTTGACTTAAATTTCGGCAATAATTGATTGGAACTAGGGAGACACTAATATGGCCTGCCCGTCCCTCAGAGTTGTGGCACTAGACTTCTAGGGATATACTAAGGGTCTGTTTCAGGCGGTGTAATTATGCATACAGAATGATAGCAATACATTGATTATCTCCATTGAATTTCATTCCATATTATAGAATACCCCGTTAGTTTTCTGTTTTTGAAATAACGATTGCAAATTACTTTTCAAAATGTTTGTACAGCAGGGTCGCTTCGTTATTACAAACCATGCCATATTCACACAGTTGTAACTTGAAAAATCATTGAAAAATTTATCTGAATTTTCATTGCAAGAATTAATTTCCGAACCATCATAATGAGAACACTGATTATGCTTAAGCTATTTCAATCATTCCATGCAAGTTCTATGAATGGACATAGAGTTACTAGAGTAAATTGGGGAACAATTTTCGGTTTTTCATGAAAACACGTCTTAGATGAGAAAATTGAGTAGACTTGTGTTATATTTCCGAGAAGGAAAACGAATCGAAATCAAAGTTACCTATGGTTTGTATTGAAAAAACGTAAGTTCACAACATAAGTCAGAAACCGTTGGATCATTTTTTACATAACCTCAAAAACAACTGACATATTGATTCTTGATATATCCCAAAAATGTTTCCGAATAACTCGGAAACGAAGAAAAGTACCTGGAATCTGTTTGCGGCAGCGAATTCCCCACGCAAAATGAACAATTTTCCTCTATTCACAATATTTTCCATAGCTGCAGTAATAAACCGTCGAAATTTGTCTGCCCTGTACATCTCAGAGTTGATATTTACATTTAATTTAAGCACATTTTTTCTACAATTTGTTAAATTTCCGGCTAAATTATAAGAATTTCATGAAAAGAAGTTGAATGATGCTAAACCTGGAGAACCTAGAGACTAATTATTATGTATTTGAAGACATTCATAATTCTTTGCTGTGATTCAAAGGATGATTCACTTGAAATTTTCATGTGATATGTTTTTCTAGGTCTATCTTTCACATTTCGGATATTTGGAACCAAATAAAATGCTCAACTCCTCGCAAGTGAATGCCAAGACTTTCAAAAAGAGTTTACGAGAATTCCAAAGGTTCGCAGGAATAAAGAGAACAGGTAGGTTAAATAAATATATATATATATATATATATATATATATATATATATATATATATATATATATATATATATATATATATATATATATATATATATATATATATATATATATATATATATATATATATATATATATATATATATATATATATATATATATATATATATATATATATATATATATATATATATATATATATATATATATATATATATATATATATATATATATATATATATATATACTGGGTGATTCACCAGTGGCGCGGTGCTCTGTAGCTCGTACACTCTTGAAGATTTCATTTTTGTTCGAACGGTATTGTATTTGCTTTGAATCCAATTTTCTCAATTGACTGCCATGAAGTTCTCCAAAGAAGAAATGGTTGATATGATTTTTATTCTGAGGGAAGTTGATAGAAATTCTCTGTTGGCAAGTAGAGTTTATGCATAAAGGTTTCTTGATAAGATGCATCCTGATGCAAGATTTGAAATACTTCCAATTACATTTATCGAAACGGGTAATGTCGCTTACAAAAAACTATATGCTATAATAGATGAATATCTAATTGGGCCGCACTTTTTCGACGGGCACCCAAATAGTGAAATGTATTTAGATTTTCTGCAAAATTATCTACCAATGTTACTCGCCGATGTACCAGAGCGTATAAGACAAGATTTGTGGTTTTAACAGAATGGAGCACCGGCACATTACTCACATCAGGTTAGGGGGCATTTGAATCATGTATTTCCAAACAAATGGATATAACGTGGTGGTCCTGTTAGATGGCCAGCTAGGTCTCCGGTCCCTACAAGTCTAGATGTTTTCTTGTGGGGTTATATTAAGGGCATCGTTTACCAGATTCCTTCTACAACACAGTTGGATATGAGACAGAGAATAGTCGACGCCTTTCAGTCAGTTAATCCGCAAATGTTGTCGAGAGTTCAACGGTCTTTCCTCAGAAGGATTGAGTTGTGTCTACAAAGAATCGGGCAACATTTCGAACACTTATTGAAATAGTTCAACACCTTGTAGATCACCTCACCAAAAACCAATCTATTACGTATTTCATACACGACTACCTTAAAATATCTCCATTCCCCTGATAAAGTATAATGATATGTACTAATATACTCTTCTATCGCAACCTCTGATTTTATTATTTTAGTTTATTTTTTTTTATTTCGAAAATGGTCGAAGATAAAGATAAGGTTACATTTGAAAAAATCAAGATATAATATTTTAAAATTACAATATTCAATACTTTTTGAATCACTCCCTTTTAAAATGAGGATAATGTATTTCAATTCATCAATAAAGCTATCTTTGGGCAATAAGAAAACGAAAGGAAAAAAGTATTCATCCTCTCTAGCCGTACGAGCATGCGATGATGTGAGAGCCTCTTTTCATGAATTATTACGAAAAAAAATTGTGACGAAACTACTCACCAAAAGAACTTATTACTTAAAGACATTATGGCAGAGTTTAGGATGCTCTTGAATCTTCAACAAAAAACTGGTCTTCCAATCTGAAAAAACCTCCCAAGATTTTTTTATAGAAAATTGGGACACCCTGTTTACTTCAAAATAAATTGCTGAATTAGACTCTTACTTTCTAAATACAATACCGTTCGAACAAAAATGAAAGCTTCAAGAGTGTACGAGCTACAAAACACAGCGCCACTGGTGAATCACCCAGCATATATATATATATATATATATATATATATATATATATATATATATATATATATATATATATATATATATATATATATATATATATATATATATATATATATATATATATATATATATATATGTACAGGAGTTACATAATAGTATGTCACAACTTGAGGGGTAAATGTACGTGCAATTTCAAGAAAAAAAAGTGGTCAAAGTGGTCAATTTTGATTTTGGCGACGTTTCGACAAGTTGTTCCTTCTTCAGGCGTTTGGTAGACGATGTCACGAGCGTAATTGATAGCGGTTTGTCGGTGGTTCTCCTTTTATGTCCTCGTGGGCGTCGGTGGACCTGGTGGTGGGGATGCTTTCATTACACTGTGCTAGTTCAAAATTCTAACACACGGGAGACATACCTAGTAAACCTATATCGGGTACGCTTAATCCAGTGGTAACCACTGTTTTTGAAAGTTAGCTCTTGTTTAGGAGATATTCGCCTTTGAAGTTAGCTGATTTTAGTAGGGTTCGTCGCTTATGACTTCAGTACATTATATGCTTGTAATTCTCAAACCGTTAAGAATATCGCTTTACTATCTTCGGCAAAGTTTTAGCTATTGTGACGGCGAACAACTTTTCTGAATATACCAACATAGAAAAACCTCATTCAAACACCGTTTCTTAACAAAATGTCCAAAAACCTCCATTTGTTTGCCATTTTTTTCGTTAATTTTCGTCTAAATAATAGAGAAATCAAGGGAATTTCGCTTTAAAATCTCAAAATAAGAAAAGAAAACACATTTCCTATAGTTAAATAAAAAATTTTAAACGCACAATCATGATTTTTACTCAAATTTTTATTCCAATTCAACAAATAAACATATAAATTCATGTTCATTCTTCTTCTACTCCATCTTCATCTTGCTGTGAAATCTCAGTAAATGTCTCCTAATAGAGAATCAAGTTTTTTTTCCACTATACCAGTGCTCAAGCCTAGCCGTCACCTGATGAAACCGTTTACCATGCTCATCTGATTCACATGGTGATTGTTCGGCAAACTTGTCTGCATGGTAATGCAAAAAATGAATTTTCAGAGACATTTTTACAACGATGTTACGGAAAGCAAGTTAGGTTGATTGGTACGTATATAGTTTCATACAAATCTTCTTTTATTTTCATTCCACTCAATCTTGGGAAAATTCGCTTCAACTCATTGAATGCATTGCCTTCAGGATCTAGGGCCTTGATGAAATTTTTAACAATCCTAAGCTTGATGTGCAGAGGTGGAAGCAACACTTTTTCGATTGGCACAAGTGGAATTTCAACGACGTTTTCTCGACGAAATCTGAACCCTTGTCTCACAGGCCAGCTTTTATTGGCATATTGGTCGCCGGCATATCGAGTATCCCATAAACATATAAAACACATGTTTTTCGTATATCCCGCCTGTATTCCTCTCAAAAGAGTTTTCACCTTCAAATCTGCACAAATATTCCAACGATGGTCTTCATATTTCACCAAATCAAGGATTTTTTTCAATGATTCGTAATTTTCTTTCGTTTTTGTGCTGATGGCAATCGGGACACTGTTTTTTTGAGTTTGTGACATGAAGCAAAACCGCCTTGAGACTACATTTGGACGAATCGATGAAAAGACGCCAGTCTTCTGGTTTATACTCATGATGCATTTCTAATACCAATTCCTTGATATCAGTGCAGTACGCGAATGAATTGTCTTCGATGGATTAGAATAAAGCAGTGAACCGTCTATGACAGCCGATTGCTCCATATACTTTCACATCAGGTGCTAAGACATTCTTTTTTTTCAATTCCTGAGTCAAAATAATGACGCTGCGATAATTTCAATCGACCAACAATTTTATCCAGATCTTCGGCATGATTACATTGTGGAGATACATTTGATGGTACATAAACCGATGCAGACGTTTCGCCAATAGTATCAAAAGTAGATGGAATGTACTCTTCTGTCGGACTGGGTCTTTTCGTTATTGGAATGGATTCCGAATGTGGTAACGGCAACTGAACAAACCGAGTTCCCCTGAGTTCAACTTTACGTTTTTCAGCTCTGTTCAATCCGACAATTTCATTAACACAAGCAAACAGTCATCTGGATTATGTTCTTGAGGATGTGTCCAAATTACTGGAATGCCAAAAGGCATAGATTGGAATTCACATGTAATAAAAATAGCTTCAATTGAAATAATTTTGAAATAAATGATAAATCATTTCAATTTACCTCTTTTCCATCCACTCAATCTTATGACACAACCAGTACAAACGATTTTTGGAGCCCAGTTCACATATTTGATTACAGTTTGGTTGAAATATTGTGTGTACGATTCAGCAATTTCTTCAGAAATTGAACGCTTGCTCGTCATTATAGTAAACTTTCCACAAATGTAGCAAAATTTATTAAATTTACTGCACGAATTCATTTTTGATATTTTTACCAAATATATAACTTGTGTGAACAAAGAAACTTCAACAAGAAATGTCAAATTAAGAAATATCAGAACTAAGACTATGAAAAATGGCCAAATACATAGCAAAATACGTAGTAACATCAATACTAATAAATACGTATTAACAGTGACATCTGTGAGAAATTTGAGTTGAAATCATGATTGTGCGTTTAAATTTGTTGATTTAACTATAGGAAATGTATTTTCTTTTCTTATCTTAAGATTTTAATGTGAAATTCCTTGAGTTTTCTATTATTTAGACGAAAATTAACGAAAAAATGGCAAAAAGATGGAGTTTTTTGGACATTTTGTTAAGAAACGGTGTTTGAATGAGGTTCTTTATGTTGGTATATTCAGAAAAGTTGTTGGCCATGACAATAGCTAATATTTTGCAAAAGACAGTAAAGCGATATTCCGAACGGTTTGGGAATTATAATAAGCATATAATGTACTGAAGTCATAAGCGACGAACCCTACTAAAATCAGCTAACTTCAAAGGCGGATATCTCCTAAACAAGAGCTAACTTTCAAAAACGGTGATTACCTCTGGATATAGGTTTACTATGTCTTCCGCGTGTTAGAATTTTCAAGTGTCATTTTCACGCACTGTGTTATTATCTGTTGGTGATGCCGGTTTCCTAGGTGGTAAAATAACTTTCCAAGCCTTTGATAGGTTGGGGGTTTCGTTTCTTTTGTTCATTGTTCCTCCTTTTCAAACGTCGTAAAATCTAAATGGACCACGGAATAAATCCTGTAACACATCAAATCATAGATTACTTAACATATATATATATATATATATATATATATATATATATATATATATATATATATATATATATATATATATATATATATATATATATATATATATATATATATATATATATATATATATGTTAAATTTTGAATTTTCACGGAAGTATCTATGATTTGATGTGTTACGGATTTATTCCGTGGTCCATTTAGATCCTTGATAACTCGGGCCATTCGATGACTAGAACTGGAATATAAAATTATTTTTGCTTTTTGAACCCCTTGAATTTCGAATTGTCGAGAGTTAACTGTACTAACCTTCACCAAACACAAGAAGAGCAGGCAAAGATAACAATAATACATTCAATAGCTACAACTTGTACAAAAGTGATACGAGCTTGATGCGTTAGAAAAAATAAGCTGATCGAGCAAGTCTTAATCCTTCGAATCGAATTGTCAGTGTAGTTTTTATCGGTAAAATATTCTCCTAGATTTACGCTTTTATCTAGACTAGATGCACTAGTTATGGCTGAACTGAGTTCCCATATGATACAAGCAGCAGGAGCTCCCTACCACAGTCTCGCGAGCTAGATCAAAGGGTTTTCACTGGAATGAATCCACCACGGCAAGCACAAGGGGCCTAAAGATCTGAGTACTTTTCATGAGGATGCCGTGCGAGAAGAGGAAAAAGAAGGATGAAAAAAAGCTATGGCAGATAATGCTACACTGGACACTCCATCTTTGTCGTCCCTTACTTCATTATAAAAGGGGGCCAACGGTTTTACTTATTTTGATTGCTTCTTGAATTGTGATACATTTTTCCATAACAAGCTTTTATATTCATTAACTCCTAGGATATGTGTTTGTTTAAGTTCTAACGTAGATATTTGAATTTTGTTAGTCTTTAGTTTCGTATTACAGGAAGACTCGATGAAGAAACATTGAAAATGATGAGTATGCCAAGATGTGGAATGAAGGATAAAATTTACGATGGAAAGAATTTAGCAAGCTATAGAACCCAAGGTAAGACATTTTGCATGTGTTCATAATTTTTTAATTCGCAACAATTTAGAATTTCGATTTTGTTCAATGGACCTTTGTTGAAATATCAGTAAATGATTTGTATAGTGAGAATCTGATTTCGGTCTGTCAAAACTGTGTTTGTGCTATGATCTAACCTAATATTGAAGTTTCTAAAATTTCCACAGAAGAAACCCGAATAATTTCCTTCATTAATTCTGGATTTACAGATTTTAATTTATCCGCCTAGAGAGTTATCTGTTCTGGAAGATTATTGAGATTATGGGGTGAAAGGAAAAAATTTTCACTAACACAAGTTATAAATATTGTATTTTTGGTTGGTTTCTTCAATGCTAGGAATGAATTCATGAATTGCATATTGAAATTGATTACGTGAAAGTATGTTGACGAAAATACTAGAAGTATAATCATTATTGATCACTATTTGTTATATTATATTCAGCTTTTTCAAAAATTATTTGCAACATTGACATTAGAGGCGAGTTTGTCTAAATTACTGTTCATCAACAGCTATTTTATGTTGATGTGGATGTGCGGAAGAATGGATGAATGGTGATACTTGTATGGGAAAGTTAAAGGAAAATCGTGTTTGTCGTCGAGTTTCTGTTTATAGTTAAATCTAAAATTTTAATGGAAATATTAGATTCTATCTTCGAAGTGAACTTAAAATTAGGGAAAACTGATTTAATAAGTTAGTGAATGAATATAATTGTCTACTGGTACTCGCAATACATCGAATGATCTCATTCACATATCTTAACCAATAGATAAATTGTCTTGACAGTAGATGAATATCAGTTATTTTCTTAGTGTTATCCATGAGGGCTTGGGCTAGACGAAGATGTTCCATTCCGCACCATCTTATTGGAAATGTAATTGATCTTCTTAGAAAGTAAGATCCATTTTCAAAATATCGATAGTTCTGGAATAAACAATTATTCTTGTAGATAACTATCTCCATTGAGTATTAAAAAAAAAAAACAAGTACTGTGTTTTAAGGAATTTTACTCAATAATTGCGTTTCGTAACGCGTTTCACTACACCATAGCTTCTTCAGACGAATGAATGTACAGAAAATAAGAATGAGAATATAAATATAAATGTTCTTGAGTAATTAAAAGCTTATTGAGTTGCTTCTTCTTAAGTGGTTATTTATGACAGGTATATCCAATAATATTGAGGAATATATTGCTCCCCGAAGAGATTCAATAGAGGTGTAGGGCTTAAATCGACTTGTTCATTGATGTGTCTACCTGAGTGTTTGTATTTATTGATTTCTAACGTTTCCCAAAGATCTACCTTCCAATATTTATTATCTGTATGCAAAATATCAAACTGTGGGTCGAAAGAGTGATTATTTTCTAAGAGATGATTCGAGAAATTTGAATCTGATTTTTATTTGAAAAATTGCGTTTATGTTCCGATATCCTAATATTAAAATTTCTATGTGTTCTACCAATGTAGAAATTATCACAGTCATTGCAATTCAATTCTATAAACACCTGATTTATTGTTTTTACCTGATTTGGTTTCATTATTTTTAATATATTTGCCTAAATTATTATTAGTTTGGAAAGCTATGTTGAAATTATTGCTACTCAAGAATGATTTCAGTTTCTCACTTGTAATGCCAACGTAGGTTAAGGTGTTGAATTTTTGTTTATTGAATTTGTATTGAAACAAAAATTCATTCTTATTTTCTGTACATTCATTCGTCTGATGAAGCTACGGTGTAGTGAAACGTGTTACGAATCGCAATTATTAAGTAAAATTCCTTAAAACACAGTACATGTTTTTTATTATTGATAATGGAATTTTTTAGTAAAGGCCTCCCAAATTCAAATCTCCATTGATAAGGATGGTCCAATAAGATGGTTCCCATAGAACCCTGCCCAAATATTTAACTTTGTGGTTTTTGTGTATGTATTTTTTTGTACAAGTGAGGATTCTGAGTGTCTCAGTCAGTCAGTGTTCACCTTTCCTTTAAACATGTGAATTTTTGAGAAATGCGGTGAAAACACAAAGTTGATTTGTGACAGATTGTCAATATGAAATCTTTTTAGTACTTACATTCTATGTAAGCTTTAGTTTTCATTTTATTCTCGGAAAACGGATTCGTTTGGTTATAAAGGATATTAGAGATTTACTGAAGAAAACACTATTCTTAAAATATTCTGCACTATATCAACATGCATTGCATTAACATTTTGAAGTAATTTCGATTTCTTTTTCAGGAAGCAGATGGCGTCAACGAAATTTGAGTTATAGGGTCAGCCGGTATTCCCAAAGATTTTCTCGTAGAGCAATTGATAAAGCTATTCGCAAAGCCTTTAATCTTTGGTCTAAGTACATAAATCTTAACTTCAGGCGTACGAATGGTCGTCCAAATATCGATATAAGCTTCGCTGCAGGTAGACATGGAGATGACAGTCCATTTGATGGTCCTGGGGGAACTCTAGCCCATGCATATTTCCCGGTAAATCTTTCAATATACTACACTCGGAGGCAAAATTAGCGGAACACTCGATAATTTAACCAAATTCGAAGTTCGATATTTTTCCTAATTCTCAACCGATTTAGATGATTTGTTCGGCAAGTTATAGATCAACTCTTCTGCTTTGTAGAAATTATAAGAGAAAACAAAAAAAATTTGAAAAAAATTTTATACGGGGGCAAAACTAAAAGTTTTTTTTTTGTCAAATATTCGTAACACCCTGTGGAATTTCGCGGTCCGAGTTGAAACGTACAATATCATGGTCTGTCAAGACACATCTTCCTACAGTAACGCCCTTCTTGTTTCATGCGTTTATCTCTATTTTTGCAAAATATATTTAATTTCAAGTGGAATTTAGGAGAAATTCCATTGAATCAAGAAATTGTCATTAAAATTCGTCTATCAATTTGGAATTTTCTTATTATCACTCAGGCGTGTCGAAATTGTCGTTTTCGATTTTTATGTTCGAATTGCATTAGTTATTGATGACAATTTGGTTCATTTGGTGAAAATTAGGAATTCATAGGAGATAACAGTCGGTAGGTATTAAAATACAAAACCGAATTCTGGGACCATTGATAAAACTTTTCATTTACAAATGTGCACACCTTTTTTTATCAAATATGAAATACAACACACGTTTTTTTGTATATGACCACATTTGCACTTGTTTAAAGAATGAGAGTTTTCCATTCTTTGATTTGATACAAATTCGATCGGTTGCGGTGTTTTGTGATTCTTTCACTGTTTACGATTCGAAACGGTATTTTTCATTCAGAATGAGAGATTTACCACCAACCTCAGTAGCAAGGGCAGTTACATTGATCGAGGAAGGGCGCATCTACCGCTCATTCGGTACCATGTTGGGTGTCTCGACGTCGGTTATCCATCGAATCTACCGACTTTACAGGGAAACTGGATTGTACGTGAAGAGGCGAGGACGAGGAAGAAATCGGGCAACCCGCGCTATACATGACCGTTTCATCGTCAATCAAACTATAAGAAATCCTCGTCTTACTGCTGTTCAGGCACGTAACCTTTTACAAGCAGTGGATAACATTAACGTCAGTGTGAGGACAGTCAGAAGACGATTAAATGAAGTTGGTCTGAGATCATACGCGCAAGCAAGAGCACCAAGACTCGATAGAGCCCATCGGGTAGCAAGATTGGCGTTTGCAAGGGAGCATGTAGCATGGACAATCAATCAGTGGAGACGAGTTTTATTTAGTGATGAGAGCCGATATTGTGTGAATTACGTGGATGGTAGAGAGAGAATATGGAGGCATCGAGGGGAACGCTACAATCAAGCGAACTTCGCAGGAACTGAGCAATACGGTGGAGGGTCAGTTGTGATATGGGGAGGCATATGCTTGGGATTACGAACAGAACTGGAGATTATTGGCAATAGATCACTTAATGCCCATCGGTATATAACAGAAATCTTGGAGCCCCATGTTGTGCCTTTTGCTCCTTACATAGGGGAAAATTTCCTTTTTATGCACGATAACGCGCGCCCTCATACTGCGCGCATAGTGATAGAATATCTCAATGAAGTTGGAATCACACGAATGGACTGGCCGTCGCGGTCACCGGATTTAAACCCGATGGAACACGTTTGGGACATTCTTGGAAGAAGGGTTCGACAACGGAATCCAGGCAACGTTGAAGAGCTGACATTGGCTTTGGTGGAAGAGTGGGACAACATACCTCAACAGATGATGGACAACATCATTGGGAGTATGCGAAATCGTATGCGCGCTGTAATAAGAGCTCGGGGGGGTCATACTCGCTACTAAAATCAAATGTCTTTTTTTGTGGGTCATCATGAACATTTTTCTCAACATGTTCATTTTATTTCACGAATGTATCGCCAGGATACACACCTGCTCTCAATTTTGGACAGGAATGATAATTATTATAGAGTGTCACACAAAAAAATTCAAAAATAAATGTGCAAAATCAACGATTTTTCCAGTGTACTTCGAGTTCTCCCGGAGCGTGAAATTGGCCAGTGAATTTCAAAAATTTTCATTTCGTTAGATTTCCGCTTCTCTAATTTTGATTTTAGTTTTTGGCTAACCTCCGATGTTATGCACCTACGCAAGATTAAAAATAAATTCTTGAAATTTGTGACTTTTCGCTTCAAATTGGATATCTCTTGTAAAAATAGAGATAAATGCATAAAACAAGAAGGGCGTTACTGTAGGAAGATGTGTCTTGACAGATCACGATATTGTACGTTTCAACTTGGACCACAAAATTCCACAGGGTGTTACGAATTTTTGACAAAAAAACACTTTTAGTTTTACCCCCGTATAAAAATTTTTTTAAATTTTTTTTGTTTTCTCTTATAATTTCTACAAAGCAGAAGAGTTGATCTATAACTTACCGAAAAAATCATCTAAATCGGTTGGGAATTAGGAAAAATATCGGATTTGGTTAAATTTTCGAGTGTTCCGCTAATTTTGCCTCCGAGTGTACATGGACTACCATCCATGAAAATTTTTTACCAAGTAATCTATGTTTCACTTATGGGATTGAATCAGGGCAGTAAGGAGGATGCATAGGCCTCTGCTCGATCCAAAATTTGATACTATAAAGATTTTTCTATCCTGAATTGCTGGTTTCTCCTTATTTCTCAAGAACAAATAACAGCATGCTATTTGCAGATTAATTTCTTTTTATTGGGATTTTTTCAGCGTGAATTCGACTGAGTTACATCAGTTTTCTTCGATTGATTTATAATACTATTTGTTTTCTTCGATTCCCAGTGGCCTTGGTATTGTTCTGTGTGGGTTCTTTGGAGGGCGCCAATTGTATATGTTTACATATATATGTATATACAATGACAGTAGGAGGCGGTTCGGCTTGATTTTGTGAATGGGTATACCACACTAACGAGATCAAACGAGACAGAAATTGCAGTCTGTTGCTGTTATTCATGACTTCGGACTAGATCGTACCATTATTATCTGGCTCTGGATGACGATGATTTTGATGAGTGGATTGAAAAACTAGCTCTTTCAGAGGGTTATTCAACATTTTAAAGAAGTTTCAATATTGTTCCCTGAATGAAAGTCTTCAATGTACTAATGAAATTGTTCTTAAATTGATAAGCTTACGGTTTGACATGAGAGATGTCTAGTCGGTTTAGTGGGAGTTGTAGAACCAGATATTGGTACTCTAAGAGACCTAAGAGCAAATTTGATGAATTTTTCGAAATAAAGTCTGCAACTCAACATGCTATTTGCAATGTACCAACATAAGAATATAAACAGTCTCTCAATCAATTAATCGAAAAGTGCAACAACCCTGGGAGGGTGTTTGTTAACTTCACAATACTCCTCCACCTATTGCGATCTTCCATTGTGTTTGGATCAAAGGGGATAATCAATTTCGACAGATCTGCTTTTATATTATCCTGCAAACGCAACCGGGGACGTCCTGGTGGTCTCCTTCCGTGTGATATCTCCTCCCAAATCAGCTTCACAAGCCTTTCGTTCCCCATCCTGCCCATCCTGCCCACATGGCCTGCCCACCTCAACCGCTGCGCTTTGATTTCCTGGATGATGTTACTGTCTCTGTATAGCTCTTTTAGTTCCGCATTAGTTCTTGTACGGTATTGATCTGTAGTGGGGTCGTGGGACGTAGATTCTCCGTAGGATCTGATTGGATTCTACCTTTTATCTCTTCTGTCATGGCGTTATCTGCTGTTATTGTAGCTCCAAGGTATTCGAATTGCTCTAATCTTTGGAAATTATAAGGTTCAATCGTTACATTAAGTCCTAGCCTATCTCTACGTCCCTCTCTGTTGGGGCACATGTACTTTGTCTTCTCCTCGCTGATTCTCAAGCCCACCTTTCTTGTTTCTGGTGCTAGTCTATTGAAGATGCCTTTGATAGTGGCTACTTTATTTTCAACGAGATCTATATCATCTGCATACGCAATCAATAGTTTTGGACCCGTTATTTGTGCTGCTCGTAGGGCTTTTTCCAGGACTATATTGAATAGGAAACGGGACAGTGCATCGCCTCGCTTGAGACCATTTTCAATTCTGAAATCTTCAGAGGTCCTACTTCCCAGTTGAACTTTTGCTTTAGTTCCGTCCATACAAAGTTTTATCATAGTAATGAGCTTTTCGGTATAGAGAGCTCCGACATTGCGTTCCATAAATCCATGATTTATGGTTCGATTGTATCCCCACCCCTTTTCAAGTATTTGTCTTAGCGTAAACATTTGGTCTATTGTAGATCAGTAGGATATTCGACATAATTTTGTAGGCTGAATAGAGCAATGAGATTCCTCTATAATTCAAGCATTTGGTCCATGCTCCTTTATTGTGATTTGGGATAATAATGTTGTCTTGCCACTTAGTTGGTATGCTTCCTTCCTCCCATATACGTTTAATCAACGAATGCAGCTGGGAGTGCAGCACATGGCCTCCGTACTTGAACAATTCCGCGGGGATGTTGTCTGAGCCCGGAGATTTCTAGTTCTTCAGTTTTTTTATTGCCCTCACTACTTCTTCAAGGCTAGGCTCTTCTACTGGTAGGCCCCTCTTCATGTGTTACATTCAACAGCTCCTCAAATCGCGTTTCCCAAGTCCCATACACCTCGTCTTCATCAAGAATCAGATCTCCGTTCTCCTTCTTGAGCGACATGACCGAGTTGGGTCTGAAATCTCTTTTCACTTTCGATACTCCGCTGTGAATGTTTCTGGAGTTTACTATAAGTCTTTCCGCCTCGATTTGTTCAAATTCTGCTTTCTCGTGTTCTCTTTTCTTTTTCCTCGCGCTTGTATTCGCTCGTACATTCTTATATTGTTTCAGATCTGCTAGAGAATTATTTTGAATTAGTGCTTCTTTGCTCTGATCCATTTTGGTTACTTGATCTCTACACTCTTCATCGAACAAATCCTTTGATCTTTTCCTATTTTGTGTTCCAATGTGATTTTTTGCCACCTCATTAATTAATTCTTCAATCTGATTCCATAGATCTTCCACGCTTTCTCCCTCCTTTATTTGTCTCATTTTTTGCGTAATGTGTTTCTTGTATTCTTCTGCTTCGTCTATGTGTAGTTTTTCTATATTCCACTGATCTATCGCCTTTCCTGTGTTGTTTTTCGTGCTCGTATCTTTACTCTCACCAGGAAGTGGTCTGTGTCCCCGTTCACACTTCTAAGACTTCTCACGTCCATTACACTGCTTCCTCTTCTGGCGTCTACAATGATGTGGTCAATTTAATTTCGTGTAACGTTATCATTTGAGGCCCATTCTTATGTTCAAACATAGTGGATTTTATGAGCATAGTTTTGGCAGCTGACAGCTCTACCAGTCTTTGTCCGTTATCGTTTGAAACGCCAATTGTTGGCCTCAGATTCGGTTCTCTACCTATTTGAGCTTTGAAATCCCCACAGATCAGCTTCATATCATGTTTCGGCATGCTCTCTATTTGTCAGTCCAGTCGCTCATAAAATGCGTCTTTGACTTCCTCTTTCTTTACCTCTGTTGGCGTATGGACGGAGATGATGGATATGTTGTACCATTTTGTTTTAAGCCGCAGGTAGCACATCCTCTCGTTGTTGGGTACCAACTGTAGCCCACTATTGCAGAAAAGACAGTCTCTATTCTACAATTCTTTTTCTTTTCATAAAAGATATCGGCCTATTACTACCCATTTTCATTATAAGGTAAATGATTTGGTTTGTACTTTTATGAATGATTGCCAATATAACATGAATATCCCTATCAGAACTAAGACAACTCCACAGGGCGTGATCAGGAACTATGTTCTTGACAAACTGAATAGTCAACTCTCATGAAATAGGTAATGTCGACCTACCGCAAAGCAAAAACAAATCTTCAAATAGGAGTTGGAATGAGATTCGAGGAAACAGTGTAGGTCAGCAACTTTTAGTCATATCTACTGGCCTTATCTCGAACATTGAAGTTCACTTAAGGTACATAGGTATCGATGACCCAAAATCAAAATTTCCAGTTGACGTTCAGAAAAAACATCCTTTATAATAGAAACCGAAAATCAAAATGATCAAAAAATTGTAGAACACAAAAGATAGTATAAAAAGAACTTCAAAAAAAGAAAAATACCCAATATGGAAATACTATTTAACAACAGCTAGCTTCTTGAGGAATAATGCTAAATACAAACCGAAATTGATAAACTTACTCCAACTTCAGCTTTGTTACGAAGACATAGCTCTTTGGAAACTGAGTTGGCATCATCTGGAGATGATAGTACACTAAATCTAATTCTATCTCTGATTGGTCGAACTAGCTATTTATGCGTGTCTAATCTAATGAATTGAAGAGTACACTGAACGGATTCAGATCTTTGTCTTTGTTTAGTCAATGATATATAGAGGGTGTTTATGGTGTGCAGTAATTAATTTATACAGAGGATTTTTCATCAAAGAAGATGAAAAAATGCCCATGAAGATATGTCTAAAAGTCCTCCATTCTCGAGATATGGGGTGATAAATTTCACAATTTTTTAAAAGCAAAAAATTTAGTGCTTTTGGGCTACATCTGAATTACCATCTGATCAGCCATAGAAGAGATGAATATCAGCCAATTTTTGAAACGTTTACTTCATTCTTAGTTTTCAAAATATCAAAAACTATTAATTAGTGACAAAAATCTACTTCAGTTATCACAAGTCTCCTGTATGTTACTGTGGATACCAGGAAGAATAGTTTTTACTTGAAAGTACTCATACTATGACCAAAAAATTACACGTCATTTCAATTTCTACTGAATGAAATTCAAATATTCAAATTCAAAATGACGTGAAAACAACTTGTGAAGACAGTTCCTATCCCTCGTTTGTATAACATATTATCGACCTTCACTTCAATTCATTCAAAAAAGAGGGCTTTCTCATGTATATAATTTTTTTACTCAATAAAGGTTGATCTTTACAATAAATATTTTCGAAAAGACCGATGGAATATTACACTATGATTTTGATGGTGTCAAAGAAAGCATGACCCTGAGAAAAATATCGCCTTGAATACTTTCGCAACGGCTGGACACACCTAATGAATTGATGAGTGAAAGAATTCCTTTTCTGGAAGTTGGAGCTAGATCCCTTGAAAACTAGAAGAGTCACCAACAGAAATATGAAAAAAAGTCTGACCTTCAACACTTTATATCTTGAGAACGGATGACTTTTGAATATATATTTATGGGCATATACTTTAACAACAGCTAGCTCATTGAGGAATGATGCCAAATACAAACTGAAATTGATAAACTCAACTGAAACTTCATCTTTGTTACGAAGACATGGCTCTTTGGAAACTTGTATGATGTTGCCATTGGAGTAAAGAATTACACTACTTACACTATACATAATAAGTTGAGGACTTGAACATTCGGAGCATAACACTAAAACACTGTACACCACGTCATCAAATCTTCATTTCAAAACTTAACGCGCGTTTCGCCAGTTGAGTTGACATCATCTGGAGATAATAGTACACTAAATCTAATTCTACCTCGCTCTACTATTTATACTTAATCTACCCATGCTACTAGACGCTTTCGCTTTCTAACCTAACCTAACCATCGTTCTGATTGGTCGACCTAGCTATTCGAGCGTGTCTAATCTAATAAATTAAAAAGTACACTGAACGGATTCAGACCTTTATCTTTGTTGAGTCAATGAATTATCCAGGGTATTTCAGGTGTGCAGTAATTAGTTTATACAAAGGATTTCTTATCAAAAAAGATGAAAAAAAGCTCATGAAGATATGTCTAAAAGTCCTCCATTCTCGAGATAAAGGATGATGAAGTTCACATTTTTTTCGAAACTAAAAACTTAGTGTTTTTAAGCTACAGCTGAAAAACCATCTGATCAGCCATAGAATAGATGAAAATCAGCCAATTTTTGAAACGTTTACTCCATTCTTAGTTTTCAAAATATCAAACACTATTAATTAGTGACAAGAATCTACTTCAATTATGATAAGTCTCCTGTATGTTACTGTGGATACCAGGAAGAATAGTTTTTACTCGAAAGTACTCATACTATGACCAAAAAGTTACACGTCATTTCAATTTCTACTGAATGAAATTCAAATATTCAAATTCAAAATGACGTGAAAACAACTTGTGAAGACAGTTACTATGCCTTGTTTGTAATTCAGATTATCAAAGACAAAAAATTTGAAATTAGAAGATCTTTTAATAAATATTTCTGAAATGACCAGTGGCGTATACACTATGATTTTGCTGGTGTTAAATGAAGCATGACCCTGAAAAAAATATCACCCTGAATACTTTCGTAACGGCTGGACACACCTAATGAATTGATGAGTAAACATTGGAAATTGGAGCTGAATCCCTTGAAAACTAGAAGAGTTACCAACAGAAATATGAAAAAAAAAAATTGAACTTCAACACTCTGTATCTTGAGGACGGATGACTTCTGAACATATATTTATGGGCATATTTTTTAATGAAGAATCTTCTGTAGAACTGCTTACCGCAAAACACCCTTCATACATATTGCCAAAAGCATGCATTTTAAACATTTTTTATCAATTCCACATTTTCAGAATCTATTCTTTGGTCTTGATCAAAAGCTAGTCGGGCAACGCTAAATTTTTCTATACTTCCATATTTTGAATGTTCATCGTGTTCTTTTAATCTGGTTTCAATTGATCTTTTATTTGTTCCAACATACTTCTTTTCACAATCTTTACAACTTATTTCATATATACCACTTTTATCCAATGCGTTATTCTTTTTTCGAGGTTCAATTTTATTTGTGAGGCAGTTTCATGTTTATATTTTTAAATACTTTTCTAATCCTCTTTTGAATCGCGGGTGGAATTCGACAATTTTTTCTTATATTTCTGTTCTTTGGATCATCTTATCGACTTAATTATCTTTATAACTATTCAATGTAGCTACATTCCTTATGACAGCATTTTTGCTGAAATCTTTGTGGATGTAGGAGAAAACTAATCAATCTGTGAACTAGGAAATGTGCACAAGCCATTTTTTGTTGTTGATAATGAGATGAGTCGGAGAGTATATTGTTCAATTGACGAGGCTTTTACGTGATAGAAATCCATTTTCACAAATACAAGTAAACGATCATTTCTACTCAAATATATTATTGAATGCTCGATGCGTTTCGATACACAGTCTCTTTACCAAGAGGGAATGAATACTACAAATATATCTTACTACCAAATTATTATATATACTAAAGAGGCAATCCACTCAGGGCTATCCGTTCTTGAACTAATGTTCATGAAATAAATTTAATAAGGGTGAGTTATTTACGTCTACCTGATCATTAAGAATTTCCGGTGAATACCTAAATCTGTTAATTTCAAGTGCTTCCAGAAGGTTGAGTTTTATACCTCTATTCTCAGAATGTAGGATTTTGAATTCTGAATTGAAAGAGTGACCATTTTCCCTAAGATGATTTGAATCGATTTTTCCATTGATGAAACTGGTTTTCCATTGATGAAACTAACCTAACCTAACCTAACCTGGGCCTGGTATCTGAGCCTGAAACAGACTAGTTAAGTACAAAAATATGGACAAGACGTCTTAGGATCCTCCGGGTCTGAAATGCCAGGAAGAAATATCTGCGAAGATTGCCGTAACCAAAAGTCATCTAAATCAGATGATAATTACACTTACCTCGTATATATTGAGCAAATACGAGCCTTAGTTTCACAAAAGTCCGAATTCCAAAACTATAATCCAAAAGGTGAAAAACTCAAAATCTTCGCAGAAAAACAAGTTGTAGTATAAAGGCAGCAACCAGAAATGAATCGCTGTTGAGTCGTTCCGAAGTTAAAGAATCTATATCATGCGCAGGAGGGGCACGGAACACAAAAACTAGTGTGAGTACACGGAACAATAAGTGGCGACTCACACCCCATGTAAGACTAGTTTTACACGGTCCGAATGGCATTGCTCAAATGTGCAATGGTAAAGGCGTAGCGTGTTGAATCGAAAGTGATATTTTACACGCTACTAGCCGTTCTTTCAAATCGTTTAGGACATGCGATACATATGTGCTTGAACATAATGCCATGACATTAGACGAGGCCAAAATTTCTCCTTTTTGTTACTGAATATCTTTGATCTTATTTATAATTATGAAGAAATTATCATCTCGAAAAATGTGTTGGTAATTTTTCACCTTGCTTGATAGCCATTTTACAATTTTATAAATAGGGGTGTTTAGTGCTAATAAATTAGTCTTAGTGCTATGTCAGGTTTGTGGATTTTGCCGAAATGCTGAAATGATGCGAAATTATGAGTAAATAAACCTGGGCCTGGTATCTGAGCCTAAAACAGACTAGTTAACTACAAAAAATATGGACAAGACGTCCTAGGATTCCCCGGGTCTGAAATGCCGGAAACAAATATCTGCGAAGATTGCCGTAACCGAAAGTCATCGAAACCAAATCAGATGATAATTACACCTACCTCGTATATATTGAGCGAATACGAGCCTTAGTTTCACAAAAGTCCAAATTCCAAAGCTATAATCTCAACGGTGTAAAACTCAAAATCTTCGCAGAAAAGCAAGTTTTAGTTGATAGGCAGCAACCAGAAACGAATTGCTGTCGAGTCGTTCCGAAGTCAAAGAATCTATATCATGCGCAAGAGGGGCACGGAGCACCATACCATAAAAACTACAGTTAGTACATAGAAAGAAATAACTGGCGACTCACCCTCATACACCAATGGTAAAGGCGTAGCGTGTTGAATCGAAAGTGATATTTTACACGCTACTAACCGTTCTTTCAAATCGTTTAGGACATGTGATACATATGTGCTTGAACATAATGCCATGACATTAGACGAGGCCAATATTTCTCCTTCTTGTAACTGAATATCTTTGATCTTATTTATAATTATGAAGAAATTATCATCTCGAAAAATGTGTTGGTAATTTTTCACCTTGCTTGATAGCCATTTTACAATATTGTGAGATTACTTTCATTCAACTATCCAGGGTTTCTCACTTCAACAATTATTTATGACAAGGGATCTTTGTAGATCAAGTGATAAGATGTAGACTGTACTAAGTGTCTATTTTATTAAAATACTCTTTTCTGTCCATAATAACTTTATTATCTTTGTCTGCTTTTCAATAAAAACAAGTCTGTTTTAGATTTTTGACGAGGAGTTTCTCTATTGTTCTCTATTGTTCTGTATTGAAGACATTGTTTTTTGAGATTTGGTTTCTGCATGACTCTTTGATGAAAGACTAGTCACTTTCGAGTGAATTTTTTGTGGAACTTTGAGAATGTAAAATTGATGAAAATGAATATTAAAAATGGGAATACACTGAACGCTTTTGAAAGTATCCATATAATAAAATGCAAGTATCAACTAAACAAGAGAAAAGGTCCGATTCCGTTCAGTATGCTGTGCAAATTGTTAGATTAGGCACGCCCACTAATAACTCACTCTACTAATGAGGACGATGGTTCCTCGTAAGCGTGTAGAAGCCGAAATTGATTGTGTAAACGATAGAGTCAACTTAGTTCAGATGAACTTGTCTTGGAATTGAAAGAAAGATACGAGTCCAGTCTCCCATGATATACCAGTAACATTCTAACTAAACTGCTCTGAGACCTTGCGTTAAACACTTCACTCTTTTTTTATTTAGGAATACGAAGCAGTTTGCCGAAAAAGATTGGTGGTTTCTAAAGTTCCGATACAGGAAGCACTGTCTACTTAGTACTGTGAACGAACCGGAGTTTCACAGGGATAACTGCTGAGATCTCTCCTTTTTCATACCTACATTAATGAGTTAGCTATAAATACGAAAACTAACATAGTGTTATATGCTGAGGAAACAAAGTTATTCTGTAACACCCCTAAAAATTCTAAGCCTTTCAGTTTATCTTCGCTACCATAGGATAATGGAAATTTTGCTCTTCAACTTGAATACGCAATATAAGACTCAACACTGAGTATGTGCATTGTATTTGTATCCATAATTTATAGGTGACATAGAAGCACTGGAAGAGGAAATATTACACGTTTACTGCCACATCTGGTAAAAATATATATGAAAACACAATTCAAATAAACCTTCACACAAGAGAGGGGAGACCTGATAGAGATTTTCAGGGTCTTCACTAGCTATTACGATCTACAATGGGATCTTAACTTTTTCATAAAAAGTAAAAATCAACACCAAAGAGGGCACCCCAATAAATATTACCAGAAAGATGGTCACTTCTTCAAAGGAAGTACTTCCTGAGCAATATATTAAATGCCTAAATAAGAGTGGAAATTAATCTTCCTCTAATATAACAAGAAAACTTGAGAAGCCCAGATTACTCGAGATCAGTTCTTTATTAATTCAACTTTTTGCACTTTCAAATTCAGAAAATTATAAGTTTTGCTTAAAGTATCTGAAATTTTAACTACTACAAGCTCCTGTATAGTGTTGAATTCCTTCTTACATCTCTCTGGCTGAACTTTGCGAAACTTTCTGTTTTATAGACATCCGATGTTGAATATCTCCCTATAAAGGAGTTCAATTTAGTTGAAAGTATTATTTCTAAGTCAGTTATCATCATTCAAACTCTTTCAGCAATTCGGAGGTACCACCCATTTCGATGACGGCGAAAGATGGTCCATAGACGGTGGTAGAGGCACAGATCTGTACCAAGTAGCTGCCCATGAATTTGGGCATGCGTTGGGATTAGGTCACTCACAAGTTCAATCGGCGTTGATGGCACCCTTTTACAGAGGTTATATTCGCAATTTGGACCTCAGTAGAGACGATATTGCTGGAATAAGAAGACTTTACCGTAGAAGAAGTGCCCGTCAGGTGGCCGCAAACCCAGCTGGTCCTACCCCCAAACCACCTGCTGAACCAGAAACACCTGAAGAACCAGAAACACCTGAAGAACCAGAAGCACCTGAAGAACCAGAAACACCTGAAGAACCTGGAACACCAAACGAACCTCCAAGAAATCCTTTCCCTGGATTTCCCCAATCCCCTCGATTCCCTGGGATTCCTAGTTTTCCAAGATTTCCTGGATTCCCCAGCTTTCCTCGGTTTCCCCAGTTTCCTAGGTTTCCCAACTTCCCTGGGTTTCCAGGAGGATCTGGATTTCCCGGAGGTCGTGGTTTCCCAGGGTCTCGGTTTCCTGGTGGTTCTGAATTTCCTGGATTCCCCGGGAATAGATTTCCAATCAATCCCCGAGTTGTTGCAGTTCCAAAAATTCCCTGAATATGTGATCTAATTGTTAACAATACAATTAATGAAACTTAATGTTCTGTAGTTCAACAGATATTTATTTAATATTAGTATTAAATATATTCAAACTGTTACTTACACTATTTATTTCATTGAATGAGAACGTCATTTATGGCAACCATATATCCATTGATATTCGATTCTGCTATTTCCTTTCTTCAATGCACTTAATGTATCTTGAGAGTCTCTTTGCTTTTGCTTGGAGTTTCTGTTTTAGAGTGTTCATATACATAACGATGTGTAGTTTGTGATGAGGGTGTTTTCTGTTTTTACCTGTTTTCAATGAATTTTGCATATATGTGATTTGCTGGTTTTTCTGTTTCTCAAGAATTCTGTGAAGTGACCGATTTCAGCTCCAATATAGTCAATATCCTCCTCCTGTTGTTTTATCACGTTGGATTTCTAACGCTTTGTGGATCAACTCGAATCAGAGACTTGAAATGATCTGGTCCTTAGTGCATTGTTGAAACACTGAGTATAAACACCTCAAAAAAATCTAGGGAACACTTACCAATATCTTCAAAATATGAATTTGATGATTCGAATTTATAGAAATCTTTCGGTTTTTGTTAGGATGTATTGTATATAATGTATTTTCAAGAAAACAAAATAATATTTGACTTCTCCAAAGCACCTATTATAAAAAAAAATTGAAATTTGAAAACGACGAAATTTGGTAAAACGAAAAAAAATCCTGAATTAATATTTTGGAAACGATATGGAAGCACTTATATTTTTCAGTACCCAGAAGGTCCAACTTTGTTATTAATGACACTTTGGCATCGTCACGGCATGCTCAATATTAAATTGTTTATTACATCTTGGCCTAAGTCATTCCAAGCCCCCTGAACTGCTAATCGAAGCTCCTGTTCATGATGGAAGACGTTTTGACGCAGGAGATTTGTCTTTAGGGTGTCCCACACATGCTCGATGGGATTCAGATCTGGGGAGCAGTATGGCCACGGTAGAAGATCGATATCATTCTCTTCAAGAACGTTCAAGACAACTCTTGCACGATGAGGAGGGGCATTATCTTGTTGGAAGAGTGGATTTTGACCCATTGTTTAGAGATACGGTACCACTACAGGTAAAACTATCTCATTTGCGTAAGAGTTTCCCGTGAGGTTGTTCTGTATGAAAACGAGGTTAGTTCTTCTTCTTGAGCATGCTGGAGACGGTTTTGCTTTCCAGGTTCCCTCCATATTCGAACTCTTCCCGAATCGGGATAATAACTGAATCTAGATTCATCACTGAAGAGAACTGTGGCCCACCTCTCTTGATCCCAGTTTACGTGTTCTTGGCACCAAGCTAAACAGCACCGCGATTTCCATGGGTCAGTTGTGGAACTCTTAAACGACGTCTGGAGTGGAGTTGATCTTCGTGCAGTCGATTTCTCACAGTTTGGTCGGAAATTTGTACATTATGAACTCGTGATAGCTCTTGAGCTAATTGAGATGCTGTGGTAGTACGATCTCTTCTGGCTTGTAAAACCAAAAATCGTTCTTGGGCGACTGTAGTAATCCTGAAACGACCTGTATGGCGTTCTTCTACGCTACCTGTTTCATTGAACCGAGACCATAAACGGTTTATGATACTTGGGCTACTTCCCAGAACCCTGGATACTTCCCGTTGTGAGTTCCCAGCTTGGAGCATGCCAACGGCTCGTAATATCTCTTCTCTAGTCAAATGTCGTCTTTCCATGGTCGAATCACAAAACTTGAATCTTTTATTTGTGCTTAAAACAGAAACAAAGTGCCAACTAACTGATTTCAAACACTGAATACATGAAATGATTATAAAGCAGCGTCGCACCTGCTGCATTTTTAGTTTTTTATAAAAAAAAAACTGAAATCTGTTGCGGCACTCTACATAATTTGGTGAGAAATTGATGCAGGTGTTTATTTCTCAAAAAAATCATCCATATTGATCGTTCTGGATACGATATATCGATATTCAGAAGTGTTCCCTAGACTTTTTTGAGGTATTTATAAATATATAGGGTGTATTTTTTGATTAGTAGCTTCTCAAAAAAAATGAAATCTCATACTTTGCTGATCGAAAAAAATGAGAATAGCTGGACTGATCTAGAAAATTTTTTTCCTTCTCAATACCCTGAGATTTTTGTAGATGAGAGGAATGAAACACTTTTATGGAGGATAAGATAAGAAGGAGAAACAATTCCTGATCATAGACGTGGGCATCCCTTCTGATTACATCACTGAGGAGGAAGCCGATAAAATGGTAAAATATAAAGATATGCAGACTGAGGTATAACGTATGCGGAACTAGAATAATCCCCGTCATCATTGGAGCCACTGGACTCGTCTCTAATGTCACCACTGACATTATGAAGTTAGTTCTAGGGAAGCATAGTTTCCTGCAAAAGCAGAAGGCTGTGGTCCTGAGTACGGCGCATATAGTACGGAAAGCATTGTAAACTGTAAGGTCTGTCATCTGGATGCAGAATTAACACCCTAGGTACACGGAAAGCACTCGGTGTTACTCAACTAATACTGAAAATCAAGATTAAGATAAATACGTGAAAACGGGGAAAAATAAATAAATAATAATGATAAAAATAATAGAGTGCAATAACTGAATTCAGTGGTAGTAACCCAACTAGTCGATCTAAACTTTCCAAACTAAAGACGACAAGAACATCAATAATACCTTAGCAAGCATAAACACCTCGAAAAAGTCTAGGGAACACTTCTGAATATCGATATATCGTGTCCAGAAGTATCAATATGGATGAGTTTTTTAAAGAAATGAACACCTGCATCAATTTCTCACCAAATTATGTAGAGTGCCGCAACAAATTTCAGTATTTTTTTTATAAAAAACTAGAAATACAGCAGATACGACGCTGCTTCATAATCATTTAATGTATTCAGTGTTTGAAATCAGTTAGTTGGCACTTTGTTTCTGTTGTAAGCACAAATAAAAGGTTCAAGTTTTGTGATTCGACCATGGAAAAACGACATTTGACTAGAGAAGAGATGTTACGAGCCGTAGGCATGCTCCAAGCTGGGAGCTCACAACTGGAAGTATCCAGGGTTCTGGGAAGTAGCCCAAGTGTCATAAACCGTTTATGGTCGCGTTTCAATGAAACAGGTAGCGTAGAAGAACGCCATACAGGTCGTTTCAGGATTACTACAGTCGCCCAAGACCGATTTTTGGTTTTACAAGCCAGAAGAGATCGTACTACCACAGCATCTCAATTAGCTCAAGAGCTATCACGAGTTCATAATGTACGAAGTTCCGACCAAACTGCACGAAGGTCAACTCCACTCTAGACGTCCTTTAAGAGTTCCACAACTGACCCATGGAAATCGCGCTGCTCGTTTAGCTTGGTGCCAAGAACACGTAAACTTGGATCGAGAGAGATGGGCTACAGTTCTCTTCAGTGATGAATCTAGTTTCAGTTATTATCCCGATTCGGGAAGAATTCGAATATGGAGGAAACCTGGAAATCAAAACCGTCTCCAGCATGCTCGAGAAGTTGTTAGACAGGGAGGCGGATGAGTGATGTTTTGGGGAGGTATGCGCCTTGGTGGAAGAACTGACCTCGTTTTCATACAGAACAACCTCACGGGAAATTCTTACGCAAATGAGATAGTTTCACCTGTAGTGGTACCGTATCTCCAAACAATGGGTCAGAATGCACTCTTCCAACAAGATAATGCCCCTCCTCATCGTGCAAGAGTTGTCTTGAACGTTCTTGAAGAGAATGATATCGATCTTCTACCGTGGCCATGCTGCTCCCCAGATCTGAATTCCATCGAGCATGTGTGGGACACCCTAAAAAGAAATCTCCTGCGTCAAAACGTCTTCCATCATTAACAGGAGTTTCGATTAGCAGTGCAGGTAGCTTGGAATGACTTAAGCCAAAATGTAATAGACAATTTAATTTTGAGCATGCCGTGACGATGCCAAAGTGTCATTAATTACAGAGGTGGACCTTCTGTGTACTGGAAAATGTAAGTGCTTCCATATCGTTTCGAAAATATTAGTGCAGGATTTTTTTTTGTGTTTTACCAAATTTCAAATTTTTTTTTTAATAGGTGCTTTGGAGAAGTCAAATATTATTTTGTTTTCTTGAGAATACATTATATACAATACATCCTAACAAAAAACCGAAAGATTTCTATAAATTCGAATCATCAAATTTATATTTTAAAGATATTGGTAAGTGTTATCTAGACTTTTTTGAGGTGTTTATACTCAGTGTTTCAACAATGCACTAAGAACCAGATCATTTCAAGTCTTTGATTCGAGTTGATCCACAAAGCGTTAGAAATCCAACGTGATAAAACAACAGGAGGAGGATATTGACTATATTGGAGCTGAAATCGGTCACTTCACAGAATTCCTGAGAAACAGAAAAACCAGCTAATCACATATATGCAAAATTCAATGAAAACAGGTAAAAACAGAAAACACCCTCATCACAAACTACACATCGTTATGTATATGAACACTCTAAAACAGAAACTCCAAGCAAAAGCAATGGGACTCTCAAGATACATTAAGTGCATTGAAGAAAGGAAATAGCAGAATCGAATATCAATGAAGCAAAGAATCACGTGAGGTGCGCAAACAACTAGATGGCTAATATTTGATAACAAATTGTTTTTGTGTTGTCTCTGGGTTTATTTCTATTTAATTTAGAACAGCCTCGTTGATAGGTGATATTCGAGTTCCAGTTTTCACTAGATCCTATGAATTTTCTAAAATATTTGGTGATCAGGTATTATTCTACTTTGGGTAACGATCCATGTATAGGATGTCCCATATCCGACCCCGATTTTCGAGGAAAATTCATTGGTGATGTGATGTTCAAGCGGAAAATTATAGATAGTTAATTTCGTGAAACTTTATGCAGGGTGTTTTTGAATATCATGTCACAAATATATTATTATAAGAAACTTTGGTTTCTTAGATACGCTTCGTTATGGATCTTCGGATGTTGAAATTTTATAGTTGCTGTCAAAGGTTTCATTGCTCTTCAGAAGAAAAAATCTAAGAAAAAATTCTAATTCTCATAAAAATAATAGAACTATGTAGAATTAGATTTAGTGTACTATTATCTCCTGATGCGAAACGCGCATCGTGTTGAAATAAAGTTTTGGTAGTTGGTTTACAACGCCAAAGGTTCCAGTCCTTAACTCAGTTCACATGAACTTGTACTGGAATAGAAAGGAAGCGTGAAACAGATACGAATCCAGTCTCGAAAGATATACCAGCAATATTTTAACAAAACTGCTTAGGGACCCTCATTAAGCACTTTACTTTTTCTTTATTTGAGAATATGATGAAGTTGGCCAAAGTGGATGGGTGGTTTCCAGAGTCGGATGCAGGGGGTACTATCTACTCTGCACTGTACACGAAGTAGAGTCTCACAGGGATGAGTGCTGAGATCTCGCCTTTTTAATACCTACATGAATGAGTTAGGTATAAATACAAGAAGTCATGTGCTGACGAAACAACGTTATACTATAACACCTCCACTGATTCTAACTCTTGGTCTTGATCTTGGCATAACAGGACGATGGACAACTGGCTTGAACATTCTGAGGTATCATCTAATATGCTTCTGCAAATTCACACAAAACATCTCAACTGTTTTCAATTCTATATTCATGAAAATCAAGCTAACTTGTAATAAGAACAAACTTAGTAATTTAATACTCACGACTAAGGAAATATTGAAAATAATTAATAACAAAAAAGCGGATGAAAACTATCTTAGATACTCAGAAGTGTTTCTACTATTCAAAATGCATTTGAATATTAGTCTCTGAAGTTAACAATTCCTTAATTTTCTTCCAACTCTTCAATATTTTTATGGGATTGTCTATACAAGAAATTCTTGATATAGGTCTATAGAAGAAATTCTAGAGGGGTTTAATCTGTGCGACGAGGTGGCCACCTCATTAGCCTCTCGTTCCCATTCGGTTATTACTGAAAGAGTGGTTAGAAAGTTGTGATACGTTTCTTACCTGGTGTAGAGGCACAGCGTCATGCAGAAAATATATTAACATTCTTTCGGACAAGGGAATTTCATCCAAAAACCCTCGACTAAGTTTTCATTCATTATATCATGTAAAGTTCCTCACGAAGATTTTCGTCAAAAATAACGTACGCCAAAATGCAGTGCTTCATTAAAGATCAACCATTCAAATCGAATTGGCCTTGGTATTGAACATTTACGAGTTGACAAAAACATCTGTGCTGTTGAAACTGCCCTTCCCCTTGTTGCCGTTTACTTTACCGGTCACTTGGCCAAGAGCTCAGTTCTCACTGAACGTTTGAAGCTTCAAGAAGGGTCAAGCGAACAGGACCGAATCTTGCAATTTCATTTCAATATTCCTAAGTTTTGGTGAGGATGGAGTTCGTTTCCAATTTGAAAGGAAAAAATTTAGTGGGCAATACAGGGTAATAATTGCGAATGTTATTCATTTCATGAAACGAGAAGGTACGCAGAATGAACCAGTAATTTCTCTGAAAAATATTCAAGAACGTATAGCTGACGCAACAGGAGTAGGTTTGCGAACTGTGCAAAAAATTTCGAGCGAAATGAAGAAGATTGAAGATGGCGAAATAATAGTTTCAACTCCCGAAAAGAAGAGAAGAAAATCAGCGAAGAAAACAGATCTGGATGACTTCGATAGAGCTGTGTTTCGTAGGTTCGTCGTCAATTCTTACGTCGTCGATAAAATCGTACCAACAATGAAGCAAATCCATCAAAAGTTCGTCGATGAGGATGAATATGCAGGATCACAAGAGAGCATTCGAAAAGTTTTGAGAGGAATGCGGTTCCGTTGGATTAAGACGAAAACGAATAGAAAGCTACTTATGGAAAAACCTGAAATGCAGCAACTACGTTTTAATTATTTAGGAAGCACCAAACGATATACTCAAGAAAAGAGACCAATAGTTTACATTCCTCCCATACACACAAGAAGCGGCTTGGAGTGACGAGACAAACGACGGTCTACGTCAGCCTGTTTCAAAAGGACCAAGACTGATATTTCTGAACGCCGGTAGTGAATGTGGATTCGTACGAAACGCGTATCTGGCTTTTGAGACCAATTGTGAAATCGGTGATTATCACGATGATATGAATTTCGCAAACTACGAAAAATGATTGGGAGGAAAACTTTTTCCAAATTTATCACCAAAAACTGTGTTAGTGATAGATAACGCCTCATATCACAAGGTACAAACAGAAAAACATCCGAACATGGTTTCAAGAAAAGAAAAAATGATACTGTGGCTGCAACGTCGAAATATTGCCTTCGCAGATGGGATGCTCAAAGCAGAACTTTATAATCTAATTAAATTGCACAAACCCAGATATAAAACGTATGCTATTGATAAACTGCTGAATGATCAGGGCCACGATGTATTTAGACTTACCCCATATCAACCCGATTTCAAAAGTTTGGGCAGCCATGAAAGTTTATGTAGCTGACAGGAATGTTGATTTCTCAATGAAAAATGTGGAAAAACTGTGTGGCCAGTTTTTCTCTTCGTTGGCTTCAGATCAGTGGGAATCAACGACAATATGCAGAAAATTGAACAATCTTTTATGGAGCAATAATCTATGCTGGATGACGTTATCGACAATTTCATAATTACTTTGCAAGCAGACGATAGTGACAGCATATGGCGGTACATTTAACGACCCCTCGAACCTCTCTCTATAAAAATTCCTTTGTTCACAGGGCCGGTGAGCTGTGGAACTCGCTTCCGTCTAACATTTTCCCAACATCCTACAATTTAGCCCTCTTCAAGAAGCGGGTAAACAGACACCTCAGTTCTTCCCAGGCGCTCACTCATGTGGTGAAACAGGTTCGCCTATTCCTGGGAAGCGCTCATAAAAAAAACAGCGAGTCTTCTAGTTCTGATGAAGAACTATCTAAGAGAATATTTTTGAATTTTCGTTATGTAACTCATTTTGTGTTTCATATTTGAATTGTTTGCAGAAATTATCTAAATAGATAAAGTTTTTACCATTTTTAATGAATTTGTATTTTTAAACTGAAAACTAGGTAAATCCGAATCATTCGTCTTCACGGTAGCGCAATACGATTGTACCTCTTAAAAATTCCGTTTTCTTTGTTATGTCGTTAATCCAGTATAAACCTATCGAGGTATCACAAAGATACTAGGTACTTAGGAAAACATAGTTACTAATCCTCTGCCTCAAATCCCTATTGGATATCAACCTTCAATTACTTTATTTCACCCTATCGTACAGATTCCAGGTATTCTTGAGAATTTAAATTATAAGGAGAAAACAATAGCACTTATTATGAAGGTTCAGTTACAAAACCCTGCCTCGAAAATTTCCTGTAGTGTAACAGGTGATGAGTCTGTGACTCACTGCTTTGTAATAGGCATTAGCTTATTTATAAGATTTTGGGTGTATTGGGTCATAAGGGATGCAGATATCAGTAACGGTAGATTTTCGATATATATCAGAACTGTTACTTTTATGAGTGATTGTTAGATCTGAAAAGTGAATCTAATTTTAGTGTGAAGACGTTTATACAGGTCAGTCTGGTCGTTCATTCAAAACTACCTACAAAGAGCATCAATCAGATTACAAGAACCAGAGAACCGACGAATATACTTTCATTTCGCATTGTATCGAAAATAGACATCATTTTCCACCCTTAGATCAACTTCGAATTATTCACAGAATACCTAAGAGACGAAAGTTAGATTTCTTGGAATCTATCGAAATTTTTAAACTGCAAAAAACCCCCATAGATATAATATTCTGAACGACAAGTATGGCCCAGTTTATTCGTCCTTTGATATATTTAAATAATACCTGCTTTTATCATAACTAGAGAGCCCTTTAAGATCGCCTTTTATATCTGAATAGCCAATATACTAAACGCCTAATATACTGAACGCCTTTTCATATCCAATTCAATCTATACTGAACGCCTTATAATATTCACTTCATTATTCATATTTATACTAAATAGTTCTATATATTATATAGAACTCTCTTATATATTGCCTCAGTCATGCTTAGGGTAACGCAGCTTTCAGTATTGTTTTATGGATATTGACTAATCAACCACATGAATTTCAACACTACTATCCCAATTCAAAGAGATACATTCAATTTGAAAATCTCAACTTTCCCCAATTAAGCTAGCATAAGATGAAATTAAAAACATTCCAACATTGATTCAAAAAAACAAATTGTTCAATCACCCTTCAGGCATAGAAATTCAATCATCAACAACTCTAATGTTAATTCACAATATTTCAAATTTTTAGTTCCAAAAGTATTAAATATATACTTCAGAAAGATCGATATATGCAGATCTATAGTTTCGAATTGCATTAAAACAACTTCATATTTCCATATTACGTGATGAACGTACTCATTTTACACTATTATATAAAATACCTATAGAACAACTATCTATAACAAAAATTGTCGAATTGCATTGCATTCTCCAGGTAGCAGTTGAATTTTTTTCCAAAATATGATTCACATTAGCAGCAGCATGTTTCCTGAGACTTTCATAAATCTTCGATTGAAAGTTGTGATTGTACAAAATAAAACTTCATATGCAACTTCTTCATATTTGAAAATCATGTTTTCCACTATCAGACACCTATAACAGAGAAGCTTTCAACTACAAATCAATGAGGAATTCCTGTCATTCATTCAACAATCTTGATAAAATTACCTGAGAAACAGTACCTGTGAGTTATGAATAGAAGGAACTCACAATAATTATTTTTGGTGAGAATTTGAGATCTTATTTTCTATGGTTCAAACTTGAACATTGTCAAACACATTGAATCTCATTTACTTGGATAATTGTAGAATAGAAACGTACTTCCTTTCGAATAAACTGAAACGAAAATTCAATTTGAAATGGCACAGTCTTATTGATATCTAGTTTGAAATATTTTAATACAGATATATTCTTTAGTGGATAGCTTTCAATATTCATATGATACATACCTAAATGACCTAACGAAAACTCTATCGAGTTCCTTCCAGAAAAAATATTATTATACAAAAGAGCTCAATACCTATTAATAGCAACTCAAAGGATATCCCATCATTTTGTAAGACGCTCCAATTGATTCGTTTAAAAATTCTAGTGATTCCAGGACATTTTTAACACATAGAGTTTGAAATAACTATGAAATATGTGCATTCTGAGTACATTTCTTGAGCATGCTGAAAAAGATATACATTAAAATACATAAATAAACCTCAAATTACATTCACTTACCTTTCGAACATTATTGTAACTTAACTCCTTTTTATTATAATATTCCATTTGAATAACATTGTTTACGTTAGAATAACCACAAAATGTTAAATTTATGAATTTTGAAAGTTTGTCGTTTCTTTCCTTAAATAAAATATACCTTGACATGGATAAAAAACATCAAACTACGATCACTTACCTCTAAAAGTTTATTTTAAGTTTCGTCAAACTTTTCATTCATATCAAATTCGGAATTACTTATTTTTACAGATCGAATATAAGACTAATTGAAATAAGGTTAGATTTGCTCTATATTCTAGATGTTGGTAGTACCGAAATTATGTTGGTGAAAATAAAAGTTACTAACTATTTCCATCTCAATATTTCCAAGAAAGAGAGCATTAAATTTTACACGTTGGTAAAGCTCACTTCCGACATTGAACAGTGATCTAAGGGGCGGTAGGAGAGTGGCTGGCTCCGCCCAGGTGTTTCCGTTCTTTTTCTCGAAATTCAAGGTCTCAAAAATTGTTCCAAATTCGAAAATTAAGTCGTATAGTAACGATTTCTCTTCCCAGCTCTGATCTTGAGATATGTAGGAATCGTTCGACACCCGAATCCATTCTCCCGGTAACCCCGTATAATTAGGATGGATTGAAGAAAACCACTATTTTGGCAGCTCGACGTTAGTTAATTTTTGGCCGTGAGAGATATTCGGAATGAGGAAAATGGAACGAAATTTAGCAAAACTCCGCCGATAGCCCTTCGTTGAATCGAAGATTTTCCAGTTTTCCCGTCGTTTAACGGGAATGTAACTATTGCGGCGCAATATGCGAAACTCGAGGCTTGCTGTTTGGTCAGATTTTGAAACGATCGAACGGGATGGAAAAATTTTTATGGACATAAAAGTCCGACGAAATTATCACCTCCACTCGCGAAAAATCGAAGACCTTTTTTATTTTCGCTTTGGCGGGACTTTTTTCTGAATTTTCGCTCCATCGATCGTTCCGATCGCCTTCCGAAAAACCGAAGTTTCCGATTCCGAAGAAATCTCGCCGTTTCGACTTTCCGTTCGCTCTCAGCTACGCTTCGTAGAAATTTTTCGAAAAATCCTCAGAGCTTCGTCGTTCGAGCTAGGGGCCCCAAATTTGGCACGGACCTTCCTCAGAGCCTTACCCTCCGGAAAAAGAGAATAATCGAGGGGGCCTTCGGCTCCAAATTTATCTCCGCGTCCCTTGTTCTCCGCCCGGTTCAAACTACCGTTATCCCCTTGGATTATTCCCGAAAAAGGCCTTAAGACTCTTATAGTATAGAAGATTACTTCATCACCTCTTGTTTGCATTTTTTATAATTTCGTATCTCCCTGTTTATGTATGTATGTATTCTCAACTTTACTTCAATACTTGTTATCAGCTGAAGATGGTCGAGAGACCGAAATTGCAATCTTGATTTTCAATAAATCGATTGTGAATGTATAACAGGGTAAAGCGGGGCTAGTTGAGTAATTTTTCACTTGAACGGATATAGCTCCCCAATAATAAGTCTCAATGAGTTGTTATGCAGCTTGATGGATTAGTAATTTAACCCTTAGCAAAAGTGTCCATAGTAATTTTTTTGTAACAAATGAAATTTAAGAGCTACAGCTGTTCATATGCATAAAGTCAAGTACGCTCAATGTAGCCCATAGGTGAGGTACGTTGAGCAAGGGTATGGGGCAAGTTGAGCACTAAGAATATCTAACCAAACCATGGTGTTGACTAGAGAAGTAAAATATGTGTTTGACAATCCGCTCTTTATTTATAGTCTCTTAGTGACAGAACAACAAAACTTAAAGTAATTCTCTTTGGAGAATTAACTGAAAATCGAATAAACAAAACATCAACGTATCTTAAAAACTTCAGGATTAGATTCAGTCTTTCTGTTTACCATCATTCTTGAATATCTTAGAAAACATATTAAAGAGATCTTAGCAACTTAATCGTCGTTGTCACTGTTGCAATTGACACAAACGAAAGTGAGACCAGCAGCTGGAACACATTTTGTGTGTGCCTATTCACTGCAAGCTTGACAATGGATCCAATTTTCTCCTGGTAAACTTTCAGCATAGCCCTCGCAACAAATCAGAAAAGAATAATCATTATCATCACTGTCCTCACTTGACTGGAGTATTTTTTACAGACACCCTTCTTCCGTTTCTTAACCATATTCTTCTTTGGCTTCTTAATTTTTTTTGTGGTTTTATTTTGCTGTTCTTCTAAAGCGTTCTTTTCGGGAGTTTCTAGATTTGTAGTTTTCCTCTTTCTTCTGTTAGTTTAAGCTGCTTTTCTAGGGCCAGCCTTTGGGTTTGGTCGTACGATTTCCGGAGGAAATACTAGGGTTAGGTCGATCGTCTCGTTTTCTTCGTTGCTTCGACCAGGTTTAGGTACAGCTTGGCTGGTAGAGGTAGAAGGAGTGGATTAGATTCAGTGCTGAATATCACAGCTTGCTCCTGATGATCTTTTTCCGGCTAGATAGCTCCTGGTTCAGGAAGATCGGTTACAAATGACGTTGAAAACTCATCCTCGCCAAAAAATTTTGAATTTTACGGGGGTTGGGGGTCTATCGGAAACCGTTAACAATATTGTTACTTGTCAGAGCAAATGGCAGCGAATCAGCAACTATTTTTGATATATCATAAATGGGATGGGTTTTCCCCGGATTGTTTCGTAGCCATGCGTCTTGAGCAGCAGCGGAATACTTTTTGGATTGTCCAAAAACTGACACATCCAACGGTTGTAATTTATGGCTACAATGCGATGAAAAGGGCAATATTACAACTCCGTTCTCTTTGGCCAAAGTTAGTGTCTTTACGTTTTAGTGAGAGGAGTGATTACCCAACACTTACAAAACAGGCCGCTCCATGGACGACTTCACATGTTCTATAAAATGTTGCATAAACTGATAGAATTCATCTGTAGCCCTTCCACTGGCATTGGCTGCTCCTATACTTTAAAGAGGACCACTGTTAAGAACTTATGTCTTCAACAAACATATGAGGTACAGCGTTTCAAAAGCAGATATAGCAATTACTACTGTAACGTTAGTCTCTCCTTCTTCAGAAGTCATTGCGCGGACAATGCGCTTACCTTTGGCAGCTACAATTTTATTTGGCTTCAACACAGTGGATACTTCTGTTTCATCTATATTCCAGTTGTCTGTCGCAGTGAATCCATATCTATCCATTACATCCGCTAATTTCTCAAAAGAACTTTAACATTCTGCTCATTAAATGAAGTTGCCTTACCAAGGCTGGTGGGTTCGGGTTTACGTATGGATAGCACAAGATTTCTTTTTAAAAACATCGTAAGACATTCTTTTCTGGCCATCTTATTCGCAGTCCAGCTAGGTGGAATTCTAATGCCAGATTTAATAACACATTCGTAGGCAAGGCGAAGGACGTCTTTTGGACAATGTCCATAGAAGATTGATTCAATTTGTAGTCTTCCTGTGTAGGAGAAAATACTTGCCTCGGTGTTGCATAGCTCATGGATGAATTAATACCTTCATTTAATTTCTTCAAAAATCTTGTCAAAGTCATCCGTTTGATACCACATTCCTTTAGAGGCGGCATTAAAACTTTTTTCTTCATCATTGACAGCCTTTGCATCAGTTTTTAAATCTTCAGTAGCGTAAGAACATCTTGTAGTCATCTTCTTGTAAGTCCGCATCCTAACAAAAAATGAATCATTTATTGCTTTAGTTGTTTGAGTCGTGGGGTAAGCAACTATAGCTAAACTAACCCCAACCCAGAAATTTAAAACAAAAGTGAGGTTATAAAAAAAATCGTAAAAAATATACCCAGAACATCTTTACATATTCAAAGTACAATGATTATCTGGAAGATTAACATTCACCTGATTGAAAACCGACAAGAATTGATTTATACAGACGAAAACGATGAACGACAATTTTTGCTTTTTGGGCACAAAGTAAACAAAACGCACGGACGCTTCAAACGTTCGTCCAGCCGCCAATAGCGATTGCGTCGCCTGGTCCTAGCCTACATAGTTGAATCCATTCTGTTGCAGGACCTAATGATTCAAGAAACTGCAGATTTTGATAAAATCTCGAATGGAAAGAAAACACGGCGTTTTATGTATACGAAAACAATATCAATCAATTCTAATTCAAAATACGGTTATTATTAATGAAAAAAGGTACTCGCATTTCAAGGGAACGTTTTTTGACCATTTTGTTTTATTAAATTAACAAGCGATGTTTAAGCACCCTGTATATGAAAAAGCATTGGAAAGTACGTAGCACTTTTTCCGTTGAACTATGAAAAAAGTTATAATCTTACTCGAATTTGGGCCAATTTTATTGGGCAAATAATATGACAATATAATTCGGAAAATTTTAATGAAAAGAATCATTGCTCAGTAGTGGTTAACTTCAGATAGGACAATCTTTCTGAAATAACAAAGTTTCAGACGATGTCCGGTATAGCCTGAAGTGGCACTGCTCTGAAAATATTTGCAAATTGTAGATCAGTATCCATTCACTCTAATTCAAAAGTTTGACATTGATCAAAAAACCCGTTCCCCAGATACTTCAAATGGACCCTTTAGTACGGACACCCTGTACTTTATTTCAGTCGATCCTAAAGCTGCACGGGATATCATTTCGGGATCAACAAAGTTGTTCCTCTAATTTATCAATTTCTAGACTGTGTAGTAAGTTCTACTTTTACACTTTTCTTGGATCACTTCCGATGTGTAAACAAATCATTTTCGTTAGTATATTGAACCGAACTGAATCATCGTAAACCAATTCTTTGATTGCTTAATGCGGAAGGTGAAAAAACAGGAAATGAAATATTTAAGCGGTTAGGAAATGGTGAATGTGTAGCAACTCTGAATTTATCAACAGTTGTTAGATGTGATGATAATACAGAGAGATTCAGTGAGAAATGTATAGAGTGTCTCATCGTAAAGCACAGCCATTTCCGAAAACGATTGCGGAGAGGTAAACTTCATTAAAATGAACGTAACATAGCTGCAATTCTTCATTTTTGGCGCTTAAAAAAATAACACGCTAACACCTCGTGAGATTTTACTCGAAGGTTTTTTCACCTACCGAAGTTCGGACAGTTGCTGGTAAATTTGTCTGAACGACGACCCAATATCTATATCACAATAGATGCTTGCCAACTAAGTATACTAAATCCAACTACTTTTAAACTAGTCTGCTTCTTCGAAGCTTCTCTAAATATATTTGGTACTCAGCTACTCTGCCCACCTTAACTTAAGAAACTGACTTCTTCAGGACAAAAGTAAGTAAAACTTCTGAATTTTCTTTACATTCAAGGCTAGTTTGAGAATAAATCAAGTGAACTTCTCTTTCTTTACTTTGTTTATTTTTATTTGAAATATAGATTGCACTGAGAAACCAAGGCAGAATTTCAGTATTTCAAATTTCTTCTCTGGTAAATAACCAATTATTGTCATGGCAATGTTTTCTCTTGGCGCACATTATCCTCTGATGGGAAATAAAATGAAAGAAATGAATTGAAATTCTGCAAGAAACCACCACACAATATATATATATATATATATATATATATATTCTTTTGAAAAGAGAGGATTTACAAAAATTTGAATAATTGTATGTAATGGTGTGTGTCAGAAAAAACACACTCAGGAAATGTAACAGGAGAACCATACTATCTTGTATATGATTCAATAAACGAGTGAAAAAACCTGAGGAAAAAACTCATTTCCCTGTCGCTATTGCACTAGCAATAGCTTGTCTGTTTATGATGTGTTAGTGTCGTATGTACATAGAGACTACCAAAGATTTTTCTGCTTAGCCGCTTCATTCCCTCTTGCATTCCATGATTTCCAAAAACAAGGATGAAAGGGGATTTGGGACAGGAATCTGTAACAATGGAAAAAGAAAACCAGCAGAAAAATATTTCAACAACCAAACTTCTTGTATGTCTGAATGAATCTAAGAAAAGATTTGAATTGTGGAGGCCGTTATTTGATGTAGATCCATGATATAAATGAGATAAAAAACACAAGGTTTAACTTTAATCTACACTTTATTTGAAAAAATTCGACGATGTTTCGCTGACACAGCAGCTTTATCAAGAATGAAAAACAGAATGAAGAGTATGGTATTATAAACAAATCGTAGAACAAGTTGGATGAATAACAGGAAAATCCACACCGAGCCACTGTACAGTTAGTATGAAAGGTAATAAAAACTAATTAAACAAGTTAAGTAGAGGTGAATAATTCACATCTACCTGTTCATTCAAAAGCTTGTCCGAATGTTTGTATCTATTTATTTCTAATGCTTCTAGAAGATCTAATTTTGAACTTTTTGATTTTATATGTAATATGTCAAAGTTTTTATTGAATGAATGGTTTTCTTTTATTAGGTGGTTTGAATAATTTGAATCAGATTTATTTTTATCGAAGCTACGTTTATGTTCAGATGTTCTTATGCCAAAACTCCTATAGGTCCTACCGATATAAATTTTATCACAAGAACCGCAATTGAGTTTATAGATTCCTGATTTACTTGATTTTTCAATACGAGATTTATTTTTTTAATATGTTTACCTAAGTTATTAGAAGTTTTGAAAGTTATATTAAGATTTTGTTTGACGAGAAAGGATTTAATATCTGTACTTGCAGAACCGCAGAATGTTAAACTGTTGAATATTTTATAGTCTTTATGAATAGGATATACTTCATTTATTGCTTTCTGATACAGTTTTTACGAATGATTAAATCTATCATATCCGGATTATATGAATTATTAATGGCTATCTGTTTGATGATGTTTAACTCTTTATTATAATCTTCTACTGATAAAGGTAAATTGAGTAACCGATGTACCATGCTGTTTAAAGCTGCAACTTTGTGTTGAATTGGATGTAATGAGTAGTTATGTATAATTGTATCAGTATGTGTTGGTTTACGAAAGACCGAAAAACATGATTATTATTTCGTTTAGTGATTTTCAAGTCCAAAAATCAATGGAATCGTTCTGTTCAATTTCTATCGTGAATTTAATGTTCAAATGGATGGAATTAATGAAATCAAGAAATAAGTCTAATTGACGAGTAGTTCCAATGAAACATACTAAGGTGTCGTCAACATATCTATACCAATAAGGAAATTTGGAAATGAGTGGATGTGTATGAATTTTCTGTTCGATATTATTCATAAAAATCTCTGCTAAAAGTGGACTAGGATTTCCTATGATCAAACCATTTTCACTACTGTAATAGATGTTGTTGAAAGAAAAATAATTTTGTTTAATGCAAACGTCCAACAGATTCAATATTTCTGATTTAATTATCTAATAACTTAGGTAAACATATTAAAAATAATAAATCTCGTGTTGAAAAATCAAATAAATCAGGAATCTATAAACTCAATTGCGGTTCTTGTGATAAAATTTATATCGGTAGCACCTATAGGAGTTTTGGCATAAGAACATCTGAACATAAACGTAGCTTCGATAAAAATAAATCTGATTCAAATTATTCAAACCACCTAATAAAAGAAAACCATTAATTCAATAAAAACTTTGACATATTACATATAAAATCAAAAGTTCAAAATAAGATCTCCTAGAAGCATTAGAAATAAATAGATACAAACATTCGGACAAGTTTTTGAATGAACAGGTAGATGTGAATTATTCACCCCTACTTAACCTGTTTAATTAGTTTTATTACCTTTCATACTAACTGTACAATGGCTCGGTGTGGATTTTCCTGTTATTCATCCAACTTGTTCTACGATTTGTTTATTATACCATACTCTTCATTCTGTTTTTCATTCTTGATAAAGCTGCTGTGTCAGCGAAACATCGTCGAATTTTTTCAAATAAAGTGTAGATTAAAATTGAACCTTGTGTTTTTTATCTCATTTCTAAGAAAAGAATTTAAAATAGCAAGCAAGGTCATGAAAGGGACTAAGGAGATAATAAAAAAAAATACATAACCTGCTATATTTCCTCAAATTCCATCTCTGTTTGACCGATAGAGCCCCGATGGCCTGGTAAAGTCTTCCAAGTGATGCCGATTATGATCTATAGATGTTTTAGAATCATTATGGACCCAATATTATTTCTTCGTGGAACTTGTTTAGTATAAAGAAATATTTGAGAAAAAATTTTGACAGTCGTTCGAAAAATGACAAATGTCATATTATAATAACATTAGTTGTTGACCAATTTTTGCAATGGGAGTCAGAAAATTTGACCCCGACAGAATATCCTGAAGCAGTGGTCTTAGATGACCTAGGTTGGCCTTAATAGAAAAAAAGGCCAAAGGCCTGAGATATCCCATTCAATTGTTTGCAGAATGATCCACAGGTACAGAAAGACTGGTAATCATGAAATAAAATCTTGACAAGGAGGACCACCAGCAACAACGGCGATCCATGATCGTTACACATCGTTAGCAAAACCAGCCATCTACCATAAATAAGGTTAGAAATAGACTATCGAAAATCGAGACGAAATGGATCAGAATGTTATGAACTCATTGAATTTTGAGTATGAATCGTGAATATTCTGCAGTAATTCTCGCCAGGGGAGAAAATATCTGGCATTAAGAGGTTTTTGGGGACATTTTTAGAAAGTTTCAAATTTTCTATTATTAGTTTCATTTCAATTTCTCTGAGTACAATTCTTCAAAATTTCTTCCTAATAAATTTGAATTTTTGAATTTATGTAGTGAAATTTGGAAGGTGATGAGAGCAAGTAGCTTATACTGGGTGATTCACCAGTGGCGCTGTGTTTTGTAGCTCGTACACTCTTGAAGATTTCATTTTTGTTCGAACGGTATTGTATATAGAAAGTAAGAATCTACTTCAGCAATTTATGTTGCAGTAAACAGGGTGTCCCAATTTTCTTTAAAAAAATCTTGGGAGGTTTCTTCAGATTGGAAGACCACTTTTTTGTAAAAGATTCAAGAGTGTCCTAAACTCTGCTATAATGTCTTTGAGTAATAAGTTCTTTTGGTGAGTAGTTTCGTCACAATATTTTTTTTCTCCGTAAAAATTCATGAAAATAGGCTCTCCTCACATCATCGCATGCCCTTTCGGCCAGAGAGGATAAATACTTTTTTCATTTCGTTTTCTTATTGCCCAAGGATAGCTTTATTGATGAATTGAAATAGATTATCTTCATTTTATACAGGAGTGACTCAAAAAATTATTGAATATTTTAATTTTAAAATACCATATCTTGTATTTTATTATTCATGTCAACTCCTAAAATATTGTGCCATATTCTTGTAGAAGTAACCTTATCTTTCTTTATCTTCTACAATTTTCGAAATAAAAAAAAATAAACTAAAATAATAAAATCAGAGGTTGCAAAAGAGGAGTTTATCGGTACCTATCATTATACTTGATGGGAGAAATGGAGACATTTTAAAGTAGTTGTGTATAAAATACGTAATAGGTTGGTTTTTGGTGAGATGATCTACAAGGTGTTGAACTATTTCAATGAGTGTTCGAAATGTTGCCTGTTTCTTTGTAGACACAACTCAATCCTTCTCAGGAAAGACCGTTGAACTCTCCACAACATAAGCGGATTAACTGACTGAAAGGAGTCGACTATTCTCTGTCTTATATCGCACAGTGTTGTAGAAGGAATCTGGTGAACGATACTCTTAATATAACCCTACAAGAACCTGATGTGAGTAATGTGCTGGTGCTCCATCCTGTTGAAACCACAAATTTTGTCTTATATGCTCTGGTACATCGGTAAGTAACATTGGTAGAGGATTTTGCAGAAAATCTAAATACATTTCACTATTGAGGTGCCCGTCGAAATAGTGCGGCCCAATTAGATATCCATCTACTATAGCGGCCCATACATTCAAGGACGAATGATGTTGGTGATCTATTTGTCTCATGAGGTGTGGATTTTCCGTGGCGTAATATCGAAAGTTGTGCCTGTTAACAAGTCCATTCTTGTTGAAATTTTCCTCGTCCGAGAAAAGAACTCTGCTAAACGTATTTGGATTTTCCGCTATTTTATCACTTGCCCAATTGCAAAAACTGATTCGATTTTCAGAGCATCTTTAATCAGGATGCCTCTTATCAGGAAACCTTTGTGCATAAACTCTACTTGCCAACAAAGAATTTCTATCACACTCACCCAGAATAAAAATCATATCAACCATTTCTTCTTTGGAGAACTTCATGGCAGTCAATTGAAAAAATTGGGTTCAAACCTCACTTTAACAATGTTCAATAACGAAACACTGATAAGTTCACCATGTAAATTGCAAAATATGATATGTCCGGGCACCTGACAGAAGGCACATATAAAAAAAATGTCAACACATACCTCGATTTACGTTTTAATCATCTTGATTTTATCATTCGTTAGAAGAATTATCTTGTTCAGGTTTCATTTTTTATTGCTTGAATCATTACAGAAAAAAAAACCCTGTGCGAATAGTGATGCATGTTGATGAGTTTGATACGGTTTGTAGAATTTTCATCTATTAGCATCTTTTACTAATAATCGAATATTTCGAAGATGACGATAAGGTTACTTCTGCAAAATATGGCACAATATTTTATGCGTTGACATGAATATTACAATACAAGATACTCCATTTGAAAAAATCAAGATATGATATTTTTGAAATTACAATATTCAATAGTTTTTTGGGTCACGAGGATATTCTATTTCAATTCATCAATAAAGCTATCCTTGGGCAATAAGAAAACAAAAGGAAGAAGTATTCATCCGCTCTGGCGGAAGGAGCATGCGATGATGTGAGAGTCTATTTTCATGAATTTTTATGGAAAAAAAAATATTGTGACGAAACTACTCACCAAAAAACCTATTACTTAAAAACATTATAGCAGAGTTTAGGCCGCTCCTGACTCTTGAACAAAAAAGTGGTCTTCCAATCTGAAAAAAACACCCAAGATTTTTTATAAAAAAATGGGACACCCTGTTCACTGCATAATAAATTGCTGAAGTAGATTTTCACTTTCTAAGTACAATACCGTTCGAACAAAAATGAAATTTTCAAGAGTGTACGAGCTACAGAGCACCGCACCACTGGTGAATCACCCAGTATAACGAAAACGGTCCTTTATTTTGTCAATGTACCAATTTTATTTTTTTTGTATGCAAAAAGTAACATAATTTTCCTGGTAGTGGCCAATACACTGCAGTCAGAAAGATCAGATAGTCCAAATCTGATTTTCAACTTTTCAGAAAGAATTTAATGATTCACTTTATCGAACGCTTTCTGAAAATTTGTATACATGATCTGGTCTCCAGGATCCAAGATTTTCAATATGTGTTATGAAAAGAAGACCAAATTACCTATGCTAGATCTATCGGACATAAAACCATGATGCTCAGTTCTAATCATACTCCAGCAGAGTAGCAGAAAATATACAGTTATATAGTAGAATCATTAGGAACTCTGAAAAATGAAAATATTACTCTTAATAGCAATAGGTTTATAGTTGCCAATAACAGCAGTGTCGCTTTTTTAAGAACAGGTATCTTAACGACCTTTATAATTTCTTTTTAAATTCTCGGATGCTCGCTTCTTGAAGAGCGACAAATTGCAAGTTTCACAGCACACTAGGCCTGTTCAGCCCCATTCTCAACCTATAGTTGCTAAATCTAAATCAGTTGCACTGAAAAGCATTCCTAGGACGTCCAACATTCATATAGCTCGCTTGGATCCTGAGACAAAAGTGGAAAACTTGAATCTTTTCCTCAAAGATGTAGTGCCTTTGTTTGATTGCGTGAAACTCAGCTCTAGACAACCAGAGTTGCATTCATCCCTCAAAAACAGTGTACCTGCACATCGCGTGAAAGATATCCTCGATGCAGATATTTGGCCTAAGGGCATACTAGTGAAGAGGTTTTTTCAGAGGGGGAAAGACAAACCCAGATCTGAAAGAATGATCAAGTCTCGAGAATCATTGTCAGTTTACTATCAAAACGTTCACGGTCTCAATACTAAACCAGCTGAACTAAATGAATCAATGATGAGTGCAGATTATAACATTGTTATTTTGACTGAAACTTGATTGACTGAAAATGTGAAGACAAGCGAACTTGTTTTGCGTGATTACGTTATATACAGAAAAGATCGATCACAAGCAACGAGTGGAAAGAAACGTGGTGGAGGCGTCCTCATAGCAGTATCCTCCAAGTTGGAATCTAGTGAAATAGAGAAAGTCGAAGTTGGTGAGAATGTTGAACAGATCTTTGTCGTGTAACGTTAAACCATTCCAAGCTAATTTTTGGGTCAGTTTATATGTCACAAGTATCTCTCGCAATCTATCAACAGCATTGTGATATAGTTGAATTTATTATGTTAAATTTTATGAATATTGAATTATGTTTGTTTGTTGACTACAATCTGAGAAGTTTCACTTGGTCCAATGATGAGCTGGGCGTTTCTGTTTCTTCAAGAGTGGAACCAGGTTTGATGGTGAGCAATATTTTTGGTCTCTTGAATTTATTTCAAGTTACAAAATAATGAATTCTAACGGATCTTTACTCGATCTTCTTTTCACCACTAATTCTAAAACCGAAGTGCGTCTTGCTGATTATATTTTACTACCACTCGACATCCATGGAGGCCATCCAGCATTTGAATTTGATGTAGCATGTAGATTTACTTGAGTGAATCATTCCTAGATTTCAGCAGCGGTATTTTTGATAAAATTAATGAATATCTTGAGAGAATACATTGGGAACAGGAATTCCTCAATAGTGGTCTGAACGTCTGTGTGCAGCGTTTTTATAATCTGATTGATTTTATCGTAGATAAGTTCTCTCTGCGGAACTCAAGGATCTCCTCACACGCAAGAAAATTGCTCATAAAAAATACAAATCATCAAATAATGACGCCGATTCCCATACCTTCAGCCTTCTGAGATCTCAATGTAAGTCTGTTATGCATGAATGCTATTTACAGTTTATAGAATCTAGCGAGTCCTCAATGAAATCAGACCCTAAAAACTTTCGGTCATTCATAAGCAAAAAGAATAATCACTTTTCTTTTCTCTTGACAATGTTTCTGGAGAGTGTAACAAGCTCTTCAGTTGAGAATATAGCCAATCTGTTTGCTGAGAATTTTTCGAAAGCATATCGAAACGATACTTCTTCATCTATTCCTTCCCATATTGAACATGAATCTATTTTCTGAAGTTGCACTGTTAACGCTGTTGAAATTGAAGCCAAATTGCAGGGTCTCCCACACAAGTAGAGTTGTGGGCCCGATGGCATTCCTCCCTTGTTTCTCAAGCAATGTGCAGATACATTGGCAGCTCCTTTGTGCTTATTGTTTAATATGTCGGTTCAATAAGGATCTCTTCCTAAAAAATGAAATTCTAGTTTCATTACACCCATATTCAAATCTGGAAATACGAGAAATATAATGTATTACTGTCCGATTAGTATTCTGAGTGTTATCCCGAAAATTTTTGAAAGCATATTGCTTGAAAAGTTCTCGTTCTCGGTCAACAATATAATTGCGACAGAACAGCATGGCTTCATTAGGGGAAGATCGACATTGACTAATCTAAATCCATATTGTGGGTATATTTGTGACGTGATGCATGATGGCTACCAAGTTGATAGCTGCTATAGAGACATCGTTAAAGCTTTCGACCAGGTCAATCATGACATATCGGATTCGGTGGTTCAATCCGCAGGTTTTTTCAGTAATCTTCTCGAGTGGCTACGGAGTTACTACAGGGGTAGGACTCAAATTGTGAAAATAAAAAACTTCAAGTCGTATGTCATTCATGAAACATCTGGAATTCCGCAAGGTTGCCACTTGAGTCCCATATTATTCTCTCTGTACATAAACGATGTGTGTTTGACAGTTGAATACTCGAGAGTATTGTTATTTGCCGATGATTTGAAGATATTTGAGATGATAACTAACCTTTCCGATGCCTAGAAACTTCAGCATAATGTGGATGCGATACTTAAATATTTTTCGGATCATATGCTTAATGTTAACATTGATAAATGCAGGGTTATCACGCTGCACCGAGGTAATAATCCTTTGATCTTACCATACTGGATAAATGGAAATGAAATGCAGAGAACGCATCTTGTGAAGGATCTCGGAATATACATGGATCAAGGCTTGGAGTTCAAAGACCATTACATTTATATAATCGGGAGAGCCTTAAGGGTAATAGATTTCATTCGTAGGAACTCGGTAGATTTCTCGGATATATTCACTATAAAAAGTTTATATTTGGCACTTTGTCGGCCGATTCTGGAATACGGTTTTGAAGTCTGGTCTCCATATTACGAGTCAGATTCACACAATTTAGGAGAAGTTCAGAACAGATTTTTAATGTATATTTCTTTTCGGCTGTCAATTCCACGTATGAACTTTTCCGCTAGTTTCTCCTCCTTATCTTAACGTCGTATAACCGGTACTTGATTTTTCTGTACAAGTACTTAAATAATTTATTGGATTCTGTCGAAATGATGAGTCTAATCTGTTTCCATGATCCAAGTAGGACTATGCGTCGTGAGCGAGTGTTTTCATTCCTCAACGTCGTACAAACTACGCAATTATGTTCCTAATGATAGAATCATTGAACATGGAAACAGATATACGAATATCGATCTTTTTGTTAGTGCGTCTTTTAAACAATTTTGTTCTCTCGTCCAATGTATCTGGTTAAGGTTTACTTAAGTTACCAGTCATTTAGTACGTGGCGTAACTAGTTGGAACATCCACTAATGACAGTTTCTCGCAAGCCTGGTTTCTCCTTGGAACTTGATTTTTTCTGGAAACGAGCCTTTCAGTTCTTTAGAGCATTCACCTTGGAAGTATAAGTAAAGAGGGGAAACATCTGCAATCTGTCTCCTTCGAACGAGAGGCTGGAGGCCACGCGTGATCTCCGGGTGGTCGATGAGGCGCACTGCTCTTTTCTGGACACTATCTAATAGATGTAATGCATGTTTGGGTGTTCCTACAAATGGGAATAGTATCTCAGACTAGGTCGCACCCGTGTTCTGTATAAAAGCATTAGCTTTAGGCGTGGAGTACTGCTTAGCTCTGAAAAGAAAACTGTGTTTATCGGAAGCATCTTTGGTTATGGCTGATACACGATTATGCCAGCAAACTGTGATGCCGAGTATATGTATGTTATTTTCGAGGAAACTCGCTGTCTTTGCATGATTGAAGGATGTTCAGTAGCGACTTTTCTGAAGAACTTTGTTGACTTGTTCGCATGAACATTTGACCAAGCTCAACCGGCTCCTCTCTAATATCTTTCCTAAGTCTGAATTCAGTGACATGCTCTGTTAGTATTTTTGTTGGCGGAACTCCTTAACAGTTATAGGACGCTGACTTGTAAATGAGGACACCAGAGTACAGTCGTCCGAAAACCTAAACATTGTGCTTTCGGTGGACATTGATCTGCAGCAGAGAAATAGTTGGCAACAGTATGGAGCCCTGGGTTACTCATGCTTTAACCTGAAAAGATTCATTCGTTATACCATCAATGACTAACCGAAGAGGAAGCTATTAATCCAACCACGCAATTTTTCGGAAAGTCCATACGCAATTAGTTTATTCAACAAAGCTGCCACACCCTGTCGAAGGCGTTTGAGATCATGAGCAATGGTTCTCGATTCGTCATGTTTTTCGATTGTTAATGCTGGCTGGGTTGTAATGTTGATGTCCAGAAATGCGTATGTATGCAAGGAGATCACCAGTTGATTGTTGTCTATGGAAACAGTAGTGTCGACCACTGTTGATACCCTGTAACTTGTGATATTTCATGAGCTCATCGTTTATCACTCTTCCCATGACTTTCGACATGATGGACAACAATGCGATTGGACGAAAATTTTGTGGTAAGAATTTCTTTTCTGTTTTTGGAATCTGTTGTACTCTCACAATTTTTCAAGACTCCGAAGCCTCTCGCTCTCATACCAAATTTGAAACAGACGATTAGGAATAGGCTAACTCTGGAGCACATTTCTTCAAAACAGTTGGCGGTATTCCATCAAGAGTCACAGATTTCTTACAATTCAGTTGTTGAAGAACCCGTCTTAACATTACGTCGTACATATAGCATTGACGTGTAGGATGCTTGGTGATACTGTATTTGATGTATTTGAAACAGAATTTTGCGAACAAACTTTTGTTAAGTTATCTGCCTTTGCTATAGGTAATGATGCTATAGAACCGTCATCTCTAATTAGAGGTGGGAAGGCTGAATTGCAAAAGTAGTTGCTGATTGCTTCCACCATTGACCAGAGCAGACGAATTACACTCGTCATTCTATTCTAAATTTTTTCATTGAAGTAGGTTTTTGCTTCATCGATTGTTGAGTTACAACTATTCCTGAAGTGCACATATTCAGTTTTATTCTTTAGCTGTTGGATTTTTCTTTCAGTTTTTATGAGCCCTATTTTCAAATGTGACCACTTTTTGACAATTTTTAGTGAACCAATGCTTTTGTGAGGATGTTTTTTGTGGAGTTTGGAATGCAAAGATCCATACCTGTAGGAATAACTTCAGTATAGGTTCATTGCAGACATTGATGTCAGGATCTGAGAAACAGACGCCATTAAAAGGAAAAGACGAGAAAAATTCGCGCAGCATCTCCCAGCTGCCTCGATATCTTCCTGGAAGGCGTTGGATCTGTATGGCGTGGCTGTACGTAGTTACCAGTGAAATAAACAAGGTTGTGATCGGAGTTGCCTAAGAGTACTGAGACCTGGAAAACAGAACTCATCTAGATTTGATGAAAGAAAGATATCGAGATGATTAGGAAAATCGGTTATATTGTCAGGATATAGTCGGCTCATCAAAAAGTTGAGTCAAGTAGAAACTGATCGCAAAGGCTTCCGCTTGTCTTCCTGCTTCGTCGATCCTATTTGAATGTTGGAGCCAGTTGATGTTGTTGAAGTTTCCCATTATGATCACTTTTACTGACAGATGTGTTGTCTAGACACTGAAACGATCTAGGGTAGTTGTTATCGTTAGGGGATCGATACAGATAACATAGAAATATGGCTTTATGAACAGATTTGGAACCATGCTAGGTCAAGAGCTTCGTACTTCGACGTATTCTCTTTCTGGAATACGACAGCCGATCTTACAAATCCCTTCCTTGAACCGACTGTAACTCATAGCCATTAAAACAGAGATAGGTGGTGTCTGCTGTTGGTATTATTAGAGTTAGGTGATGATGACATGAGGAATCTTCTTCGCGTGCTGTGTTCGTTCAACGAACGTTAGCTATCATGTTAGCAACAGTTACTTTATTTACAGCAGATCTGGACAATGATTTTGATGTTTGACCGAACCACTGCCGTACGTTTTTCAACCAAGACGTTCGACGTCTGCCTGGTCCCCTTTTGCCTTCGATTTTACCGTGCTTTATAACATGTCCGAAGTATGTCAGTTTATGTCAGTATTTTGACTGTTTTTAGTATTTCAGGGTGATCTGCTGAATGAGTTCGAATGTTCGATTTTGTCCATTAATTACTTGGCGCTTTGTATTTTTTGATTAAGTTGTTTCTCGATGCGAAATTCGTCTCCATTGCGAGTAGTAGCGTAAATATGATGTTGAAATGCTATAGGCGGACTTGAGCCCAGCTCTGAGTGGATATGGATGCCTGCTTCTAGGCAATTATTTCCGACCGCAATAATTGATTTCACAGCCTACTCTTAACATCTTACCCAACAGCAATTTTTACGTTTTTCACATTTACCTGCCTACTTCCAGCTTCCACTTGCAGATGGCATTGGGTAAAACCTACATACATACATACATACATACTACTGTGATAAAAACTATCCAGAAATTCTCATTTAATTTGCGCGCGTGGAGTATTTTCGAGTATTTTAATTTTCTGTGTAGTGGTAGGACTATTCTTAATTACTATGCCAAAAATGAGAGCGATCTGTCAACTAGTTTGTTTACGACAGCTGTTGAAACCAATCGGCCTCTGTTGTACTCTGCGAATTTTACAATAGAAAAGAATATTGAACGAAGAGTTTGTCTCAAATTTGGTGTTTTGAACGAAATTCAGTATGCTGGGTCATCGAGAATGCTGCAAAACGCTTATGGAGACTCTGTTTTTTCGAAAACCTAAGTGTAGGATAGGTACAGACACTTTAAAGACGGTTGGAAGATCGTCGAAGATTTGCCTCGTTCCGGATCATCTTCGACCGCTTCAACCAATGATAACGTCCAAAAAATCAAGCAAATGGTGCTCGAAATGCCAGTGTTAGAGAGATAGCTCGTAATCTCGACATCTCTTTTGAAACCGCTCGTTTGGTTTTGGTGAACCAATTGGATCGTGCGAATTCTGATCCCACGTTAATGGAACGGATCATAACTGATGAAGAGACATGGGTCTATGAATACGACACACTAACGAACCAACAATCATTGGAATGGGTGGGAAAAAAGAGCCATATTCGAATGAACTTCGTTAAAGTCGTCAAAAAATCAAGACTATGCTGATTATTTACTTCAAGATTCGTGATGTGGTTCATCCTGAATTCGTTCCGCAAGGTCAAACGGTCAATAGGGACCTCTATTTAACCGTTTTGGGACGTTTGCATGAAAATATTTGCCGTAAACGGCCGGATTTGTAGCAAAACAATTCGTGGATTTTGCATGACGATAACTCAACATCTCATCCATGGTTATTAAGGACTTCAAGACCAAACACTCGATAAATACCATCAAGCAGCCGCCCTATTCGCCTGATCTAGCTCCGTGTGACTATTTTCTTTTCTCCAGACTGAAATGGAGACTCCGTGGAACCAAATTTTATTCTATAGACGTCATAAAAGAAAATTCGTAGAAAGATCTGAAGGCCATCCCTGAAAGCACCTATAAAAAATGTTTCGATGATTCAAATGGAGCATATTCTGATGAGATTCAATAAATATTGAAGTAGATTGAGATTTTTTGCGTTTTCTTCAAATTTTCGAATACTTTTCTGTTACAGTGAAGTTCATTCAATTTCTTTATGTAATTTTCAATGAGTAGAATTTTTCTATGATATTGAATGAATACAATTTTTTTATTCTCAATTCTTGAAGGAAGGCGATGCCTGTCATGTAACATTAGTGGATGTTCAAGATGATTTAATTTGTGTCTACTCCCTCGATAAATACCATCAAGCAGCCGCCTTATTCGCCTTATCTAGCTCCGTGTGACTTTTTTCTTTTCTTCAGACTGAAATGGCCACTCCGTGGAACCAGATTTTATTCTTTAGACGTCATAAAAGAAAATTCGCAGAATGATCTGAAGGCCATCCTTGAAAGCGCCTATGAAAAATGTTTCCATGATTGGAAAAACGTCGGCACATGTGTATCGCCTCAAATGGAGAATGTTTTGAAGGAGATTCAATAATAATTAAAGTAGATTAAGATGTTCGCGTTTCATTTCAAATTTCAGAATACTTTTTTGTCATAGTGTGAGGTATGAAAACAATAATAAAAATGATGTGGACAAAACTTATGAGATATCATACTCTCTTATATCCCTTACTTTGTTTGCATAGTGTATTTCTTAAAGATGATTGGAAACTTTACTATTTCAAGTATCGTAATTATTGTTAATTACAGTTTGCTATTCCAAGAATTTAATAAATTGCTTCATTGAAATCATATGATATATTAATATAATTCTCGATTAAATGAGTACCATTTTCCTCAAATCTTTCCAGAATTATCGTACATGCAACTCACACAAAGATGGGTATTCACTGATGTCAATGTCACTTATTCTCGTTAACGCTATACATTCATTATTGAGATTAAAATTAAGATAGAAATAATTGAAAGAATTCTTTCTTCTGAATGCCTTCGTCATCAGGCAGAGATTGAAATTCAGTACGAATAATGTGAATGTTCTATACAGGGTCTTCATATGTCAATGTTGTTTTAGCATCAAATGAAATATTCAATTCGGAAAGAAAAAAATTGGAATGAGAAACAGTGGCGTAGCTAGGTCTTAATCACCTAGCTACGCCACTGCTGAGGCAAAAAAAACTGGGGCCCCCAAACTGTTAGGTTTTTAGAGCACAGCAATTTCACTTAGAGTTGAGGAATGTATATTTGGATTAACCATATTGACATTCGGCAATGAATGAAAGTAAATCAAATCAAAATTTTTATTTATAAACATATGTACATATGTTTAGTTATAATCTTTCCTGGCCTTAGTTTATCAATGACTTTGGTTGAATCTAGGTTTAATGCGGTTTTGTTTCCGATCGCTATTAGCGATAAATGTCGGAGCCGAGGTTGGCCCATAGTATTCCTTAAATAACTTTTAATTACTTTTGATTTGCTGAATGATCTTTCAGCTTCAGCAAAAGTAACTGGAGTTGCACGAAACAGTAACATTGCTGTAATTTGTCATTATTTCTTTACAGAATTGGTGAATAGTCCACGCTTTAGTTAATTCAGATACCAGTAAATGTTTTCGCATGCAAAGATCGACAGGAGATCTGCTCGCCTACGTCACTCATGTTTGTACATCAACGATGAAAAACAAAGGGAATCTAGAGCAATAACCCTCGACATCTCTAAAGCCTTCGATAGGGTTTGGCATGCAGCCTTGTTGAATAAACTTTCTGCATATGGGCTTCCCGAAAAACTGCGGGGTTGGATAAGTAGCTTTCTTTCAAATAGATCAATACAAGTTATGGTCTACGGTACAACATCTGATTGTTTCCAGTTGCAAGCAGGAGTACCTCAGGGATCCATTCTTTTGCCAACCTTTTTCTGTTGCAGATAAACGATCTTCTGTCATCTACATAGAGAATAAGATCTTCGGTTTTGCAGACGATTGTACCATGGTTTCGTCTTTCAGTAGTCTGCGGCCGATTACAGCTGCGGAATCTCAGCGTCAGAGATGTCAACAAATCAATCACTTAAACTCTGACTTACAGAGGATAATATCTGAGTGGGGTCAGTTGAACCTGGTGAGCTTGAACGCGAGCAAGATGCAAGCAACTACGTTCTTTAGAAAGGTCCCCGCTGGAGAACCTCCTCTAATGATGCAAGGCCAACAAAGTGCATCCAAAGGTTCGATGCACGTTCTCGGAATAACGGCCAACTCCGGGTTTTGCCGGCATGAAAATGTATCAGCAATAGCTAAGCCGGCATCAGCTGAACTTAGTTTTCTTTTCAGAGCCAGGTGATACTTCACGTCATCTCAGCTGTTGCTTCTATATAAGGCGCATATTTGACCTGCTTTGGAATATTGTTTCCATGTATGGGAATCTGCGCCCAAATATTTGTTGCGGTTGTTGGATAATGTGCAAAAACGGGCTGTGTGCCTCATCGACCACCCGGAGATCACCCGCGATCTCGAACCGCTTGCTCTCAGAAGACAAGTTGCAGACCTTTCTCTGTTTTACAGATACTTACATGGAAAATGCTCCAAGGAGCTGAAAGACCTCGTTCCGGAAAACCTCATGTTTTGCCGCAACACTAGGCTGGCAAGGAGTTTTCATCATACGGTGGTACATTTAACGACCCCTCGAACCTCTCTCTATAAGAATTCCTTCCTTTACAGGGCCGGTGAGCTATTGAACTCGCTTCTATCCAACATCTTCCTAACATCCTACAATTTGTCCCTCTACACGAAGCGAGTAAACAGACACCTCAATGCTTCCCAGGCGCCCACTCATGTAGTGTAACAGGTTCGCCTATTCCTGGGAAGCGCACATAAGTTGTTAGTTATTATCGTGTCCAGTCAGGCCCGCCGCTAGCGGTTTGAACGCCGGTGTGCAATTCCTATCGTGCCGCCCCTATCTAACTACAAAACCTAGGTGTTTATAAAAATGTGAAAAAAAATGCTGTACAGTGAAAAACTATGTTATATTAGGTTATTTTATACAAGATAGATACACTAATACGACATTAAATGAAAAAATGAAGGCAAGAAAGGTGCAGTTTTTACATATTATGTAGGTAGGTATAGGTATTAAGTTATTTTACAGAAACTGCATCTTTCTTGCCTTCATGTTGGCAAAACCAGCTATAATTTTTTTGGTGTCTAGTCTATTCAGAATCTCATGTTCAATTGAAATTATTGCTAAATTACTTAGTCTTTGCTGGTGCTTAGTTGATCTCAAATAGTTTTTTATTATTTTTAACTTTGAAAATGACCTTTCACCAGATGCAACTGAAACCGCCAATGTTAGTAGTATCCTTAGCGCTATTGCTCTATTCGGAAATGTTGACATTAATTTATTAGCAAAAATGTATTGCAATAGGGTTTGTTGATCATTAGACTGGTTTTCAGTTAAATGCAACTTTAAAGCATTGATTTCATTAAACATACCTATACCGTCAATATCTGTGTCACTACTTGAACTATCTTTTAGCTTCACATTCAAATCTTTACAATGTTTCATTAAATCATCTTTGGAGTAACTAAACAAGTTATTATTGGTGAAAAAGCCAAAAACGTCGGTAAAAGTTTCCAACTCATCGAATCTACGTTTTAAAGAAGTAAAGGTTGGGTCCAGGATCCTAAAAAAAACATCTACCTTGTATTTTGTTTTAGGGTCTAGTAAGACTTCATCACTCTGTTCATACTGAAATTGAGTTGGTTTTCTTCGTGGACGAACGGTATCTATAGGCGGAAAATCTGCATCTACATTAAGTTCCCGAGCCACAGTGGTAGCTTCTTCTAACACCCTTTCGAAATGCTCATCTGTGCGATATTCGGTGAATTTATGAATCAATTTATTTAACAAATTTATGCAGATTTGAGTATTTATTATGGGGTTTTGCATCATTTTGCTAATAGTATTAATTTCGTTTAAAAATCAAACCAAATTACAACTAAGCAAATAAATCTATAATTTTGAATCTTCAAAGCAAGCGAATGTGCTTTGTGAGTTGTTGTACAATCCCATTCCGACGAATTGTTATCTGATATTTCAAGTAAAGCGTCAAATATTTTTTCGAGGTGGCACGGTAAAAGTTTGACTGCATCGATTCTGCTAGACCATCGCGTGGCACTTAATGCCTTTAGTTTTAAATCAGGTAAATGCTTGCAAATTATGGACCACCTTTTGGTAGAAGACGAAAAGAAAACGTAAATTTCTTGAATTAAGTTGAAAAAGTTGACCGTGTCGTGCGATATATTTGCCGCATCGTTAACGACCAAATTGAGACTATGCGCCGAGCATGGAACGTAAAATGCACGATTATTCATTTCCAATATTTTTTTTTGTAATCCATTTTGTTTTCCACGCATATTAGAACCATTGTCATAACCTTGGCCACGTAAGTTTTTAATATCAAGGTTTAATTTAAATTTAAACAAAATTTAATAGTCCTTCACCTGTGGAGCTGGTTATCCGACAGATGCCAATAAAACTTTCGCATATTGTAACATTTTTAGTTTCACTGTTTAAAACAACATACCTTAGTATAACTGTAATTTGTTCTGTGTGACTTACATCTGGTGTGCAATCTAATATGATAGAGAAATATTTTGATTCTGTGACTTTGTTCAGGATGTAATTTTTTTATGGTCGTGCCGAGTAAATCAATGATTTCATTCTGAATCTGATCTCCTAAATAGTGAGTCATGCGAGTTGAATCGAATTTCGAGGTTTGAATTCTGTGAATATGTTCCCGCATAACAGAATGAAAGGATGCTATTATTTCTATTGCTTTGAGAAAATTACCATTATCATGCTCATATAATATTTTGAACGAGCCCCTAAACGCCAGACATTGATGAGATAAAAATTTTATAACAGCTATGATCCTTTCCAATACATCACACCATTGTTTTTTTTATGATTCTAATAGTCTCAGTTGCATTTGATTTACAGTAGTTTTATTTTTTAACATATGATTTAGTTGGACCCAACATTTTAAATTTTCGCTATGGGAAATGCTTGTTTCGTGTCGTTTTAAGGTAGATGACAGATGCTGCCAATCGGAAAAACCGCTTGGAGCTGACAGACTACTTACAGTTTTACTGAATATTTTACAACAAAAACAATAGACTGAATCTTTTGACGTAGAGTAAACAAGCCATTCTCTGTTAATTTTTTCTCCATTAGGAAGATTTCTAGAGTAATAACTGTTTGCAAATTTTCTTCCATCGATATTAGCAGGAAAATTGTGGTTAAACAGCTGCACGGGACCACGGCTAACCAAAATATTAACAATATCATTAGTCATACTGGCGGGCCACGAACCGGGATCATCACTACAATCTAAACAGCTACTTGATGACGATAAATTGCTTACAGGTTCTTTAGCACTACTTTCTCTTTTTTTAGTTTCACTGGAGTCTCCTTCTGAAGGACTAACATTTTTCTCTTCAGATACCTCCATAACTTCTAGATTTAAAGCTGCGCTTGTTGAAGCTATATCTAAGTCAACATTCTCTTGACATTCAGAGTATCTATTTTCTGGTTTGCTAAAAAATTTCTCAAGAGATCCCGCTAGTTTTTTTTCTCTGTATCTTTTTCTCGTTTTTGCCGTCGAAATTGAGCTCCTGAAATTTTTTTCCTTCTTTGCGGTTCCTGGAATTTTTTTGAAAAAGTTTAGTATACGGTTGTACAAAAGTAACATAAATCCCAAAAGGGGGTTGATCATTCCACCCATTATTGCGAACAACCTTTACTAGGGGGTCAACACTGAAATCGCGAAAAAAAATCAGCTTTTCCATACATTTTGTATGGAATAGTTATTTTTTTTCGCGATTTCACCGTTGACCCTATAGTAAAAGCTGTTCGTATTTATGTGTAGAATGACTCCCATTCGGGATTTAAGTTACTTTTGTTACACCCTGTATAGGTATAATTTTAATATTTTTTTTATAAATCTTCACTCTTAAGTTGTATAACAGAAAAAATACCCTTTAAATCACAATAATAATCACAATACTACTGCGACTTCAGAGTTGACCCCATAGTAAAAGTTGTTCGTATTGATTAGATAATAATATAAATAATTTTCTAAATTATTTTTATAGTCACACTTCGAACAAAAATATACAGAATATTATTAATTTTAAGTACCCTGGACCGTTTCCGGATCTCACATTAGGGCTATAACCAAATAATTGAAGTTTGTTGTTCACTCACATCACTTTCGCATTTGTGTTAAATAAATAAAAACAAAGAAATGAGTATATAGTTTTAAGGGGATTTCCCCTGATATCTTTTTAGTATTATGAGGTGACAATGTCTGAATTTTAGTCGATGATTGTCTGATTTGCCGCCCCCCTGAATGCGCCGCCCGCGTGCATTGCACGCCTTGCACGCCCGCTTACGGCGGGCCTGTGTCTAGTACATTCTTGAAAGTAGTAATTTTCCCTGTTGTGAATTTGGTAATCAAAAGCTAATTCATCAAAATATTTTTAACTTTCCTTTGCCTGTTTTCTTCAAAGTTGGGATCTATACCATATTTTCTTGCAGTTTCACTGGCTTTGTACTTGAAGGATTCGAAATCATTTCTATAAATTTGCATCTTTGGCTTTGTTTCTGCTAAAGCTCGACTTGATATCGCATCTTTGTAAAGTTTTTGATGCATAATTGATGTTATTTCATACATGGTGCATGAATTCACAAAGGAACACGAATCTGAAATTTAACATTTTTGTTTTAATACTTTTTGCTCGACTACGCTCATCTTTACTGGACCTCCTCAGAACTATTTCTGATAATGTTTTGATTATATCAAAAAACGAAGTTTTATTGCAGATATTGTATTGATCCTACTGGACCATCTAGCCTGATTTAGTTTTTTCAAAGTGATTTCCGGTTCGCCAGTAAATTTTGACAACAGATCCTAACGTTTAATGCTATTTCCGAAAAAATTATACAAATCTTGCAAAATTGCGAAAAGAATCTGTAATTCTATATCATTGTTAACGGCATCGTTTACCACCAAATTTAAATTGTGAGGGGCGCAATGTACATACTCCGCGTTAGGCTGGATATCCTTAATCTGTTTTTGAACACCAGCGCTCATCACACTGGCTCCATCATAACCTTGACCCACACATTTTTTTAAATCAATGTTTTTGTCAATAGATAAATAGTTAACTAGTAAAATAAATCTGCCGCCCCATGTTGGAATGCTTCATAAATGCCTAGGAACCCTACTTTCACTTCTATATCAACTGGCTGTCCATTTTCCAATCTGGTTATTTGTGCATACCTCACAACAATGCTTAGCTGATCTACTTTCCATATGTCCTGTGTCGTATCCAAGATGATGGTGAAAAAGGGTAATTTTCTAATTTGTTTTAGCAGATGATTTCCAAGTTTGGTCGCCAAGCACTCAATCATTTCATTTTAAATTGTTGCACTCATATCTTGTAGATCCTAGAAACAAAAACAAAACACAAATTAAAATTAAAAAAATCAATAAATTACTTAATAAAAATGAACAAAGGAATGAGAATAACAAACAAATACCTTCAGGCATATCTAAAACTTGCCGCAATAGATGATCATATATGGCGAGAAGCTTAACAATGGACAAAAATTTCCATCGTACCCTTCCTAATTTAAGTTTTCTCGATGTCCTCTTAAAGCCAAGGACTCTTTGCTAGAGTGAGAATGACATCGAATAGCCTTTGAAGAACAATTCTCCAAAATGAAGCTTCTTTTCGAATTTCATTTTCAAGTTCCTTTAAAATAGTATCATATGTTTTTTCCAAAGTTCATACACAGCACATGATTCCGTTGGCCATTCGAGACACTGTGTTGTTTAATTCTTTCTGATTGATGTTTCCAATCCCGAATTTTCGTACAGCATATATTATCCTTTTTCGAAGCAAATTATCAGCAGGGTTGATAGTAGGCAGAATCCAGTATTTTAGAAAAACACATCCAAAAGCGATAAACTGGTCCATGTTAACAATTAGAAAAGAAGTACGATTTAGAAAAACATCTGTTGTTCTGGTGGGTGTCTATCGGAAAAGGCCCTGAAGGCTGTAAAGGCCCCATATCAAGAATTTGGCGTTTTTTATTTTCACTTGATATCTTGTTTGTAAAGTTTCCAAAGTCGAAAGAAGATTGATCGCTAACATTTTCTGAACCTGATGAGGCTGAAGATTCTTGTGACATGTACATGCAGACATCTTGTTCATTGATATTATCGACAACGGAATCTTTCACTGCTTTTACTATCGAATCTTCCTGAGTAGGTTTTTCAACCAGCACCGCAGTGGTCATATTACCTGATTCATTACCAACAGAAATATACACACCACAAAAATTGTCGCATCACCTGGTATTCTGAATTCGACAATGGATTAAGCAGCTCGATCGCAGTTTCTGTGTCAACGTATATTTTTGGACATATGAGGGGAAAAAATCTGAGTATCAGTATTCATTCAATTTCTCTTCACTTCTTACGCTAGATTAATGCAAGTTTTCTGTGTTTCTTGGTGATTTTCGAATCTTTGAATTTTTTGTAATGGCTGCTGAACGTCCTGGACGCTATTTGGGTGATCATGAAGTGGTAAGAATTGTTACACTTCTAGAGGAGGGGCAAAGCCAACGTTACATGGCTAACTTGTTGAATGTTAACCAAAGCACTATTTCAAGAGCTATTAATCGGTACCATGAAACTGGGGATAATGGAAGAAAGACCGGACAGGGAGGAAATCGGATAATAACACCAGTTGATGATCGTTGGCTTCGTTTAACTGCACTAAGAGTTCGGCACTGTACGGCTAGAATACTACAAAATGAACTTCTACTTTCCAGAAATGTACATATTTCATTGCAAACTGTTAGGAATAGGCTCATAGAAGACGATATTAGACTAAGGGTGGCTTCTACTGGCCCGCGTCTCACCAGAGAGCATCGAGTTGCAAGACTTCAGTTTGCGAGGGAACATGCAAATTGGTATATTCCAGAATGGTCGAATGTTTTCTTTTCCGACGAGTCCAGGTTCTGTTCAGTATCAAATGATAGACGCATACCTGTATACCGATGACCTGGGGAACGGTATCAGCAATGCAATATCCGGCAAACCGAACACTTCGGAGGGGGCTCAGTAATGGTGTGGGGAGGCATTCCTTTCCATGGTCGAAGTGAGTTAGTTCTAGTGAATAATGTAATAATAACAGCGGCCAGATACATCGCAGATATCCTTGAACCCCATGTTGTACCCTTTGGCCCATTGATTTGCGAAAACTTTATTTATATGCATGATAATGCTCTTCCTCATGCAGCTAGAGTAGTTACAGAATTTCTAAAATGCCGAAATTGATATTTTAAGATGGCCAGCCAGAAGTCCCGACTTGAATCCCATAGAACATGTTTGGGACAACATGGGGTGGCAAATTCATCAACGTAGGATGCCTTGTAGAACACTCCAACAACTAGAAAATCTGCATCCTGAAATTTGGAACTCAGTGACTCAAGAGTGCATCCAAAATTTGTTTGAGGGGTTTCCGAGACGTAAACTGGCAGTAATTTGGGCCCAGGGAGGAAACACTCAATTGTGAAAATGATTAGTGAGCATTCGATGCTAGTTGATTGGTCCCTTCGCGAATGTTGGAATGTTGAAGATGGTAGAATTTTTTAATTTTTCATCAACTCGAAAATTGTTGATATTTTCCATCATAAACATGTCTCTTTCGAATGATATCTTCTTTATTACACTTCTGAAAGTTACCAAACTCTTGAATGACCAACCTAAAAGTTTAAATAGTATTGTCGTAAAAGTAGGGTTATGCGACAATTTTTGAGGGGAGTGTATTTGAGACAAAACTGCTTGTAGAAGGTTGAGTAAAAAATTTGACAATTTTGGGTAATTTTTGTATTCTGTCTTTTCTTTCCAGGCGTTGTTTTCGCTTCAATGTACCACTAGGTTTCTGTTTTCGATCCATTAATTCAGTTCTCTAATTTATGCAAAATTACTACGTCACAGGGAACACGAAACGTTGTATAATGCAACGCTACGTACAAAACATCAGCGGGGATTTTCTCGATTCCGAAAATATAAAGTTTTCTAGTCTGATGAGCGAGTAGAATCCATTGAAAATGGCGGCAAATTCAAAAATTTTACAGCTGTAATAGAAACTCACCACGGATAGTATGCCGAATATATGTAGTTAAATACATTTGATAGATACAATTTTTAATGAGTATTTTTTGGTTGATATGCGTATTTTTATATATGTTTGGATTTGCTGCCTTTAAAAAGGAATTTAGTTGGTAACACTGTACAAACAACAGGAATAATACAGGGGAATTCTCCACAAGCTAATAGAAGTTGAAACTTGTCTGGAATTTTTCTGTATTTTTTAAATCAGTTGCCATGATTAAAGTAGTGTTGCAAACAATTTGCAACCTATTTTACTGAGATCTTGAAGATGGGCAAATTTTTCGGTAGTTCAATAAGAGGATTGCTAATAAGGTTTTGGGGCCCGCCGGACTTAGGGGCCCCGGGGCACTACCAACCCCTAGCCCTTAGTTAGCTACGCCAGAGATGAGAAGTGAAATTGAATTGTACAGCATAGGCTGCTTCGATGTTTTAACAGCTTTGTGAAATATTGTGAATGAAGAATTATACTGGTATAATCACATGGTCGTAGGAGGAGAGCACGGGAGTTAGCTGCCGCCCCCTTGCGGATCGAGCAATAAGCACTAGATGTAATGAAATTTTCACAATGAAGAAGTTAGACCAAAAAAATCATTAAGAAATTTAAATTTTCACAAAAATATTGATAGAAAGATCAATTGTAGTGTGATGAGTTCAAAGTTTAAATTCTTGCAGGAGAAACCTGATCGTTCATGATTGAACTCACCGTTCCTGCGACGTCATATTCGTGTTTTATTATCTTGGTTGGAAGATATTTGATATTGAGTATTGAGTCGGATACACCAAATGAAGCAGAATTGGTGGCAAAAAACGACATAGGAAACTGGCTTGGTTTGAAGTAGCTCTATGAAGCCGGAAGAAAAGGCGGAAAGGCTGGGACTCTACTGGGAACCGCCCGAAAGTAACGACCTCAAAAAAGATGCGAAAATTCAATCACAAAGGGCTTAGGGTCTATTCGCCGTGTATGAGATAATCTGCTAAAGTTGAAGGACCTCTGCGTGCTATTTTCGCTCCCTACAGTGCGAAGGGTGAAGGCTCTTTCATGATTATCTAAATTTAAAAAAATTCATGAATACGTGGCCACCTATGCCAGCAGCGAATGATATAAACAAAGTGCTGAAGCTGCTCATATCTTCTTGAAAAATTCTGTGGTTATTGATCAAATCGTATCAGCCAATCAGCATATTGCTGCCTCAAATATAAGACATTGTCTCTATACAAAATGCAATACTATTTTCTGCAACTCATGACTCACCTCTGAGAGGAGAATCCTAGATGAGGGTGTTTTCCAAGATTTGATCTAGCTGAAAATTGATTCTGGGGACGCCCATTGAAAATGAATCTGGAAAAATGTACTAAAAATGTATCGCATTTATCGCCACATATTCAAAATGAAATAATAGAAACATGTGCGAACTTGCATGAGACATGATTGTGAACGATTTCAAAAGAAGCATGTGTTCAAAGTATTCCAGCTGATGAGAGGTGTAATATATCCGGGAGAGAATAGTTATCGATTGGTGTCAGATTCTTTGACGAAGTCAGTAACCAAATTGTAGAGGAGTTTTAGGGCTTTGTTGAAGTTAAAGAATGGACGCTTTGACAATTGCTTCGGCAAAAGAGCTGATTTTCGAAAGGCTTGAAGTTTGTCCTCAGGAATGCGTAGGATAGGGCTGCGATGGCTGCTAGACAATGGTAGAGGAAAAAAATGGGGTTCAGAAACGTCTACGAGAAGTTTTCTCAAGAGCGTTGTTTTCCACTATGCTAGTCACAAGCTCAATCTGGTTGTGAATGACCTTAACAACAACAACCGAACCATCAAGGACATTATTTCTCTATACAGTGTGTTCCAACGAAAATTTGACCCCCCCTATAACTCCGAAATGAGTAACATTAGCGAAAAACACCAAGACACGTCGATTTTTGTTTCGAGGGGGAGCATTTTTCGAAATAATTCGAAACTTGTCAGATCAACCCCCTACCCCCAGCAACCCTAATTTCGAAATTCATCATAGGGAATAAGGGTCGAGTGGCACCTTACTGTAAAGGTCTGTCAATTCTCCATTCTGATTTGTCATTTTTAGAATTTTAAATTAACATACAGGGTGTCCCAACCGAGGGTAAAGTTGAATTCCTGCAAATCCCAAATACTAAATGAAATCGATTTATTTTGGCATAATGCAAGCGCAGGTTTATGCTCGGTCTAGAAAACGACCTACACTTGTGAATTTGGAGTTGGTGCAATCAACCCCTATTTCCAGCATCCCCAACTCAAAAATCATTCGATCGAAAATAGGTCAAGTGGCACCTCGTTGGAAAGGTATTTCAATTTTCTCTTCGAATTTGGTATTTTCGAAATTCAGAATCAGCATACAGGGTGTCCCGGAGCAGGAACACTGAAAACCCAAATAACTTTTTGAAACTGGTTCATTTCGGTATAATACGAGAACATGTTTATGTTTGATTCGAGAATAAGACTCTCTTGCGTGAATATGGAATTTTGCAATCAATCTCTTCCATTCAGCATCCTCAACTCAAAAAATCATACAAGTGATTACAGGTTGAGTGGCAAAGTTCCACAAAGATTTTTCTATTTTCTGAATCACTGAGGCATTGGTTTCAGTTTGGCAATCGAGGTTTTCTGGCGTGAGGATCAGGATGAGGGATGATGGAGAAACTGATTGGATGCTCATCTAAACAGGAAAACGAGATTTATTGAACTTGTATTCAATTGAAAACAAAAAACTAACTTGATTATTACAATAATTGTTCAAAATGACCTCCGCCCACCTTCATACAGTTATACAGACGATTTTCGAACTCTCTTCTCACATTAGCGAAAACTTCAGGAGTCAAAAGTCGGCATTCTGTGATAATCCTCATCCGCAGCTCCTCCAGGTTTCCTGGTCTTGTGGCATAAACTTTAGATTTTAGATGGCCCCACAAAAAAAATCTAGGGATTTAAATCTGGTGACCTGGCTGGCCACTCAACAGGTCCTCTTCTACCAATCCACCTTCCTGGGAAATTTTCGTCTAAATATTGGCGCACCCGAGCATCATAATGCGGAGGAGCACCGTCTTGTTGAAAACGCATTTCGTCCTCAGAAAGAGTTGGATCGTTCTGTAAAATTTCTGTCAATCTAGGATGTATGTGTTCCTCTAACAACTGTAGGTAGCCATTTCCATTCAGATTACCCTCAATAAAGAAAGGCCCAACTAGATGATTGCCAAAAATTCCTGCCCAAACGTTCAACTTCTGAGGCCTTTGCGTGTGGGCCTCTCTAAACCAATGAGGATTCTGTGTGTCCCAATATCGACAATTATGTCTATTCACTTCACCACTGAGCATAAAGGTGCTTTCATCAGAAAAACAGATGTTATTCAGAAAATTTGGATTAGCGTTTAGGTTTTCACTTAGATTTTCACAAAACTGTAAACGACGATCTGGATCATCTTCGTTTATTTCATGCACTAATTTTACCTTGTAGGAGTGAAATTTGTGATGTTTCACGATTCTATGGACAGTTGTAGCTGATACACCAGTCAGACGAGATAGTTTTCTGATCGAAGTAGTATTCTCCATTTGTAGATGACCCACTACTGCCACTTCCGTTGCCTCATTTCTGACAGGACATGCCACTTCATGTTTTTGTTTGCCACCGAACCCGTAGCTAGGAATTTGTCAACCAAATATTTAACGTACTGGTGACTGACTCCCTTTCTCTTTCAGGATGGTTCCTATCGAATATCCTTGCCGTTTCTTTGGCACAACTGTTATTTCGAAAATACGTCGATACAATTTCGACCCTTTCCTCAGTGGAATAAACCATTTTCAGATTAATTTCAACTGATGAACAACAACAATAATGAGGAACTGATCTGAATAATAATAATATTTCATTGCAAAATGAGAAATAACAGATGACTGTACGCCAGATGGAAATGAAAAAATGTGAACATTTTCAATGCAGAAATCAGCTTTATTTCTTCGTAATTGATGCTCAACACATCGTACCCCAATACTTTTAACAGTTTCGAATTAATTTTAGTTGATAATTTCAAATGACGATATTGAATTTTTCGAAAGCGTCATCCTGTATGGAGAGCCGAACTGAATGAAATGCTTTAATCATTCTGGAATTCAAAAACCTTTCTGAAGATATGCCACTTGAATTATTTGTATGATTTTCAAGTTGGGGATGCTGAATGGAAGGGGTTGATTGCAAAATTCTATAACCACACAAGAAAGTCCTATTCTCGGATCAAACATGTTCTCGTATACCGAAATGAACCAGTTTCAAAAAGTTATTTGGATTTTCAATGTTCCTGCTTCAGGACACCCTGTATGATGATTCTGAATTTCGAAAATACCAAATTCGAAGAGAAAATTGCAGTACCTTTCCAACGAGGTGCCACTTGACCTATTATCGATCGAATGATTTTTGAGTTGGGGATGCTGGAAATAGGGGTTGATTGCACCAACTCCAAATTCACAAGTGTAGGTCGTTTTTCTAGACCGAGCATAAACCTGCGCTTGCATTATGCCAAAATAAATCTATTTCATTTAGTATTTGGGATTTCCAGGAATTCAACTTCACCCTTGGTTGGGACACCCTGTATGTTAATTTAAAATTCTAAAAATGACAAATCAAGGTGGAGAATTGACAGACCTTTTCAGTAAGGTGCCACTCGACCCTTATTCCCTATGATGAATTTCAAAGTTAGGGTTGATCTGAGAAGTTTCGAATTATTTCGAAAAATGCTCCCCCTCGAAACAAAAATCGACGTGTCTTGGTGTTTTTCGCCTATGTTACTCATTTCGGAGTTAGAGGGGGGGTCAAATTCTCGTTGAAACACACTGTAATAAGAATCACCTCTTTTATGTGAAACACGATTGTCATAGAAATATAGAAGCATTCTCATTTTTAAGCGGAAATTCGCGCAGATCAATAATGGACTACTAGCGATTTCAGCGAAGGCAACGCAGCTAGTTGCAAACAAGCCTATCATCTGCTCGCAGCAACGACTAGGAGTACTTTCATGTACTGCCTTTGCCTTATTTCAAAGTATTTATGTTATTTGGTGCCGGTTGTTAATGTATTGCAGGGGGTGGCCATTGACCTGCTCCACGTCATAGGTCGAATACAGGTTATTATGAACATGACCTGTGACCACTGGCACAAGGTAAATGAAAGCAGAGACCATCTGCAATGAAGTGCAACTTCTTTCTGAAGAGATTAGGTTCGAGATAATTCAACCGATACTAGTCAGACCAACACACCTACAATATCAACAGCAGACTACTTCAGAGTGGCCGTCTTCATTCTGTATACAGACTCGTTACTAAAATCACTCTCGGCACGGATTTATGACGAACAACAGTTGCCATGCGCTCTCGGGAGGCTCCATCCCAAAACAATACGAATTGAAACAACATGCGGCGATGCGCTGATAGAAGTGGAGAAATTTCATGAAATCAAGACATTCCATAGTGAACTGGAATTCTGGATGCGATATTGGGCTGGGAGGGAAGTTGTCGAAATCGACTTTGTCACTGCATTACAGTATACAGCATTTTCTTAGCGCGCGTCAGGTTATACTGACGTAACTTGCGTTGCCATGTACAACGGCTTCAATCGAACGGACATTCAACACTATGCGCAGGATAAAACGTCGCTTATGTCCACAATGATTTCCTACCGACTCAACGGATTAACTTCTATATCCATTCACAGGAAAACGATAAAGAACAATGCTAACTTTGAAAAACTAGCCCATCATATTTTGACAATCGAGAAGGTTTGTCTTCTTTTACTTTAAATCAAAAACAGGTCGTATTCCCTTTAATTTCTCAAGACATCTTTTCTCATCACAATCTTTCTTCCCCCGATCTCCAGTTGCCTACCCCTCGCCCATAGTCTGGCTACGCCCATTTATAATAATAATATTATAACAGTGAAAGTAAATTCACAAGAAATTGAGTAAAAAGGGGCATTCGTTTTAATATATGAGTTTCTCTTGACTTTTGGTTCTCTAGAAAGTCAAAATCGAACCAAAAAAAGGTTTTCTCCCTGACTGAGAAATTTCCACAATTGGGAAATGTCTTCCATGGAAAAGTCAATGCGCAGACCAGTTTTCATAGAAAGGTTCAAGATTTTCAAACGAAAATATAAAATGGAAGTTGAAGCTTTCAGGAGTCGAAATGGTTCGAGAGTCAGTTCGGAAAACAACATGTACAAGGAATGTTGGAAAATCATCAATGAGCATAAAGGGGAAAGAGATCACAAGATATTTAATTATTAGATAAAAAACAATTGCCGACAAGTGATCCTAAAGACGTTGCCGATGTGTTCAACCATCATTTCGCATCTTAGGCGCTCTCCCAGTGTATCGACCCAGAGAGCTACAAAATTCCACTGAATGTGGAGAATACCGTTTTTCTTTCGCTAGTAACGCCTAGATAGGTTGAAGAAATAATTCGAAAGACAACTAGGAAACCAACACCCGGTCCGGATGGGATTGACGGAAGAATCTTGAAAGGAGTGAAGGAAAGAATAAGTGATGTTTTGGTTGACCTTATCATTCGAAATGGGTATATACCGGAAAACTCAAGAAATCGAGATCGATTCCAATCTATTAGGGCAAAGGACCCAAGAACAACGTAGCCAATAACAGAATAATCTCAATCCAGAACCAGCTCGCCAAGGTATTCGAAACTGCTTATAGTAATAGGCTGTGCAGTTTTTTGAAACAAAATAAGAAACTGAGGGACTGCCATAATGGTTTCAGGAGAAACAAAAATACAAGGACGGCTCTGACTGATGCGATCGACTTCGTCTATGCAGCACTCAATGACAGGAATCATTGTTCTGCACTTTTTCACGACCTAAGTAGAGCTTTTGATGTCATTGCTCATCTGCTCCTTCTCAAAAAGTTGAATAACCAAGGTGTCTATAACTACCGTTATAGGTGACTGCAAATCAGTAGAACTTGATATTACAGAAGGCGTTCCCCAAGGGTCTGTGTTGGGGCCTATATTTTTTGTGATGTTCATGAACGATTTAGTACTTGCGTCTGATGCAAAGCTGATACTTTATGCCGATGATACTAACATATTAATATCGGACGATACTGAATCTGACAAGGTTAACTCTTCGAATGAAGCTTCATGGGAATAATGATTTGCGTAGGCATTCCATTGTGGAGCAATAACGATTTCTGATTTCTAGGAACCCCTGTTCAAACGCGATTCTCGGGAATCATTCATTCTCCAAAAATGATTTATTCATTTATTTAAGTACAATATAAGGAATGTCCACAGCCGAAGCCAAAATGACATTCACTAGATGAATATTAGTTACATAGAATCTAGTACTCTAAAAAAAGTATTATATAAGGCATTAATAGTGAGTTGTATTCACAGAAAGAATGAAAGAAGAAATACAAAATGAATATTACAAAACGAACGATTGAATGAATTTGATGTAAGTCAACGAAAGAGCAAGCGTAATGTTCTCTTCAAAGAGTCCAATGTGACCCCAAACAAATTGATACTCCTATGCGTGTGCATCATACCGAGGGGAGTTCTGTGCACTATTACTGTTTCTAAAAGACCGAGTTGCCTCAAAGATTTCATAGGAACATTGAAAGTAACCATGTGAAAGATCTCAGGAACTTGAAGTACGCAGTTCAATATATTAAACAAAACCAAAATATCAGATATATTTCTACGATTTTCGAGTGACAATAAATTGTAATATTTACGGACAGGAGCGTAGTCGTGATTCAGGATAACAAAGTCAGTTTTGAAGCATATGAACCGTATGAATCTATTCTGAATGCATTCAAGTCGGTTGGAATAACAATCATAACGAGGGTTTCAAATGCATGAGGCAAAATTTAATTTACTGTAGATGTAAGCATATTACAAAGTGGTAAGTGATTATACATATTCAAATTCCTTACTTCTCCTGAAAATATAACCCATCATACGACTTGAACTATTTGCTATGCGGTCTATGTGTGCACTTTCGAATCGAAAGTGACACCCAGATCAAAAGCCGTGGACACACGTCGCAACAATGAATTCTCAATTGAGTACTGAAAAGTGATAGGGGAATGGTTTCTAGTGAAAGTTATCGTGAAACTTTTATTCAAATTGAAAAATAATTGGTTTTCTCTACAGTAGGTACTCAACCAAGTTATTCAAATCTAGTTGATGATCAAGGCAGTCCCTTAAGCATCTGATAGATCTAAAAACTTTCGGAATGCCGGAAACATTTATCTATGTCATTTATATAAATTAAGAAAAGGGGAGGACCGAGATGAGTTCCTTGCGGTACCCCAGAAGTACTAAAGAAAAATTCAGATTTAAAAAAATTTAAACTAACGAACTGTGACCTATTCGGAAGATACGATTGGATCCACTCTAGCAACCCACCACTTACACCTGCTTCGGCTAGTCTAAAAATGAGAATATCGAAACTTATTTTGTCGAAGGCTTTGAAAAAATCGGTGTAAGTAGCATCAGTTTGAATTTGAGAATCCATTGAACTCTACAGGTATTCACTATAAACGACCAAATTAGTTTCCAGAGTCCTTCCGTTAAAAAATCCGTGCTGTTGTGGGAGAATGAAATTTTTCACATGAGAGGAAAGATACTCATAAATTATGCGTTCAAATACTTAACCTTTAACTATGGACGTGCGGTCTCACAGGCCGCTTGCATTTTGTGATTATCGTGCCCCCCTCCACCCGCATTCCCTACGCGTACGCCGGTCTCAGTAGCTTCGGTTTTAGTGGCGAAACGACCGTTGAGAGTGAAGGTTACGTCGTCGGCTGAATGTTGCGTGAGTAATTTCAATTTATATTTCGAGTGCGGTCTGTGAGACCGCGCGTCCACATTTGTGTTATAAATTGAAACTAACGGTGATTTTGTTTGTTTCAGAATTTGTACACTAAAATGTCAAAAAACGATCAACCAACGACATCAGGCACACGAACATCGAGTTTGTCGATGCAAAGAGCCAGTAAAAGATTGCGGTTAGATGATCCTTCTTTTGAAGACGAGTTTCAACGATTGCTTTTAGAATCAGATCAGCGCGACAGCGATGGGGATGTTGATGATTGTTTGTTTTATGAAGCTAACATTCAAGAAAATCACTCGAGTGACCAAGAGATTATTGAAGAAAGTGGTAGTACTACCAGAGCTGACGGAGACGTAAGGAGATCGGATAGTGAAAGTTCAGATGACGACAATATACATATTGCACAGTTACGGCCCTCGAAGTATAATTATGGTAAAAATTGCTACAAATGGGCTACAGAACCACCTTCCAGAAGAGTCCGCACTCCACAGCATAATATTGTGTTAAACAGATCTATTCTGCACCTGACTGAAGATGAAAAGAAAGATCCAATCAGTATTTGGAATAAACTTTTTGATAATGAAATGCGACAAACCATTTTGACATGGACTAACTTCAAAATCGCTGAGTTCAGAGCCAAATTCAAGCGGCAAGACAGGTCAGAATTAAAAGAAATGGATATGATAGAACTCAATGCCTTATTAGGATTATTATACTACTCTGCCGCCCTGAAATCAAATCACGAATCTACCAGTTTCATGTTTGCTACGGATGAAACTGGTTGCGAAATATTCAGGTGCTGTATGTCAGAAACCAGATTTTTAGTTCTTCTGAACTGCCTACGTTTTGACAACCCAGCAGATCGCGCTGAGAGAATAAAGACCGATAAACTGGCTGCCATTTCTGGAATATTTGATAAGTTTATCGCTAATTCCCAAAAACTATATCAACTCAGTGAATATGTCACTATTGATGAGATGCTAGTGGAGTTTCGTGGAAGAAGCCACATGATTTCGTACATGCCCCAGAAGCCCGGTAAATATGGCCTGCTTATTCGTGCCTTGTGTGATGCGAAGACCTTTTACTTTTATAATGGTTATTTATATTCAGGAAAAGGTAGCGATGGCGCCGGACTATCAGCTGACGAGAAAAAATTCCTTGTTCCTACTCAATGCGTGCTACGCTTGACACAGCCGTTACAAACCAATCGTAACGTGACAGCAGATAACTGGTTCTCGTCTATTGAAGTTGTAGATGAACTGTCTAAGCGTAACCTAACGTATGTTGGGACTCTGAAGAAGAATAAAAGAGAAATACCGAATTTATTTCAGGCACGAAAGTCTAGAGAGATTGGTTCAACATTATTTGGTTTTACGAACGACAAAACTCTGTGTTCTCATGTACCAAAGAAGAATAAAGCTGTGCCCCTAATATCGTCTATGCATCACGATAATACTGTCGATGAACATACGAAAAAACCCGAGATTATATTATTCTATAATTCCACCAAAGGGGGGTAGATGAAACGGACAAAAAATGTTCAATTTATTCGAGCAGTCGCCGTTCAAGAAGGTGGCCTATGGTGATTTTTCACAGAGTTCTGGACTTGTGTGGAATAAATGCCTACATTTCATTCAATCAACACCAAGACAAAGAACTAGAAAGAGGTAAATTTCTAAAGAAATTAGCACGATCCCTGGTGGTTCCACACATGCAAAGAAGAGCTATAAACCCTCATTTGCCAAATGAATTAGTTATGACGCTAAAACGAGTTTTGGGTCCTGATATGCCATCCCAAAGATAAAGCGAAAGACGACCCATACTTGTGTGGGCTGTAAACAGCCAATATGCCCGCAATGCTCTAAGCCGCTATGCAAAGACTGCCAATAAATATGACCAAGTTGGGCGTATGTCGAAATTTTTATGTTTTGTTTTGAGAAGACTATGTTAAGTTTTTTATGTCCTTTATTCTTTATATTTTATTGTAAAAGTAGTTAAACTAAGTAAAAAAGAAATTTTCTCGTGATAATATCTGTATAAAGTGATCTCAAGCTAAAAAGTCTGAAAAGTGCCTTAAGACTGTCATATTGTTAGAATAAGTTTAAAATAAATAATTTTTTCATTTAAATTACATCTTTTATTAACAATTGGTAACTCTTCTAAGAAACAAAAACAAAAAATAATACAATACTTACTCATACAGATAGAAACCAGCGCGTAAAGATAGCGGTCTGTGAGGCCGCACGTCCATAGTAGTGTAACAAAATTGTAACGACCATAGTTAAAGGTTAAGCAATGATCGAAAGTTCTATAATTAGAAATATCATTTTTATCTCCACTTTTGTAAATTGAGACAATGGCGGACTCCTTCCACTTTTTTGGAAATACACCATTAATCAGAGACTGATTAAACAAAATATGCAGATGTGTTCAATATAGCTAAATGTAGTGAACCCTAATCGATAGATTATCATACTTACACTTCAGGCAGCCAGGTGGTGACTATATATATTTCCATCAGTTTTTTATATATTCTTACAAAGAATATTGAGTTTTTAACGAATGATATAAAAAACCTCATTTCATTTGAATCTTTTTTTTTTATTATATAGAAAATCTATTGTGGGATGTAGGCGCATTCAATATTTCTTTACATTTCTGAAATGACTGAAGGTTGAATCTTCCCTTTTTAGTTTAAATTAACCGAATTCCCTCGCAGAGCTTTTTGTTTCACTGAGGAGCGAACTGATTAGATCGTATGTACTTAGTTTTGAATTTACAGTGGGTTGCAACCAATTAAAAAATTCTGTATGATTAGAGATACTACCTACTTCTATTGCACCTGTGCGGGTACGGCAACAAGCGATTAGCTAGTAAACTTAACTTTCTGCTCTTACATGTATCAAGATTTCAAGCAGCTTTTGGGTTGTAAAATCAAGTCAAGTCAAACCTATAATTTTTCAAAAGCTCGAATTTCAAGTCAAATAAAGCTTTTCGAAAAATTTTCCAGCTGCTTGACTTGATGAAACCCTAATCAACCTATAAACTAAGTTGCTTCAAATATGTTCTAATCGTTCTCTCCTAAAAATTCAAAGCAGGAAACAGAAACACATGTGTGGTTGATTAAAGTAAACAAATGAACGATTTTCTCTACGGTGCATCAATAATGAATAATAGGTTCATGTAATTGCAGTAATCTACCTCGAACATGTCCCTGGGACATGATCGCCTTTATTCTGTCGATTTCACCGCACAATAACCTTGTGTTGAAGAGGAATTCAATTTCGTAGCCTCATCTCAACAATACCTGAATAGTAATTTAATGGAAACATATTTCCTTGATTATAAATATTCCAAATAAATCATTAGTTTAATTTGCTTCATGAAACGGATGATTTCTCAAGATAGTAGGATGTACAGATTATGCAGAAAATAATATATCTGCAAAATGACATCAGCTGAAAAAAGTAAAAGTAAGGATCAATTCGATAATTGAGAACTGCAACTCAGTAACTCGGAAATATTTTCTGTCTACTTTTCCAAGAAAATGCGAGTGATCAAAACAATTTTTACATATCATCAACTGTTTACAAAATATCTCAAATTTTTCTATATGATTTTGAGTAACCGTTGAAATTTTTTCATTTTATGAAATTTTTTCACATCTTAAAATTCATCTTCAGTAATTCTTTATATAGTAAAACGGGGGAATATGGAACATTTAAAGGGTCACAGTTTAACAACTAACTCGCCTAGCTTGAATATGACTACAGCAGCTTAGGGTTAGGTATCTGTGTGGGTCACTCGTTGCCATATACCCGAGGCTAGAATAAAAATGTACGCTAATACATAATTGCCATATTCTCGCTGTCAAGGGTTATATGGTATCACACTTTGGGAAATATGGCAACGTGCATTTTCAACTTTATTGAAGGAAAGAATATATTTACATATTTTTACCAAATTCGATAATGATCCATATTTCACGGTATTCTTAAATATTTTTACAAATTTTCGTCATTTATCTAGATTTCATAGATCAGGGGGTGCTGTAACTTGAACTGCTGGCGATCTATCTCAATATTACTACTTACGATCGACCTACCTACTTAGCTAGGAAGGGTGTACCGTAGCATATAAAGATTTTAGCTTTCTGCACAATGTACATTATTCATATAGTCAAGGTATGGGTTAGGTTTAGTTAGGTTCTTCTCTATAATATCAATGAAAAAAGTCATGGTTATTCAAAATTGCGGGTTTATTGGTTGTTACAAACCAAAAGAGATACATATTGTGTTAATCTGAACTAAGGAGTGACTTTGGATGTTGAAGCGTGGCACTGCATGTCTTCAGCATACTTTTCATATAATCGTACGTAACCACTGAGTGCTAATCGCAAGCATGATGACATATGATCGTCAGTTAGTCGATTGCGATATTTTACTTAATTATCTTCATTTCAGAAAATGCAAACTTGCACAAGTAAGTTGACCCAAACATTGACTTGCTATTTCAGTAGATAATTGCTCAGTGTTTTCACATGAAAAAGGATAACTCATAAATGATGCAACTGAGGAATTCTTGCTTTCAAAGACGGAAAATTTTCCAGATCCTTTCTTTTCAGTTGATCTATCACAAGTTGCAATTTACATTTGAATGCGTTTACTGCGCTAATCATCTTAATAATATTTTTTCCTCAACCTTGAACATCTGAGTGTTATTACCTCTTTCGTCTAGAAAAGCTGTTATTTTTGGCAATAATTCTTTGAAGCTTTCTAGGAATTTCCCGCGACTCAACCACCTGACGTCCGTGTAAAGAACTAAATCAGTGTTTTCAGCTGACTCCCTATCTTCCAACTGCAACTTAAAGAGCCGCCGTTGCAAGCTACGTGCATGGATGGAATTCACAGTTTTTGTTGCAATGCCCATAATTTCATTCGTGTTTAAGACTTTTGGACACAAAATTTACTGATGTATAATGCAATGGAATGAAAAAAATGAAGGGAAATCTTCATTAGCTCGACACAATGCCTCAAAACTGTTTTTGTTTCTAGTCATTGCCGATGCTATATCGGTTGTAATGCACTCTAAGTTATATATTGGTAGCTTGTAGTTTCTTACAAAATTGAAGAAAACGTCATATATATCTTCGCCACGGATCTTTTCCTTCAGAATTGTCAAAAATTCTTCCTTAGCTAACATGTCACTGAAAACTATCCGAATAAAAAAAACACAGCTGGGCAGCTGGGCAGGTCTGTCATATCGGTGGATTCGTCGAACTTGTACAGTACATACTTGTAAGTATGTACATTTCATGATATCATGTTTCAGTTTATCTGCCATGTCCTGACTCATGACTTCAATACGCCTTGTGACAGTCGGACGATTAACTGAAGTTCTCTAATAGCAGACATGTTTTCTGTTTTATTTTCAAAATCTACAAATAAAGTCTTATCCGCTTCACTAAATGCTTCTTTCACAACCGATCCATCTTGAAATCGTTTTTTGTGTTTCTCCAATATATGAGATATTTTAAATGACGCGATCGTAGAAGCTTTTGATTGTTTGGCTGGTCTTGTGAACAGGGGTTGTTCCTTTTTGCAAACGAGATATCAAATCACGTACTTTTCGTTTTCTCAATTCACTCTGTGGGGGAAAATCCCTTTCATAGTTTTTATGAACCGTTTTATGATGCCTCTCTAAGTTACCACCCTTAGGTATTGCAACTGGAGCATGACAAATAAGACAAATGCACTTATCCTTCACCATACAAAAGGAAAATTCTTCCTTCCAATCGTTATTGAAATGATCTAATAATAAACTTTGTATCGACGTAATTTTATCTTCAAGTTTCAATTCAGAATGACTCCAATTCCTTCAGGTGCAATATTTATATCGGCGTTAACGCCGATATAAATGTTGTCAGAAGTATCGAATGTTTCCGTCAAACGCGCCACCCGAAATTACTAGAAAAACGGCAAGAATAAAAAACGCGGCTTTTCTTTGAGTACCGCGCGTTGCTTTGATAAAACCGCCTTTTGCAGCTAGAAGACTGTTATTTTATTACGTAATGAATTTTCTTAGTTTAGTTACCTACTTATTAAAAATTTTTTTCTTCTCGAGATCTACTCAAAAAGCACTCGCGATCGTCCGTTTGAGCACCCCTGTGAGAGACAATGTCGGATTACAGCGGGCGCCGAATTAGACAGGGGGATTTTCACTAAAAAATAAGATAACTATATGAATTCAAACGCTTTTTTTTCGAAAATTTCAAGGTTATGTGGGAAAGTAGTTGTAGATTTTTACTAGATCTACAATATTTGTACAGGACAATTTTTCATTAGATGTCTCTTCTTGAGAAATCGACAAAAATTGTATTTCACTCCTTTCAAACGTCTTGCTTCTATCCTTCACCGACACTACAGTCCTTTCTCAGTTTTCGGATGCAGTACACCACTCTTTACGTTTGTCCTGCACATTTCAGTAATTTCTTTACACTAACAAGTTAATACAAAATATTAATGACACATGGACGAAAGAAATTTATTCAACTTTATTAATGAATCTAATCTACATTATTATATTGCATTAGGATTCTGTCCCAAAATTTGTTCCATGCATCTTCTGTTGGATCTGAAGGTAGTTCCGGATCTTGTTCACGTTCTATCTTCATACCGTACAGCTTCTGAATTGCTTGAATATCGTCGTTATGTAGCATATACTTTGGAATATACTCAGTATAGAGAGGAGACATGGCAGCATCAACTTCATCTGAATGACTGAGTCCAAGCGAATGACCGATTTCATGATTTGCTACTTGGAGTAAATTGGTTCCCATCGCTGAGTCTATGGTCCATGATTCTTCGTCATCGAAGTGAATGTCGCCACCAGATTCCTGAAAATTGAGATCATATTATTGTCAAGCGATATACGAGGTCGGCTCGAAAAGTATGGCAAATTTTCCGAATTTTCAAGAAGAATTTATTCATTCATAAATATCTATTTAATCCGCTTCAAAATAATTCCTCAAGGATATAATACAGTTGTCAAATTCTAGGAATTTTCCGCGACTCAACCACCTGACGTCCGTGTGAAGAACTGTATCAGTGTGTTCAGCTGACTCCTTATCTTCCAACTGCAACTTAAAGAGCCGCCGTTGCAAGCTACGTGCATGGAAGGAATTCACAATTTTTGTTGCAACTCCTATAATTCCTTCCGTGTTTAAAACTTTTGAACACGAAACTTGTTGTAGTATAATACAATTGAATGAAAAAATTAGGGGGAAATCTTCATAAGCTCGACACAAAGCCATGAAACCGTTTTTGTTTTCAGTCATTGCTGGTACTCCATCGGTTGCAATGCACACTAATTTATATATTGGTAGCTTGTAGTTTCTTAAAAAATTGAAGAAAACGTCTTATATATCTTCGCCACGGGTCTTCCCATTTGGAAGAATGATTGTCAAAAATTCTTCCTTAGCCAACATGTCATTGAATACCATCCGAATAAAAATACACAGCTGGGCAGTGTCTGTCATATTGCTGGATTCGTCAAACTGTAAAAGAAAGTACATTTCATGATATCATGTTTTAGTTTATCTGCCATGTCGTGACTCATGACTTCAATACGCCTTGTGACAGTCGGACGAGATAACTGAAGTTCTCTAATAGCAGACATGATTTCTGTTTCATTTTTAAAATCTCCAAATAAAATCTCACTCGCTTCAATAAATGCTTCCTTCACAACCGATCCATCTTCGAATGGTTTCTAGTGTTTCGCCAATATATAAGATATTCAAATGACGCGCTCGTAGCAGCTTTTGATTGTTTGGCTGGTCTTGTGGACATGGTTTGCTCTTTTTTCAAACAAGATATCAAATCACGCAATTTTCGTTTTCTTAATTCACTCTCTGGCAGAAAATCCTGTTCATAGTTTTTATGAACCATTTTATGATGCCTTTCTAAGTTACCACGCTTAGATATTGCAACTGACGCACGACAAATATGACAATGCACTTATCCTTCACGATACAAAAGAGAAATTCTTTCTCCCAATAATTATTAGAAGGATAGGTTTTAGATTTCTTCGCTGCACTCATTTTGTTCCATTTAATAATAAACATTGTATTGACGTAATATTGCCTTCAAGTTACAATTCAGAACGACTGCCATTCCTGCAGGGGCAACATTCATATCGGCGTGAACGAAAGTCTCGAATGTTCCCGTCAAACGCGCCGCCCGAAATTTGTAGAAAAGCGGCAAGAATAAAAATTGCGGCTTTTCTTTGACAAGTACCGGGCGTTTCTTTGATAAAGCCGCCTTTTGCCGCTAGCAGAGTGTTATTCTATTACGTAATAAATTTTTGTAGGTTAGTTATCTACATATTAATTTTTTTTTCTTCACGAGATCTACACAAAAATCAATCGCGATCGACTGGTCGATCACGATTACCGTTTGAGTACCCCTGCAGTACAGTATACGATGAAAAAGAATAGATGAAACTGGTAAATATTCGAAAAGATCTGGGCAGGGAAGATCAACGCAGTTGAAGGTCGATTTTTTTGACATCAAGTTTTTCGTGAGCGAACGGCTACTGTTTCAGTTTTATATAGAAAATTGGCTGATGTTCCAGGTAATTTCATTTCATTTGAAACTATACATAGAAGAGTCAGAGAACAAAATCTATCACCTCGTGTACCTGCCGCCGGTCCTCTGACCATCGAAGGCGGCATCTAGAATTCTGTTGAACTGATTCATATGGGACATGGACGAATGACGGAACGTTCTGTTCAAAGACAAGTTCCATTTTACAACATATGCAGCTGATGGACGCTAAAGATTATGGAGAAGACTTAGAGAAAGATATGCTCAAAATCGTTTCTCTCTCAGAGTGTAATTTTGTGGCGTTGGAGTGATGAAATGGGGCGGTATTCATTTGGAAACACGCACACATCCTGTTAAGTTTCAGGGCGGTAATAACACTGACAGATATATTAAGGTGTGTTTAGAAGAACATGTGGTTGCTTAGAAGCCATTTATAAGAGAAAATTTCCTCCTAATGCAAGATAATGCTCGGCTGCATTGATCGATGTTGGTATTCTAGTTTTTGACTGCTCCCCAAGAAGTCCTGACCTAAATCCCATTAAACATATGTAGCATATTGAAGGGAGAAGGGTTAGGCAGAACTACCGCGAATTTCATGCGATATTTACGTTGGAGCTGGAGTTGATAAACGGGTGGAAACAGATACTCTAAGAAGTAGTTACAACTTCAGTTCAATCCACGCCTGCAAGAATGAGAGTTGTTATTCAAGCACGGGGAGGGAATATTTGATTCTGATGTGATATTTAAATACAGCTGTCGCCGATAAAAGGTTTGGTAAAAAATGAATTGCACAGTTTTCTTTAAGAATTTGTATTTCCTTGAAGAATAAAGGATCTAACATGTTTCCAAAAGTTGTTGAGAAAAGATGGGATTCGAAAATTTCGTGCAACAAATCATCATCCAGCGAAAATTTTGCCTAAGGCTGTTTAGAGATTTAAGGCAGAATGCAACTTTTGTTTCTATCCCCCATATCATCCAGCGATTCAAACTTTTCGTAGAATCAAGGAAGGAAAGTGAAGAGAAAGGAAGAAAGTGCAACTTGACAAAAAATTATCGAATTTGTAGTAAAACTAAAAAATTATATACGATTGAATTTGGGAGAAATTTTTTCGAATTCTTGAAAATTTTGATTAATTCATCGCAATTACTATCTCATAATTCAGAAGAAATTTTCCTTAGTGACTATTGTTGTATCTAGAGGGTTTTGCTGTTCTTATATCTTAAATCTCTGATGGGAATATGAATTCTTACCAAATTTGACTCTTCTTGACTTGATACTTACTGGAAAAAAGGCGTGTCCCAAAACTCCTCCAGGCCCTTCGAAGGGACTATCATCACCATGTTTCCCTTTTACAAATTTAATTTCTATATTCGCGAATCTTTTGGGATCAGTTACTGGTTCGAACATGAGCTCTGACCGATTGGACCACAAATCAAACGCTTTTCGAATCATGAGATCTACAGTTTCTCGTTGTAACTTCGATGGATATTTAATGATTCTGTATTTTAGATGTTTGGTCTTCCAAGTGCTACCTGTGAAAAAAATGAATTTGGTAATGAACTATATCTAATACTTTCATTGTACTATTCTGAATCACTTTCGTGACGCTTGAGTATAATAAGCCGTAGCCATAAGAGAGCACTTTAGAAGAAGTGGTTTTCTGTCCAACTCATACCGGGTGGGGCAACTAATACGAAAAAGACTCAATAACTACTAAACTATTCGTTTTTGGACAGAAAATAGAAAAAGATCAATTTTTGTCTGAAGGGAGGCATCTTTTAACACACGGTGATTTAATTTTACATTAAGGAACTCAAGTGAAGTTCTCGTTACAGAAAAATATTCATCGGAAATCACACAGGTGTAATACAGATTTCTCAACAACAAATGCGGCAGTTTTTGTTTTTTCCAGATTGCTTGTGTTAATGAATGAAATTCGAATCAGCTTGTTTGTTCATCTAGCTGCTTTTCACACTCACGGGTTGTATCCATACCAGTATGATGGTGTATTCAATAGCTGTAAGAGTAGAAATTATGGAAATTTTTTTCAGCAGAAGCAAGGCAGCTGCTATTTTAAATGAATGCCATGATGACAAACAAGTAAGAGCCAAGTACATTTTGGAGTTGGTGGAAAATTTTAGAGGAACTGGCTCTGTTCAGTATAGGAGGAGAGAGCATGTCCAAAGACCCACACGAAATGGGGAAATAGAAACTGCGTTGCTTGGGCAAGTAGTGATTGATCCCACTATGAGTATAGGAAAATTGGAAAGTGAAATTAGTTTTCAAACAATACAAATTCCATCCGTATAAAATGAAGATGGTCCAGGAATTGAATGAGGATGACTTCGACCGCAAAGTGCAATTCTGTGAAATAATAAGTGAGCAAATCGTGAACAATTCCCACTTTCTCTACAATATTTGCTTCTCGAATGAATGTACTTTTTTATGAATGGCACTGTAAATCGACATAACTGCCGGTTCTGATTGGATTCTAATCGCAGATTATTTCGTGGAGTACATACCCAATATTCTGAAAAATTGAATCTTTGGGTTGGCATCTATGGGAATTGTGCTTGGGCCATTTTTCTTACCTGGAAATCTGACGGGAAAAATGTATCTGTAAATAATTGAAGAACTAATCAATCTGGCCATAACTGAAATTCTGGAAAATGAGCCTAGATATTTAGGAGTGGATGTTGTATTTCAGCAGGATGGTGCCCCCCTGTATGTTGCACTTTCTGTTCGACAATATCTAGATAGAAAATCTCCTGATCGATGGATCGGAAGAAAATGCCCTACAGAATGGCCCCCACGTTCTCCCGACTTGTCACCATTGGATTTTTTATGGGGCCACTTAAAGAGTCAAATTTATAGAACTAATCCAGCAGATTTGGTTGATTCACGACAACGGATTGTAGTCGAGTGTGATCGTATAACCCCTCAAATGCTACGTAATGTACGAGCAAAATCTGTATTTGTGTTTGGAAGTTAGAGGCGAACACTTTGAACATTTGTTCGATTGATACCTGGTTGACCTATGAAATGTATCATGTATAATAAATTCAATTTTTTTTTTTCAATTTTTCAATTTTAAAATTTTCCGTACCCACCAACATGTAGGTAATTCTATGAATAATCTCTATTATTTGAAAACCAAACAAACGTGCTCTGAATCTCCATCCAAAATCAGCAGACCTCGCAAACACTGTATCGCACTCCATTAATTCACCCTGTATCTTCATCACAATATAGATGTTGTCTACAATATTCTTGAAATTCTAAGACCTTTCTAATGAGTTATTACTCAAACTAACTTATCATTTCGAAGATTTGAGGGGTTGACACCCTCATCTGAGGGGGTCTAGTGAAAGCATCAGGGCTTGAAGATATTTTTTCCCAGAAAACAGTATTTCGGTGAATGTTCATTAAAAATCCACAGATTTTGCAATCACTGAAAATAACTCGTCTTTTGACGAAGCAGCCTGTATCTTCTTTTGAATATGTAAAAACTTAAAAATTATTACTAATTTGTGTTGAGAGTCGAGAGAGATTTTCAATGAGGTGTTACTCTACCTACCTTCCCTATTCAAAAAAATTGAGTTCTGTGCACCCCTGCTTAGGGTTGATGTAAAATAAAATCACCGTGTACTAAAAGATATCCCTCTCCAGACAAAAATTGACCTGTTTCTGAGTTTTGTCCAGAAACGTTTAGCAGTTATGAGTCTTCTTCGTTTTAGTTGCCATTCATGTTTTGCATACAGGGATATAAAGGACGCCACATGCTTTGAAGTGAAAATAAACTTTTTGGTAGTTACAAGACACTGATTTGTTTACATAAGATTGAAACAAATGTGATGAATGCTTTGAAGGAGAAACCAAAGGACGAGAACCAAGAGTGCTCCAAGAACTAAAAGAGACATTGAAAGCATGATGAATCCGATGAGGATAAGGTCTTTGGGATAATTTATTTTCAACTATCAAATTTGACACTTTTGAAAAGTACAACTTAAATGAAATATTTTCGGGCAATAAAGTTTGAAATATTTATCTCTTCAGAAGTGTTTCCGGCAATAAAATAATACATCAGTCAACAATTTCTGTTTTATAGAAACATTCAAACGTCAACCAACCAGCAAGAACCACGAATTACGAGAAGATCATCGACAAAATTGGCAGAACAGAAAACGGCAAGTGGGCAGTAATATTGAAAGATTCTTAGTCGCTTCCAAACCAGTAACTTCAATAAAATGAGCATAAGCATGTTTGCTCAGTTGAGATAATTTGAGATTACACAAAGAAACCAGATAATGAACGATAGTACTCTGTTGGTACGATCAACGAAGATTGGACAAAACAGGTATGACTTAATCGAATCAAATCAAATTTGATTCATTGTACTACATCAACATTATATATTGCAATTAAGGCAAACATTGGTATTAAGCGCTCTTCCAAGCCTCCTAGATATTTAAAAATATTTCAAAAAGGTAAAACAAGAAATTTACATAATTACAGTAAGAGAAACACTCCAAAAATGTTAATTTTTCATGGTGTATAAAAGTTTCTGGCGATAAGATTTTCTGAATTTGTTGAGAGAAAAGCTGAGCAGCCTCCTCAAAGGTGGGAGACACCCTCGTGTCCTGGTATAATACCACCTCATCATGCTATAGGCTCCGTGAATTGCTCATTTGTGACTATGTTTCAGATGCTTGGCAGATGGTGTCTAGGGTGGGAAGGATTTTCCAGATGACACATGATCAGCTCTCGTAGAGTCGTCCTTAGTCGGATCTCCGGGAGGAACTGGCTCAAGAGGCCCAAGATGGCAATACAACAAACAACAGTTCTCTGGCGAACGCACGGAGTTCTCAAAAATCAGATGAGAAAAGCCAGATTCGTTATTGGATTTTGCAACATCAGAGGACTAGGATACACCAACAAGAAAGTGAGAGCAGTACACCAGCACATACAAGACACGCAACCTCATGCTTCAGCTTTAACGGAAACTCAAATAATGCCAACAACAATCTCTGGTTCAATGGCAATGAATTGCACTCAAGGCTTCGGTTTAAAGGGGGGTTTGAATTTTTGCCAGATCGGACGTCGCATTGCAAAGAGAAGATTAGTTGGAGGCCAACGCTTTCGACCTGGCATGGTTCAAAATCTATCTCCTAACGAAAACAACTACACTACATTGTTTCAGTATCTAGGCGACAAGGTAGACACAAACCAAATATATCATCCGTCAGTTGAGGTGATCATAATGAAAGACTTCAACGTCCACGCATCAACTGGCTCTAACACTCAAATGGGACGAACGAAGTGGGAAGGCAAGCGATCAGCCGCAACTCGACGCAACAATTTTCCGTTCACAGGTCTCAGCACCCTCAGGGAATGCCGACCACAACCTTGTTTCTGCCATTTATAACTTCGTACAGCCGCTCAATGAAGATCTAACGCCTTCTAGGAAGTTATGGCATTACAACCAAGCCAGCAGTGAAGTAATTTTTGTGGGCATTGACCTCTTCAGTCCACACTTCATGAAAAAAATATCCGCAAAAAGATTTTGGTTCTCGGAAAACTGTCAAACAGCATTTGTAACTGAACAATTGATAGTGCGAAAACCTATTTCAATTAAGAATTAGGAATATACTCTTGGAGAAGACCACTGGATCTCGCCAGTTCTGGTGCACATTTGATGAGAGATGACGCATCATCACCTAAAACAAAGGTGGATTCCATCGTAAATATATGTTCGCAAAATTCTGCTCTAGATATATCAAATGTAGTGACACCAAGCATCAAACATGTTCAATCCAATATGTCTGAAGTAAAGTTCAAAGAGCCTACGGTAAGACGCGTTATTAAATAGATTAACTGTAAAAAACCTGTGGGTCTTGATGAAATGCCACTTACTGTGCTCCAAAGTTAGCACCTGCTTTCAATCGTTTGTTTCAGATTTCGTAAGAGAGCCAGACTGTTGGACAGTTGCGAGAGTACAACCGGTTCTAGAGAAACGGAGGAAATGCTTACCTCAAAATACCCGTTCAATTTCATTGTTGCCCTTTATATTGAAAGTCATGGAAAGAGTGATAAATGATGAGGTCATAAAATATCTTGAATTGCAGGGTATTCTCAGTGCAAATGTCGAAGACCTTCGACAGGATTTGGTTTGCAGTTATGATGAATAAACTAATTGAATATAGATTTCCCGAAAATTTGCCTAGTTGGATTACTAGTTTTCTGTTCAGTATATCTATTCAGGTGGGGGTTGATCGATGAATCATTCCAACTTTGTGTAGGAGTACTTTAGGGCTCCATACTCTCGCCAACTCTTTTGTGTTGCAGATTAATGATCTGTTTCACTCCATCGAAAACAAAATAGTCTGGTTTGCGGACGACTGTACCCTGGGGCCTTTATTTTCTAGTCAGGGTCCTATAACTGCTGAGGAGACACGCAAAGAAAGTTATCACCACAGAATGTCACTGAATTAAGACTTGCAGAAGATATCAGAGTGAGACCAATTGAACTTGGTCTAATTCAACCAGCAACCAACAAAGTTCTCTAGAAAACTCTCTGCTGGAGAACCTCCTCTAAAAATGTAATGACATCGAAATTCCTCAGAATCGAACATGTATTTACTCGGCATCACAATCAACTCAGGAGTTCCCCGGCATGACCCTGTCTCATCCATTGCCAAATCTGTTTCTGTTAAACTCAGTTTTCTTTTCAGAGCAAAGCAGTACTTCCCACCATCACAGATGATGCTTTCATATAAGGCACTTGTGCGAGTTGGTCTGAAATACTGCTCCAATGTAAGGAGCTCCTCACCCAAATATTCATTACATCTATTGGATAGTGTCTAGAAAAGAGCAGTACACCTCATTGACCACCTGACCTCCCGAAGATCATGCGTGAGCTCCAACCTCTCTCTCGAATGCGGTAGGTTGCTGATATTTTCCTTTTCCACAAATACTTTAGTTGTAAATGCTCTGAAAAAGTGAAACTATTGGTTCCAAAGTTTCAAAGTTCCAAAGTAAAACTACAATGAACGGTCCAACTAGCACAACCACGTACCTCTCCCTATAAAATTATTTTGTTCGAAGGGGTTCTCTTGAACTAATGCTACTCCTTGTTACCCAATAATTGACAAGATATTCTGGCTCTCCACTATAGAATTCCACAAAAATCATTTGTGCCATTTCATCTATCTGACATCTTCAAGTGAATACTTGCAGCCATTTATTGGTTATGTAGCTGTAACACATGCCCATACCTTGGTGTACAATATGTTAATCGAATGGAAGAGCTCTGTGCTAGCTGCAATTTTTCTAGCGACTACACCAGCTTGTATTTCGCCTGCTACATAAGAATGGATTTGTACTCATACAAAGTTTCATTCAGAGAGCTATCAGATTTTTCGTCAAAAATTACGCCAAGGTTCCTACAAGCATTTTTCTGTGACAGTTCCACATAATTTATGTGCATGGTGCTATAGTTAAAATTGAGTGCACACTGCTGGTTCGTTCTGTTTCTTACCAGTAGGTAAAAGCATTTTGGGGCATTCAATGTGAATCCGTGTGCAATTGACCTCCCAGATATTTTATTCAGGTCTTTAAAAACTACCACCAGTGCCGAGCTTAGGTATATCCTATATAATCTTCTCACCTAGGTATCATCGGCATACATACGAATACCGCAGTCCTGAACAACACTCGATAGTAGGGATGTAAAAATAATATGGAATATTGAAGCAAGTATACTCTCATGTGGAACGCCTTCTTGAATCATTAGAGACCTCGATCTTATACCATCCATCTCCTAACAAGATAATCATTGAACCTCAGGTGACTTACATCTGAAAGCCCAAAATGTTGGAGAATAGCATCCATGAGTCTATGATCAATACGATCGGATGCTTTTCTGTAATCTAAAATTATCAAACAAACCAGTTGGAAAAGATCAATTACATGAGCAATATTTGTGGTAACCTTGGCAAGGAATGCTATGCCCAACACGAAATACAAATTTTACTCCTGGAAGAATACCCTGTTTGTTAAGATATTCTGTTAATTTCTTATGCACTATTTTTCCAACATTTTCGACATAATTCGCAATATACTGATTGGTCACGCACAGTCAAAGCTTTGTATAATTTTGGTAACGGCTTCGCCAGAGGTGTCTACCAGATAATCTTCCATGGCAGAAATCACGTTCAGAGTCTGCACTGTGAGACAGGCTCTCGAGCAGCTGAACTGCAAGAAGGCAGTTGGTCTAGACGAAATACCACCAATCGTCCTGAGAAAGTGTGCTCCCAAACTGGTATCCATTCTTAACCGTCTGTTTCAGATTTCTTATGAAAGCCAGACTTTTCCAAGCTGCTGGAAAATAGGGAGAATTCAACTGATCCCAAAGAAAGGAAAGAAGTCCTTACCCCAAAACTACCGCCCTGTTGCACTTCTCCCCATTATGTCCAAAGTGATGGAGAGAGCCATAAATGATGAACTCATCAAATATCTTGAGTTGCAGGGAATTATTAACGACCGTTTTCGCAGGCAAATATCGACAGGAGATCTGCTCGCCTACGTCACTCATGGTTGTACATCAACGATGGCTAAATATGGGGAGTCTAGACATCTCTAAAGCGTTCGATAGAGTTTGGCATGCAGCCTTGTTGAATAAACTTGCTGCATATGGGTTTCCCGAAAAATTGCGGGGTTGGATAAGTAGCTTTCTTTCAAATAGATCAATACAAGTTGTGGTCGACGGTATAACATCTGATTGTTTCCAGTTGCAAGCAGGAGTACCTCAGGGATCCATTCTTTCGCCAACCCTTTTTCTGTTGCAGAAAAAGGATCTTCTGTCATTTACAGAGAAGAAGATCTTCGGTTTTGCCGACGATTGTACCCTGGTTTCGTCTTTCAGTAGTGTGCGGCCGATTACAGCTGCGGAATCTCATCGTCAGAGATATCAACAAATTAATAACTCTAACTTACAGAGGATATCTGAGTGGGGTCAGTTGAACCTGGTGACCTTCAACGCGAGCAAGACGCGAGCAACTACGTTTTCTAGAAAGGTCCCCGCTGGAAAACCTCCTCTAATAATGCAAGGCCAACAAATTGCATCCAAAGATTCAATGCACCTCCTCGGAATAACGGTCAACTCCAAGTTTTGCTAATCTAAGTCGGCATCAGCTAAACTTAGTTTTCTTTTCAGAGCCAAGTGATACTTCACGACATCTCAGCTGTTGCTTCTATATAAGGCACAGATTCGACCTGCTTTGGAATATTGTTCCCATGTATGGGGATCTGCTCCCAAACATTCGTTGCGGATGTTGGATTTTGTGCAAAAACGAGCTGTGCGCCTCATCGACCACCTGGAGATCACCACCGATTTCCAACCGCTGGCTCTCAGAAGACAAAATGCTGATTTTTCTCTGTTTCATAGATACTGCCAGGGAAGATACTCAGAGGAGCTGAAATACCTTGTTCCAAAATAACTCATGTTTTGCCGCAACACTAGGCAGGTAAGGAGTTCTCATCATTTGGCGGTACATTTAACGACACCTCGAATCTCTCTCTATAAGAATTCCTTCGTTTACAGAGCTGGTGAGCTGTGGAACTCGCTTCCGTCCAGCATCTTCCCAACATCCTACAATTTGGCTCCTCTTCAAGAAGCGAGTAAACAGACACCTCAATTCTTCCCAGGTGCCTACTCACGAGGTGTAACAGGTTCGCCTATTCCTGGGAAGCGCGCATAAAAAAAAACCGAAACGACTCCACTTTTCGGGAATGTACCTAATATATATGTACATGTTTTTATAGTGTAAGGTAGGCTAACCTTAAGCATTTCATGGGGGATGTCATCGATTCCCGTTGTTTTTGATTTCGCCTGCTTAAAAGCTCTGATGACATTCGCTTCTGTTATAGTCTCCAGTGAAAGAAAAACACCCTGATAAAGTTTATTGTTTCTATGAACGCCAAAGTATTGTAGTTCTAATTTTAATTCCCCACTGCTTGAATTTCAACCAGAGCCGTTATGAATCCGATATAGAATTCATCACGTTCTTATAATATTTCTTTTCGTTTCTTATGACTTACGATGTGACGTTCCTCAGTTCTAAATATGCGAGTCTATGACACAATACTTGTATTGTAGCCACAATTAAAGAACTATTACTGCCTTAGGTAAACAATTATTTATTTGACGCTGAGCTTCAAAATGACAACTGCAAATGACGAATCATTACCTGATAAGACATGCAAGTTGGCATGCAGCAGGTGAAACGATGAGTTTTCAAGAAACAAATCTTCGAATTGTTGACTACCTGTGTAGATTTCGTACCTACGTCCTGACGTCCTCTTCCACATTTTACAATATTAAAAAGTACTGCGTAGTGGCTCAAATCAGGGAAATAAAAATCCATTTCAATACCTGCTTTCAGTAGAGGACTATCTAGTGCTACATTAATCTCAATATTAAATATTTCGAAAACCAATAAAATATTTGAAAACTGTTTTAGTTCCATGTATGCAAAACATTTTTCCTATGTTTCTAGAAATTTGACATTTTTTCGAATTTCGAATATAATTTGGGTGTGATATTCGAAATGAGAAAAAATTGAAGCGTCATTACCTTGAAGTTCATATCTCTTCACTCGTTTGGATCTACCAATTTTATCCTTCACTCCGCATCTAGGCATACTCATCATCTTCATGGTCGATCTATCGAGTTTTCCTACGAAAGAAAATCTAAAATTCACATTTTTTTAAGCAATCCGATGATTATTCAACATGATTGAAATTTCTTGGTCAACAGATATTGGTTTTTAAGATCAGATCGAAAAATTGTTATCAGCTACCGAAATTCTTCTTCATGATAAAATAGTAACGAAAAAATTGTTTTTCTTGAAACATACGGAAAGAGATAAACACTTCAAAAAGTCTAGGGAACACTTACCAATATCTTTGAAATATGAATTTGATGATTCGAATTTATATAAATCTTTCGGTTTTCGTTAGGATGTATTGTATATAATATATTCTCAAGAAAACAAAATAATATTTGACTTCTCCAAAGCACCTATTATAAAAAAAAATTTGAAATTTGAAAATGACGAAATTTGGTAAAACACAAAAAAAAAAGCCTGAACTAATATTTTCGAAACGATATGGAAGCACTTATATTTTCCAGTGCCCAGAAGGTCCACCTCTGTTATTAATGACACTTTGGCATCGTCGCGGCATGCTCAATATTATATTGTGTATTACATTTTGGCCTAAGTCATTCCAAGCCCCCTGAACTGCTAATCTAAGCTGCTGTTCATCATGGAAGACGTTTTGACGCAGGAGATTCCTTTTTAGGGTGTCCCACACATGCTCGATGGGATTCAGATCTGAGGAGTAGGATGGCCACGGTAGAAGATCGATATCATTCTCTTCAAGAATGTTCAAGACAACTCTTGCACGATGAGGAGGGGCATTATCTTGTTGGAAGAGTGGATTTTGACCCATTGTTTGGAGATACGGTACCACTACAGGTAAAACTATCTCATTTGCGTAAGAATTTCCCGTGAGGTTGTTCTGTATGAAAACGAGGTCAGTTCTTTCACCAAGGCATAAACCTCCCCAAAACATCACTGATCTGCCTCCCTGTCTAACAACTTCTCGAGCATGCTGGAGACGGTTTTGCTTTCCAGGTTCCCTCCATATTCGAATTCTTCCCGAATCGGGATAATAAATAATCTAGATTCATCACTGAAGAGAACTGTGGCCCATTTCTCTTGATCCCAGTTTACGTGTTCTTGGCACCAAGCTAAACGAGCAGCGCGATTTCCATGGGTCAGTTGTGGAACTTTTAAAGGACGTCTGGAGTGGAGCTGACCTTCGTGCATTCGATTTTTCACAGTTTGGTCGGAAATTTGTACAGTATGAACTCGTGATAGCTCTTGAGGTAATTGAGATGCTATGCTGGTACGATCTCTTCTGGCTTGTAAAACCAAAAATCGGTCTTGGGCGACTGTAGTAATCCTGAAACGACCTGTATGGCGTTCTTCTACGATACCTGTTTCATTGAAACGCGACCATAAACGGTTGATGACACTTGGGCTACTTCCCAGAACCCTGGATACTTCCCGTTGTGAGCTCCCAGCTTGGAGCATGCCGACGGCTCGTAACATCTCTTCTCAAGTCAAATGTCGTTGTTCCATGGTCGAATCATAAACTTTGAATCTTTTATTTGTGCTTACAACAGAAACAAAGTGCCAACTAACTGATTTCAAACACTGAATACATGAAATGATTATGAAGCAGCGTCGCATCTGCTGCATTTTTAGTTTTTTATAAAAAAAACTGAAATCTGTTGCGGCACTCTACATAATTTGGTGAGAAATTGATGCAGGTTTTCATTTCTTAAAAAAATCATCCATATTGATCGTTCTGGATACGATATATCGATATTCCGAAGTGTTCCCTAGACTTTTTTGAGGTGTTTATTTATCAACTAAACACATGTTCAAAATCTAGGAATATGAAGGAATTTTAGTAGCAAACTATCATTTTCTTAAAATTTTGACTCTTAAACGACCGACAAGAGAAGTGGAATGATTTAAAAAAAGGGTTTCAAGGTAAATTTCTTGAGTTTCAAAATGGACGATATGAAAATTTTTATTCAAGAATACTATTAGAAAGTAAGGAATATGAGAACTTTTCATTCTTGGATGAGTCATCTCAAGGGTACGAAATAAAGATGGACAAGTTTCTATGGTGGATATCCTTGTGGATATAAAAACATCCACACGGTGAAATGGGCATCCCCAGACGGATTAACGCAGAACCAAATTAACTATGTCTAGATAGACTCGAGACATGGAACGGATATAATGGACTGTAGAAGCTAAAATGGGGCTAATATTCACTCAGACCATTATTTAGTGACATTTACCCTTAGAGCCCGTATATCGAGTTCCAAGAACCTAAGGAAGATAGAAGGTAAGAACTATGACATGAGAAGTTTGGGGAACCCACAGATAAGGGCTGATTTTGAGGAGAATTTGAACACCAGAATACAAAGTATCAATGAGAACACGAATACGACATCACCACATGTAAAAACCTACTGGTAAGAAATCAGAGACACAATCAAGTGGGCGACGGAAGAAATAGTGAGCACGGGTAATACGAAGACAAAAAATCAATGGTTCGACAAAGACTGCCAGATAGTTGCAGAGAGAAAGAAGGAGGCTTGGAAAAAGACGCATCGCGAAAAACGAGAATAACGACAAAAAGGTATAGGGACATGCGAAGAGAGGAGAAACGAGTACATAAACAGAAAAAGAGAGAATGGCTCAATAGACAATTCGATGACAGAAAAAACTAACAGGGAGCAAGAATTCAAGACATTTTATAAGAAAGTCAATATAGCAAGAAAAAGTTATAGAAACAAGAATGGAGACTTACTCACCTCCAAAAAGGACGTCTGACAAAGATGGGTAGAGCATTTTCAAGGCATACCTCGGGGCAGCCATCCACAGGTGATGAAGAGAAAGGCAGGACAGAAGGAAATCAAGAAGAGGGGGATCAATTGGAGCTTCCTACTCTACAAAAAGTGAGAGAAGCCATCAAAAATTTGCCAAACAATAAAAGCCCAGGAAGCGACAGCCTACCTTCAGAAGTGTTCTTATCTGGAGGAGAGGAACTGATTCAGTCAGAGCACAAGCTGATAGTGAAAATTTGGAAGGAGAGAGAACGGCCCGATGAATGGAACCTAGGAATCATTTGCACCATACATAAAAAAATATTGCATAGCACAAACTACCGCGGTATCACACTTCTCAACACAGCATATAAGATCTTTGCCAAACTCCTGTGTGACAGCTTACGACCACATGCCCAGAGAATAGTAGGAAAGTACCAAACTGGCGTCACAGGTGGAAAATCGACAATAGATCAAATCTTTACCCTACGACAAATACTTGAAAAATCACTGGAGTATGGTGTTGAGACACACCATATTTTTGTGGATTTTAAAACGGCCTACGACTCCATAAAGAGGCAGGAACTATATGCAGCCATGAGAGAGTTTCAGATACCATCACACTTTGTGCAACTGATAGAGCTTATCATGGGCAGGGTAGAGTGCAGAGTCAGGGTAGATAACGAGCTGTTAGAAACATTTGTAACGTATAATAGCCTCAGGCAGGGTGACTCTCTTTCCTTCACGCTATTCATTATTGCACTCGAGAAGGTCGTCAGATTGTTAGGTATAAACAGAATTGGAACAATATATAACAAATCGGAACAAATACTCGCATATGCCGATGACATTGATATTATAAGCAGGACAGAGAGAGGTGTTAAGGAGGCATATAGAGCCCTGAAAAAGGCTACCCTAAAAATGGGTCTCTAGATGCTACTTGCCTCTTATGCTATAACTAAGATCTCGGAACATTTCAAGGCAGACCGAATGCAAGCTATATAAAACCCTTATTAATCCTGTATTAATTAACGGGTCAGAGACATGGACTTTCACCAAAAAAACATCAGCAAGCATTGGGAAGCTTTGGGAGAAAATTTCTAAGGCGAATCTATGGGGCAGTGGAAGACAACGGTGTATGGCGACGAAGATTCAACCACGAAATCTACGAAATATATCGGGAACCAGATATCGTGAAGGTGATTAAAATCAGTAGGTTGAGATGAACGGGTCACGTGCTGAGAATGGCTGAACCCGATCCAACCAAAGCGGCACTATTAAGCAGACCAGTTGGGAAGCGTAAACGAGGATGACTTAAGATCCGACATGATTCTGGACAACGTCGAAGAGGATGCTAAGGAGTTGGGAGTAAGAGGTTGGCGGCGCAGAGCGTTGGATAGGGACGACTGGAGATGCGTACTGAGGACGGCTGTGGCTCACCAAGGGCTGTAATGCCAGAAAAGAAGATATGAAAATTTTTATTCGACAATTGGAAAGTAAGGAATATGAGGATTTGTATTTTTGGATAAGTCATCGCAAGGGTACGAAACAGGGATTGACAGTTTCTATGGAGGTTTTCCCAGAGTTTCAAAATTTGAGAGATAAAATATCATATCTAAGGTTTTTCTTATGAAGTAAAAAATTAATTTGAAAACACCTTTGAAAAATCGATCACTTTAAGTTCAAGATCTTAATTACTAATTAATATGAGATTTTCTTCAGTTTTGAAGTTCGCGATATGATTCCAATGAGTTGATGGAACTCCCCCTTAAAGTCTGAAATAGGGATTGAAGTCTTGAAGGGAATTGCCGTCACGAGAATTAGTTTTTATGATTCTAAGTGAAAAATTACTAAATAATTAAACAAAGGGTTGTGTTGAAGTTGATTGAAAAGTAAAAGTAAAAAATAGTGTTTCTGGATTTTTAAGAAAGCACCAAGGTGTGAAATATAGGAGTGAAATATTGAATGGAATTATATGGAAACCTTACACCGAATTGTTAAGAGAAATGTTCATTTTGGCCAATAGCTGCTGATGAACTGAGCATCGATGGCTTTAATGAACAATGTTTTGCAGACAGAAGTCATCATCATTAGGGTGAAGCATGATGGCATTATATCAGACATTGTTGAAAGCACTAAATATTGCGTATGAAAGAAGAAGGCCCCAGTGTGTATCAGGATAAAACCATTACAATTTCATTCTCGAGTTCTACGATTAGGCTAAATATATAAGGATAATCTTAGATTAAAACCTAACCGGTACTCATACGAGGTTTGTAAATAAAATAACGTGACTGACAACTTAGCTTTCGATGCGGCATTGCATGAGACGAGATGATTTGAGCAGCGTCAGATGCACATGCATGCTTCTAGAATGAGTTTGAACTCGCTTCTTTTATTCGTTTCTCCGTAGTGGAACAGTTATTTCTTGTACATCATAGAAAAGAGTTGCGTCAAGTTTAAGCAACGGTGTGCTATTAAGTTTTGCTTCAAACATGGACACAGGTTTATGCAGAATGTGTGGTCTAGGGCCCAGGTTTTTTGGGGGTTTAGTGTATTTTCTTAAGGAAAAGTCGACTGAAGGTGAACCATGAAGTAGAAGGCCTTCAAGAGCAGGAACCGAAGAGGAAACCAACAAAGCCCTGGATCTTGTGCATTCAGATCGACAGCTGACAGTCAGAATGATCGCGGAACAGTTGAATTTGAATCACATCTACGTCATCCGCAATTAATTGGAGATAGGGAAAGTTTGTACAAAATTGTTCCGAAACTTTGCCAAGACCAAAAGGATCTCACAAAGGAAAAGAATCCTGACTTTTAAGGATCAATTGAATATGATCCTTGTTTTCTAGAACTGATGACGAGCACGATCCAGAAAAAGAACGCCAGAGCATTGAGTGATGCACTGCAACCAAGGTCCAAAAAAGCACCAATGAGCAAGTCAATTTTTTCGATAGCCACGAAATCGTCCTCGAAGAGTTTTACCTCAAGGCCGAACGATTAATCAATACTTTTACCGAGAGAACTTTATAAGACTTCGAGAAAGAGTCTTTCGTGTACGACCAAACAGCAAGAACAACTGCGTGTTGCATCACGACAATGCGCCACATCACACTGTAATCGCCGGCGCTGTGTGGCTTCGCAAGGGAACTATTTATTACATTTGGGGAAAAAATGAAAAAATCAATCTCTTCTCTTTATTTACACACCTCATATATTGAGAAAACTCTTTCCATTGATATGTTGTCTCTAAGGACACGCCAAGAACTTTTTGCAAATACCTGGAATTTACTGCCTAAGATAACCTATCGGTAGTATATTGTGGTTATATAGCTCATTGATATATATCTCTGCATATGCATATAAGGTGGTTTCAGCCACGTTGTGTTCTACTTATAAAGAAGAACTCACTACACTGATATGATGAGGTATATAACTAAGTACGCTGTTGTATGCTTGGTTATTAGATAGTACGTTACTACAATACTGGTTGGATGAGATATTAATGTCTGAGTGTTGAAAAAATAATGCTAGTATTCTTAGCAATTCTGAGATAGAATTTTACGACCTGTTTCCACATGGTCAGGGCGTATTAACCCAGCTCCGATATGAACCGGGATGGAAACCCGAGTTTTGTGGTAACAGGTGGATGAAGACAAAATAATGTAATGGAGCTGCAGAAACTGGGCGTGCCCAGGCATAGTGAGGGCTCTAAAAATAACCCTCAATTTACCTTCAATGTGATTCTGAATCCTCCTCATCTTCTCATACAAGTGAAGAAAGAGGATTCATGGTAGTATCATGGCTACAAAACAGAAAAAAAATATTACCTTGCCATCTGAAAGGACACCTCATGACTCAGAGTGATATACGAAGATCGTCTGAAAAGTTTCCGACTTATACGTGAAAATGAGTATTTTTGTCAAAATGGACAAAATCTAATATCGAGCTGTCATTAAATATTTTTTTCGAAGGGCAATACGCTTAGGCCAACTGAAGATGACTAGAATTCTGCGTATAGGGACTCTGCACCATAATTCACTACAGAGAAATTTTGGGCAGATGAGTTTAAAAGAGGCCAAAAGAGCTAGGAAGACGGTGAATGTTCGGTACGTCCAGAAACTGCATTTATCGACGATAACATCGCCAAAGTTCACCAAATATTACTGGACAACCGCCAAAATGAAGTGAAAGATAGCAGAGGTTATGAATATGTCAAAAGAATGTGTTTGTCAAATATTCAATTAACATTTATACATGAGAAAGCTGTCCCCGCGTTGGGTACCGCGCAAAAAAGTGTTCGAGTGAACATTTCCAACGGTCTGTGGGCGCAGTTTAATAAGAGTTCTGGCGCCAATTAATTACTGTAGATGAAACTTGGATACACCATTTCTCCAGAAACAAAGTCCAAACAGTTGGCTGCAAAGTGAGAACACGTTCCAATAAAATCAAAAACTGTTTGTCGGCTGGGAAATTTATGGCGACTCTTTTTTGGGAATCGCTTATCTTTGAAAACCATCACAGGAGCATACTACTCATAACTATCTGACAAACTAGAAGCCGAAAAATTGTCACATTTACAGAAAACGCAAATTCCGTTTCGCCAAGAGAACGCACGTCTGACACCTTATCGGTTGCCATGGCGAAAATTCGGGAATTATGGTTAAAACTGCTTGTCCATCCACCTTTCTCATCGGGTCTAGCTCCAAGCGTCTTTTTTTTTCTCATCTGAAAATTGTGCTCAGAGGACTGAGATTTTTGTCAAATTGAGAGGCAATCATTGTGCAGAGAAAATCAAAGACGGGGATATCGCTGGGAAAAATGTGTAGAGTTACAAGGAGAATATGTTGAAAAACGAAAAAATATTCAGCAAAATGTCTCGTATCTTTGTTAGATCGGAAACTTTTCAGACTACCCTCGTAGTTCTATAATGCTTACCATCATCACCATCATCGGATGTATCGTCTCTACACTAAAGTCAATTAAAGTAGAGATCTTACATCTGGTACACAGAGAGATTCAAACCGATTGTTGGAACAGGCGCGGGTATATTTTCCTCGAAATACCCTTGGTTTCGTCTTCTACAACTATGCAAGCATAAACAGTTGCTGTGACTGAGTTGCCAGGAGAGTTTACAAATCAAACTAATAACGCAGATATTCATGACGTTGTTCCTGAGTATCATGTACTACCTAACGAAATGGGATTACTTTTTGGTTAATTTCACGACTAAAGATTTTAATGAATTTAAGTCCCTTCGAGATATTAACCTCAAATTTTGAGATGAGGCTACACAATATGAGTTACATGAATACATGTAGTCAACATGATCTACAGATGATTTTTTTTTCAGAAGTGTCCTTTATTCTCTTTCTGGAATTTTTGTCCTTCAGCAGCTGTTAAGTTTTCAATACTAAAATTGTTTTTCTATTTTATACAGGAAATTTGCATCTGTGGCAACTTAAAGCGCAACTACCAGCACCGAATGTTCATTCAAACACCATTTAGGTATCAAGACAATCAGTAAACATTATTGTGAGGTCATTTTAGAGGTTTTAATGAAAATAGTGTACGATACGGACTGAAATAAATTGCTGATGGAATTTTTGAAATTCCAGGTCTCGCCTGCGGCCCACCCTTGAATATGCTTAAATCGACCTGAAAAATATAACTCTCTGGTCTTGTATTGTAGCTAGGCGCTAGGTATTGGCTGGAAGGAATCGTATTTCAAGCTTTCTAATTTTCATTGTAATTACCCGGGATAACCTTACCTGTTACAGGAACTCCTACAAATGATTGGAATTCTTTAATACCTGCTATCATTGTCTTAGCATTTGAGTAGTTTGAATTATTTTTCATACTATTTGCCTCTAGATAACCATAATTTGATAAATACACCTGAAAAAGTACAAAGAAATTCTCTTCGTTTAAGAGGGTATTTCGTTAAATAATACACATAAATGAAAAAAGTCTAAAGGTCATGCAGATTTTATTATATTTTCCCTATTGTTACGAATTTCAATTGCTTTACATTTTGCATCAGAATTCCATCTTCTGATCGATATAGCATGTGTCTAAGTTATTTTTTCAGATGCCCCATTGGACACCTATCTTTGCGTATATTTTAATTGTTTCTTTTACCTAGCAATTCAGTTGTTATTTCACCCGTGAAGAAAAGACTTGCATTGGGTGTTCCTAATAATGGAGCGACGTCATCTTCACAGATAAGACCAGTTGAGGACGATTGGTATGTTGGAAGCAGGGGTGATACAGAGTACTGTCGCAACTACATTGGGGACTAATCAGTGTACTATCGAGCGCTTGTGGATTCGTTATAATCAAACTGATGACACCAGGGAGTAACATACTGCTCATCATCAATTAATAACTGCCCTTTAAGATAGGCTCTTAAAAATTCAAGCACTGGCAAATCTTAACCACTGAACAACTCAGGAATATTCACAACGTATAAATACACACACCACAAAAATTGTCGCATCACCTGGTATTCTGAGTTTCACAATCGATTAAGCAGCTCGATCGCAGTTTCTGTGTCAACATATATTTTTGGACATATGAGGGGAAAAAATCTTATCTATGTAGTAACATTTGTTTCCATATGATCTCAAACACGTCTGAAACAAGAATGAGTTGATTTGACTATCAGTATTCATTCAATTTCTCTTCAGTTTTCAAGCTAAATCAATGCAAGGTTTCTGTGTTTCTTGTTGATTTCCGAATCCTTGAGTTTATTGAAATTGCTGCTGATCATCCTGAACGCTATTTGAGTGATAATGAAGTGTTAAGAATTCTAACACTTCTGGAGGAGGGGCAAAGCCAACGTTACGTGGCTAACTTGTTGAATGTTAACCAAATCACTATTTCAAGAGCAATTAATCGATACCACGAAAGAGGAGAATATTAAAGAAGGGCCGGACAGGGAAGAAATCAGATAACAACACCAGTTGATGATCGTTGGCTTCGTTTAACCGCACTAAGAGTTCGGCACTGTACGGCTAGAATACTACAAAATGAACTTGCATTTTCCAGAAATGTGCATATTTCATTGCAAACTATTAGGAACAGGCTCAGAGAGGACGATATCACACCAAGGGTGGCTACGACCGGCCCGCGTCTCACCAGAGAACATCGAGTTGCAAGACTTCAGTTTGCTAGGGAACATGTGAATTGGGGTATTCCAGAATGGTCGAATGTTCTCTTTTCCGATGAGTCCAGGTTCTGTATAGTATCAAATGATAGACGCTGTATACAGACGACCTGGGGAACGGTCTCAGCAATGCAATATCCGGCAAACCGAAAACTTCGGAGGGGGCTCAGTAATGGTGTGGGGAGGCATTTTTTTTCCATGGTTGAACTGAGTTAGTTTTAATGAATAATGGAAGAATGACCGAGGCCAGATACATCGCAGATATCCTTGAACCCATGTTGTAACCTTTGGCAAATTGATTGGCGAAAACATCATTTATATGCATGATAATGCTCGGCCTCATGCAGCTAGGGTTGTTACAGAATTTTTGCAAAATGCCGGAATTGATATTTTAAGATGGCCAGCCAGAAGTCCCGACTTGAATCCCATAAAACATGTTGGGACAACATGGGGTGGAAAATTCAGTAACGTAGGATGCTTTGTAGAACACTCCAACAACTAGAAAATCTATTTCATGAAATTTAGAACTCAGTGACTCAAGAGTACATCCAAAATTTGTTAAAGGGGCTTCCGAGGCATACGCTGGCAGTAATTAGAGCCCGGGGAGGAAACACTCGATCTTGAAAATGATTAGTAACCATTCGATGTTAGTTGATTGGTCTCTTCGCGAATGTTTGAAGATGGTAGATGTTTCAATTTTTTATTAACTCGAAAATTGCTGATATTTTCCCTCATAAACTCATCTCTTTTGAATGGTATCTTCTTATTTCACACTTCTGAAAGTTACCAAGCGACTCTTGAATGACCAACCTAAAAGTTTATATAGTATTGTCGTAAAAGTAGGGTGATGCGACAATTTTTGTGGGGAGTGTAAGTGATTGAGCTGTTAGAAATACACTACATGGATTCAATTTACTTGCTCAACAACCACTGAAAATTACTCCACTATCAAGAAGAAAACGCGAAATGCGCGTAACCTGGGCATGGAATCACCTTGAATGTGGATCTGATCAATGGACCCTGTATTATACTGTATCAAGATTCGGTTTACGTCCACGTATGAGACGAAACCTGGAAATGATTGAAGGCTAAGAACTGCGCAAGAAGTTGACCAAAGCGGTACGGTAATGGTGTGGATGGTATCAGTATTGACAGAAGAACCATCTTCCTTTCGCTGGAAGAATTTGTAAACGCACTGAACTATAGGGAGCTGATTCTCCAATTTCTCTGAGAATGCAATAATTGTTTTAGATTACCCGCTGTAGGGCAACTGTAAATAGTCGTAGTGGACATACATTTCATTAGAAATACCTGGAATATTTCAATAATCTTTTGTATATGTGACGAAAAATTCAAATTCCTGCTTCTGCTAGGCTGATTACTTTGAGATTGTGACTTTTTTCCACAATAATACAAACAAAATTTTGGTTTAGATATGTTCTCGACCAACCAATACAAAAAGCACTCCTTGCTTCTGCACGACATAATACAATTCAAGAATTTCTATTACCGCTAGATTCTCTTGTATCTAGTTACAAAGCATCAATTTGAAACATGGAAATCCTCTGCATTCTCTGAATTACCGTTTGGGTGGCTATATTATAGACCTCATATTGTTCCAAATTAGACGAGCGATATTCTGATCGTTACATAAAAATGTTGAGAGAGCTTTTATTTCTACGAGTGCTTGTATTCGAATCTACAAGGTGGGACGAAAGGGGGATTGAGTATCAACGGACCTTTCAGAAATGTTATATGAAAGTCATCAGAGTTTCTGGGTTTTTAGTTTTTTTTGTGTAGAGTTATTTGAAATATAGAGTGTATGAAGTAGATATTACCGGGCGTTAAAACTCCTGCATTCTGAATGATGGAAATGTTCTTGAATTCATCACATAGTTCACTCATTGATTCAGTTTATTGGGTATATCAGGGGGCACGGTAGTGCCCCCGCCAAGTCGAGCTCGAAACAGACATTGCCGTACCATTCTTTACTGAAACCATTTCGCGGCATTTTCAGGCCCCTATTTGAGAACCTCTGGATAAGACCAGAACGCAGAAATTTTCGTCATCCAGTAAACTATGATCATATCCCATATATGGGGATCTGCGCCCAAAAATTCGTTGCGGATGTTGGATAGTGTGCTAAAACGAGGTTTGCGCCTCATCGAACACCCGAAGATCACCCGCGATCTCCAACCACTGGTTCTCAGAAGACAGGTTGTTGACCTTTCTCTGTTTAACAGATACTTCCACGGAAGATGCTTCAAGGAGGTGAAAGACCTTGTTCCGGGAAAACTCATGTTTTGTCGCAATACTAGTCTGGCAAAGAGTTCTTATCATATGCCGGTACATTTAATGACCCCTCGAACTTCTCTCAATAAGAATCCCTTCGTTTACAGGGCCAGTGAGATGTGGAACTCGCTTCCGTCCAAAATCCTCCCAACATCCTACAATTTGGCTCTCTTCAAGAAGTGAGTAAACAGACACCTCAATTCTTTCCAGGCGCCCACTCATGTGGTGTAACAGGTTCGCCTATTCCTGGTAAGCGCGCATAAAAAAAATACTTCAAATCCCAAATTTCAAGTCTGTAGGTCATTTAGTTCCTAAGTTAAGCGAAAGTAAAGTTTCGCATTTATGATACTAACTTACTCATGATCATCAGAATAGAACTAGTACTTCCCATAATCTCAGAGAGCTGAAATTGGGTACTGAGTTAGGGTTTAATAGCAACATAAAGGGAGAACTATAAAAATTAGGATAATGAAAAATCTGGAGTGCCTGGTGACCCTGATTAGAAAATACAAGAGCCCAACTAAACTATTAGAGATCGACTGTCATTGCAAAAATCCGGCGTAGTGGGACACATCTTTTAATTTAATCTAACCTATAGCGTCCCACAGTCAATGCTGGGCGAATGCCTCCCCTTCTGCTTTTAATACGCATATAAATAAAATTGAAGGAAACTCTGGATAAGACTAGACTAACTTTTATACTTATACTTACAAGTAATTCGACGAAAATGTAGGAAGGCCAAAGAGCAATGGCTAATTAACCAATGCACATAAATTGAAAATCTCCAAAAAAGCATGATCTATTCAACATGCACAAAAAGATCAGGGAGATAACAGGAAGACAACACAAAGCTAACAGTGGAATGTTAAAGGGGGCCAACAACGAGTTACTGATCGGGGTCGAAGAAAAGCTGAAACGATGGAAGGACTATATTGAAGAACTTTTTGAGGAAGATCGAACGGAAAGCCCGAAACCTGTAGAATTTAATGAAACTAGTCCTTGCATTACATCGGAAGAAGTTATACGAGCAATAAAGCTTCAAAAAAATGGTAAAGCTATTGGCACCGACGGAATCTATGCAGAGACGCTTAAGCTAATGACGCAGCAAGAAGGGGCTGGCCTTAAGCTTTTAACAGCACTGTTTAATAAAATCTATAGAGCCGGTAAAATCCCAGCAGACTGGCTCAAATTTGTGTTTGTCACCCTGCCCAAAAAGACCAATGCGACAAATTGTGATGACTACAGAATGATTAGCCTAATGTCGCATGTTCTGAAAACCTTTCTACGAATTATACATACTCGAATCTACACCAAATGAGAGCGAGAAATCGATCCAGTTCAGTTCGGTCTCAGAAATAGCCTAGGAATGCGTGAGGCTCTCTTTTCTCTTAATGTACTCACCCAAAGATGTAGAGACATGAATGTCGATGTTTACGCCTGCTTTGTTGACTATCGGAAGGCTTTTGACTGCGTTTCACATAAAAAAATGGCGGAAATTCTAAAAAATACCGGGGTTGATGCAGAAGACTTACGCATCATTACAAACCTTTATTGGCACCAAACTGCACAAGTGATAGTTAATGGGCTAACATCTGAACAGGTAGCAATACGGAAAGGTGTACGTCAAGGCTGTGTGCTGTCGCCTCTATTGTTTAACATTTACTCAGAAGCAATATTCAAAGAAGCACTTGAAAACATAGACACAGGCATTAGAATAAATGGAAAATTACTTAGTAATGTCCGCTACGCAGACGACACCGTGGTACTAGCTAACAACCTTCAAAACTTGCAGAGAGCCATGAACCTTATTGTAGAGCATAGCCAACGCTATGGACGATCTGTTAACGTTAACAAAACTGAAAGTATGGTGTTTTCTAAGCAAGCAGTGGAGGCTGCAATACGCATTAACAACCAACCTGTGGAACAAGTGCATTCGTTTCGGTATTTAGGAGCCACGGTGAACGACCAAAGTGACCCGAAAATAGAGATCAAATCTCGAATCGAACAAGCCCGTAAAACTTTCGTTGGTATGAGAGAACTTTTCGTCAACCGCGGACTTAATCGTCAGCTTCGTATGCGACTACTTCGTTGTTATGTTTCTCCTGTCCTTATTTATGGATGTGAAAGTTGGACTTTTAATCCAGAAGTGGAGAGACGCATAAACGCTTTCGAAATGTATCTATACCGTAGAATATTGCGTATCTCTTGGATGGAAAGACGGACAAACATCGACGTCCTAAATACAATGAGAAAATCACGAGAGTTGATGAGAACCATCAAAGAAAGAAAGCTCCAGTACATCGGGCACATCATGCGCGGCAGAAAATATGAGATCCTTCGGCTGATTATTGAGGGGAAAGTCCAAGGAAAAAGATCAGTTGGACGACGCCAGAACTCATGGCTTAAAGATCTACGGAGGTGGTTTGGAAGAACGTCCACTGAAATTTTTAGAGCTGCAGTGTCGAAAACAATTATTGCCAATTAGATCGCCACCTTCGTTTGGAGACGGCGTCATAAGAAGAAGTGTGACTTGGCCGTTGAAAGGTACTAAAGGGTACAAAACCAGATGCTCCATGACACCATTGTACCAATCTGTCCCCAAAACGGCTACCTATTGACGATGGAAAATTGCCACTAGGAAAACGTTGATTGAAAAACCAGTCAATTGTAGGCTCGATAAAACTGCGTATTTCAATAATACTTAGGTATAATCGAGCCTGAAACAAACAGCAAAAAAAATATTTCCAGCACAGACGGGCTTCTACCCATTGATGAAAGTCCGTCTGTACGTCTATTTTATGTTAGATCGATGGCCGAGTTGACGCTCCGAGAAGAAGAGAGTATAAGTCAGTATTGTCAATGCTGAATGCATGTGTTTCACAATCAACAACATCCTAAAATAAGACGACACTTCCGTCTAATTTCCAATACCAGTATGGGTTTTTATCTCGCCTAACAAACATAAGTAGTTACTTCTCATCGAAACATATTTTCTTTCAAATCTAAAATTGAATTTTTTCAAAGAAACTCCATGTTCTGAGAGCTGAACACAGAGTTGAATAAATACACAATTTTCGATGATTTCATTGAAAAAGTCATTAGTTGAAGGAATTGATGTCATATGATGTAAATTTTGAGAGAAGCAAAATAATCATCTCTATTGATTCCAAAATAACCTACAGTTCGTATTTGACTAAACACAACCTTCCTTCATAACATAGAAATCGAACGGCAAACAATTTTTTGAATACGTCACTACATTCTATTGACAAAATATTTTTTGCCTAACTACAATAGGATTCGAGATATCGTCACATGTCGAAATCCCGAAAAATCCAGAATTTCGTGAGACTTGGTTTTCACCAATAAGTTTTTCTACAGAATCGAGCTCGAGCAAGGGGAATCATCTATTTCTATCTACAATATTTCACATAGCTAATATGATACGCTGCCAACATGATGGAAAATTGCTACTAGGAAAACGTTGATTGAAAAACCAGTCAATTGTAGGCTTGCTAAAACTGCGTATTTCAATAATACTTATGTATAGGCAAGCCTGAAACAAACAGCAAAAAACAATATTTCCAGTACAGACGGGCTTCTAACCATTGATAGAAGTCCGCCTGTACGTTTATTTTATGTTAGATCGATGGCCGATTTGACGCTCCGAAAAGAAGAGAGTATAAGTCAGTGTTGTCAATGCTGAATGCATGTGTTTCACAATCAACAACATCCTAAAATAAGACACTTGCGTCTAATTACCAATACCAGTATGGGTTTTTATCTCGCCTAACAAACATAGGTAGTTACTTTTCATCGAAACATATTTTCTTTCAAATCTAAAATTGAATTTTTTTCAAAGAAACTCTATATTCTGAGAACTGAACACAGAGTTGAATAAATACACAATTTTCGATGATTTCATTGAAAAAGTCATCAGTTGAAGGAATTGATGTCATGTGATGTCTATTTTGAGAAAAGCAAAATAATCATTTCTATTGATACCAAAATAACCCATAGTTCGTATTTGACAAAACACGACCTTCCTTCATAACATAGAAATAGATCGGCAAACAATTTTTTGAATACGTCACTACATTCTATTGACAAAATATTTTTTACCTAACTACAATAGGATTTGAGATATCGTCACATGTCGAAATCCCGAAAAATACAGAATTGCGTGAGACTTGGTTTTCACCAATAAGTTTTTCTAGAAAATCGAGCTGGAGCAAGGGGGATCATCTATTTCTAACTACAATATTTCACATAGCTAATATGATACGCTGCCAACACGATGGAAAATTGCCACTAGGAAAACGTTGATTGAAAAACCAGTCAATTGTAGGCTTGATAAAACTGCGTATTTCAATAATACTTATGTATAGGTGAGCCTGAAACAAACAGCAAAAAAAAATATTTCCTTCTAACCATTGGTAGAAGTCCGTCTGTACGTCTATTTTATGTTAGATCGATGGCCGATTTGACGCTCCGAAAAGAAGAGAGTATAAGTCAGTATTGTCAATGCTGAATGCATGTGTTGCACAATCAACGACAGCCTAAAATAAGACACTTGCGTCTAATTACCAATACCAGTATGGGTTTTCATCTGGCCTAACAAACATAGGTAGTTACTTTTCATCGAAACATATTTTCTTTCAAATATAAAATTGAATTTTTTCAAAATAACTCTATATTCTGAGAACTGAACACAGAGTTGAATAAATACACAATTTTCGATGATTTCATTGAAAAAGTCATTAGTTGAAGCTATTGATGTCATGTGATGTATATTTTGAGAGAAGCAAAATAATCATCTCTATTGATACCAAAATAACCCACAGTTCGTATTTGACAAAACACAACCTTCCTTCATAACATAGAAATCGATCGGCAAACAGTTTTTTGAATACGTCACTACATTCTATTGACAAAATATTCTTTACCTAACTACAATAAGATTCGAGATATCGTCACATGTCGAAATCCCGAAAAATCCAGAATTTCGTGAGACTTGGTTTTCACCAATAAGTTTTACTACAGAATCGAGCTCGAGCAAGGGGGATCATCTATTTCTATCTACAATATTTCACATAGCTAATATGATACGCTGCCAATATGATCGAAAATTGCCACTAGGAAAACGTTGATTGAAAAACCAGTCAATTGTAGGCTTGATAAAACTGCGTATTTCAATAATACTTATGTATAGGCAAGCCTGAAACAAACAGCAAAAAACAATATTTCCAGTACAGACGGGCTTCTAACCATTGATAGAAGTCCGTCTGTACGTCTATTTTATGTTAGATCGATGGCCGATTTGACGCTCCGAAAAGAAGAGAGTATAAGTCAGTGTTGTCAATGCTGAATGCATGTGTTTCACAATCAACAACATCCTAAAATAAGACACTTGCGTCTAATTACCAATACCAGTATGGGTTTTCATCTGGCCTAACAAACATAGGTAGTAACTTTTCATCGAAACATATTTTCTTTCAAATCTAAAATTGAATTTTTTTCAAAGAAACTCTATATTCTGAGAACTGAACACAGAGTTGAATAAATACACAATTTTCGATGATTTCATTGGAAAGGTCATTAGTTGAAGGAATTGATGGAATGTGATGTATATTTTGAGAGAAGCAAAATGATCCTCTCTATTGATACCAAAATAATCCATAGTTCGTATTTGGGAAAACACAACTTTTCTTCATAACATAGAAATCGATCGACAAACAATTTTTTGAATACGTCACTACATTCTGTTGACAAAATATTTTTTGCCTAACTTCAATAGGATTCGAGATATCATCACATGTCGAAATCCCGAAAAATCCAGAATTTCGTGAGTCTTGGATTTCACCAATAAGTTTTTCTAGAAAATCGAGCTCGAGCAAGGGGTATCATCTATTTCTATCTACAATATTTCACATAGCTGCTGTACCTAAACATAGAATTTGGTCCACACTGTACATTAACTCTATTTAAAGTAGAATTTAATTTTCTTGGAGTTGAGTACATAATTTTACTTCATCTATTAGGCATATCATACTTACAAGTGCTTTTTAATTCCAGGAGCACTATAACTATTCTGGAAACACAGCCATAAAAATAATAAACTAGCGATAATTGCCATTTAGTCAGAATTGTATTTGTTCAACAAATAAGTACTATTTTATATACTTCTTCATTATTATCTGCGAAGTTGCATAAAAATTTTATCATTTAACCATTTCCTATTACGACACTAAAAATTCAGACACCTCAACTGATTTATTATTCATTCTATTCGTCATCATTACATACCTTTAAAAATCTTCAAAAGCTTTTATCGAAAAATGTAATTATGACTAAATGTAAGGTGGAAAAGGAGTAAGTGAAACTCTTTTTTGGAAATAAACACTTTTGCTTCTTTACATGGAAAAAAGTGATTTTTTTGTTTATGCATGACCTCATCAAGCTCATATCATTAAAAACGACCGTCAAGAAGACGAAAACAATTCAATGGAATTGCCTGCACGAGATCCATATTTCAATCCCATCGACTAATGAATTCATGATGATAATAAACCGGGCCATACTGGTCGTTCAGAAGATTATCACATTATCAATATAGGGGGTTTGTTGCAGTTTGAAAATTTCGATTGATTCCAAGAAATCTAACTTTCGTCCTTTAGGTATTTTGTAAATAATTTTAAGTTGATCTATGGGTGGAAAATGATGGCCATTTTCGATACAATGTGAAGCAAAAGTAGATTCGTCCGTTCTCTGGTTATTTTAATCTGAATGATGCTTCTTATATCTTGTTTCATTCATATTTTCTTCTGTCTATGGAAGTGTTAACTATTAAAGAAATAGCTAAGAACAATGGTTATCCCTCAAGTATAATAAGCAAAATGATTCGAAAAAAAAACACAAAAGTATCGCAAGAAACCTCGTCCAATCCGAGTGACCTTCAACGATTCTCAAATAGCCAGAAAGATGATGAAAAACAAAACCAAACTACACAACAAAACATCTTTGCGCAATATTCGTATTAAAGATGATAAAACTCAACATCAGATGAAATTCCTGAATGATTTTCGTTCTGAATTACAGAAAAGAATCAATGAAGGCGAGAACAACTTGACTATAAAATACATCAAGGGCATAAATCAGATTATTAATATCAAAGGTTCTTCAAAAAACGACAAGAACAACTCATGGAGTGGAACATCCGCTACACGAATATAGCGAGCACCCCTGCTAAATACAACGAACTGACCGCATATTTTATCAACGAAAAACCATAATGTTTATTTCTGACTGAAATATGGTTGAACTCACATACTGCAAAAACATCATTTGAGATATAAAACTATTCTATCTACAGAGCAGATCGGCAAACAGGAAAGGCTGGCGGTGCAACATTTGAGAAATATGTGGTAACTCAAAAGAAGTGATCTTGTGGCAATATTGATTGCCTCCTATTGTGTATATCGAATAAAGAAGTAGGATTTCATTTCTTGTGCATTTACAGACCCCCATCTACTTCTCTGATCGATGATAATATCTTGCTAGAAAAACTGTCCGAATATTCAAACTTGCAAAATTTTACTATTATAGGTGATTTGATTGAGGAGGTCGTTACTTGATAAAAATCGATATACATATTTTCAATGAAAATAAAAAACTAAAGTATTCAAATTTTCACTATATTAACAAAACTATGACCGGTTTCACCACACTGTGGCTTCATCAGATAGATACAAACTAATGAACAGAGTTATTCCTTATATATTAGTCTTATTTCCTACTTAATATTACAATAGGTACAAGAGGTATGTTGGAAAACCCATCGGAGTTGCTTACTTTATGCATTGAAAAGCTTGAGTAAAGGAGAAGGATTTAGATCTAATTGACTATTAAGTAATCTACCTGAATTCTTCTCTTTGTTGATCTCTAAAATTTCCAATAGATTGAGTTTTTGTCTGTTATTTTCATTGTGTAAAATTTTGAAATTATCATTAAAATGATGGTTTTCTTCGAGTAAGTGATTAGAATAATGGGAATCTGATTTATGATAATTAAAACTACGTTTGTGCTCGGATAATCTAACTTTGAAATTTCTGAAAGTTCTACCAATATAAATTTTATTACAATCCCCGCAAGACAGTTTATAAACATCGGATTTATTACTTTTATCAATTTCAGATTTGCAGTTTTTGATTTGTCGGCCTAAAGAATTATCAGTTCGAAATGCTATATTGAAATTATAATGCAAGAGGAATGATTTTAATTTCAGACTAGGATTACCAATATAAGTTAAGCTGTTGTATTTTGTGTTAGAACTTTTTATACTTGGAAATACTTCCTGGATTGCTTTTTGAAATTTTTTGCGTGAAATCATGTTCTCAATCATAGTAGGACTGTAACCGTTATCAACTTCTATTTGTTTAATTATATTTAGCTCTTTTATGGAATTATTTTGTGACATTGGGATATTAATGAGTCTATGTATCATACTATTGTAAGCTGCTAATTTATGTGGATAAGGATGTGTAGATGAGCTGTGAATAGTAATATCTGTATGCGATGGCTTATGAAAAATAGAAAAATCATGTTTGCCGTTAATTTTAGTAATAGTTAAATCCAGAAAGTTAATGGAGTTTCCTGTTTCTATCTCTAACGTGAATTTAATATTATCGTGAATTTTGTTAATGAATGTTTTGAATGACTCTAATTGTCTGTTTGTGCCAGAGAAACAACAAATGATATCGTCGACATATCTAAACCAATAAATAGTGTTTGAATAACGGATGTTTTTGGATAGTTTTTTCAATATTATCCATGAAAATTTCAGCGAGCAGAGGGCTCAGAGGATTACCCATGATTAAACCTTTTTCACTATTATATAATACTCCATTGAAGTTAAAATAATTTTGTTCTAAACAAATTTCTAAAAGGTGTAAGATTTCTGATTGAATTATCGGATTGACGTTATTAATTTGAAGGGCGTTCTTGATGAGTTTCACTATATCACTTGGTGGAACACTAGGGAAGAGATTTACTACCACAAACAGAATTTCAGCTATCCTCATATACATTTCAAATCCAGTGTAAAAATGCTGTTTTATGATATCTTTTGTATATAACTATTCATGATTGTTGGTGACTAAAAGTAGGAATGTAGAAACTCATAAACTCATCAACGCTGCAGAACTCAAGAAAATCGCCTGTATATTGCAGAAGATATAGCTTTCAGACTTCAAAAAAAAATGGGCAGCCGCATTTTGGTCGGGTCAGTATATTTCGATCACATATTATTATTTGTGATAGACTCAATAATGAGAATTCAATAACAATTTTAATGACTCAAATATATGATTTTCAAGTTTACACAATAGTAACTAACCTTGATATCTTCATTTGCTATAATATTATTCTTACTTGTTCCAAAGAACAAATGCTTTCTAATTCATACTTCAAATACCAATATGATAGCACACTACTTATTCGAGAATCCAAGATTGGATTCATATAAAGTAAAATAGTTGTTTTCATGTACTATTCGCTGTTGATAATTGTAAATCATTGAAGTACTCGACGCATGATGAATATATTTTGCTTACAATTTTTCACTCCTAATCCTTATCTGTCTGTAAATACTGAGCAGATATAAAAACAGGGCGTTATTAAAAAAAAATCTATGTTTCTCCCTGGAGCAAAAATGGACCACCCTGTATGTGCGAAAATAATTTAAAGGAATGCACACATACTTATAAAACAATAATCAGAAAAAAATTTCGCTATCTCAAATAGTTTCCGAGATATAGAAGTTTATTGACTAACTCTGTATAGACTAAACCGAAACATGCATCGAGAAGAGAGTAGAACATAAAAGATCTATTCTCCAAAATAAAACTTCTACGGTTTTTTCGGAACACTGCATCAACCGAAATTATTCATAGATTTCGAACTCATGCATCCAGGTTATAATGGAAAAAGGATGGACATCTTGAAGATTATTGAAATTACGTCCGTTCATATGAAAAACCAGCCAATTTGCAACTACCAACTAGACTTCAATTTACTTCCTGTTGTGAATGCCGTTATACATAAGTGAAATCTCTCATATTGAATTTAGTATTGTATTACTCTTGATAATGGTTTAACAAGCCGAAACATATATTGAGTATGTTAATAAATATTTGTGAAACCTTTGCCAAGTGCTAAACGAATCATTTATATTTTTTTCGTTTACTACTTTAAATATTATCTAAGAATTTCATTTTATAATTCTGAATTCAACTTGAATAGAAGTTAACTTACAAATGTTCAAAATGAGTTGCATTTACTACTTAACCGTATTCCAATCGATGATAAAAAGTATTTCTCACATTTCGTACTGATTATAGTGAGATGTCTTATTTCGTATCTTATACGTTCCTTAAGAACTTTAATGGAATCGGGGTCATCTTTAAACGCCCTTGTTTTTAGGATGTCACCATGGAAAAAAGTTTGATGACAAGAGAGCCGGTGATCTGGATGGTCAATTAATTGGTTCTCTTCTTTCAATTCATTTGATAGTAAATTATCATTCCCTCACATACAGGGTGTTTCAAATATGTAGTCATTAATTTCTGAAGGAAATTCCTCATAAAAAAAACGTGAAAAAATGCCCACAAACATATGTTGAAATTCTTTTTTTTTCACGTTTTGGTTGCAAACTCGTGTAGTTTTCGAGGGATCTAACCCTAATTTGCTACAAAACTAATCAATTCATTAGATGTGCCCAGTAGTTGAGAAAATGTACAGGTTGAAATTTTTTAGGGGCATACTACCTTTTACCCCATCAAAATCATGGTGTAGTGCTACACTGGTCTTTTCAGAAATATTTGTTGAAAAGATTTCTGAATTCTGAATGTTTTTCGTTTCCTGAAAGTTTTTCGAAGTCGCAACTGTTTTCGGAAAAAATAAGTTAAATTGGAAGGCACGCGTTGTTTCAATGAACTGAAGTCAGAGTCGATAATTAGTGATACGGATGAGGGAACGGAACTGTCTTCATAATTTTCACAAAAACTAGGAAAATAGCCATTTGAATTAGTTTTTAAGTCATTTTGAGTTTGAATATCATAATGTTCATTTTATTTAGTGAAAATTCAAATGATCTGCAACAAAATACGGAAATATGGCTCCTGGAAACAGAAGGAAAGGAAGAATCGCTTTCGAAGTACAACTCACTTCTGACAAAAATAATAATCAGATAATGAAATGAACACTCCCTCAACCGATACAATTTGATGAGTAGAATACAATAATTATTGAGTCACATTGCAAATTGACTCAAAGTTTCATTAACCTGCTGATACTACACCAAGCGTGTTTTTGTTTGAGTTTGACATACACTTGCACTCGTGCTACCTTATCTAGGCATTGAAAAAATTGGGTACGCCCGAACGTAAAGTGAAGGTATTGGGAAATTACCTGATAAATATTTCGTTGCGGAATTCCCGTAATGGTGATACATCTCTTTTTTTAAATTTAGAGTTGAATTAGCCAAGAGGATTTCCTATCGTTCGTCAGAAAGTAATGACTTTGCAAACGTAGCGTTTCATTTTTCCTAATTCCCAAATTTTTCTCCAGATATTCTTTCGATTAAACTTTCAATGAAACTTAACGAACGAAAAAGAGATCAAATAATAATATCGTTTCTATCATATAATATTTAATCGAGAGTCTAAACAATATGTTATGTTCTAAAAGAGCAAACTTCACCACGAACAAAATAAATAGAATAAAAATCAACGTAATATGTCGTTTGTTTCGTTAGTTATCATGGAAAGTGCTATCAAAAAGTATGATTTCTCCCATCTGTTCGAATTTTCATTTCTGAAAATTTCTCGTAAACCATAACAAACAAAACATTAAAGAAAGACCGAATTTAACGTTCCTTTTATAAGTAAATACTCTATGACATCCAGAAATTTGGAATAAAACGCATAAATATTATAATCCACTTCAATATTTATTGAATCTCCTGCAAAATATGCTCAATTTGAAGCGATACACATGTACCAACGTTTTTTCCAATCCACAAAACATTTTTATAGGCGCTTTCAGGGATGGCCTTCAGCTCCTTGTGCGAATTTTCTTTTATGATGTCTATGGAATCAAACCTGGCAATTTCAGTCTGGAGAAAGGAAAAAAGTCACACGGAGCTAGATCAGGCGACTAAGGCGGCTACTCGTTGGTATATATCGAGTGTTTGGTCTTGAAGTCGTTAATAAACGTAGCTCGACGAGATGGTGCGTTATCGTTATGCAAAATCCACGAAATTGTTTTGCCACAAATCAGGCCATTTATAACGAATATTTTCACACAAACGTTTCAAAACGGTTAAATAGAAGTCTTTACTGATCTTTTGAGCTTGCGGAACGAAATCATGATGAACCACACCAAGAATATCGAAGAAAACCTCAGCATCATCTTGGTTTTCGAACGACTTTGGCGAGGCTTTTTTGGTTTTGGCTCATTTTTCCCATCCATTCCGATGATTATTGGCACGTTAGTGTGTCGTATTTATAGACCCATGTCTCGTCACCAGTCATGATCCATCCCATGAACACCAGATCAGTATTCGCACGATCTAGGATGTATGCATCTACCTGCATCCGGTACTTTTTTCAAGAGAATTCAGCTCTATCGGAACGAGTCGAGCGGCGACGCGTCCCATGCCCATTGGTTCACCAAAATCGAACGAGCGATTCCACGAGAGTTATTGAGATCACGAGCTATCTCTCAAGCACTTGTATGATGATTTTCGAACACCATTTCCTTGATTTTCAGATTTTATCGTCCGTTGAAGGGGTCGAAAGTCGTCCGGATCGAGGCAAATCTTCGACGATCTCCCGATCGTCTTTGAAAGCTTTGCACCACTCTAACTCTTGGGTTTTTGATAAAACAGAGTCTCCATAAGCCTTTTCCAGCATTATTTAGCACACGGAATTTCGTTCAAAACACAAAATTTGAGACAAACTCTTTGTTCGATATTTTTTTCCATTGTAAAATTCGCAGAGTACCACTGAGGTCCATCGGTTTCAACAGCTGTCGTAAACAAACTAGTTGACAGATCGAGCTCATGTTTGGTATTGTTATTAAGGGCAGTCCTACCAACATACAGAAACTTAAAAATACTCAACGCGGGCAATTCAAATGAGAATTTCCGTATACTTTTTTGTTACAGAGTAATTCGAATAAAACGAAAACTTATTGAATCATAACAGTAAAGCGAATAGAAAAACTTAATGATTTGTGTTGTTTCTAACGTCAAGAATAACGAACATGATGAAAATGCAGTACAGTAAAAACTAATTATTAACGCTTTCTACATTCGAGTTTTCACTATTCCTGGATAAAAAAAATGCGACACAATTTCTATATTCGAGGCTAAAGATCTCTAATCAGTCCATTGGTACTAACATATGTATTGGTGAATAGAATTTGGTATTCTTTGTTAACGTGTCATCAAATGGAATAATAAGAAAGTAAAATAGACCTTATTACTACTACGCCTAAAGTATGTTTTTGAATAATATCGCTTTTTCTTTGACATAAGCCGTCTTCGCCGCAGTCATTGTTTTTGAGAGTGGTAATTAACAAAATGTTTAAGTAAAGGGACATCATTACAAAATGCATGAAGTATATTGTGAAATGCCACTCATTAGACGTTCCGTCCTTTGTTACTAGCAGCTTTGTGTTTTTCGTTGTTTCATTTCTTGGTTTAGTGGCAGTACAATGGTTCCAGTAGCAGATATAAGGTTGTGGTATGAGTAGCCTAGCAGTGCTGAGACCTTCACTGTAAAATCATCTGGATCTGAAATCAAAAAAAGATCCAAGGTGTCCGGGAAATCGGTTAGGCGATCAGGTATTCTTGTCGGTTCGTCGACTAGCGGCGTAGATTATGGCTGATTGCGAAAGTGTCAGCCAATCTTCCCTGTTCTGTTGGAGTGGTACAGCCAGTTGGTGTTGTGAACGTTGAAGTCACCCAATACAATGACCTCAGTTACCGAATGACTTGTCTGAATCCAAACCACCTTATCACCTAGATACTGAAACAGTCTACAAAAGTGAATATCGTTTGGCGAGCGATATATACAGCATAAGAACAGTCTTTTATCCTGCAAGCAGATTTTAAACCACGCAAGGTCGAAAGCGCCGTCCTCGTCCTTGTTTGACTTATTTGGATTTCGGTTAAAGTCAGCACATGGGATTGTGCGTTTTGCAGATGCTGGTGGACTACATCTTCATTCACGTTGTTGTGCCCCAGTCCTCTGATATTACAGAACTCTATCAAGAGTTTGTTTTCTTTTCTAGAACGTGAATGAATTAGTGAATTCACCGGAGGAGTGATCCACCTACCAGCAACATGAACCTCTCGAGGTAGTCCCCCCCCCGGAGATTCGGATGGGGGACTATTTTAACAGAAGAGCGCATCATGCTTGGTTGCCAATCCTTCCCACCCTGGAAACCGGATCATCCGCCAGATCCCGAAACTTAGTCACACAGATGACCAATTAGTGACCTATAGCTTGGATGTGGTGGTATCACACCGGGCGAGGGGGTGAGGCCGCCTGCCACCTTTAACAGATTCGAACAGGTTCGAACAAATAGAATCAAGTGACATTTAGGAGATACTTGAATTACAAGATGTAAATTTGATTTAAACCAACTTGAAGGAAATGGAGCTCTGTGTTAATAAGCTGATTCCAATTACATATAATATTCAGTTTTCAAAAGGTTACCACCGGCTACCCTCGTTGAATTAATATATCGTTTGGAGTAAATTTCGTTTATTCTTTTGTTTCTATTTTTTTATCTAAATCACACCCTACTACTAGGAAGTAATTCAAATCATGTGGCACCCTATAAACATTTCTTTACCTGCTTGCGAATAGCTAGTTAGGGATAGACCTAGAAGCAAATCTTCAATTATGTGGAAATAGTAGACCTCTTTGAGGGAAAATTAAATGGTGACAAGGAATCAGTACTTGAAGTAGGCGCGCAAACATCGTGTATACAGGGTGTTCAAGTTTTTATAGCGAAAAATTCAGGATGATGGAAAACTGCTTTTCCTCCTGAAGCGGAAAGAAAATTTAGAGGAACATTTATATTACTTACGGAGTTATATCCACTTCTAATTTAAAAAAAAATCAAATTATTTGCATTTTTCGAATGAACATATATTTGAGAATTTTTTCGGAATATTAGTAAGGACGTTTCCGAGAGTTCGAAAGTAGACGAGGCGCCGATCGGAATAGAAACTGGTGACAGGAAGCAAGTTGGCGTAATTTCTAGCACAGAACGTGGAATCAACACTAGTGTTGTTTGTTGTGTTAATGTTGTTAGTACATTTGTCGCCGATGCTGACTTTCTCGAGAAAAAATATGAAAAATGAACTTGTCCTTTTTTCACTTTAGGTGAAGCTCAATCATCAGAATAGATCACAACAGATTTATTCTCTGAAATGTCTTAAGCACTTCCAAAGTTTTGTTAAATATTCCATCGACGATGGAGTTATATTGATAGTCGACAGGTAGGCAAGTCACAATGGGATTGAGTCATTAGAATATGCGAAACAAAATGACATTATTATGTTTTGTGGACCTTCACATTGAACGCATCCTATACAGCCTCTAGATGTTCCATTTTTTCGACTTTAAAGACAGACGCTAGAGACATCCAAATGGCTAAAACAACACCCAGGACGTGTCATTACAAACTTTCAGATTGCTGGCCTGTTCAAGGAATCATATGGTAAGGAATTCCGCCTCTAAATCCTGAAATATTTCCCGATTACATTCACGAACCTACGGACACTACAAACATCACTCTGGAAGAGACATCAAATTTGCACTATTATCGTTCAGTTCTTATAGCCGACCCCTCTACATAGCAACTAGATAATTAATTCTCACTTCCAGTAACGAATGGTTATCAAGCTTCTGAAAATACAGCAAAAACCTAATAAAAATACAATTGAAACAACCGACTCTATTGAACAAGCTGACAATTCAACAGCAAACTCTGGTGAAGTCCTTGATTTACCTGCCAAAATGTATCCATCCATCCGTTTCCCCACAGAGTATTACTATAAAGAACGTCATTTATCCTATACTAGCAATGCCTATTGACAATATATCTCCTGTCTCAAAAGGACACTACATAAGTGGCCAAGGAAAACGTGAGGCACAGAAACGACAAAGTTCTTTGATATGAAAAGAGAGGATTTACAAAAATTTGAATAATTGTATTTACAATAAATGCTTATATCTATAATTTTGGTGTGTCAGAAAAAACACAAGTGTGAGCTCGGGAAATGTAACAGGGGAACCATACTATCTTGTATATGTTTCCCTGTCGCTATTGCACTAGCAATAGCTTGTCTGTTTAAGTTGTGTTAGTGTCGTGTGTACAAAAAGAGTACCAAAGATGTTTCTGCTTAGCCGCTTCATTCTCTCTTGCATTCCATGATTTCTAAACGAAGACAAGGGTGAAAGAAAGGGGGTTTGGGACAGGAATCTGCAACAATGGAAAAAGAAAACCAGCAGAAAAATATTTCAACAATCATACTTCTTATATGTCTAAACAAATCTGATAAAAGATTTCACATAGCAATCAAGGTCATGAAAGGGACTAAGGAGATAATAAAAAAAAATACATAACCTGCAATATTTCCTCAAACTCCATCTCTGTTTGACTGTGAGGGCCCCGATGGCCAGGTTCAGTCTTCCAAGTGATGCCGATTATGATCTATAGATGTTTTAGAATAATTATGGACCCAATAATCTGGGTTGACATCGCCCATATATTATTTCTTCGTGGAACTTGCTTAATTTTAAGATATTGAATTTCTCCTTGACAATGAAAGAAATTAAGTCATAAAAAGAGCCTAAAACTCCTCCAGAGAAAAAGGAGAAAACATTACTGAAATCTTATTCGAAGACGACTCGCGCTTGCATATATTTCAATGCCTGAAGAAGACTGGTTGCGAAGTTTGAGTTGCTCGCACTAGGTCCGAGTTTCTTGAGCAACTACATACTATAGCATCATCAGACAATGATATCAATGTACCAACGAGTAGTGTCAGAGGCTTTCTCCCCGGAAAAATCCAGTATACGGACCTTAGTCAAGTAACACTGAATGTTACTCATTAATAGTTTCCTTTGTGTTAAAAGGTGAACGATCGAATAGAATACTGCTCTGAATATAAATATGACAAAATTGTCAGTTAATTATATTACATTTATATAAACAAATTAATGAAATATGAAATGAGATTCTGAGCAGTATAAACTAAAGAGGAAACCTATGACTCTACCTCATTATTTTTCGGAAAGAAACCTACGAAGAATATTACAAGATTTGATGACTGTTATCTTTTGTAACTGTTCGAACAAATTTTTCTTCAGACCCAAAATTTCAATATTTTTGTGAAGATTCTTAGGAATAACACGTGTTGTGGAAATAATAATCGGTAGAATAAATATTTTCTTCATTTTCCACATTTTTTAATCTCGTCGCCAAGCATCATATATTTAGAAATTTTTTCATTGTATTTATTTTGTATATTATGTGTGTCGGGTATAGCAATATCAATTATATATGTTATTTGATTCTGTTTATCATTAAGAATGATATCTGGTCTATTGTGTTGTGAGGTGTAAGATTATAATCTGAAGCAACAACATTATCATGTAATTTCGATGTTCTCTGTTTATCATGAAAATGGGAACGTAGATGAAAAATCTGTTTACTATGAAGATTATTCAAATCAGTTAATCCACGACCTCCAAGATGTCTAGGTAGTGTAACTCTCTGAACAGCTGACTTTGGGTGGTGCTTATAATATTTACAAAGCATTTTCCTCGTTTGACATTGTAATTCATTTAGATCAGTTTTAGACCATTTAATAATTCCAAAAGAAGATGTAAGAATAGGAACTGCATAGGAGTTGAAAGCTCTGAAAAGGTTTTTACTAGTTAAATGACTCTTGATGATAATTCTAAGTCTTTTGTAATATGAACTTCTAATATTTTCTTTAGTGCTGCTATGGTTAATTGTCTTCTCTTGACAAAATCCAAGATATTTATATGTATCTCCTTGATGCATTGGCTCGATTTCGATATTGGAAATCTTTATATAATCAGAGGTGATCTTTCCTCTTTCAAAAGAAAGATTTTTACATTTTGGAAGCCCAAATTTCATATGAATATCATTGGAATAGTTGAAAGTAATCTTAAGTAGACTTTTCAAATGAGATCTGGTTCCGGCATATAATTTAATATCATCTAAATAAATTAAGTGGCTTAATTTGAATTCAGTTAATAGACTCTTTATTTTGAAGCCAAAACTAGTAGCATTTAATTCATGAGATAATGGATTAAGGCAAAGACAAAACCAAAGAGCACTTAAAGAGTCACCTTGAAAAATGCCTCTTTTGATTGGAATTACTTCGGATTTTAACGATAGTTTTGAAATATTTAATTGAAGATTGGTTCTCCAATTTTTCATTACAAATTCAAGAAAAAGACGAAGTGTCTTATCAATTTTATAAATTTCCAAAATTTCTTGAAGTCATGAATGGGGAGAACTATCAAAAGCCTTTTGGTAATCAATGAAGGCTGTATGAATATTTCTCTTGTTAGTTTGAGCTTGATTCAAGCAACAGAATCAATTACAAGTTGCTCTTTAGTACCAAGGTGTTTTTTCTACATCCTTTTTGTTGTTCGGAAAGAATATTATAATTCTCCAAATGTGCATAAATTTTTTGGGTAATACATGCAGTTAGAATTTTATATATTGTTGGAAGGCAAGTAATTGGTCTATATTGAGACGGATCAATAGTATTATCACCTCTCGGTTTTAAATAAGTAGTTCCTTGTGTGAAAAATAAAGGAGTAGCTGAGGGGTTCTTTATTATAAATGAAAAATATTCAGCCAATTTTTCATGAACGCAAGAGAATTTCTTGAACCAAAAGTTATGAATACCATCAACATTTGGAGATTTCCAATTTTTGTGTGTTTAATAACTGATGTTATATCTTCGTTTGAAAATTTTGCAAATTGCATGCATTCTATTTAAGAAAATCGAGACCTTTCATTTAAAATCCAACTTGAATTGGAATTGTGTTACCTTGGCAACACAATATATAAATATATATATATATATATATATATATATATATATATATATTTTTTTTTTTTTTGAAAAACAGAGGATTTACAAAACTGACGATTTCACTTTGCGGACCCGATCTCGAGATATGTTCGAATCATTCGACACCTAAATCCCTTTTCTCGCTGATCCCGTATAAAAAGATTTCGTTCATTCTGGCCGTCAGAGATTCTAGGAATGAGGAAAATAAAGCGAAATATTTCGAAAATCCGCCCCTTCGTTGGATCGAAGATTTTTCCCGTTTTCCCGGAGTTTTATGGGTACCAAAATATCGCGGCGCAACATGCGAAACTTGATGCTTCGTCCTCGTCCTGGTTTCGAGACTATTGAACGCATTTGTATCTGTATAGACATAAAGGCCCGGCGAAATTATCCACTCCACTCTCGAAAAATGGGTGACGATTTTTTTATTTTCGCTTTTTCGGAAAATTTTCCCAGAATTTTTACTCGACCGATCATTCTGATCGCCTTCCGGGATATCGAAGTTTTCAATTTCGAAGAAATCTCGCCGTTTCAGGTTTCCGTTTGGCAAGGACCTTCCTCCAACCCTTCTCAACCTAAGCTTCAGCCACCCTCCAACCCTTCTCTACCTTCAGCCACCGCTCACTCACCTCGCCTTTTCTTCTCTGCCCGGTTCAAACCACAGTCATCCCCTCAGATTATTATTATATGACATTCATCATATTTTCAAGAATTCTTTATATTAAACAAGAACCACGAAGAAATAATATATGGGAGATGTAAACCAAAATTATTTGGTTCATAATGATTCTAGAACATCTGTAGACCATAATCGGCATCACTTAGAAGACCGAACCTGGCCATCGGGGCTCTCCCGGTCAAACAGAGAGGAAATTGTTTTGTTGAGTTTGAATATTGCATGGATTCTGCGATTTTACCTCAAAATTGGCAAGCACGAACAAGGAAGTGATTATGTTTCAGGAGACTCACACCGCGGCGGAAGAACATCTCCGCGAAAGAGGAAATATCACAGGTTATGTACTTTTTGATTATCTCCTTAGTCCTTTTTATGGCCTTGCTTGCTATGTTAAATCTTTTCTCAAATCTAAGTTTGTTTAGACATATAATAGTCAGGTTAGGTTAGGTATGATTGTTGAAATATTCTTCTGCTGTTTTTCTTTTTCCATTCCAGATTCCTGTCCCGAACCCCCTTTCTTCCACCCTTGTCTTCGTCTGGAAATCATGGAGTGCAAGATGAGAATTGAAGCTGCTAAACAGAAAAATCTTTGGTACTCTTCATGTACACACGACACTAATACAACAAAAACAGACAAACTATTGCTAGTGCAATAGCGACAGAAACGAGTCTTTTCTCAGGTTTTTTATTTATATATATATATATATATATATATATATATATATATATATATATATATATATATATATATATATATATATATTATATCTATAATTTTGGTGTGTGTCAGAAAAACAAAAGTGAGAGTGTAACAGGGAACCATACTATCTTGCGTATGATTCAATAAACGAGTGAAAAAAACCTGAGCAAAAGACTCGTTTCCCTGTCGCTATTGCACTAGCAATAGTTTGTCTGTTTTTGTTGTGTTAGTGACGTGTGTACATGAAGAGTACCAAAGATTTTTCTGTTTAGCAGCTTCAATTCTCATCTTGCACTCCATGATTTCCAGACGAAGACAAGGGTGGAAGAAAGGGGGTTCGGGACAGGAATCTGTAACAACGGAAAAAGAAAAACAGCAGAAAAATATTTCAACAATCATACCTAACCTAACCTGACTCTTATATGTCTAAACAAACTTGAATTTAAGAAAAGATTTTACATAGCTAGCAAGGCCATAAAAAGGACTAAGGAGATAATCAAAAAGTACATAACCTGCGATATTTCCTCTTTCGCGGAGATGTTCTTCCGCCGCGGTGTGAGTCTCCTGAAACATAATCACTTCCTTGTTCTTGTTTCCAATTTTGAAGTATAATCGTAAAATCCATGCAATATTCAAACTCAACAAAACAATTTCCTCTCTGTTTGCCGAAAGATCCCCGATGGCCAGGTTCGGTCTTCTAAGTGATGCCGATTATGATCTACAGATGTTCTAGAATCATTATGAACCAAATAATTTGGGTTGACATCTCCGACATATTATTTCTTCGTGGTTCTTGTTTAATTTAAAGAAAAATTTACGAAAAAATTTTGGCAGTCATTTTAAAGATATGATAAATGTCATATAATAATAATCTGAGGGGATGACTGTAGTTTGAACCGGGCAGAGAAGAAAAGGCGAGGCGGGTGAGCGGTGGTTGAAGGTTAGGTAGAGAAGGGTTGAGGGGTGGCTGAAGCTTAGGTTGAGAAGGGTTGGAGGAAGGTCCTTGCCGAACGGAAACCTGAAACGTTGAGATTTCTTCGAAATTGCAAACTTCGGTATCCCGGAGGCGATCGGAATGATCAGTCGAGTAAAAATTCTGGGAAAATTTTCCGAAAAAGCGAAAATAAAAAAATCGTCACCCATTTCTCGGGAGTGGAGTGGATAACTTCGCCGGGCCTTTATGTCTATACAAATACTAATGCGTTCAATAGCCTCGAAACCAGGACGAGGACGAAGCATCCAGTTTCGCATGTTGCGCCGCGATATTTTGGTACCCATAAAACTCCGGGAAAACGGGAAAAATCTTCGATCCAACGAAGGGGGGGATTTTCGCAATATTTCGCTCTATTTTCCTCATTCCTAGAATCTCTGACGGCCAGAATGAACGAAATCACCGAACGACGAGCTGTCAAAATAAAGGTTTTCATTTTATACGGGATCAGCGGGAGAAGGGATTTAGGTGTCGAATGATTCGAACATATCTCGAGATCGGGTCCGCAAAGTGAAATCGTCATTGTACGACTTAATTTTCGAATTCGGGATGAATTTTGAGACCTACTTTCTCTAGGTAGTGAGCCTGTGCCTGTTTCACCAACATATAGAATATAATTCTCTCTCACTCTCTCACAATAGAATTATCATATATATACAGGTGATAAGTGGCGACTAAAATATAATATCAAAAATATTGGGAAAACTGATGTAGCAATTATAACCAAATTTTTAGGGGGTTTACGCTCATGAAATTATCTGTGGACTTCAAAAAAATGGTGGTACATTCAACCGAAAATCTTAGTGGAATCTTAGACAAACAAAATTTTTTGTTTGTGGAAGTGAACAAATGTTTGTTGAAGCTTTCATACGCATTATAAAGCCAGACCTCACCAAGCTCATATCGTGAGGAACTACATTTAAGACCTCGAAATCACATTAACGGAGTTGTCTGTACAAAGTCCATACCTCAATTCCATCGAACGTGTCTGGGACATTCTCTAAGGAGATTAAGGAACCAGCAAAACCTGCCAGCTACCGTGAATGAGTTTCGGACTGAACTGACAGGTTTTTAGGATTTTGTCCAAGAATTTTTCATATTTCATTATCACTGTTTTTCAATTTCTATAATTATCATTTTCATTTCGATAATTCTCAAGCGTTCCCTAGTGTCGGTGGGTTATTTGGAAAAATAATTCTTCAACATGTCTAAACTTCTTGTGAATAAATTTGCATTTTCGACTGAAGAAAGATTCCTAATATAAATAGTCACATTTTTTGGGTTAAAACAAAGCACACTTAGATCGGTCACTTTATCCTTCCTTGCCCTGCATACCACCTTGATCAAAAAAGTTCCTGACTTTGTTACTGTGTGGTTTTCATGGACTACCATGGTGTTGTACACCATGAATTCCTTCCAAAAGGTCAAACTAACAACAAGGAGTATTATTTGGGCGTAATGAAGAAACGATCAGAATTGTGGTAAAACAACTCATGAATTTAACACCACGATAACGCGCCGTCTCATAATGCCTTCATTATTCGTGAGCATTTGGCCGAAAACAGCACCAATACCATCCAACAACCACCAAATTCACCTGATTTGGCTCCCTGTGACTTTTTCCTGTTCGGTCGCTTTGGGGACCGCGATTAAGCAGTCGAGAAGAAATAATTGAAACATCGAAGATGGCCCTAAAGGCCATACCGCAAACCGAATATAAAAAAGTGTTTTGAGGATTGGATCAAGCGCAGGTATAAGTACATTGCAGTCGATGGAGAGTACTTTGAGGGAGACAATATTGATTTCGATAAATAACTTTGAATTTTTGATTTCATTAATAAAAGTCGGGGTTTTTTTGATCAAGGTGGTATTCTGAGCATTCAATTAATCTTTCTTACTTCCCAAGCATTGAATGCCATACTGCCAAATCTCTGGCAGACGTAATTCATTGAATTAAATTATTTCGCGCATGCAGTAAACATTTACATTTATGACCTACTGCAATTGCAATTTCCATGCACGCATTGTTATTCTCAATGAGACGCTGATAATAAAATTTCATTTATATTGTTACATGTTTCACGATTACAAGAATATTCATCCTTTGTTGCTTTCATGGACTATAGCAAGAACAGACCTTGAGGAGGAATAGAAGATTCATTAACCTTATCATTAACCATTTAACTCGATGATTTTATTACAGGGTGGTTTATTCGAGCGCGAAAAAAGAATTAATTGATGAATAGCTACTGCTGCGAATTGTGCAAATCGTTTTGTTTACTGAAATGATTTACACGTTCGTTGAAATTAATGCCCAGCAGTGAATTTTTAATTTTACAGCATGTTTGTATAGTTTTTGTCTTAATTAACTTGTTTTTATGGTTTGGCAATTCACAGGAAAATAATTTCAAATCATAAAGTTTGAGGATTTATAAGCTGAAATAAATTGAACGCAAAATTTGAATTGGCTGTTGGAAAAGAGTGGACAAAGACAAAGATGCAGTTTGGCAGTAGATAGTTTAGAACCACGTGTTTTCATGATTACGAAATTCACACGTGTTCAATCTATGGATATGAAACAATTCTAAGAAATGTGAATGGAAATTCCTAAATTAATTAATAACTATAAATTCTCAGAAACATGCTCAGTGTTCATAGCACAGTTTGCTCCACGAAGAGATTCAAAGATTCAATAGAGCTCAGTGAAGTAGGCACCTCAATGATTGAGACAATTGATGAACTTTAATCACGTGTTCTACCACAGTTTGACCATGATTGGCCTTGGAATCTGGCTACCCATATATCAAAGTTTTTTTTTTCAGAGATCCATTTTTGCTTATCAGGAAATACTTGCTTGTAGTTGAGCATTTGACCATGTTGGATCATTTCTAGAGATATATTTTCAACCGTTCAGTTTCGTTCAACCACTCGTTTCATTTTATCAGCGTGAAGTTAGCACCTGAACATTTCTGGAATTTGGTGAAATTCAACCACTCGTATGACCACTCTTTGACCATGATTGTCCACCAAATACATTACGCCAAGAAATTAACGCAAAAACCCAAAAATTCAAATCAATTCGATTCGTTTAGATATGCTGACGAATAATTTTTTCAGCGATCCTCCATACTTAAGGTATGCTTGAGAAAAATCGAAATGAAAATGGTTCTTACAGAAATTGAAATAAAACTCATAATAATAAAAGTTAAAGTTTTGAAAAATATCGAAGTCCCCAAAAACCTGTTAATATCTGATATTTCTTACCCTACAGAGGATCACTGCACGACATCTACGATGCATATTCAAAATCAATGACCATATAATATTCTGGTCCATTTCGTTCCAAATTTCGATCAGTCTGTTTCGGACCTCATTCACAGCAGCAGGCTGGTTTACTAGCTTCTCAATATTAAACACCTCAAAAAAGTCTAGGGAACACTTCTAAATTTCGATATATCGTATCCAGAACGATCGATATGGATGATTTTTTTTAAGAAATGAACACCTGCATCAATTGCTCACGAAATTATGTAGAGTGCCGCAACAAATTTCAGTTTTTTTTATAAAAAACTAAAAATGCAGCAGATGCGATGCTGCTTTATAATCATTTCATGTATTCAGTGTTTGAAATCAGTTAGTTGGCACTTTGTTTCTGTTGTAAGCACAAATAAAAGATTCAAGTTTTGTGATTCGACCATGGAAAGACGACATTTGACTAGAGAAGAGATGTTACGAGCCGTTGGCATGCTCCGAACTGGGAGCTCACAACGGGAAGTATCCAGGGTTCTGGGAAGTAGCCCAAGTGTCATAAACCGTTTATGGTCGCGTTTCAATGAAACAATGAAACATAGTCGCCCAAGACCGATTTTTTGTTTTACAAGCCAGAAGAGATCGTACTACCACAGCATCTCAATTAGCTCAAGAGCTATCACGAGTTCATAATGTACAAATTTCCGATCAAACTGTGAGAAATCGAATGCACGAAGGTCAGCTCCACTCCAGACGTCCTTTAAGAGTTCCACAACTGACCCATGGAAATCGCGCTGCTCGTTTAGCTTGGTGCCAAGAACACGTAAACTGGGATCAAGAGAGGTGGGCCACAGTTCTCTTCAGTGATGAATCTAGATTCAGTTATTATCCCGATTCGGGAAGAATTCGAAAATGGAGGGAACCTGGAAAGCAAAACCGTCTCCAGCATGCTCGAGACGTTGTTAGACAGGGAGGCGGATCAGTGATGTTTTGGGGAGGTATACGCATTGGTGGAAGAACTGACCTCGTTTTCATACAGAACAACCTCACGGGAAATTCTTACGCAAATGAGATAGTTTTTCCTGTAGTGGTACCGTATCTCCAAACAATGGGTCAAAATTCACTCTTCCTCCTCATCGTGCAAGAATTGTCTTGAACGTTCTTGAAGAGAATGATACCGATCTTCTACCGTGGCCATCTTGCTCCCCAGATCTGAATCCCATCGAGCATGTATGGGACACCCTAAAAAGAAATCTCCTGCGTCAAAACGTCTTCCATCATGAACAGGAGCTTCGATTAGCAGTTCAGGGGGATTGGAATGACTTAGGCCAAAATGTAATAGACAATTTAATAATGAGCATGCCGCGAGGATGCCGAAGTGTCATTAATAACAGAGGTGGACCTTCTGGTACTGAAAAACATAAGTGCTTCCATATCGTTTCGAAAATATTAGTTCAGGATTTTTTTGTGTTTTGCCAAATTTCGTCATTTTCAAAGTTCAATTTTTTTTTATAATAGGTGCTTTGGAGAAGTCAAATATTATTTTGTTTTCTTGAGAATACGTTATGTACAATACATCCTAACAAAAACCGAAAGATTTTTATAAATTCGAATCATCAAATTCATATTTTAAACATATTCGTAAGTGTTCCCTAGACTTTTTTGAGGTGTTTATCTTGAAAATGTCCCAGACTTGTTCGATGAAATTGAGGCATGGACGTGCAAGACACTCCGTAGAAGTTATTTCGTTCCATAATTGACGAAGACCAGATCAGTGCAGACGTTCAAAGAAATCCCCCACACCATTATTGAGCATTCACCAAAACCTAGTGCAAAAAAAGTTTTATTGGGCGTATATCTCATTTTGACATCTGTACACTTGGGAACGTCGATCGCAATGAAAAAGACAAAATCTGAGATGAGATTGAGGTCTAGACGTGCAGGCCACTCAGTTGAAGCAATTTCGTGATCTTGAAATAAGTTCCTAACCGCAGGAGCTCGGTGAGGTCTGGCGTTATTATGGATAAACAAAAGGTATCACCCATGTTTGTCCTAAATGGGTCAGACTAAAATGTATGTAACGTACTTTTGGGCATTCAGGGTTCCATTATGAACGATGACCAGATCAGTGCAGACGTTCAAAGAAATCCCCCCCACAATCCACCATTATTGATCCACCAAATCCTAGTGCAAAAAAAGATTGTTCAATTTTCGGCCTATTGTCGCATGATTCCTACTGATCGGGAGAAAACGAAGAGGAAAACTCATCACAGAGTTTTACCACATTTTTGATTGAGAAATCAACATTCCTGTCAGCTACATAAACTTTTATGGCTGCTCCAACTTTTTCGATCGGATTTAGGTCAGGATGATATGGGGAAGTCTAAGTAGTCGTGACCCTGATCATTTATGAGTTTGTCTATAGCATACGTTTCATGTCTGGGTTTGTGCAATTTAATTAGATTATAAAGATGCTTTGAGCATTCCATCTGCAAAGGCAATATTTTGACGTTGCAGCCACTCTTTCATTTCTTCTTTTCGGGAAGCCATATTCGGGTGTTTTTCTGTTTATACATTGTGAATCGGGGCGTTATCGATCACTTACACACTTTTTGGTTATAAATTTGTAGTAAGTTTTCTTGTCAACAATTTTTCGTAGTTTCCGAAATTGATATCATCGTGATAATCAATATATATTTGGTATTAATGGCCAGATATGCGTTTCGTACGAATCCACATTCACTACCGGCGTTCAAAGTTATCAGTTTTGGTCCTTTTGAAACAGGCAGACGTAGGCCGTCGTTTGTCTCGTCACTCCAAGTCTTCTTGTGTTTATGGAAAGAATGAATATATGTTTCGATCATGTAAATTGTTGGTCTCTTTTCTTGACGATATCGTTTGATGCTTCTTAAATAATTCAGACTTAGTTGCTGTATTTCAGGGTTTTCCATAAGTAGCTTTCTATTCGCTTTCGTCCAACGGAACCTCATTCTTCTCAAAACTTTTCGAATGCTCTTTCGTGATCCTGCATATTAATTCACATTGACGACCTTTTGATGGATTCGCTTCAATGTGGATACGATTTAATCGACGACGTAAGACTTGACGACGAACCTAAGAAGCAGAGCTCTACAGAAGTCATCGAGATCTGTTTTCTTCGTTGATTTTCTTTATTTTGTATCGGGAGTTAAAAACTGTTTTCTCCATCTTCAATCATGCCCCGTTCTCCCTACTCTAAATAATTAGTTTTGAGAAACAATATATAAAGGATCAAAAAAGTTTAAATGCAATAGAAGAAAGCAGGTTATGCACATCATCTGATGTGCATAACCTAAATCATATTGTAGCATTTTATTAGTCATGCAACTACAAATCTACAGTTTTCGTATTTTTCCTTTCACTTGAACAAACGATTTTGCTTCTGATTTCTTTACGAGAGAATATGAGGTAAACAGCTGTACTCGTTGCGTTAATTTAAACCCTTGATTGTTGAAACCTTTCTCGATTCGTATGTATCTTTATCGAAAATAAGATTTCTTCACAAAGCAAAATCCATGCCCTATTTTACGATTTCCAATACCTTTTTAAGTCAAAGCCTCGGCTATGGCTCTATGAACCTAATTAAGATATCTTGAATTACGTTCTTTGATTGAGGAATGAACGAAAAATCACTGATATGGCAACCACACTACATTACCACTACTATATCATACCTGGGGCGATAACATAAAAACATTTACTACCTTGATAAAAATACTGAAATTAAACCTATATAAACTAGTGTGATAAGTAAGAGTACAAATAGTCAATTGATTCTAGCGTTAAGTCAGAAGACGACCTCAACAACTTGAGCAGAGGTCAGATCCAAACAGATCTGAATCAGCAGTCAGCTATAGCACGAAGAGAGTGTTTTTGTTTTGGTGTTTTTGTTTTCTTGTTATCCAATAATAGTTGATCAATATATAGGGGAATTTTATATAAATCGTCTTGAAGACAAATTTGTTAAACTGAGTGATCTCAAAAACTACACGACAGAAAAAATGAAACTTTTAGAGTTTCACACAATAATATAAGAAGTGTGAGTGAAAATTTAGATGAGTTCAAGGTGTTCATAGAGGAATATATTGGTGAGTTGGAATGCATAATATTGACAGAAACACTTGAATTACAGGATCTTAGTATATATGGGATGGATGGGTATAGTTTGATTTATAATGAGGGTAAACTTAACAGGAATGATGGAATTCTTATATATGTTAAAAACGACATTAATTTTGTATAAATATGAGATAGTTGAAATAGAATTCAATTGACGAGGCTTTTACGTGATAGAAATCCATTTTCACAAATACAAGTAAACGATGATTTCTACTAAAATATATTATTGAATGCTCGACTCGTTTCGATACACAGTATCTCTATCAAGAGCGAATGAATACTACAAATATATCTTACTAACAAATTTTTATATATACTAAAGAGGCAATCCACTCAGAGCTATCCGTACTTGAACTAATGTTTAGGAAATAAATTTAATAAGGGTGAGTTATTTATGTCTACCTAATCATTAAGAATTTCCGTGAATTCCTAAATCTGTTAATTTCAAGTGCTTCCAGAAGGTTGAGTTTTATACCTCTCTTCTCAGAATGTAGGATTTTGAATTCTGAATTGAAAGAGTGACCATTTTCCTTAAGATGATTTGAATAATTTGAATCGGTTTTTTCATTGATGAAACTGCGTTTATGTTCAGAGATTCTAACATTAATATTTCTTCCTGTTCTACCTATATAAAAAATTATAGCGTTCAAAACATCAACATATTTAGATTCATTTATAAGGAAATATAAATCTCCAATTAATGAAGAAAATAAATCAGGTGTTTATAGATTGGATTGTGCAGACTGCAATTGTTTTTATATAGGTAGAACAGGAAGAAATTTTAATGTTAGAATTTCTGAACATAAACGCAGTTTCATCAATGGAAAAACCGATTTAAATTATTCAAATCAATTAGGGAAAATGGTCATCCTTCCAATTCAGAATTTAAAATCCTACATTCTGAGAAGAGAGGTATAAAACTCAACCTTCTGGAAGCACTTGAAATTAACAGATTTAGGAATTCTTCGGAAATTCTAAATGATCAGGTAGACATAAATAACTCACCCTTATTAAATTTATTTCCTGAACATTAGTTCAAGTACGGATGGATCTGAGTGGATTGCCTCTTTAGTATATATAAAAATTTGTTAGTAAGATAAATTTGCAGTATTCATTCGCTCTTGATAAAGATACTGTGTATCGAAACGCGTCGAGCATTTAATATTATATTTTAGTGGAAATCATCGATTACTTGTATTTGTAGTTGAAATAGGCCCGATTCAGGCTATCTTGCTACATTTGAAAGTTAACTGTTTTAAGATCGACATTTTGGCTATTTACAGATCACCCTCACTATGCCCTATGGAGTTTGTTGTAGATTTAGAACTATTCTTACAGCAAACCAAAATGGAAAAAGAAAATTCATTGATCATTGGTGACATTAACATGGACTTAATTAGGGATTCCGAGATCAGGGAACAGTACCTCAATGTGATGAGCGAATTTGATTTCATTCCAGCAATAAATCTACCTACAAGGGAAAGAGCTTGCATGGACCATATATTTGTTAGGAGCACAAAATCATCAAATGACTTTCAGCCTGTAGTAAGAGATTTCCTTTAAACGGACCATTATCCGATAGGAATCAATGTTCATTTGCTCAAAACGCATAATTCAAAATTGAATACTAGGAGGGAAAAATATTAAATAAATTATAGAAATTTGAATCTTCTCTTGGAAAGACAATCCTGGAGTATAATCTACAACACGGAGTGCATACACACAGCTACAAAATTATTTTTGGAAACCATCACTAAACATATAACGTGTGAAAAGAAAAGAGGGCAAGCAAAATTAATGGATAACTCAGGGGTTAGTGAGGTCTATAAACACAAAAAATGAAATTCACAAGAAAAAAAAAGAGGGACCAGATAATTTAGAATGAAAAGAGGAATATAGAGAATTCAGTAACAATCTCAAATATTTGATTAACGCAGCTAAATCCAATTATTATAAAAATAAAATGAATAATAATTCTAATAAATCTAGTGAGCTTTTGAAAACTTTGAGAGAAATAGAAAACAAATGGACTAAAATAAGTATTCAGTCAATTCAAATTTCAGAATACACATTTGTGACAGAACCAAAAAAATTACGGACACCCTGAACGATTTCTTTGTCGATATTGGCAAGGATATGGCAAATAAAATCGGGTGAAAACATATTAGATGGTGCGGAAAATCAAATGTTAATTCGATAGTTATTATGACAACAACAGAAGTTCGTGGTATCATACCTGCGCTGAACAAATATAAGACAGTAGGTATTAAAGGTCTCATACCTGTAACATTGTCGAAAATAGTCAACCATGTGATATCTCGACTGACATATTTGATCAATAAGTTTATAGAAGAAGGCCTTTTTCCAGATTCACTCAAGGAATCGATAGTCATTCCCATTTACAAAGCAGGAGATGAAAAAACCTATTTCTATAATACCGGTGGTGTCGAAGGTTTTCGAGAAGGTCTTGAAAAGTAGAATAACAGAATTTCTAGACAAATATAATTTAATATAGTAGAAACCATACGGATCTAGAAAAGCCAAGTCCACGCAGTATGCGATTGAATACCAAACTAATAACTTATTCAAAGCCGTTGATAATAGTGAACCAGCAATCTGCATCTCCGTGGATTTGGCAAACGCTTTCGACACAGTTAGCCACCCCGACCTTCTCGAGAATTTACGGTGCATTGGTTTCAGGGTATCACTGATATTAGTGGAGAGTTATCTAAGTGGCAGAAGGCAGGCTGTAAGAATTAGTTACGATATTAGAGAATTTAAGGGTATAGAGTATGGAGTTCCTCAGGGGACCGTTTTAGGGCCTCTGCTTTTTACTATTTACATAAATGGTCTGTTTAGCCTGCCTAGTGTTGGTGACGTTGTCAGCTTTGCTGACGAAACAGCAGTTTTTTACAAGAATAATTCTTGGGAAAACTTGAAAGAGCAGGTAGAGAGCGACTTCAGTATCTTTCTCAGATTTTTTAAAAGTTAGCTCTTAACAGCAAAATTTAGACAAAACGAAATTCATGATGTTTACCAGCTTTGCCCATGACCTTCCTGAGTTCAATAAAGTACAAATAGTGGCCGATAACTCGTGTATTGAGGTATCTGTAGCTAAAGAAATTAAATACTTAGGTATTAAGATTGACAGTCACCTTCAATGGGAAGGACAGTCCAAGTCTTGAAATCCAAAATGTTCCAGAGAATAAAAATGAAAACCTTCTAGAAATAGTTAATGAAATTGGTTCAGACTTGGAAATCCAGGTCGATGGCACATCCAAAGACTATGCTACACGTGTTCCTTCGGCGCTCACAAACAAGCCCAAATACATCATTGTTAAATTTCTCTCTAAATCAAAAAGAGACAACTTCCTTGGAGCTTATGAGGCGAAGCGTATGAATGAAAATGAAACTAGGCCTGGCTTAAAAGTTGCTGATGTTTCAGATCGTTTCTATATAAACGAACACCTAACTATGAAAAATAAAATACTATTTAAGGAAGCAAGAAAAACAGTTCAAATTTGTTTGGACGGGGATATTCTGATGCGTAGTGAAGTAAGTGATACCACAAAAATATTACACATTAGCCATCGTTCTGACTTGGACAAACTATAAGTCTGAATTATAAACTAAACACAGATATATATTTTTTTTCTGTATCTCTTGTGATAGTATAATACATAGTTTTAATTTCTTATCATCATTAAGAGTACAGAACCTCGAATTCAGAAACTCTTTGTTACAGTAAAATTTTCGGTTTATATTATGTAAAGATATTTTTTTAACAACAATAAACTCAATAACGCCATGAAATAAAGTATAAGTCGTCTATGATACCATATAATCCATGAATTTCAATTCTGAAACCACAAAACAATAATTTTCTGAAGGAGGCAATCTGTCTATATCGTAGGAAGAGATCTTGTTGTTTACCACAATATACTTGATAACGTCATGAAACAATGAACAAATCTTCTGTGTTTCTATATAATCTATGCATTTTAATTCTGAAACCACAAGAGAACTTGAAACCTGCAAGGTAGTGATCTATTCAAATCGTAGGAAGTATTCTGTGACTATACATTATATGCATTTTAAATCCGAAACCACAAAAAAATACTTTACTTTTTTTTGGACTTTGCAAGGTGGTAATTGACTCAGCAACCAACTGTTCGAATATTAGATCTATCATTTTTGATTGAATGTTATTTTTTACATATAAATTGATGATGGAGTGTTATGTGTTATACTATTATTACCATCACTTATGAGTTTTTTTCCGAGATCTCAATGACCAGATGATATGAAATATTTTCAATTAATTGTACATCGAACTTTTACGATACCAAAACAATTTACTATGGAAATATAAACTATGTATGAGTCGTACCGAATTAGCATTTTTATGATGCCAGAACGAAGGCATTCCAAAACAAATGTATCGAAAATTGAACAAAAGAGACTCCAAAAGACTCACCTTGATAATAAGAAGACAGGGACGGATTAAATAGAAATATCATAAGCAACGAGTGTTTCAAGAGGTCATTCGATGACATATACTACAAAAGACTTGATACGATAACTGAAGATTTTGATATATTACATTACTTTTGCTTCCGTGTTAATTTGTATTTTTAGAATCCTCTGTACATGCTACCATATACTCATAGACTAATCCTTGCAGGTATGATCTTCAGTCACTCAATCGATGATATATTAATATACAGGATGTAGCAGAAGTTCAGATGCTTCAGTTATATCTTGGCATTTTCATGAACTCTGACATTGTCTTCTCAAATAAGAATTAAAGATCGGAAAATTGAGCTGTCAGAATTAGCTCAAGTCTTGTATAAGTATTGGAATAAGATATTAAGTCCTTGAATAAGATCTCGTTGTGATTGTTTTGAAAATAAACTATTTATCAACAGTATTTATTAGGAAAAACGCTTCAATTGAAGTTTTGTCCGTTACAAAATACCACTTTCTCCCAGTTTCTGGTAGCAAATGAATTCCGCTTTGGAATAATAGTATTTTTTTGGTATCTTCATATAAGTGCTGTGGCCGAGCGTTGTTGTGCAACAAAATCTCTTTCTCGTGCCTCTCCTCGTAAAGCGACTGTTCTTTCTTGCATGCCTTGACTTAAATACATCACTGCAGTCCGAAGTGATCTCCCGTGATAGTCTCCTTCGGTTTGAGGAGCTTAGAATTTCGATTTACTTTGTTAGTCTATAATAATTCTCTGTTATTCAGCGTCAGTTTTTTTCCGAATAAAATGAAGCAATACAATTCCCCGTAAATATTATTTACATGGAACAAAACTCGACATTTTTAAAACTTCAAAAAACGACGTTATTTACAGCCACAGCTGACCAACATTGTTTGAAGTTCAAGTTTATAGACACTTGTTTCGGGTCGATGTGTTACATTAAGAAGTCATATGCATATATATGAAAACAGCGAGATTTCATTTAAGGATCTAATAAAAATATACTAGAGGTGTCTTTGTATATATATTTTCATCCAAAGTTAGGAAAAAGACTCCTTGAAACAAGCGCTATTTCATTACTTATATTGCTTCTGAATAACTGTTATACTCTACATGTGATATCACAATGATATTGGATTTTGGGATTTTTTGAACGAAATGAAGAACAGAGAAGGAAATTATTATTAAGTAGTTTCAGTAAGAAAGGATTTGAAGAAAAAGTGGATATTTCTTCTCTCTTTTTGGAAGAAGCTGTAAAATGCAAGCAACTGTTTCTGTCGCTTCTCTTAAGGCTGCTACATACATAGTTGCAAGCTTAACAAGCATGCATGATGAATCATTTCGTACAAGCAAACTGTAGTATCACAGGTGCTACAGTTAGCTTATACAAAGTGATTCACTATGCATGCTTATCTACTTGTGTATTTAGCCACATCACTTGGAAAAGGCACCCGAGCTATAGCTCCTGTTTTCATTATAGGAATTCAACGAATCAGATACGAAATTGTATATCAGGAAAAGTCTATTTATTAGAATTATTTTGGTATCTACTTCACTTCCACAAATATAGGCACTTGGTTATCATTCCCGGTCCTTCAATTTCCAATTGCAATTCGTTCTCGAAGTGACACACAATGCTTTCTTTCATTTTTTAATGGTCGAAGGAAGTAAATATATGTCACTTGAAGAACTAATTTTCACTGAATGAAGCGAAAAATGATTCTTCTGAATGAATTGAGAATGTGGAACGATGAAAAAGCGATGTTGTAAACGTGATGTTTGATTCATTTGTTATATGAAATGTTACTAGATGCCACGAATCGGTCCGAATCCATTATTTTCAACAGATACAGATGAAAGGCTTATCAATGCATTTCATGTTGATCCAAGATCAATTAATACATATAATGTTTCGACGAATGATTCTGAAAACTTATATTTTTCTTCATTATGAATTTGCTTAATAAGAAAATTGCTGTTATACAAAAACATCATTTTAAGAACTTAAGTGCAGCTATCAGCCGCTCTCAGCCCATTCAAAGTAGGGGAAAAGTTATGAAATCTAATAATAAAACCTGTAAATCAAACAACAATGAATATGCCTAAAATTGAAAACCGATGTCCTTTACATTCATATAGCTTGTTCATAGTTATCATTGAATCTCTACTTAACAATAACAACATGAAGAACTTTCACCTTATGAAATTAGAAAAAAAACTTGCCTCAGAGGGTGTAAAAGGAGCAGAAATATTACCAAAAAGGGTGAAAAAACAGTTGGTATAGAATTTACTACTGTGTGAGATGGAAAATGAGAAATTTCTTGAGAAAGAGAACCTAGAAAATGTTTCCCTACTAAAATAGTCTCTTTCAGAGGCATAATTGAAGACATAGGTACAGACATTACGGAAGAGCAGATAAAGAATAGCGACTCCAAAGTAAGACTCTAAATCAAAAAACGAGTAGTATTAGATGATAACAAAATTGAATATGTTGACTCGACTATTTGGCTGATCACGTTTGAAGCTAAAATCTTTCCGAATTTGTAGCAATCTGGTGGTGTATTAGGAGGGTGACAGTGAACATATTTCCGGTAATACTGCCTTCGATACGGGCATCTCTTAAAAACTGCAACAGCAATAAAAGATGCGGAACAGGAAATGCGGAGAAAATCACAAAGACGAAAATGCTGAAGAAAAAGATTTTTTCTTTGGCAATAAGACCTTCCTGCGTGAACTGCTCAAATAAACATGCCTCTATGGATCGTTCGTGCCTGGAACCAAACAAAAGAAAATAAACGTAATTATAGCTCTGGAAAATAGCTCATATTTTGAATCTCATAAATTGATTCCGAAACAATCGCAAATGCCATAGTTACTCCTCAATCATTTCCTCGTATCTCTTCTCAATCATAGTTAAAACTTTTGAATTGTGGAGGCCGTTACTTGATGTAGATCCATGATATAAATGAGATAAAAACACAAGGTTTAACTTTGATCTACACTTTCAAAGTGTAGATCAAAGTTAAACCTTGTGTTTTTATCTCATTTATAGTTAAAACTCATGACAAGAGATCACTTCTCAGTCAAGCCTCTAATAGCTTCAGTTTAATTTGTTTTTCATTATCATATTTATAACAAAATATGTTCATTCTTATAGATGTTTCTTGACGGTTGTTTAATTTTGATCAGTTATGATTTCTTTCAATGAATATTTTTTCGTTTCATTCATCAATTATGTTAAACTCGGTTTCACAGTTTCACTTTTCCTATTTTCGTAATAAATATTTCAATGTATCATTCATTAGAGCACTGTTATAAGTAAATTAACTGCGGTTTTGAGATTGAAGTTTCTTGTAGAAGTAACTTCAAATTCAGGAATCGGAGTAAATGTCAACTTTCCGAAGTGACGTAGGTGCAAAAGTGCTTCGAACAAAATTTTTTTCAGCGAAAAACAATTCTGTTTCTGTTCATCGATAGTCAGATAATGATTAGAAAAGTTATAGCTTAGCGCTTTTTACGAGTGTAACAGTCTAAGTCAAGCTGATATAAACAGCTCTGAAATTGTGGGAAAATGGTGTATGGATGAAAAACTTGAAAGTTAATTCACGAAAACAAGCAGTGTGTCGTTCGCTTGTAAGCATGTGATGATGAAAGAACCACTTCCGAGTCTATTTGGCATAAACCTCACATGGTTCAGGGAGACTAAGTATTTGGGGGTAATTTTTTGCAACAGTACCACTTGGCATGCTCATCTACAGAGGAAAATTTCCAAATATAAATTACCTAGTTCTATGCAGAATAGCAGTAGGAAAATTATGGAAACATGAACCAACGATGTTCAACTGGATCTTTAGAACTTTTGTTGGGCTTAAGATATCATGAGCTGCAGTGGTTAGATGGACCGAGAAGAAGCAAAACTCTGCCAAAATGTCGGCTGGAGAGTGTGTAGACACTTGCATTACGGGGATTATGTCCACCCCTTCGACCTACACCCTTAATACTTTCTCAACTTGTCAGTTTCAAACGGATTTATTGGAGGCAAGTCAGGATATCTGCTTATCGACTGGAATAGACATGAAATGAAGAGCATTTCCAGAGTGAGGTACCAACTTCTAGCGTCCTTTCCAGACAGTCACCTCTTCAGTGAAGCATGGACTGATGGAGCCCAACTGATTCACTTTGAAGACATTGGTACACAGATGGCTCCGAAACAAAATATGGTACAAGTGCAGCTGCAAAGATTGGCTCGGAGCAATAATGGAACTATTGTGTGGGTCATGGATCGCTACAATCATACCTGTATTGAAAAAGTGGACGAGCAGGCGAGAAATGGATCAAAGACACCGCTTGTAGACCCGAAACCTGTCTGAGGCACACCGATGGAGTGGGTAAATTGTTGACAAAAAATAAATTTTACGCTTAGACTTCGAAGAAACTCTTTTCAGTAGAGAAAAAATGAAAAGAACTGTTGGTTTCATTACAGGACACAATGACTCCATCGATTCCTTCAGTGAATGATATTCAACATTCAAGGGAAAATTGAATATCGTTCCCTGAATGGAAATTTCCATTTCTTTCAGACATATAGTGACCTGGTTTAACAGCCAGACAAGTATTGAAGGTTTAGCTTCTTCGGCAGGCACAGTGTGCAGTGTTGAGGTCTGTCTGGAATCTTGTAGTTTCCTGTTTTATCTACTTTTGTTTTCATCTTTTCTCGGTGGCTTCGGTAGTAGTCTCTGTGTTAATATGTTAAAGGGAGCCAATTGTAAATGTGTGCATATAGATGTACTTAATGCGCTCCAACGGATTGAGACGAGTAAGTGGCAGTCTGACTTGGTGTTGTGTGTTGAGTGCCAAAGTCTATCATTCAACAGACATCACGTTCTAGGCCCACTAGATACTAACGAGAAAAAAGATTTATCAAACTGGTGGGTACAGATAAATGGAACATTTGAACATCATCATTGAGGCCTGAATGCTCCGTAAAAAAGTGAGATGCGTACGGTTCGGCACCATGGAATAGTGAAAAAAATGTGATCGAACTTTGCACTTTCATATCTTGAGAAAGAATGTTTTTTTTTTCAGAGGCATTCTTCTAAAGATAATTTTCTGAAAAATCACATTTTGTATATCCAAAAACTACATTATAATGGTTCACTTCTCTACACACTTCTTTCAATGGATATCAAAAATGCAATGTTTATGTGAAATAACGTGGCTAATATAATATTACGTAAAAGAAATGTCTAAGAAAGAAAAAGCGCATATTTTGAAGAGTAGATTTTCATAACTTTCGATGAGGATACATTTTTTGACTTTTAATGTGGATACATGAATGTATTGCGACTCTGATGTGTCCATATCTCCTTTCAATATTCATGCAAGGGTCAGGCCAATTTCGATTATTCAATTTTGTGATTCTACACTCTCATCAAAGAATTTCAGAGTTTCATGAAAAACTCGTAGCGTTCTTGATTTTTTTTTCTGTTTTTATATAAAACTTCTTCTGAAAAAGATTGGCCATTACTTTAACTAACTGCTAGGTCGAGCCAATCAGTTCATGAAAGCATAGACAGAGGGTCAGAAAAAATAGTCTATTGAAGGGGCAAAAGTATAATGTAAACAACACACTACTCTCATTAATTTGCATCTCATTTTATTTGTTCTGCATGCCAAATTATTTCTGAAGAAACGGTTTCACTGAAAAATCATAAAATTTGTTCAATATTTAGAATATTTTTTGAGGTCCCAAAACAATTCGTTAATGAACAATTGCCTGAATTTTTGAAGATTCAATTGAAGATTTTCAACAGTTCTTCATTTTTTCAAGTGCTCAATGAACTCTTTTTATGGAATATTTTTTCTTGGAGAATCTTTTTGCCAATTTTGAAATCATTCAGTTTCCAAACTATTTGCAGTTTTGCATACTTAATACTTCTTCAACAGTATACAGGGTGTTACATTATAGTATGTCACAACTTGACGGGTTAAATCTACGTGCAATTTTAAGATAAAAAGTTCATATAAACATAAGTCTGCAAAAGATTCGTTGCGGAGCTACAAAGTGTTGTAATTTCCGGAAAAATTGTTTTTTTATTCAAAACTCCTGCAGTTTTTGAGATATACGGCCCAAACCTATTTTTTATAGCCTCCATCATTATACGTCCTAGATTTTAACTGAAATTCACAAGGTGTTTTCTTTTCCGAGGCCATGTCTCCTTTTGCCCTTTCAAACTCTTTTGCAGTACGCCATTGATCAGCAGACAATCAATTTTCTTCATTTTCGTTCAATTTAGAAACTTTTTTGACACACGTAATTTTTTCGTATCTTCAACTGTTTTCGAGTGAAAAATTATTGAATTTGAATTGTATGTTATTCGCTAAATAAAAAAAATAATTGAAATACTCGATAGGTATGCCCAAAATTTGCTTTTTTTCTGATAGCTCGTCTTCTGAGACTCAATTTATACTTATTCAATATCAAACTAAAAAAGAACAATTGAAAACTGAATAAATTGCTGGAAGTTTCCTCCACCTGCAAGAATACAGGCCTCTGTCCTTCTTGGCATATTATCACGCACTCTTTGAAATATTCCTGGGGTAGTTTTATCGTGCTACAAGAAATTATTATTCGATTTCTCAATTCTTCTAAAGTGTTCACTGGAGTAGTATAAACTGAACTTTTAAGATATCCCCACAAAAAAAGTCTAAACTATTTAAGTCTGGGGACCTAGGAGGCCATGGTTCTGGCCCACCCCAACCTATCCATCGGTTGTCGTATGTATTATTCAAGAATTTTCTAGCTTCTCCACTGAAATGTGCTGGTGCCCCGTCATGCATGAACCACATTATGTTTCTCACCAAAAGTGGCACAACCTTGAGCAATAAAGGTAACTCCTCATCAAGAAAATTGCTAATCAGCGGGACCGTTCAGTCTGTTAGGCAAAGAAAATGACCCAATCAAATAATTTCCAATTATTCCGACCCAGACATTTAGTGGGAATTGTTCTTGATGATGAGATTCTTCAATCAAATGGGGGTTTTCCTCAGCCCAATAATGATTATTGTGAAAATTTGTGATAGTAGTTCTCGAAAAGTTAGCTTCGTCTGTGAACATTATTTCACTATCAAAATGAGCTTTTTCTCTAATTTTATCAAAGAACCATCGGCAGAAATTCAGTCTTGAAGGAAAATCTCTAGGAAGTAGAGTTTATGAAACGGGTAGAATAACAAGTTGTCGAAAATCCTCCAAACTAGAACATGTGCAATATTCAACTGATTTCCAATTTTTCTTGTACGCACATGAGGATTCAAATCAATACAATTCAAAACTGCTTCCTCAATATCTGGAGTTCTCATAGTTTGAGTGGCACCTTTTAAATGATTATTTGCATAGGGAAAAGAAGACATGGCTACGGAAAAAACTCCTTGTAGATTCTAGTTAAAATTTAGGACGTGTAATGATGGATGCTGTCAAAAATAGCTTGTATTCGAAATTTGGGTCGAATATCTCAAAAACTGCCGGAGGAGGAAGAAAAAACCGGAATTTTTTCAGGAAATTTCAACACCCTATAGCTTCCTAATGAAGCTTCTGCGGGCCTATATTCATATGAACTTTTGTTCTTCAAATTGCACGTAGATTTATCCCCTCAAGTTGTGACCTACTATTATGTAACATCCTGTATAGTATGCAGATCCGAAATACCGAACAATATTGGAATAAATATGTCAAGATGTAATTTAAAATTTTGACGTGAGGCGATAAAGGTGTGACTACCTAATCGCTGCAAAATTTGGTTGCAGAATCTTTCACAAATAATTGTTCCTAAACAGAGCAGGATATGTTGTCTTATGCAGTGCAATTTCCAGTTTTTTCTAACAGAATTTGCATCTGTCGTCAAAGGTTAGCTGGAATTGCAAGGGTTATATGAATATATAAGCATCCCGTGTCCGTTTTTGATTCGTTTCCAATGCTTGTAGCTTATGTCTGAATATGTAACACGTCAGAATATGTAGCTCCGTTATCATGTGTTTTTTATTGAAGGTCCATTGAGGTCCTATACTTACAGTGGATATCTCTACCTTTTCTTTGTGAAATTATCCATAATTGGATTTTGTATATGCTGCATAAGACATAGAATATGGACCAGTTAAGTCCTAGATTGTTGATGTGATCGAATACGGCTTTCAATGTAAATTCACAACTGTATAAAGCTCTTAAGATATCTTGACTGTCGGAAAATATTTTTATCCTCGGTCTTCAGTTTGTGAGGAGTTATTTTTTATAATGATGACAGTCTCTTGTATAGCCAGAAGTACAGCCAGAAAAAGTGTGAAGTTTGTAGAAGGAGGTTTTGATTTCTGCAAACAGATTGCTGCTGCAACTGTATTTCCAATTTTGGAATTTTCTTTCGATTCCAGATTTTCGTTGTGATAACAAGATCACTGTTATTTTTCTCGAAGCTAAATGATTGCCTAATTCAAAAAACTTGGTCTCTACTTTAATATGTTCCAACCTAAGAACTTTGCCTACATGTCTTCTGCAGGTGCTGAGTTTAGTTCTCTTTCATCATTCACTGAACCCTTATAGGAGGATTGATCCTACAGAGTTATGATATTGTGGTTACTTTTGGGATCAGGCCCAAGTTTTTCCCATCAGTTGCCTTGAGGTTTATATTGATTTATTGCAATTGAGTTCTTAATCTAGATATTTGGCCTCAGGAATTTAGATCTTCTTCAAGTAGTAAGAACAATTATTGTGATTTCTCATAGATTTATTCTTAGTCCCTCTTTCTTGCTTAAGTTACATGCAAAAGTGAAAATACTTGGCCCAGTATGGTTATTTCAAAGTTATCACAATATCTTAGAATTCTGAGACTTCAGCCGTAGTGGCCTGAAACAAGATCATTAACAAGTATAAAATAACCTAATAGAATAACTGTCAGTTTGGGAATAACTGTCTAATTTTGCTGTAGTGTTAGCAACCGTTCGTTTATATTGAACTTTATTCTTCCTCTGTTTTAACAATAATTGCAATTTGTTATCGGATAATTTCCTTGAAAATCACCGAATCCGATTCTGACGATGATTCGACTATTTTTAAGGAGCATCCCAGATTTGTTCCCTGTGATAAAATCTACATACGTTCATCAATAAGTTCCAGAGCTGAATGTTAAACAGGCGGCGGTTTTCAGACCGTGAAAAACCAACACCACACATCCAAGTTTTGCATTTAAAGTAGATCGCGATTCTGAACTTCGCTTAGGGTCACTGAGTCACTACGGTTCGGATTTTCATCAATTGTTTCCACTAGTGGCCTACCGAAATGCAGTTCCCGAAATCAATTTTGTCGGAATTTCTGTATGAATAAATCTCCATATTCTTTTCATACAAATTTCGGTGCGTTTATCTTAACTTAATCTTACACGTGCTCTTCCAATTATATGGGCGATTGCAATTTGAATAGATGAATTTTTCGAAGGGGTGTGCCTGTTGGAATATTTTATTCATTTTGTAAAACAGAAAAACTGATATACACTGTGACAAAAAAATATCCGGAAATTCTTATGTGAATTGCCCGCGTTAAGTATTTTAAATTTCTGTTTGTTGGCAGGACTATAATAATAACTTCTTATGTAACGGCACCTTCGTTCAAACTTTCAAAATTCCTCAACGACTTGCTAATAAAACATTTCAATTTTAAATCTAAATTTTCGGTCAAAAATTCATACGAACTTATTGCCAATATCAAAGATACCACTATACCACCTAATTTAAAACTCATTTCTTTCGATGTTAAGAATCTATTTACCAACATTCCTCCGAAAGATACGTATTACTTAGTTGAAGAATTATTAGAAAAGAATCATGTCGATACTATCATTAAATAAGATATTCTTTCATTATTACAAATTTGTTTAGATCAAAATTATTTCCATTTCAATAACAAATATTATACTATTGAAGACGGCTTGATTATGGGCAATCCGTTAAGTCCTTTGTTAGCAGAAATATTCATGAATAACTTAGAGAAATTAATTCATAATCATCCACTCAGTAAATATTGTTTATACTGGTATCGCTATGTAGACGATATCATTATTTGCTTCACAGGAACAGATAGACAGTTGAAAATTTTCGAAAATCATATAAATTCATTACATCCAAAAATTGCATTCACAACCGAAATAGAAAGCAATAATTCGATAAATTTCTTAGACGTAACAATTTCCAATGAAAATGGAAAACATGTTTTCGCAATTTACCATAAGCCGTCACATACAGATATTATAATACATAACTTGTCGTGTCATCCATATCAACATAAAATGTCAGCATTCAATAGTTTTATTCATAGATTGATCAACATCCCGTTATCACCAGAAAATTTCAACAAAGAACTAAATTTGATTAAACAAATAGCCAAAAATAATGGTTACAATCCCAAACTAATAAATAATATTTTAAATAAAAACAAGGTAGAATCGCATTTAATGAAGTTTATCCTGTCGATAAATTGAAACAAAATTCAACACCTTAACCTACGTTGGCATTACAAGGGAGAAACTGAAATCATTCTTAAGTAGCAATAATTTCAACATAGCTTTCCAAACTAATAATAATTTAGGCAAATATATAAAAATGATAAAACCAAACCAGGTAAAAACAATAAATCAGGTGTTTATCGATTGAATTGCAATTACTGTGATAATTTCTACATTGGTAGAACACATAGAAATTTTAATATTAGAATATCGGAAAATAAACGCAGTTTTTCAAATAAAAAATCAGATTCAAATTACGCGAATCATCTCTTAGAAAATAATCATTCTTTCGACCCACAGTTTGAAATTTTGCATACATATAATAAATATTGGAAGGTAGATCTTTGGGAAACTTTAGAAATCAATAAATACAAACACTCAGGTAGACTCATCAATGAACAAGTCGATTTAAGCCCTTCACCTCTATTGAATCTTTTCGGGGAGCAATCTATTCCTTAATTTTATTGGATATAACTGTCATAAATAACCACTTAAGAAGAAGCAACCCAATAAGCTTTTAATTACTCAAGAACATTTATAGTTATATTCTCATTTATATTTTTCTGTATATTCATTCGTCTGAAGAAGCTACGGTGTAGTGAAACGCGTTACGAATCGCAATTATTAAGTAAAATTCCTTAAAACACAGTACTTGTTTTTTATTATTGATAATGGAATTTTACCAAGTAAAAGCCTCCCAAATTCAAAAATAATAATTTCCCTAGGAAACGCATGAAGTGGACCTCAGAAATGTATTCCTTCATTATGCGTTCCTATTACAAGATTACAAACTTGGAATCGGAAATCACAGCAAACAGATACGCGTTACATCTTGCGTTCGTAGAAAAATATCCTGAATTACAGCACATATCTGAGCAGAGAATTTCGGATCAACGAAGAACAATCGTTAAAAATAGGCTACTTTCTTCAGAAACGCTGCAAAGCATACGAGAAGAGGTCATAATGGAACTCAGAAGCGAAAATGATACTCATAACGGTATACCTGCCGAAGTCAATGAAAGTGTTACAGATAACATCGAAGCCACGGAAACGAATATTAACATGGAACGCTCTCCTGAGCCGAATCAGCAGAACGAATATATGTATTTAGCAACATCAGAACTCAACAGAGCAATAACTGAATTCAGTGTTAGTAACCCAACTAAAAGACCTAAACTGCCCAAACTCAAGACGAATAAGAACACCAATATCATCCTAGCAATCGTAAACTCAGTGTTTAAAGAATATACTGACCAGAACACCTTGGAGAAGATTCACACTTTGATTTACTATGGAGCAGTAGCGGTTCTTCGACTTGACAAACAACAAATCTCCACAACTCTGATTCAAGCTGAGCCAAAAAGCGTCAGAAAACCACCATGGCAAAAACGACTGGAGAAGGATATTGATAATATTAGAGCAGAAATCGGTCGCCTCACAGAATTCCTGAGAAACAGAAATACCTCAAGGTACTGAAATCACATATACGCAAAATTTATAGAAAAATTGGTACGAACACAAAACACCCTGATCACAAAAAATATATCGACGTGTATATGGTATTTTTTCAGGATCTCGTCGTTATATGTGGTATCTGTGATTTTTTTCATTTATCGAATTTAGAAGACGTAATCCATTTGTGTCTAGGTGTGTGCTTGTTGTTCATTGATATCGTGTTAGTATTTCTTTTTATGTGTTGACATAATATTTTTGGGAAATTAATTGCTATTTGATTTGGTCCTCCTACTTTATATATTCCATCCCAAGACTCATTTGCCAGATCTGATTCAAGTTTTTTATAATCTATGTATGATTTCGATTTACTTGGTATAATTTTTTGTACTATGTTGTCCAATCTGACTGTAAGGAAAGTGGATTGATGGTCAGTAATATTATAGTCAACAATATGTCCATTTAAAGTTTCTTTGCATCTGGAAGGATTTTTATTTGCAACAAAAATATGATCCAGGCAAGTTTGATTTGCTGGGCGTATATATTTATTGATAAAAGATGTGTATCCAAAAGTACTCGTTATAACTATATTCATTTATTTTTACGTCATCATGAATCAAAAGGTTCAAATTAATATCTCCTTGATAACTATGCCAAACATGAGCGCGATCTGTCAACTAGCTGTTGAAACCAGTCTACCACAGTGGTACTCTGCAAAGTGTACAATGGAAAATAATATTAAACATAGAGTTTGTCTCAAATTTTGTGTTTTGAACGAAATTACATGTGCTGAATCGTTGCGAATACTTGAAAAGGCTTATGGAGACTGTTTTATCGAAAAGCAAAGTGTACGAGTGGTTCAAAGCTTTTTAAGACGGTCGGGAGATCGTCGAAGATTTGCCTCGTAATGGACGACCTACAACCTCTTCAACCGACGTACATCCAAAAAGTCAAGGAAATGGTGCTCGAAAATCGTCATACTAGTTTTAAAGAGATAGCTCGTGATCTCAATATCTCTCGTGAAACCGCTCGTTTGATTTTGGTGAACCAATTGGGCATGCGGCTTGACGCAGCTCGGCTCGTTCCGATAGAACTAGACCATATTCTGAAGGATATTGAATAAATATTGAAGTAGACTAAGATGTTTGCGATTCATTTCAAATTTCCGGTTACTTTTTTGTCACAGTGAAGGTAGGTAAAAAGGGGCCAAAGAATATATTTAGTTTTTTGTTGAAGTTTATCCCTTTCTGGCAAATGTACAGGTTGGACAGACTACGACGTTTTAGTACAGTAGTTTTGTGAAATATTTTGAATGAAGGAAAATGAAAATGAATTCATTACAGCAAAAAGATTAAAGTTTGCTTTTTTCGTTTTGGAATTATTTGCAAATTTTGGGAACAGTACCAGTATCAAAAACTCGGTTGTTCTCGAAGTTATTTGAAAATGGTTTTGACTTTTTACGTGGAATTGAATTACGTGTGAAATTTATTCTTTGGCCTATGGTTTTCGAGTTACAATGCAAACTGGCATTACTTCAACTATGAACCATAGGTAACTTCTATTTCGTGGGATAGAATTTTTTTCCTTTTCAAAAATATGAAAAAATGAAAATTTTTCTCTGATTTGATTTGGTTTGTTTTGTTTGTTTGTTTTTCCTTTAACGTGCTCCATTTCTGCCTTCCGGCTAATGACACGCAGGGAAATTCTGTCACCTCACTAACCCGGGAATTTTGCCGAACCCCTCTCGTGTCGAGGGAAGGGATCTTTAATGTCCAACACATCTCTGTTAGATAGGACCGACAGCTTTACATCTCCTCCGAAAGATAGACACTCAAACGATTCCCAGAATCCGAGAAATCGCACCAACTTTGTGGGGATTGAACCTAGGTAACTCTGCGTAGGAGACGAGCATCATAACCCCTAGGCCACCGATCCGGCAATTTTATCTGGTAACCTAATGCATTCACAGAATTTACACGAAACGTTAGAGATATCTCAAGTATGTTCTGTGCTTTCATTATGACAGTTCGAAAATTAATTCTTGCAAAGAAAATTCTGATAAATTTTTTAATGTTTTTTCAACAAGTTAAAGCTATCGTGTGAACTCAAAATGGAATAGCATGATGGAAATACGTGAGAAAAAAAGATCGGTTTTCAATAACATGACACGAGCTTCCACAAGCAATCTCGCTCTTCCGCTGGTACATCATATTGGTATTACTTTACGGAATGAAAGTATGGACTCTGACATGCGATGCAAAGGTTACCACCAATAATGAGATGATTCTAGGAATGGGAAAAGAGGCTGAAATAATCTTTTTGGTTGAATCACCAAAAATAAATTAGGGGCATATGATGAGAAAACATAATTATCGTCTATTAAAATCATTCCAGGACTTCTACTGAGCGTGATTCATGTAGAAGAAGACGTTCTTATTCATTACCATCGCGTAGGGTCATACGTTAACATTTCCCGGGTGTCCCCACTGCGCTAGTTTCGTGAAATTTTTCTCCAAAGTTTTGACGTATTGGTGACTCACTTCTTTCTCCGGATGATTTGTGTTGAATATTCTTACTGTTTCTTTCACACAACTGTTATTTCGAATATGAGATGACATAATTTACTTTGTTTCCTCATTTGAGTACACCATTTGGGAGTTTCTCTCATGAGTATCGAATAATAGTAAAACGGTGCTGATTGGATCCACATATTGATCGATTTTATGATGGAAATGGACAAAATATTACTTCAGAATGAAAATTGTAGAACTGTGTAAGAACTTGATGAGCTGATTGCAATGATTTTCATCGTTTTTTCAAATAACAAGTAAATCTTCTTCAAATTGAGGTCTTTCTTTACCATCTCTCGGCAGAGAAAAAAATGCTTACCCCAAATTTTCCGTTGATTCGCATTGTTGCCTACTTTGTCGAAAGTCGTAGAAAGAGTGATAAACGATGACCTCCTTTAATATTTATTATATATTATATCATTAGCAATCAAAAAGCATAGAGAATCGAGTTATGGAAGTCACAAGAAATATTGCTGTTACCTATGTGAATTATATTTTGGGAAAAATTAAACTACTTCTTGAAGAATGCTGTACATTTGAAATTTTTGTTAGAGGTGATTTATGGGTTCTTGATGTAGTTGTACTATAGGTATTTTACATAATTGTGTGAAATCTGTATGTTCATCACGTAATATGGAAATATCAAGTTGTTTCATTTCACTTCCTTCCTTTCATTTCCATTTCCGACTATTTTATAAAATTTTAAAAGAATATGAATTGAAGCAAAGTATAATTAGAATAGAAAATGACAGATTTTTATATACTCAGTTTGGACATTTTCAATATTTCTCAGATTTAGAATATGAAAATTGGAGAGATAGGCAGAATATTAGAAGACAAAGAAGTGGAAGAGATATAACTAGAATTCAAAAGAAAAGTACTTAGCACAGTGGTAGAGATGTGTGGAATATTAGTGATAGATGGTTCTAAAAGTTAAACACTTGGAATGAGGAAATTAAGGATGAAATAGCAATTAGCAATAGAAAATTAACAATTATAAGAAACAGTTGTATTGAGACTGATATCGTTAACATCATTGTATTGTTCATAAAGTTTCATAAGGTAGTTTACAAATTTCTGGATGTTTGAATCTCATTTCTGCTTTGTTTCTTGTTTCTGGTAAGCAAATTGCGTGAATTTACGTAAATTTCAATTTATACGAAAAAGTTATGTATTGGGCTATCATGTAAGTTGAAATTTCAATATATATTCAGTAGTGTTCCTTTTAATTACTAATTTCTCGCCTTTGTCTCTTGGATACTCTTAAGAAATTTTAATCTGAGACGAACTTTTATTTTCTATCTCATTATATACGTGAGAAGTAATTCTTCATGCTGTGTTAAGCTCATATTTGTTGTTCATTTCGGTTCAGAAAATTATAATTCATGAATCTTATTTGATTCTTATTCAATTTCATTATAATCAAGTATAATTAAGTGTAAGTTATGAATTATCGATCTTCTTGCCGGTAGGCTGATTGAACAATTGTTTCTTGGAATCAATGTTTGAACTTATGCTTGCTTAATTGGGGAAAGTTGAGATTTACAAATTCAATGTATTCCTTTGAATTGGGATAGTCAGTATGTATAAAACAATACTGAAGCTGCCTTATATATATATATATATATATATATATATATATATATATATATATATATATATATATATATATATATATATATATATATATATATCAAAGGCTTTCTGGTAAGCAAATTGTGTGAACTTTGGTCAATTTGAATTTATACGAAAAGTTATGTATTGGGCTATCATGTAAGTTGAAATTTCTATATATATTCAGTAGTGTTCTTTTTAACTACTAATTTCTCGCCTCTGTCTCTTGGGTACTCTTAAGAAATTTTAATATGAGAAGAACTTTTATTTTCTATCTCATTAATATACGTGAGAAGTAATTCTTCAATCTTGCTGTTTTAAGCTCATATTTGTTGTTCATTTCGGTTCAGAAAATTATAATTCATGAATCTTATTTGATTTTTATTCAATCTCATAGGCAGATTGAACTTATGCTTGCTAAATTGGGAAAAGTTGAGATTTACAAATTCAATGTATCGCTTTGAATTGGGATAGTCAGTATCTATAAAACAATACTGAATATATATATATATATATATATATATATATATATATATATATATATATATATATATATATATATATATATATTTATTCCTTTGAAAAGAGAGGATTCACAAAAATTTCAATGATTGTGTTTACAATAAATGCTTATATCTATATTTTTGGTGTGTGTCAGAAAAAACACAAGTGTGAGCTCAGGAAATGTAACAGGAGAACCATACTGTCTTGCAGATGATTCAATAAACGAGTGAAAAAACCTGAGGAAAAAACTCGATTCCCTTTCGCTATTGCACTAGCTATAGCTTATCTGTTTATGTTGTGTTAGTGTCGTGTATAAATGAAGAGTACCAAAGATTTTTCTGTTTAGCCGCTTCATTCTCTCTTGCACTCCATGATTTCCAGACGACGACAAGGGTGAAAGGAAGGTGGTTTGGTTCAGGAATCTGTAACAATGGAACAAGAAAACCAGCAGAAAAATATTTCAACAATCATACCTCTTATATGTCCATACAAATTTAAGAAAAGATATTGCATAGCAAGCAAGGCAATAAAAAGGACTAAGGAGATAATCAAAAAGTACATAATCTGCGACATTTACTCATTCGTGGAGATGTTCTTCCGTCGCAGTGTGAGTCTCCTGAAACATAATCACTTTCTTGTTCTTGCTTACCAATTTTGAAGTATAATCGCAAAAAACCCTTCAATATTCAAACTCAACAAAACAATTCCCTCTCTGTTTGACCGAGAGAGCCCCGATGGCCATGTTCAGTCTTCTAAGTGATGCCGATTATGATCTATAGATGTTTTAGAATTATTATGGACCCATAAGGATGTGTGAGGCAATATATGGGAGAGTTCCATATAACATACAGAACTATTAAGTATAAATATCAGTGAATATAATGAGGCGTTCAGTATAGATAGAGTTGGAAATGCAGAGGCTTTCAGGATATTTGGCATTTAGTATATTAGGTGTTTAGTTTACTAGGCATTTTTGTACATTAAGCGTTTAGTATATGAGCTGTTCAGATATAGACAGTCGATCTTAATGGGCCCACTAGTTATATATTATATCATTAACATTCGGAAAGCATAGCAAATCAAGAGTTATCTATCTCCAACTCTTTTTCTGTTGCAGATTAATAATCTGATCCATTCCACCGAAAAAAAATAATCGGGGTTGCAGACGACTGAGGAGGCACACTGACAGAAATACCAACAGAGCATGTCACTGAATTCAAATTTGTAGATGATATCAGAGATACATGCAACACGAACAAGATGCAATTAACAACGTTCTCCAGAAAACTCACGGCTGGAGAACCATTTCTAATCATGCAAGAACGTCATCACAACTGATTCTTTGATACAAAGCACAGGTGTGACTTGGTCTGGAATACTGTTCCCATGTATGGAGTTCAGCTCCCGAAAATTCACTACATCTATTGCATAGTGTCCAGAAGAGAGCAGTTCTCCTCGTTGACTAACCGAAGATCATGCGTGATCTCCCAGTTCTCGCTCAAGGGCTACAGATGGCTAATTTTTCTCTTTTTTAGAGATACTTCCATGGTAAATGTTCTGAAGAACTGAAGCGCTTTGTCACGGAAAGAATCAAGTTCCAAAGAAAAACTAGGCTTGTGGAAAGCTCACATCAGCGGAAGGTCCAGTTAGCACAGTCATGTACTTTTGACTATAAAAATTCTTTTATTTATAGGGCAAGTCTGCTTCCATCTCGCCTTGTTCCAGTAACAAAATAAATTGAAGGATACCGTCAAATGAATCAACCGAGCTAAATTAAGAAAAGAATACCTCTATTGGAACACCCTGAAGACAAAGATATGGAAGAGATATGACTAGAATTCGAAATAAAAGTACTCAGCACAGTGGCAGAGATGTGTGGAACATTAGTGATAGATGGTTCTGGAAAGTGAATACGCTGGAATGAGGAAATTAAGGATGAAGTAGCAATTAGCAATAGAAAATTAACAGTTAAATGAAACAGTTTTATCGAGCCTGATATCGTTAATATAATTGTACTGTCTATGAAGGTTCATAAGGTAATTTACAATTTTCTGGATATTTGAATCTCATTTCTGCTTTTCACAAGAACACTTCAATTCCGAAGATGTTTCTTCTTTCTGGTAAGCAAATTGTGTGAATTTTGGTCAATTTGAATTTATACGAAAAAATTTTGTATAGGGCTATCATGTTAGTTGAAATTTCTATATAAATTCAGTAGTGTTCCTTTATTTAAATACTAATTTTTAGCCTTTGTCTCTTGGATAACTTGGATGAGTTTTTCTTATGTACTGATGTCGCATCGCAAAGTTTTGTTCTTGTTCAGTTGTTTCAAAAGTTATTGAATTTAATCAGAGAATTTGAAATTTGACATTAATGATATTTATTCATTTCTTCAGAATTTAGTTCTTCTTGATTACTTCGATGTGTGCAGAACACGTTAAATATTCAAGTAACAAAATAAAATTGAATTTCGAATTTTGAGGACTGATTTTCAGAAAAGATTTTTAAATACTCCTGGAAAAAATGAGGAACAACCACTTCGGCCGAACCCTAGGTCCGCCAGTCCCATTTGCGTTAGATGAACTTTTTCATGGCTTTTATTTCAATTTTTGTACAATATCTTGACTATTAATATGTATGGAATTCTCTCTTAAAACTTGTTGTGAACCATAATGAATAAATGATTGGTTCATCATTTGGCAAAGCTTTCACAAATATTTATCAAAATAGTCCACATATGTTTCGGGTTGTTAGCCCATTATCAAGAGTAATACAATACTAAATTCAAAATAAAAGATTTCACTTGTGTATAACGGCATTCACAACAGGAGGTAAATTGAAGTCGTCGTTGCAAATAGGCTGGTTTTTTCTATGAGCGGACGTAATTTCAATAATCTCCAAGATGTCCATCCTTTTTCCCTTATAACCTGGATGCATGAGTTCAATATTCTCGAAATCTATGAAATGATTCTTGTTGATGCAGTGTTCCGAAAAACACGTAGAATTTTTATTTTAGAGAATAGATCTTTTATGTTCTTCAACTCTCTTGTCGATGCATCTTCGGGTTTGGCCTATATATAATGTCTCACATTCACTGCAGCATATACTCCAATTTTATCCAATCCACTTGATCTACCGTAAGACTCCTGTAACATTTTCCACGATTTGGCACACGAAATTCCATTTGCAATTCAAAATTTCAGACGAATTCTTCACTCGATATTTTTATTATGGTAAAAATCGCAAAATCACTTGTGAGAACTGACAAAATTGAGCACTGTAAACAAACTAAAAGACAGATCGCGTTAAAACTCCGCGTCAGTCTAGAAACAGTTGTGCCAACGTAGCACAACAGAAATTTTGAGAATCGTTTTAAGCAGATTTTTTAAATAATCAATTCATGGTACTTTTCGACAGAATGTAATTTAGTGCTTTGTTTCGTATTTTAGCAAAAATAAGTTTATTTAAATTCCCGCCTAATAAATTGATTAACTTCAGAGGAACCTCAACGAAACCAGTTTATTATTCCTTATACGTTCGTATTTCCATTGGTGATTAGACGGAAGTATCTACACGACATCAATACAAAACACCATATTAGAAATTCACAGGTAAATCGATACGAATTATGAAAAATTTCACGCAACTAGAAGAAGGTTTTCTTTACACAAGGCTCTGATAATAGAATGCCACAGATAATTTATCGAGATCTAAGAATATCGTTTCCCTTTTGAAATCTGCTCTTCCGGTACAATGATCTTTTGTTCATGGAACGTATCTATTTCGAATACAAACGACAGATATAAATTCGCAATCGAAATTTGTTTCGTTTCCTTCTTAGTATTGAATGCAGTTTATTTTCAAATCAAAATGAATGTTTATTGCTTTTAAGAGTTTAATATTTCATTTTGCATAGAAAAAACATAATTCCTTTGCCATTAATGAATATCTGTAAACTGTGGTTGAAATTCTTTCTCGAAGCACCGTCCAAATAATAAACAAAGAAAGCAGAATAATATTCGAATGAACCCTATGGACTGAAGTAATACTCGAAATTTGTATATTCATTATTTCTTGAACCGTATGATCATGGGATAATATTTTGATAAATTTTCAAGTTATACCAGAATAAGGCATCAATAACTCGGAATCCGATATATTTCGAAGTATTTCTCAAGAATGATTACCCAATAGACTCACCTTTTCTCATATAGAAGCGAAACTGAGAACTGAATTTCCTTCGAAAATGAAATATACTGAAGTGAGGATATGGAAATTTATGAACTGGCATATGTTAGCGTTTTCCCTCTTAATTCGCTGAAATAATTGAGAAATAGCCAATCGAGTGATTTTAAAATGGTGAATTACTACTAAAAGATGCAATTTTATACTGATAGGTATGTGCTGATGAGTTGTGTATCATTTTGTCGGTGTTTGAAGGTTTGTGATGAATTGAAAAATTGTGTTTATTATTAGATCGAGTTAAAGTTAAATCTAAAAAACTTATTGAGCCATTCTTCTCGATTTCTGTTGTAAATGTTATTTTTGGATGCAAATTATTTAGGAATTTTTCAAACATACCTAATTGTCTGTTCGTACCTGTAACGCAGACAATAATATCATCATCGTAGCGGAACCAATATAGACAAAGTTTACTGAGTGGTTTACTATGAATTTATTCTTCTAAATTGTCCATGAAAATTTCAGATAGGATCGGACTCAAAGGGTTGCCCATTATTAACCCTTCATCTGAATTATAAATTGTGTTTCCGAAAAGAAAGTCGTTTTGAGACAAACATATATGCAGGAGTCGCATTATATCCGCTTTTATTGATGGATTTGTTCTATTGTAGTCTAACATTTGGTTTACAAGGTTATATGGTTCAGATGGTGGAATGCTTGGATAAAGGTTTTTGACGTCAAAAGAAAGGAATTTACAATGAAGTGGAGGGTGTATGTTTTGAATTTTCTCAATAAGGTCGAAAGAGTTGTGGATGGCGTATTTTGCTTGAAAATTGCAAAATTTATTTAAAATGTTTACAAGGAATTAAGAAAGTGAATAAGATGGTGCTCTAGTAAAAGAGCCTTTTTTACTACAGACCATTCAAATCACCTTTCAGATTGCAACCACTCATTTAATCCGGATTTCCAAGTCTTACATACAGAGAGGCCAGAAACTGAATTACTTTGAAGCCCTCGAAATTAACAGATATAATAATTCCAAGAATATACTTAATGACCAACTAGATATAAATCACCCCTACTCAACTTATTCCCAGAAATACTTGATAGCCCTTGAATGGATTTCCCTAAGCTGGGTTTTATTGCTATTTGTAGTGTATTTGTAGTATAGAATATCAGTAGTATGTAAACTTGCACTTGAGAAAGACACAGAGTATCGAAACGCGTTGTGTTAATATATTATCCTCGAAGAATTCTAAATCGTTTGATTTATTTTTATTTAAATTGAAGTTAGGTTAGTCTATTACTACAATTCACAAAAAAATAATATTGTGTCTTCATTACTTTGAGGCTTTGAATATGTATGTATGTTTCTGCTCACGTGGGGATCCTTTTCAATGTAAAAGTGGATTGGGCTGCAAAAATGATCCTTACATGAAGCGCAAATGACTAAATGTTTTTCCTCTGATATTTATTTGGTCTTCAAAAGAAAACTTTATAACAACTGGTGTTGTATATACACACAACCAAATTTATATGGAATTACTCGATATTTTGAATATTACCTCAGGGATTTTAAAAATTTCGATGGATTGTTAGAATTGATGCTTTTTGAGAAAATAAAATACTCTTTCTGCGTGTAGTAAAGAATTGAAAATGGTTTTCTCATGGAGAAGATGTTGTTTTCGCGATCTCAGAGCTTGTATTACCTCATCTTGCCCTGATACAAACCTGAATCCGTCTAGGCATGCTTTGGATTAGGATTCCGACCTCCTTTGGGGTAATATTCTGCCACTGTTCTGTGGCGGCTTGGATGAGCTGTTGTGGGGTTCTTGGATTATACTGGCTCGATCTAATTTTCTTTTTGAGATTATCCCATAAATGTTTAATAGGATTTAGGTCTGGAGAGCAAGCTGGCCAGTCCAAAATAGTTATTTCAATTTAATGTCACGCGAGGTTGCTGGTATTCAGAGGAGCATTATCTTGCACAAAAGTGAATTTCTCACCGTGGGCACTTCGCAAGAGTCTCACTATGGGCTCCAGCACTAGGTCCACGTAATTTCTAGCCGCTACACTCGCAGGAAACGAAATCAAATTTGTTTTGCCTCCCAGCATAATGCTACTCCAAAACATCACACTGTCCCCTTGGTATTACGGAATTTGTCTTGCTGCTCGGACTCTAGCTTGTCTTCCATCACCTCTCAAATCCCCAATCCGGCGGATATCTGATCGAGCACCAATTCTGATATCATAGGAGAAAGAACATTTCGCCAATTCCCAATATTCAAATTTTGGAACTTGATACACCAATTAAGTCTGTTAATTTTTTGTTGTCTGGATAGCTCTGGAACTCTTGAGGGCCTATTGCTGTATAAACCCCTTGAACTAAATCTTTGACGTATCGTTTCGACTGATACACTGATGCTTGTGGCTTCCAGAAATAGCCTTTGGAGTATAAGATGCTATGCACTAGGGTCTCTTCTTGCAATTTGGCACAAAAAGCGGTCTTGTTCCTTAGAAGTGATCTACCTACGACTTCTTCTAGGCCTATTTTGCACAGATTGTAGCTCCACGTATTGGGCGTAGGTTTTTGAAATCACCCCCTGCGAAACCCCCATTTTGGCCGCTATATTCCTCCGTGTCACCTCTGCACATCGGATAATCCAACGTAAGGGATTTTCTATTATGATTATAGGCTTTCTTTAAATTTTGAAATTCACAGTTTCAAATCTCAGTGACGACGGAGTAAAATATCCCGTACATGTGGTGATAATTCATTATTTCTTATCATACTATCCAGTTTTCTTACGACAAAAAACTTCATTCTTCACAATTAGTCAAAGATCCATGGTTAAAAACAATCAATAATGTGAAATACCAAGTGATTCCATATAAATTTGGTTGGGTGTATATAAATGAAATATTACGGGTTTATTTCATAAAAGCTTTCAGTCTTCGCCATCTAACGCAGTTTTGTTTAATATTGTAGGCAATAAACGTCAATTTGTCCAGGTAATATCTTGTATTAGAAGTGGTCATGTTTTATATACTCAACATTTGAATAAAATCGGTTTAAGGGATGATCATGTCATGGGAGTTGTAATATTATGCTTTTCAACTGGAAATCTAAAGATAGTCCAATTTGCGGTTGCGGTAAGGCTGAGGACACTGTAAGTCATTTAGTCTTGTACTGTTCCACATCACGTTATCCAGATGGTTTTCAACAAATACATATAGTATCAGATCTTTTTCTTGTTTCGTTTGAAACATTGACATCCATTTAGTATTGCTGTCAGGATCATTGGATCATTTTCAGCTGTTTTTTTTTATTTTTCAGATTTGGTCGATCTCATCATTCCACATCCACTAATCGAAGTTCGGGTTAAAATGAAAATGAATAAACAATAATACAATCATTCTGTTTCAACTTTTGTTCGCAACATACTCAGAGACTTGCTGTATGTATCAGCGACGGACCAGACAGGATTTTTCTTGAGATTTCTTCTCCGCGTTCTCTTGAATCAAATAAAGAATAACATATGATTAACCTGTTTCTTATCAAATTCCTGAGCTTATACTTTAGGAGCAATCGAGGAATGCCTCTTTGGAATGATAATCTTTCTACATACTGTACCTCCACGTGATAGTGTTTGGCTTCCATCAAAGTTGTGATGTGTAATTCTTCCTTCTGTCATTTAAATAAATTAATAAAACAATTTCATGGCTGGCACGAATGACATTTATCAATTGCGAAAGCTTAAGCAATAAAATTACATGGATTTTTAATTTTACTACTTTACACTCAAATATTACAAGTTTACGTTTTGAGGAGTGATTTTCAGAAAACTATCAGAACATTCTTAGAAAAAGAGAACTATTGATATGTTCCAATAAATTAATGCACAAAATCAAAATTCAAAATACTTCAGAAGAAGTTCAGATATGTTGTAGAATTATTTCTACTGAATCCATCAACAAGGAAGAATGCTTGAGAACTATCCAAATATTAAAGAAAAAAATATAAATGTTAAACAATTGAAATTGAATTCCTAAAAACATGTTATTATCGGATATTTTCATCAATGGCGAGAATTACTGCATGACATTTAGGATTCATACTCAGAAATAATAATAATTCTGATCTATTTCGTTCCAAATTTTGAACAGTCTATTCCGAATCTCATTCATAGTAGCTCGTTGGTTTTGCTGATTTCAGATTGTTCTATTAAGAAAATCCCAAACATGTTTGATAGAATTGAGGTCTGGACTTCATGCAGGCCACTCTATTGAAGTAAATGCGTGATCTTGAATGTAGTTTTTAAGGATATGAGATTGGTGAGGGCTGCCATTATTATGCACGAACAAGAAGTTTTTACCCAACTGTTCTTCCTAAATGTCTAACCAGTGATCCATTATTTATGAAGGAATTCCTTCCTAAACCATTATTGAACCACCACCAAAAAGGTAGGCAGGTGAAAAGTTCCACTGGGTATATGTCTCATTTCGACCCCTGTTAGCTAGAGAACATTTGTAAAAAGAATTCTCTCCTTGTCAGCTTCTAACCAACATTCGGGCTCTTCGCTGCAGTTAGACCTTGGATAACTTGTTCAAGATAGACACTTATATTGCCAGGAAACGTGACTTTTCATGACAAAATGAAAATCATTTTCGGATTAAGCATACCCAAAAACATTATAATTATGCGAAAAAACCTCGTGTAGCTCACGATGACCAGATCAGTGCGGGCGTTCAATGAATTTTCTTCCTACGCCATGATTGAACCGCCACCAAATCATAGGTAGGTTTTATATATCTCGTTTCGACTTGTGTACACTCGAAAATGTCGAGCACAATGAAAAACGCAAAATTTCGACTCATATGTAAATGTAATTCTATCTCAGTCAGTTTCTAAACAATTAACATGTTCCCTGACAAAATTGAATTTGGCTCTTTGGTGTTGTGCGGTTCCAGCTAGACCCAGAGCTAAGGCACGAGTCCTCAAACGTTTTCGTTCCATTCCAGTGCTAATTTGTATCCACTGTTCGGTCGAAGCAGCATTTGAGGGTTTCTAGCAAGAAAGCCAAATTTCGAAAACGGGACTAAAACGCTGAGGGCAGTTTTCAATTAATAAATACATACAATGCATGTCAGTGAACTCCATTAATCCTTCTGTTGCTTCGTTTTCCCTAAATTTGGAAATATTTTGTAGTGGTCATATATGACCGGCCTAGACGCCCAAGCGGTCATTCTGGCTGTCAGATATAATGCCGCATCAGTTCTGGATAACGGCCGATTCGAAAGTGGGGGAACATGGGGTTTTGTAAACAATCATTATTGTGAATTACCAAATTGAGTGCGCATCGTAGTGCCACAGTAAAGTGAAGAAAACCATGTATAGTCGTCCAAGACGCATGGTAAAAATGGCATTGGATAAATGCGTTTTCGGTAAGAAAATAAAAATGATGAAAAGCTTTTTATGGACAGTCATATTCTCTTCAGATGATGATGATAATGATAGGGACTACAGCTTTTTCGATTCACGAACTGATCAAATCTATATACCGTCAAGTGGTGAAGAAGTTCTCCCGAATTAATTATCTGAAAGTGAAGGGAATCACGATCTGGAAAATATAACGAGAAAAATGATCGCTCCTAAAGAAAGGAAATCAGACAATATTCCCCTTGCAGATTTATCGAGCAGTTCCTACTCGACTCAGAATGAAATGAGGAGAAATAGAACCCAGACCGAAAACGTGATCGTACATGAAGATGAATCATCATCTTCTGAAGTGGAGCAACCTGGTCAGGACTTCAATAGAAGCCGGAGCGAATGGTTATTTGGAGAATCCCACGGCCCCCTTTGTACGTATGATGAAAATTAAAACAAGTATTACATGAAAAACGATTAAAATTACTGATACAAATTTTAACATTGGAACACAGATACATTTTTAATTTAGGGAAGGTAAAGCACTAGGCCTACCTACTTAAAAAAACAATACATAGAATGTAATTTAGTGAGATGGGTTCGCTTGCATGTTCTGGATAAGTTGACGGATCCTGGGTTGATTTTCAGACAAAGTACAGCGTAGTTAACTTTCGACATCAGGTTTGTTGCGGTACTGGTTTCGATCGCCGCAAGAGTTGAAGACGCTTTTTCGCACATGTCTGCTGTTGAAAAAGGCAAGTACATCTGAACAGTTTTCTCTGAAACACTAGGGTAAAATTTTAAGTACTTCAACCAAAATGAGGGCCTGTCCATTTCTTCAAAACCGTATCTTGCAGCAGAGTCATTTTTTATTTCTATTCCCTACTCTTGCAACTCTTTTAGCAGAAACTAAATGTCCATGTTGAACGGGTCGATTGATAGTTTGTAAAACACCTCTGACAAGTTAGGAAAGTACCTGCTGAACTCCTCCTTGAGATTCTTCAAATGGTTAATTATCAAGTTTTTCAAAAGCTTCAAAAACGTCTTCAATACATGCTTCTTCTGAGACATTGTCACTTTACGTATCAAAATTTGTAGTTTGTCAACGTACATCTTGATGGCATCCCGATGTGTTACTATATTTGAGTCTCCACCTTGCAGTCTCGAGTTTAGATTGTTTAACGTGACAAAAAAGTCTGATGAATAGGCCAAAATTACTTGGTTACTGGGTTTTCTGAACTCTGCACTGAGCTCGTTTTGTTTCTGCACTGCCAAAAACGTAATCACGGAGCTCAAATAGTCCTCCCAACATATTGCCTTTTGATAGCCATAGTACTTATGTACGAAATAGCAGCGTTTTGTGGTCACTTCCTAAATCTTCGCAAAGATTTTTAAACAGTCGAGTATTTAAAGCACTGTTCTTTACGTAGCTGACTACTATAACACATAGCTTTAAAACAGCATTGAGTTCGTTTGGAAGCGGCTTGGCGGTGAATAAAACAATGAATCCCAACCACGTCAGCATTCTTCTAGTTGACCAACTACACAAAGTCTGAGCGAGAACTGACCGTTGAAGTAGCACCATCTGTTCATTCACCAATAAGTTTCATTTCATCACATCTATAGCTTTAGTAGTGGTCCCAGTTCAGTAGAAAACACCAGGTCATCCTTCATTCTTTCATTTTCAATGTAACGAACATATACAATCAAATGAAAACATTGTGCTACGTCTGTACTCTCGTCAAACTGGACAGCAAAAAACGGGGATTTTTTTATTGCATCAACCACCTGGTTTTTAATGTCCTCGGCCATATCATCAATTCGGCGTTTTACGGTGTTGTCATGAAAGTGGTATTCATCAGAGCTTTTGCCTCCTATCAGTCCCAAGGACAACATTGGCTGCTTTTAAAAAGCACGGTTTAAGAGGCATTTCACCAATAGCAATAAGAAGAGATAATTCATAGGAAGCTTCAAGCATTTTCAGAGATATTCAGTGCTATCAAACGTCATGCGCTTTAAATTCTGAGATTTTGCAGCGAAAAACTCTTCATGTTTGTCCTTTAAAGAGGCATGTTTGGTTGACAAATGTCTCAGAAGACGATTAGGCCTCATCGCGGCATTGCTTAATACTTTATAGCAAATAACGCACTGAGGGTAATCAACATTATCTTTAAGCAATGAAACGAACCCATACTGAATAAAATCGTTAATATACTTGCGTTTCTTTGCCGTGTTCATCTCCTCTGATTCAGCTTCACACAGAACTCACACAACACAAAAACAATTACTTCAATACAAACATCGCAACAATTATAGAACTCCCACAATACAGCAAACACGCTGTCTGATATTTCACGGAAAGCACTGTGCCAGAACGGAATAGTTACAATTCAAGCACTGAACAAACTGCAAGGTTATTGCCATTGGACTGAAGATGCTGTGTGGGTGGGGGCGTTGGTGGAAGGGGTGCGGGGACACTCGCACTCACACGAAGGCCAAACCGAGATATCGGTACACACGGCCGTTGCCGTCGAGGGGGACGGTTTTGAGAACCTTGAACTCTTGTGTGTTCTGTAGTTTCAACAACTGTAGCCTTTTTTGATAAAGTTTACAACTTTATTGAAACTTTACAAAAATAATTATGAAAACTTAGAAAGGCTTTATTTCAAAGATTTAAGGAAATTATTTATGTAATTTTCTTATTTATTTCATTTGGGTGTCACGCCCCCCCTGGACTTTCTCCACGCCACCCAGTTTGGGAACCACTGTTCTAAGGAATTTGAGTGTAGCAGCGGTCGTTCCATTGTATTCGGCAAGTTTACTGTGATATATCATAGCGGTCATATATAACCGCCGGAGCTAATTGGAATAATCACTCAGCGGTCATATATGACCACCCTGGCAGTCAACCTGTTAAATACGTGCCATGGGACGCCGTTGTTGTGGGTCGTCCTTAACCAGGTCTTCTGTCATGACTCCCTGTGGCTGCAGATCATTCTGGAAACAGTTGAATGGGTATCTATTCTTATATAACTCCAATCTAGTTCATTTGAAACTACTGCTTCAGCACATTCGTTAGGGTTCAAATTTCATGATTTGCGTTGCATTATTACTGAAAATAATAATAATAATAATTGACTTTATTGAAAAATTCATGAGGACAAGGAAGAAAATAAATTACAAATCATTTCATTATCACAGGGCGGAGTTCAGAGAGTTGCCATGGGCACACTCTGCTCTTCAAACCCTGATGTGAAAAAAAAGTTATAATATTACCTATTATTAAGCGAACCCTTTTCGGGAAACCAACTACAAAAATTAGAAAAAGAAAATGATTATGACGGAACTGCTATCAGTTAAGGCGCACACATTGTTTTTCGAGTAAGATCGTCCAAGCACGTGACTTAAGGCAAGAGATGGAGACCTGTAGTATTCAGCTATGAATTCATTATAGAGTTTATAGATGCCGAACGAGAAAGATCTTTCGAAAATGACAAGTCTGTGCTTAGGAGGAGAAATGAGACCTCTACTTCTGGTGTTTGGACTATGAATATCAGGTCTAAAAGTGATTTTCCGGTGCAAATAGGAAGGCTTCCAGGTAATCATTATTTTGTGATATAAAATCAACGATGATATTTTTCGAATGCGTTGAGGGTATCAATAATAGAATCTAAACGATCATTCCAGGATAATCTTGCGAGAACCAAGGACAGAAAGAAAGTTTTCAAATAAATCCGCTCAATAATGAACGCAAAAGTGTCGACACCCATGCTTCGCAACTCAGATGGTGAACTTTGCACAAATAACTGCGAATCAGCAGAAGTGCTCGCAAAGTCCTTCTCAGCATCTTTTACCCACGAACCTAATGGTCCTTTACTACCCATTTAATCCAATCGATGTTCTTTGGATCTATCACACGTTACCTTCAGTTCAGCAATTGTAGAGGAACAATTGAACAATCTGAGTGATTCAGCCCCTGGTGCGGATGGTCTATCTTCTACTCTCTTGAAGAAATGTGCATCTACATTGGCAACACCGCTGTCTATTATCTTCACCATATCTTTTGAAACAGGTGCTCTTCCGGATGATTCGTTAGTAGCAACAGTTACCCCAATCTACAAATAAGGAGATAAATTCTCAGCAGATAAATACAGACCTATCAGTCTTGTATCGATTGCTTCGAAGATATGTGAAAGAATAATTCACCTCCAAATGCTCGATTTTCTCCTTTCCAATAAATCGATTCCTGAAAACCAGCATGGTTTCCTTCCCGGTCGTTCAGTGATTACAAAGCTGTTTCTATGTATCAACGATTGGACAAAGGCTGTAGACTGCGGGATTCCAATTGATGTAGTTTATTTAGATTTTTCGAGAGCGTTTGATAGAGTCCCACATCGACGACTGCTGTATAAGATTGAACACCTTGGCATGATAGGTCAGCTTTTAGAATGGATTAGAGCATTTCTACTTGGGAGAAGATTTCGAGTTAAAGTTTCGAATGGAAAGTCTTCACTCAAGCCGGTTTCAAGTGGTGTTCCTCAGGGTTCCGTTTTAGGCCCATTACTATTCCTACTGTATACTGCTGAACTTCCTTCTATACTTTCTTCCACCTGCTCTCTCTATGCTGACGATACAAAATTATATAATAATCCATTTTCTGACTTCTACACTCTTCAACAAGATCTCGATCATCTGTCCAGGTGGTGCACCGACTGGCTTTTACCCTTGAATTTGGATAAGTGCAAGGTCCTACACCTTGGCAAAAACAACCCCCATCGGATGTACAAAATCTCTGGAACTGCTCTGATCACCACATCGAAGCAAGTTGATCTTGGAGTTATCATATCTAATGACCTAACGTGGACTGATCATATTCAAAATATTTGCAGCAAGGCTTCTAGACTTTCGTTTCTGCTTCAGAGATCTTTAAAAGGTTGTCAGCCCAAAGCTTGTAGTCTCTTGTATAAAACTAATAAGAATTCCGTACGGGCGTCGACGACCAAGTTATTCCGAACGCCTCAAAATATCCGATCTTCAACCTTTCAATAATAGACGGCTTCGAGGGGATCTTATTATTGTCTACAGGGCCTTGAATAACAGGTTCGGTGCAGATTTATCTCCACTTCTAACGATCAATCACAACAGACGTCTACGAGGCCACAGACTGAAATTGTATCGAGAAAACTTCAAATCCATCCTAAGACAGAATTTTCTTTCCAATCGTGTATTTACGGAATGGAATGATCTACCACCATATGTAATTTCTTCTTCTTCTGTCAATGCTTTCAAGAATGCCTATGATTCATGGATATCATCTGAAACAGGCAACTGAAGATTTCTAAGTACCTACAACATGTTTTTGATGAGCAATTATTGTATTCCATTTGTGTTTTATGTAGGTAGGTTAAATGTTTGATCTACTTGCTTTTGAGAACCTTTTTATTTTGTTTTCACCAGATTAGAATAGCCTAACCTATTTTTTAAGTCATTTTGTGTTACTTTGTTTTCACTGCTTTGCAATCTGTTAGACATAATGTATATAATGGTTTTTGAGTTATATAGGCATCACGCCTCAACTCTAATTTATATTAAATAATAATAAAAATAATAATGATAAGTGAAATCTATTGGTCATATTGAGCCACTTTGTTTCCACCAATTAGTGACTTATTCGGTCAAATTTCCGCAACCCAAAAATGAAATGCAAACAGGAGTTTTGAATCTTCTGAATAGTGTACATTGTTTGTTGATCAAGGCAAGAATAATAAACTTGCGAGCAATAATTGAAATTTGATAGCACAAGGGTATTGCATTAGGATATTTTCAATTTTAGAGGCAGTGATTGTCTATGTGGTTACAGAAGACGTAGAATACTCACAGATTTACGAACACAACTGGCAATTTGTGCGCGATATCTAAATGAATTATCCATAATGAGACCCAGGTTATGAACTGACTTTAAAATTGAGATGTACTCCCCACCTTCAACAAGTGGCAGCGGTTGTAGCAGCAAAACAGCTTCTACTGATGCGGGGCACCATCCTCGTATACAGCACTTGAACAATCCACTTCAGGTAATTCAGCTTGTGTGAAAAGTTCGGTAATGTCAGCTACCGAAATACCTGCTGCAAATGACACTTTCGATGAAGGCTGAAATGAGGCTAGTAACGATATATTCCTTCTGACCCCGTTTTGCTGCCCGAAAGAATCACCAATGAGATGGCTAGAATATTCGTTTAACGTGGTCCGCCCTTGATAGACATCAGTTTTAGATTTCTTAGTAATAAAGATAAGAGAAAGTTTTCGTGCAAATACTTTGAAAGAAATCTATCAAATGGAGAAAAAGTCGAAAGGGCTTGGCTTATTTACTCTATTTCTAAAGATTCTGTATTTTGTTTTTGTTGTGAGTTGTTTTGTAAATGTAAGACTCCTAACGCTTTTTCTGATACAAATGGAGTATCTGATTGGCAACACTTGTCTTTGCTCATTAAGAGACACAAGACGTCAATTTTACACAACAGTTATATAAACACTTGGGTAAATTTAACAAAAATGTTGGAGACATCTATGACTGTTAATGCTCATCAATCTGCGGATTTTAGAAACGGAAAAAATTTTTGGCGAGACGTGTTGGAAAGAATTATTGCGATTGTTAAGTATTAATCTACACAATGCTTGGCATTTCAAGGTTCTTCTCAATTGCTTTTCGAATACGATAATGGAAATTTTCTAAAGGCTGTTGAGATGATTGCCTCTTTTGATTCAGTGATGAGACAGCACGTTAAACGAGTGTATAACTTCCAAAAAAAATCTGTTAAAATGACTCATTATTTAGGCGTGCAAATATAGAATGAAATAATTGAATTTTGTCGTCCAAAGTAAGAAATAATATTATAGAAATGGTTCGCAGTTCAAAATATTTTTCAATAATATTAGATTGTACATCAGACATTAGTCATACTGAGCAAATTAGTCTTGTTCTGAGTATGTTTCCTTAACACAAGGTTGAAGTTAAGGAAAGTTTCATTGCGTTTAATCCAATACAGGACTCTACAGGAGAAGGGATATATACATTTGTGATAGAAAATTTGAAAAAATTAAATTTAGAATTAAAACACATTAGGGGACAAGGTTATGATAATGGGACAAATATGAAGGGAAAACATTAAAACATTCGCATTCTCGATGCGAATCCGAAAGCCCTTTTTGTTCCTTGTGCGGCTCATTCTTTGAACTTAACAACTTAACTTAACTAAGGTGTCAGGTGCTTCAGTAAACTTTTTTAATCTTGTGCAAGAGTTATATAAGTTTTTTTCGTCATCCACAAAAAGGTGGTATGTTTTGAGAAAAAATGTCCCCGGGTTAAGTTTAAAGCATCCAAGGGAGACAAGATGGTCCAGCAGAATTGACGCAATAAAGCCCCTTAAAGTTTATTTAATTAAGGTTTGCGAAAGTCTTTTACAAGTGGCTGAAGATAATTCTTTTCACATTGATGCGATTCATAAAGCGAGTTGCCTCTTAACGTCTGTACAAAATTTTCAATTTATTTGTGGAATTATTATTTGGCATGACGTTTTATTTCATATAAATATTGTCAGCCAACAAATGCAAAGTGCTACAATTAATATTAAAGTATGCCAAACCTACCTAAAAATTTTAGTTGATCACTTCCAGCAATATAGATCTGACTAATCATTTCAAGAAATTCTTGTGCAAGCGAAAGAAGTAGCATCCTCTATCGAAATTGAAGAAGACTTTCCTCCATTACCAACGGTAAGGAGAAAATTCAAACCAAAACTGTTTGACTATGAACACCGAGATGAGACCCCTCATGATTAGTTTTTCCTTAAAAATTATAAATCAAACTATAAGCTGCTCAAAAAAACCGATTTGACTTATTAAATGAGTATGATAATATTTTCGGATTTTTTAGCGATATATTCAAATTAAGTGACAGCGATCTTTCAAAACATTGTTCTATTCTTGAAGAGCGACTGGCAGATCAGGATAATAAGGATAAAGATTCCAATTATCTGTTTAACGAACTTAAGGCGTTAAAGTTGTTTTCATCACTTGATGATACTGACCCCTTAAGTATTTTACAATATATATATTTGAAAATAATTTAATCTCCACCTTTCCAAACGTAAGCATTTCACTAAGAATTCTTTTGACATTGGCCTGTATCTGTAGGTATTTGTTATTAGATATATATATATATATATATATATATATATATATATATATATATATATATATATATATATATATATATATATATATATATATATATATATATATATATATATATATATATATATATATATATATATATATATAGTAGGCAATATTTCTGTTATTTGTTCCTAAAAAATCCGATTTTAGTTAAGTCAACGTTTTTGTATCCCATTACTTAAGTTAATGTTTCAAAATGGGTGTGAACAAGAATTTATTTTGTTATGATTTTGTTCTGGTTGTTTCATTTTAATATTTTAGTCTACAAATAAATATGACTTCTAAAGTTCAGTTTTTCGCTTTACTTCAAGCACCTACCTACCAACCTCCTACCATCAAAAAAAATAAAAAAACATGATCCAAAATGCCTCAAGGAGCGCCAAAATCCTTTTTTGTACACAAGCGCCAGTAGCCCTCACGGGAGCCCTGCGTTTGTTGATTTTTATGCTTCAATATTTCAGTTGATTTCACATAAAAACGAGAAGGAGTCTTTATTGTTCATTTCGCAAACTCTTTCAGGCCAGTTTATTTCATTTGATTCATTATTCTTATATAATCATAGACGTAACAAAAGATGAGGAATGATAAATAAATTGATAAAAAACAACCTCAGTTCAGATTCATGTCATTTTTTTCAATAAATTATCTCAAATGATCAAATTGTTCGTCTGTAACGAACTAGTGAAATCGTTGTGAGGTGATTTCATAATAACTTCACAAAAACACATTCCACAGGCCCGAATATATATTTATAAACAATTTGCTGATGACTGTAAGAATAAGAAATACAAGATGGGCACATTCCATCGAAGATATTCCTCGATAAATAAAAAATAAGTTACAGTGAGTCATACATGGAGCAGACTGCAAAACCTCAATGACTCAACTCATTTATATCTATTTGGCCTGTCGTAACTTGTAAGGGGCATTCCTAAAAATCGAAATTTAAACTAGTGTTATACCAGAACTTAACGGAGTACTATTCGTTAAAGAATAAACTAATTTCGGACGCTTAGAATGATTCTGGTAAAATTATGCAAAAACCCTCACTTATTTTTTTATAAGAAGAAATTTTTCGAAATTATTAATTTTCCTTCTGCAATATCAACATAGGAGATGAAACAACACATGTTGGGTTTGTTCAGGAAATAAATTGAAACATTTTATCCGGCTCCTTGGCGCAGAGGTTAGGTCGCTCGTCCTCTACGCAGAGCTATCTGGGTTCAATCCTCACAAAATCGGTGCGATTTATCGGATTCTGGAAATCGCTTGGAGGAGATATAAGGACGTCGGTCCTGTCTAATAGAGATGTGATGGTTGAAGATTCCTTCCCCTCGACTCGAGAGGGGTTCGGCAAAACTCCCGAGTTAGTGAGGTGACAGAATTCCCCTGCGTGTCGTTAGCGGAAAGGCATAAATACACCATGTTAAACGAACAAAAAAAATTTCAATTATTTACCTTTCCATCACCTTTGAAGTAGTTTCCATCATGAATGATTTATTTTACACTGCGTCAAGGAATGTATGAACAAAATCGAATATTCAAATTCAGTAAGAGGAAGTTTAGATATGTTGAAGAATTATTTTTCCAGTAATCCACCAGCACTGAGCAATGCTTGAGAACAATCGAAATGACAATGATACTCATAAATTGAAATAAAACTTATCATGACAGAATGTAGAATATTTGGAGAAAGTCACCAGAAATCTGTTAATACGAGATTTTCCCAACCCTGGCGAGAATTACTGCATGACATCTCAATAATACTCAAAATCAATGATTTTATAGAATTCTGATTCATTTCGTACGAAATTTCGATTGGTATGGTCCGAACCTCATTGAGGCTAGATAGATGTATGTTCGATAAGATTGGGATCTGTACTTTGTGCAGGCCACTCCGTTGAAGTGATTTCGTGATATTGAAGGCAGTTCCTAACGATGTAATATCGGTAAGTCATGCAAGAACAAAAAGTTCTCACCCCAAATTTTACAACATATTTTGAAACATACCTCTGAGCATTCAGAGGTTCAAAAATGCCCTCGAATATTTTCAATTTATATCTATGTATTTAGGTGTACTGAAAATTAAAAAATACTCGAAATAAATAAGATTATTTTGCAAAACGCAAAGCTTTAATATAAAAACGGTTTGGCTTTAGGTTAACATTTTGAGTCATATCATTGAAAGGTATAATTGCTGTTTTTAAATGTATAGAGATCATAACTATCATTACTTTTTCAATAAAGAACGTCTATGTAATCTAAATTAACGAAAATAAACATGCTGTAACCTGAATGTGCACGCTCTAATAGTGTAAAAAATAACGCAGTACAATTACGTGTTAACTCGTCATTGTATTATACACTGCCCACAAAAATTGTCGCATCACCCTACTTTTACGACAATACTATATAAACTTTTAGGTTGGCCATTCAAGAGTCGCTTGGTAACTTCAGAAGTGTAAAATAAGAAGATATCATTCAAACGAGATGAGTTTATGATGGAAAATATCTAAAATTTTAGAATTGAAAAATTCTATCATCTTCAAACATTCGCGAAGAGACCAATCAACTAACATCGAATGTTTACTAATCATTTTCAAAATCGACTGTTTTCTTCCAGGAACCTAATTACTGCCAGTATACGTCTCGGAAGCCCCTCAAACAAATTTTGGATGTACTCTTGAGACAGTGAGTTCCAAATTTCAGGAAGTAGATTTTCAAGTTGTTGGAGTGTTCTACAAGGCATCCTACGTTGCTGAATTTGCCACCCCATGTTGTCGCAAACATGTTCTATGGGATTCAAGTCGGGACTTCTGGCTGGCCATCTTAAAATATCAATTTCGGCATTTTGCAGAAATTCTGTAACTAATCTAGCTGCATGAGGCCGAGCATCCATTATTCACTAGGACTAACTCAGTTCGACCATGGAAAGACATGCCTACCCACACCATTACTGAGCCCCCTCCGAAGTTTTCGGTTTGCCGGATATTGCATTGCTGATACCATCTCCCAGGTCGTCTGTATATAGGCATGCATCTATCATTTTATACTACACAGAACCTGGACTCGTCGGAAAAGAGAACATGCGACAATTTTGAAATACCCCAATTTGCATGTTTCCTCGCAAACTGAAGTCTTGCAACTCGATGCTCTCTGGTGTGATCCGGCCCGGTAAAAGCCACTCTTGGTCTGATATCGTCTACTCTGAGCCTGTTCCTATCAGTTTCCAATAAAATATGCACATTTCTGGAAAGTGCAAGTTCATTTTGTAGCATTCTAGCCGTATAGTGCCGAACTCTTAGTGCAGTTTAACGAAGAAAATGATCATCAACTGGTGTTGCTATCCGATTTCTTTCCTGTCCGGCCCTTTTCCATATTCCCCTGTTTCGTGGTACCGATTAATTGCTGTTGAAATAGTGCTTTGGTTAACATTCAACAAGTTAGCCACGTAACGTTGGCTCCGCCCTTCCTCTAGAAGTGTTACAATTCTTACCACTTCACGATCACTCAAGTAGCGTCCAGGACATTCAGCAGCTATTATAATAAATCCAAAGATTCGAAAATCAACAAGAAACACAGAAAACATGCATCAAGTTAGCGTGAAAACTGAAGAGAAAGTGAATGAATACTGATAGTCAAATAAACTCATTCTTATTTCAGACGTGTTTGAGATCATATGGAAACAAATGTTACTACATAGATTAGATTTTTTCCCGTCATATGTCCAAATACATATGTTGACAAAGAAACTACCATCGAGCTGCTTAATCGATTGTGGAATTCAGAATACCAGGCGACAATTTTTGTAGTGTGTGTGTGTGTGTAGATCTTGCTTCAATATATCATCGGTGGAGAAGTTTGAGAATTCTTTTTACAATTTCTGTTATATTAGTGGCTAATATAAGGTACTAAAGCCACAACTCAATAATGAATATTACGGACTTGGAAAAAAGTATACTTCGTGTATTTAGGCTTGAATTTTGAAGGCCAGGATTAAGTTTGCGTACCTCATGGAGGCTGCATACTATGTGTTGAAGACTTTTGAAATTGGTTTAAGGCAAAAAAGATTTCCTGTGTGCGATTTCTATGATATGGTGAGACCAAAAAAACATAGTGATGATTGTTATTTTCGTTCAAGTAATGTGAAAGAGTAAAATTAAAAATGGAAGCAGTATATTCCATACTCCAATCTGCTAACAGCTATTGTCCCATCTCTCCTGAGACCGAAAATTGGGTGTCAAAGGCCCTTGCTACACTAGACGAGATTCCAAGTTCTGACGAAAATGGTGCTGTACCTGAATCCGATGACAAGTCTAGGTTCGAATTTGAAAAGTTTTGAATTTGCGGAAAACAGACCGCAATTGTTTTCTCAGGGCAAGTTGATGATTCGGTGAGAGAATCTTTGCAAAACGCTGCTGAGCTGCTTGGATCAAGGCTCAAAAGCAGGAACATACTTTTGCCAGGAATGTCGTCCTTCTGGTTTAGATATTTTGACAAGCAGTTCCCATCCTACTTTGCCCAAGGGAACGAGTTGGTTTTTGTACCAATATTGAAGGTTTGATGAATTCATTTAAGGTCTCATACGACCGAGTTCAGTGGTGTATTTTCATAGATTCATCAAGAAGAAGCCTCAAACCGGCTCTGCTTCACAATGATGACTTCTATGATTTCTTTCATGTCGGTCATTCCATACACCAAGGAAACCAACACGAACTTGGAATCGGTTCTTTGCAAATTGAAATATAAAGACCACGGTTGGCAAATATGCGGTGATTTAACAATATTGGGCATGTTGCTCGGACAACAGTCCGGATTTGCCAAATTCTATTGTTTTTTGCGTCTATGGGATAGCAGGAGATCACCGGACCAAAAAGTGTTGGCCTCCGAGGGAGTTTGCAGTTGGTGAAAAGAACGTCCTGTATGAAACTTTGATGTATCCTCTTAAAGTTCTTCTATCATCGCTCCACATGAAGCTGGGACCAGATATTAGACGGCTTATGGCCGATCCACAATTCATCACATGCATGACGGATAGGGATCTAGATAAATTTTCGCTGTAAGCTGCCTAATGAGTTCAAAAGTCCATTTTTTTCTTTCCCACGTTGACGACTTTCCAAAAAATTTAGGAGACGTGAGTAAGCAAGGTGAAAGATTTCACCAAGATATCAAGGAGATAGAAAAAAGATACCAGGCAAGATGGAGAATCTCAATGATAGCTGAACACTGTTGGATGCTTAAGAGAGACCTTCCAGATGCTTCTCACTAGCGGAAATAAAAAAAAAGACCAAAAGCAGACCACTGGAAAGAATATGTGTAGTGCTCACTAAGGGTATTTCACCTAAAAAGAAATTTTGTTAAATAATTATAAATTTTGAAAAAATGTCTTTAATCTTCTATTTTACGATGATAGCATGTAAAACACCAACATTTTGAGAAAACGTGATGTTCTTTAAGAAAATGAACGTCATTTTCGGATTCAGCACACCCAAAGGCAAAATTACGCTAAGAATCTACGGGCGTTCAGAGAAATTCTTTCCTACACCATTAGTAAACCTGCACCAAAATCAAAAGTATGTAAAAAGTTGTACCGGGGATATCTTTCATTTCGATATCTGTACAGCAGAGAACGTCGATAGCAATGGAAAAGACAAAATCTTAACTCATCTGTAAACAAACCCCTCTCCCAGTCAGCTTCTAAGGAATTGATATGTTCCCTGGCAAAATTCAATTGGGCTCTTCTATTTGCTACGGTTACAGCTGGGTTTACAACGACACGAGGCGCCGAATCAAATCTTAGACGTTGTCGAATCGTTTCAGTGGTAATTCGTACTCCTCTGTTCTGTCAAGGCTGTAAATGGAGGTGAAGTAGCGAACGGACTCAACGAAGAAATTCTTGAATAACGGTCATGGATGGCTGTTGTTTCTCGAAGTTGTCCTTTCATGAGTACCATTCTTCTTGTATGTACGAATCATTTTGGGAATGGTTGAATGAGACACTCCAAGCCTTCGCCTGTTCTTGTAAAAGTTCAACATAGGTAATCTATCATCATTTCTACAGTACATTCTGCCGGTGCCAAATTTCGTGATTGGCTTTGCATTATTACTGAAAATTAAAATTTTCAAGAAGAACATACGTTACTTTCAAAAATTGATCAACTGCTGGTGGTTTCTTGCAGATTTGTGCGTTGATTTCTTAGCGCAGTGTAGTTTTTAATCTTTATCAGCATCAGAAAACTAGGTTCCCTCAGTTATAAGCTACTTCACTCGCACTTATATCATAAATGTGAAGTATTATAAATTTGAAAGTTTGTATGTTTGGCTTTTTTTCACTCAATCATACAACAAAGGCTGAACGAATTCGAATGAACTTTGGCACAAAAATATAATATTACATTGAGATAGGATCATTTACAACACGGAGAATGTTTGGTTTTTGTGGGATTATTGGGGAACTGGTTAATGATGGTAGAGAACTTAAACTTGAAACGGAAATAGGCTACGATTTCCTAATATTATAGCAGCCGGAGTTTATATGTATGGATGTTTGTTACTCAATTACGCAAAAATGGCTGAGCAAATTTGGATGAAATTTGACATCCAGATAGTTTATTAATTTAAATAGCACATAGTATACTTTTTATTTCGTGAAATACCAAATGTGGGCGAAAAGTTGAATGGAAATATTTTGGGTTTCAAAGTGGGAGATAACATTTGTAGTTAAGTTCTTGATTTGTAAGAGGAACAAAATTCAGCTTAGACTAAATTGGATCTGGCTCTTCAAATATCTTTGTTCTGGATGCTACATTTTGAAAACCGAGTAAATCAATTCGACGGCGCTCAAAGACATTTCCTTTTATAAGCTTATCTGTTTGAAGGTACTTCTTTAGGTGGAGAACGACTCCCGACTGAAAGCTATTTTTTGGAAGATAATTTCCGGAGGAGAGTGGGTTTTTAAAGTAGACTAAGGAGAAGCCTTATTTCAACACGTTCACTGCGTCACACAATCAGTAGTGTTAACTTCTGTGCTTATATTTTTGTAAAATGTGAAACTAAGTGCGTCGCAACTCGCAAGTTTGAGGGTTAAATCGATATCTGTTCTTGGAGGATAACCCGAGGAATGGCAGAACCACTACACTCTCGAGGGTACAGCTTGAAATTCATTTGACATGTTAAAGCCAACTTTTAGAGGATCTTGAAGTATAGTACCGTTATATTTTGGAGTGGATCAGGTTTTGAAGTATACTCATATCAGCCGGAGCAGACTAAAAAGCTTATTTATTCGAAAATCTATATCTTACGAACCAACTATCAGGCAGCTGAGAAACTTATACACGTTTATTTTGAAGATTAGACCACCTCGGTAGCTGCACGGTTAGTGAGCAAGTATGTTGGAATCCGGGTTCAAGTCATAGATGTTGTTCTGGAACAAAAAAGTGAATTTGACAAAGACACACATGGAGATTGGACACATAACCGTAGCTGTTGGTCTAAACCTCTGAAGGCCAGATAACTTGTTATCTTTGTGGTGGAAGTTATCATTGCACAGAATAGGTGAGTGGTTCGGAGTCCACTATAAACTGTAGGTTCTAAGAAAACGAATAAACGAATAATATTTCGAAGGTTTAGAAATCATATGAATTTAATTTAAAAAAATTATGTGTTAACCTATGAATATTTTAGCCCAATTGTTACCTTTTATGACAGATGAGAAAGTGAAGAGGAATGGCTGTCGAAAGAACCACAACCTGAAATATTGACTTTATGTCATTGAAGGAAGCCTGTTAGGAGCGTTGTGTGTTTTTCAGGGACCTACAGTCTATAGTGGACTCACCTAGACCGTGCTATAATAACTGCCCCTTCTCAGGCCAGTTATCTGGCCTCCAGTGGTTCTGAACCTTTTTAGGTTATGCATCCAGTCTCTATATAAATCTTTGTGAATTCTCACTTTTGTGTTCAAGAACAAAATCCATAACTTAAACCCGGAATCGAACCAGGTACCTCGGCATATTCCTAGATACTTGCTCAATAACTGTGCCGCTACCGAGGCGGTTAATTCTTTTATGAAAACGTTCAGGGACGCATAGAAGAATGAAAGAAAAAGAAAAATATCGTGTAAATGAACTGTTGGAAAAAAGCAAAATAATAATTGAAAATTCGAAGAAGAAGACGATGAAGACGATGAGGAAGAACAGTGATATTGAAAGTCTGCCTGATGGCAAGAAACAAGATTCTTATCAATCTTCATGCATAATAAGTATGGTTGAAATTTTGGAGAAGTAAAAGTATGGTACCGCTGTATTTACTACTAATTTTTCTAATTACCCATCTATTACGCTCAAAGTGTATTTAGTACACTTGCACAATGTATGTGCTATAGTTATTTGGACATCCCAAAATTGGCGAATATGAGGTGGTTCATGCTTCATAAGGTAGCTATGTGACAATGATGTGGCCTATTCTTGTTCCACTTACTTTTACTTGGTCTCTTTGATTAGTGTTGTTCGGAAGAAGAAGTTTGGTTGACGAAGTATGTACTACAGACTCAGCTAAGCTAAGAGCTAAGTGTTTCTGCTGTTTCAGATCAATTGCTACTTTTCCAGTATGTTTTTTAATTAGCAGTATATTGTCTGTACGAGGTCAGTGCAAGCCGGTTGGTCTCCTCATTGGCAGTTCTCCTGTATGGGAGGACACTCCTAGTTATTTTATGGTTTTGTTCTGACACTAGTAATTGACGAGTTCCTCTTTAATACCCTGGATGATAAGGTGCCGTGTATATAATTAGTTTAAACCTTTCAATGCCCTCAGGGAGTCCGGAATAAGTTATATTTTTCTACCAAGAGATGAAGAACATATTTTCAAATCCTGTTATATCGTTGAAATTTCACCACTATTACTCAAAAGACGGAAGGCATTTCTTGTTTCTCCGGCTATTACAGCCCCTACAGCTCCGTATTGCATTTTAGAAGCATCGGTGTATAAATTAACATCATCTTAGTATTTGATGAAGTTTGTAAGATCATTTTGTGGATGAAAATTGGGGCGAATGAAAGTTTGGGAAAATTCCTGAGCGTTAGATTGATGGTGGAAATTTTGACTATTCATGAAGGGGATGCTAGCTAATAATATTGTGATAGTTTAAATTGTTCAATACAAAAAATTGCTTGTGAAAAGTCTTTTTGTGGAAGAATATTTACGGGTTTTTGAATTACAGAAAATTGTACAAAAGGAAAGGATGACGGAATGGTTAATCCTAGATATATTTTCTGAGATTATAGATGCATAGCAGAACTAATTACTTTGTTTTATATAAGCCTTGAAGACTTGTATTCCGATTTATAGAAACAGAAAATATCTTCAAGAAAGGCAAGTCACTAAATCCGGATTTCACCATTCACCAATTGCTTCAAGTTATTACCTTTACTCAGGAACTTATACCTATAGATCTGAGTTCGAACAATTCCTTTAAAGCCTTCGATGTTGACAACCATCTCACTTCTGCATGAAGTAGCAGACTACCAATAATTCCATAAACAATGCGAACGAGTGTATATCGGGAGCTCCTGTTTTGATAAAATTTATTACCGTCACCTTCGTTCAAAACTTTGGCAAAGTTTTTTGGGACTTAGCGGCTTGAGATTCTCGGTTTTTCATGTACTGGCTAGCTTTGCTTTCTCAATTCCTAAAATTTTGAAGCGAGTCTCATAGGTTAAATTAGTATATAAATAGAAATTTAGGGTAAGATACTTACATATTCTTTCTATTATCAGAGAAATTACAGAATAGAATTATTTATACAGAGCTTACAGAGAAGTTCTCGTGCAATGTACCCATATAATTCAACAGCCCGAAGATATTTGTGTTCACCTGGCACGATTGTCCGTAGCCCATTCTCTCACAGTCTGCACAATATTCGTAATCATAGGGGAGAGTCGGGTAGCCTCGGCCACATAAGCCAAACTCAGGATTACAGAAAAGAACTCTAAGAAAAAAAGATCTATTTTCAATCTTTATAATGAACAAAACATATTACTATCAATACTAATGAAATAAGAAATAAAAATTGATGAAGTTTGGAAGGCACTGTCAAATATTTGTCACAATCATTTCTGGGGGGAGCAACGGACACAAAAAAATATGACTATGTCAATTTGCAAACATCACAATAGTAGAAAGATGACGATAGATCAATGTCCACACATTCTTCATGAGCCCATTTTTTGCACTTGTGACACTGAATCCAGTGTTCATCGAAGGTTTCCCCACAAATGATTCTGTATCATGATTTGTTTCTTCTCTAGTTAAACTCTGGATATTCTTTCTCGATCTCATTTGACTGATTGCTGCTTTTGTTCTATCAGTTGAAGTCTTGAATTTATTGGCTACAGCCTTGTTTGCTACCAGTGCATCTTTAAATGGAGAGGATGTAAGAATCTCACTTTTTTGGGCTGCAAGACGCTTCCTTGAGGCGTTAGGGAGAAGGGACGATTTTTGAAGAAATGCATTCAAACTAGGAGATCCAACTGGCTCTGCAATATTTTTCGCAGTAGGTGGCTGCGTGCTGCCACTTGTTGATTGTTGTGATGCCTCAGTAGTGGTCAACTGCTGGGCGCAACTGGTGGATGGTTGTTGGGTAGAAATAATTGATGGCTGTTGGATGCCGCTAGTGGATGGCTGCGGATTGAAACTTATGGATGATTTTGATCTTATACTGGTTGATGGCTGCTCAGAAGTCTCATACAAAACTGGTTCCTGTTCGATATTGGTCATTGATGATCGCAAAAATCCAAATCAGTGAACATCTTCCTATTGAGTGGAAAAATTCCGTTGCATTTGAACCCATTTTGTGCTATTTCTAGTCTAGCTGCCTTAGTGAAAGCCGAATTGACAAGAGAAGCGATGTCATAGTCAGAAATCCTCGCTCCTGGGTTTTGTTTCATCTACATGGCACTTGCTGAACTGAATGCAGACTTGAACGGCTTGAAAAATACCCGGTCCAATGGTTGCACATTGTGGGTTGTGTGTGGTGGTGTGCTGAGCATATGGATGTGATTAGCACGAGAAAACTCTTTTACTGCCAATTCTTTATGGCTCCCATGTCTTTAGAGAATTAGAAGAGCAGGGTGTTCCCTCGAAGTCTGTGCGTGCTGTTTGAAGTGCTGGAGCTACTTCAGGAATACCATTCATCCATCCACTTTCATGTGGAATAGCTATGCTTTCCGGTGGAACTCCAATCATCTGTCGACCATCTTTATGCATGCGTTTTCTCGGGAAGATGAAAAGATGAGATACAAAGTGACCAGTGACACTCACAGCAAACATCAAGGTGATGTTTCGTCCCCTCTCATCAGATGTCAACTTGCCTACTTGCTTTTTTTCCCTTAGTAGAAATAACTTTCTCATTTTTGTGCACCGTCGAGACTTCCGTTTCATCAGCATTGTAGCTGGAAAACTATATTTTTCCTGAAGCTGGAACTGCTGATCATAAAAACGATCTACTTGAGGTTTATTGAATCCAACGGCTCTCGCTATACTGGTTGACTATGGAGTTCTGAGAGCAAATCTTGGAATCTTTTCGAAAAGCTGCAGTGAAAATCTTTTCCGGCCATCTTTTCCCTTGTTGAATCTATGAGGATTTTTAGCTACTCTGCGAATTGGAAAGCTAGTTTCAAAAATTCCACTTTCGTAAATGGCATCAGCCGATTATCTAGATCGATAACATGTTCATGAAGTTGCAGAGCTTGATCGTTGGAAAATGTGTGCTCCAACCTCCCCAATTTTGGCTTAAACTCTGTTTCTTCTCCATTACCTATAGCTTTTATTTCATCCTGGGGCGTACTTCTTGGAACACCATATCATTTAGCAGCTATTCTTATAGATAGATTTTTCTCCGGAACACTCCGGATCGCTCTCTGCATAGTATTTTCATCCCAACTTCCTCTAGTTGTTTTTCTCTCTTTGAATTTTGGCATTTTCTGTGAAGAAAACATCAGATTTTCACTTATTTCTTCCCTATTCCAGTACAAACGCGACTTTAACATAAAGATAAGCAGATGGCTTGACATGACAGAGCAACTGGAATTCATAATTTCACTATTTCGTTCATAAAATTCAAAAATTCACCATTCCTGAAATGGCCGTGGCCACCCGACAAACAAGTGTCCGATTCTACCCGACCGATTCGATCCTATGTTGTCATGTCTATCGCCAATATCAATATGAACAGCTTCAAATATTTAACATATTTTTGAACTTTAATGATAACCTTTCTGAATTAGTAAAATGCCATCCATTGAACAGAAAAAACTGATTTTGAGAAGTGTGCGGCATAGAAAAAAGAACCGACACTATTATATGATCGACTGTCACGCGTTGTTCACCGAACTGACACGGTTCATAGACTTGTACGTATGGCTATATGTTGCTGCCGTTATTTTGGCGTGGCGCCTGCGGGATTTTCTGGAACTAGCTTTGGCCGGGGGATCCCGCCGGCCAGGGTTACCCGACTCTCCCCTAATGGATATAATGAAACCTCACCGTACCATATTCCCAAATACAGAAACAAAAAAGTCACACAGAGCAAAATCTGAAGGGTTCGTTGGATGGGGAATCAACTGAGAACGATATTTCTACATACTTCCATATTGTAGTACATGTTTAGTATCAGAAATTATAATTCTGGTTGTTTGAAAATGGTACAACTACTAAAAATAAAGGATTTGAGATATACCTGATAGATTCGAAGTCTAGCTCCCGTACTTTCCAAGCAAAACGTTAATACTAAGCATGCTTTGTTTCCTTTGATTTATTAGCATGAACCACTGTTGAGGTTGTCAACGGTTTCATGGAGCGCCAATTACCATTCCCATGTGATATTAAATATTTTTTTTTTATTTAGATCAAGTAGTCGATGCATACTACCATAAAGCATTTCTTTATTACGCTACTTGAAAGACCATAAAACATCATTCTGGTGTTAACATCTTCAGTGTCATTATTTTCCATCGAATTAATAAACAAGTAACCAACTGTTTCTAATTGATTTCAGTGTCAATGTCATTGGCAATAATTATTGTTCGTGAAATATCTAATGGTCAAATGATAGGGAATAAGCGCTTACGGGTTCAAAAACCTATGAATTTGCCGACAAAGTTTAATATAAATGTTTCAAACTTGTGATTAATTCATTAGAAAGGTTATACCGGGCGTTTCATGTTACTTTTTATAAGCTTACATATTAATGAACAAAAATGAAGTTCATCTTTATATTGAGGCATAAATCATTATCTTTTTGCACCGACATCAGAGTCGCAGCTGAATATTTGAAAAAACGGCGAACATTTTAGGAGTATTGTGAGTATAGTATCATGAAGGAGGGGGGTACGAAAACCAGCACGCACTGTAGGATAGTACTTTGTTCTGTACTGAAGATTTTTGGTTTTTATTGATCGTAGCAGCTGCAGTGTGAGTAGGCCATTGACATTTATGAATATGAATTGTCTACTTGTTGAACTCCTCTGAGCCTTTTAACATTACCAGACTGTTTCACAGTCACAATTGCCTGGAATCTGAGTGCAATCCAAACCGAGATTTATCTAAGAATAAGACATTGGACCATGTCGAGGCCCCCTATTCCCATCTCTTTTTGAAGGGCTAGCTCTCAAATCTACCATGCCCGTCGCCATCATAGGTACAATAACAATAGTGCAACAATATTGATAGTCAATCAAAAGCAGGATGCCGAAAAACGAAGCGGCCGCAGGTAGTTCCATTTTGATTGGGAACTCATTAGTACTGCATATCTGTTTTTAGCATCTTTGCCTTCTCTGAAAAATACAACGATTGCTGAAAGGAAGTGCTAACCAATACGAACGAGAAGCGCCCTCTATGGATCGAGATGGTGAATGTGCTTACGGACATCGAGAAAAACGGAGAACATAGCACACAGATGGGAGAACACAAAAGAGCAACTTTTGTAGTTCATATTTCATTGTAAGGTAAGTCTAAAAATAAAACTGAACACATGTCATCAACTGATGAATGCCTAATATTCAATCAACTAATTCACGAACATTGTCTCGTTTATAATGAGAAAGGAAACTGGCAAATGAATGATGTATTGGATATATCCCCGATCAGTTTAACCTCCTTCCTATTGAAGACCATGGAAAGGCTAGTGGATAGATATCTCCTGACACCACAAAAATTGTCGCATCACCTGGTATTCTTAATTCCACAATCGATTAAGCAGCACGATCGAAGTTTCTTTGTCAACATATGTTTTTGGACATATGAGTGGAAAAAAATCTTATCTATGTAGTAACATTTGTTTCCATATGATCTCAAACACATCTGAAACAAGAATGAGTTTATTTGACTATCAGTATTCATTCGATTTTTCTTCAGTTTTCACGCTAAAGTAATGCAATTTTTCTGTGTTTCGTCCTGAAAGCTATTTGAGTGATCATGAAATGGTAAGAATTGTAACACTTCTAGAGGAGCGGTGAATCCAGCGTTACGTGGCTAATTCGTTGGAAGTTAACCAAAGCACTATTTCAAGAGCAATTAATCGATAACACGAAACAGGGAAAAATGGAAGAAGGGCCAGACAGGGAGAAATCGGATAACAACACCAATTGATGGTCGTTGACTTCGTTTAACTCTACTGAGAGCTCGGCACTGTACGGCTAGAATGCTACAAAATGAACTTGCACTTTCCAGAAATGTCATTATTCCATTGCAAACTGTTAGGAACAGGCTCAGAGAAGACGATATCAGACCAAGGGTGGCTTCTACCGGCCCGCGTCTCACCAGAAAGCCTCGAGTTGCAAGACATCAGTTTGCGAAGGAACATGCAGATTGGGGTATTCCAGAATAGTCGAATGTTTTTTTTTCTGACGAGTCCAGGTTCTGTCGAGTATCAAATGATAGACGCATGCCAGTATACAGACGACCTGGGGAACGGTATCAGCAATGTAATATCCGGCAAACCGGAAACTTCGGAGGGGGCTCAGTAATAGTGTGGGGAGGAATTTCTTTCCATGGTCGAACTGAGTTAGTCCTAGTGAATAATGGAAAAATGACAGTGGCCCCATACATCGCAGATATCCTTGAACCCCATGTTGTACCTTTTGGCACATTGATTGGCAAAAACTTCATTTATATGCATGATAATGCTCGGCCTTGAAATTAATAATTTAAGATGGCCAGCCAGAAGTTCCGACTTGAATCCCATAGAACATGTTTGGGACAACAAAGGATGGCAAATTCAGCAACGAAGGATGCCTTGTAGAACACTCCAACAACTAGAAAATCTTCTTCCTGAAACTTAGTGCCTCAAGAGTATATCCAAAATTTCTTTGGGGGACTTCCGAGACGTATACTGACAATAATTAGGGCCCGGGAGGAAACACTCGATTTCGAAAATGATTAGTAACCATTCGATGTTAGTTGATTGGTTTCTTCGCGAATTTTTGAAGATGTTAGAATTTTATTTTTCATTAACTAGAAAATTGTTGATATTCTCCATCATAAACCCATCTCTTTTGAATGATATCTTCTTATTTTTACACTTCTGAAAGTTACCAAGCGACTCTTGAATGACCAACCTAAAAGTTTATATAGTATTGTCGTAAAAGTAGGGTGATGCGACAATTTTCGTTGGGAGTGTATATATATATATATATATATATATATATATATATATATATATATATATATATATATATATATATATATATATATATATATATATATATATATATATATATATATATATATATATATGTATAGTGGTTCAACATTCCTAGTGGAATTGCACTGCAAGCTCTCAAGATTCATTCATTATAGGGTGAATCACTCTCCTCTTCTAGTTACATCAGTTTACTTATTTGTCTCCATAATTTCCTGTCTGCTGTTTTTTACTCCCATCTTGTGGCTCCTGTTCTGGTAAGGTCCTCTTCAACTGCCTGTAGCCATTTCGATCTTTGTCGGCCTCGTCTTCTCCTTGGTCCCTAGTTCAACTGATGTTGTTGATTGTTGCTCGTTCACCTACCTCCCCCCCATACATGCCCTAACCTTTTACTCTCAGCTCTTTAATTTTTTTTACAGCATCTACGTTCTTCATGATTTGGTTGATTTCTTCGTTCGTATATATTCTTTATTCGTTGCTGCCTGATTTCACTGGCCCTAGAATTGAGGGAAATATTTTTCTTTCGGTAATATTAATTGTCATTGTCATAGTTTCCGCGACATACAATGCCAATAAAAGAATTCTGAATAGCAAATTACACCAAGCTAAATTTTTACAAGACTTTGTACTTGGTCTAGTCAGTGTTTTGTAAATATTTTTAGCTTGGTATATTTTGCTATTCATAATTCTTTTATTGGCATGGTACGCTCTATTTACTCCAATTATCTTGTCGTTGATCTCAGTTGATCTTCTACCATCGTTAGTTATCATGACGCCTAAGTATTTAAAACATTCATCAAATTCATATTTCCATATTTTAATTTTAGTTTTCAGGTTTTCTCCATTCTAAGTATTATTGTCTTGTTTTCGATTATTTTCAGTCCCAATTTTCTTCCTTTGTCCAGTATCTCCTTTATCATATCTTGCATTAGCTCTCTTTTCTTTGCTATTGAAATGAATGCGTCTGCTTATGCTTTTATTATTTGTTTTCCCCCCGTCCTCAGATTACTTTTACTGATTTTTCTCAGCATATACTCTAGTGTTGGGTTAAACATTGTAGTTGACAAAGCGTCTCCTTGTTTAAGTCCTTTGTCAAATATGAACTCTTCTGTTTCTCCTTTTTGGCTTCTGTTTCTTTTAGTGTCATCCAGGTCAATCTTCTCAATTTCGCATGTATTCCAAGTTCTTCTATTACTGCCATAAGTTCTGGTCTTTTTATTGAGTCAAATACTCGCGTAAAGTCGATAAACACTATTTCGAGATCTCTTCCGTGTTCGTAAGCTTTCTTCATTATCTTCTTTAATGTAAGAATTGCGACTGTTGTTGACCTGCCTTTGACAAACCCGCATTGGTATTGTCCTCTTATTGTTTTTGATGCTTTGGCTAGACGTTCCTGGATCGTCGAGGATAGAATTTTGTATGCTGTATCGAGTAATGTTACTTCCCTTTAGTTTTGACACGCGCCTTGGTTTCCTTTTCTGTGAATTGTGACTATTTTGCCCATTTTCCATTCCTCTGGTATATGCTCCTCTTTCCAAATTGTTTGCACTAATTTGCTTAGGTCTTTTTCCAATGCTTCTCCTCTATATTTAAATAGTTCCATATTTATTTGGTCACGTCCAGGTGCTTTCTAGTTTCGACTTTTGCTTATGAACCTTTCTAATTCTTCTAATCCTGGTTCTTCAAGGGTCGCCTCTCCTACTTTCTCAGATATGCAAAATCCAGGTTTTGTCGTAGTTTCCTTAAGAAATTCTTCAAAATAATTCTTCCATACCTCTTTATAATTATCCTCCTCTACTATAGTGTCCCCGTTTTTGTTTCTTATTTCATTTGTTTTTTCTTTGTCGAAAGATATCTAGGGACTATGCATTCTCCAAATTCGGCATAGAATATAAAGGTGTCTATTCGGAAATTTTTAATTTTCGATTGCTCTCTCCGAACAACTTTAGTCGAGGTGTTTTCTCAATGATCTAATTTATTAACAAAGTATTATATTGGATAGTATATACGGGGTGTTTCCTGGAAAACGCACAAACACTCCTTTGTTTATTTTCGACTGAAAAAACATGGTTGAATGTGGCAAGCCCCAAGAAGAAAAAACTAAATTGAAACATTTAAATATACAATTTTCTGTAGAGAATATGATTTTTATATAGCGATGTATGAATGAAAAGTTACTGTTTTCCTAGTCTTCATACATCGACATAATACTGGCAAATATAATTTTTGAAGAAAGTCAGGTAATTACGATGGTGTTACGAAATACAAATACACTGCGTCAAGAAATCAACCCACAATTTCAATATTTTTTTGGTAGATAACTAACTACTAACACATGTTTTCTTCGGGTATGTCTGAACACATGCCAACATGTTCGGTATATTGTATTCAGTCGTCCTTGAGATTCGAAACTGTGAATTTCAAAATTTGAAAAACGCCTATGATCATAATTGAAAATGCTTTACGTTGGATTGTCCGATGTGCAGAGGGGTCGAATAATTGCTCTCGTTGAAGAGGGGGTGACACTGAGGGATATAGCGGCCAAAATTGGGGTATCACAGGGGGTGATTTAAGAAACCTACGCCCGATACGTGGAGCTACAACCTCTGCAAAATAGGCCTAGAAAAAGTAGTAGGAAGATCACTTCTGAAGAACAAGGCCGTTTTTCGTGCCAAATTGCGAGAATAGACCCTAGTGCTTTGCACCCCATACTCCAAAGACAATTTCTGGAAGCAACAGGCATCAGTGTAACAGTCGAAAAGATACGTAAAAGACTTCGTTCAGGGGGTTTATATAGCAGAAAGCTAACCAGACAACAAAAAATTAACAGACTTAACTAGTGTATCGAGCACCAAAATCGGAATATTGAGAATTGGCGAAAGGTTCTTGTATCGGATGAGACCAAAATTGCTGTTCGATCAGATGACCGCCGGATTCGGGTTTTAAGTGGTCGTGAAAGACAAGCTTGACTCCGAGCAGCAAGACAAATTCCGAAATACTAAGAGTGCAGTGTGATGTTTTGAAGTTGCATTATGCTGGTAGGCAAAATCAGATTTAACTTCGTTTCCTGCGGGTGTAACGGCTAGAAATTACATGGACCTAGTGCTGGAGCCCATAGTGAGGGTCTGGCGGGGTGGCCACGGTGAAAATTTCACTTTTATGCAAGATAATGCTCCTCCGCATACCAGCAACCTTGCGCGACATTAACTTGAATTGGTCTGCGCGCTCTTCAGACCTAAATCCTATTGAACATTTATGGGATAATCTCGAAAGGAAAATCGCGCCAGGTTAATCCAAGAACCCCACAACAGCTCATTCAAGCCGCCATAGGAGAGTGGCAGAATATCACCCCAGAGGAGGTCGAGAACCTTATACAAGGCATGCCTAGACGGATTCAGGCTTGTATCAGAGCAAAAGGAGGTGATACAAGCTACTGGGGTCGAGAAAAAAACACCTACTTTGTGAGAAAACAATTTTCAATTTTTCTTTCACCACATGAGGAAAGAGTCTCCCATTTTCTTTCATTTTTATCTTTCTTGTAATAAACCTCAATTTATTTATTTTTTCAATTGAAATATTTCAAAAAGGATCAATTCCAACAATCCTTCGAAAATTCATAAAATCCCTGAGGTAATATTCAAAATATCGGGTGATTCAATATAATATTTGGTTGTGTGTAAATATCATTATTAATATTAGTTTTCGGTAATGATGCAACGCTAATCACGAAATTTGACACCTGTAGAATGTAATGAATCAGTGGTGTTATTTGCACTTTGTTGGACTTGTACAAGAATCGGCCAAGGGCTTGGGATATCCTATTCATTTATTTCCAGAATGATCTGTAGAGGGGCTACAGACAACGAACCTGTACTACTAGGCACTTTCAAATGCAGCTTCTACACAACAGGTATGTGCAAATTAGCACTGAAACGATACGACAACGTCTCGGAAAATTTGGTTTGAGACTTCGTGTCGCAGCTCTAACGACATCACATCGAAGAGCCCAATTGGATTTTGCTGGGGAGCATGTCACTTGGTTAGAAGCTGACTGGGAGGAAGTTTTGTTTACAGACGAGTCGAGATGTCGTATATTTCATTGCGATCCACGATGTTTAATTTCTTTGAACGCCCGTACTAATCAGGTCATCGTAAAAAATGGAACCCAGAATGTTCAGAGGTATGTTATAGACATTTAAGTAGAATATATTGTACCATTTGCTGCAAGTATTGATGCAAACCTTTGCTTATGCATGATATCGCCAGACCTCTACAAGCTCATATAGGTAGAAACTACTTCAAGATCACGACATCACTTCATTGGAGTGGCTTGCATGAAATCCAGACCTCAATCTCATCGAACATGTCTGGGACATTCTAAATGGAAGATTAAGAAACCAGCTAACGTGACCTAGGTTCTAAACAGACTTGAATTTGGAACGAAATGGATCAGAATGCATAAGGTCATTGATTTTTAGTTTGAATCCTAGATATCATGCAGTAATTATCGTCGGGCGTAGAAATATCCGATATAAACAAGAGAATATAATATGTTCCAAAAGTTTTACATTTTTCATTATTATCTCGTTTCTATTTACTTGCCACTTCCATTTCGAGTATTCTGAAGTATTTCTCAGTAATTGGGAATAACTGAAAAAATATTTCTCAAACTTCTAAATAAATATGAATTTTTGATTTTCTGTGTTAATTTCTCATCGCAGTTTGAGAGATACGGAGTACGGAGATTGAAGCAATCCTTGTATTGCAAGAAAAAGAAAGTTCATGCTCAAGAAACATTCATCTAGAAATCAGAACTCAATTTTGTCATTTCAGTATGAAAGAACCACAATTTGCGAAGAAAAATTATGCGAAGCACCAATAATGGCATTTTCAACCACATTAACCATCGATACTGGATTCAAGAAAACTCAAGATATGTAACAGAAAGTATAAAGAGAAAAGAAAGTATTGCATGAAATCTTGGAGATATTCTCGAGAATATTTTGCTGGTGCAATTGATGCAAATACTTTCCCCACAAACATTGTCGCATCACCCTACTTTTATGACAATACTATAGAAACTTTTAGGTTGGTCATTCAAGAGTCGCTTATTAACTTTCAGAAGTGTAAAATAAGAAAATATCATTCAAAAGAGATGAGTTTACGATGGAAAATATCAACAATTTTCGAGTTAATGAAAAATTAAAAAATTTTACAATCTTCAAACATTCGCGAAGAGAGCAATCAACTAGCATCGAATGGTTACTAATCACTTTCAAAATCGAGTGTTTCCTCTTCGGGCTCTAATTACTGCCAGTATACGTTTCGGAAGTCCCTCAAACAAATTTTGGATGTACTCTTGAGTCACTGAGTTCCAAATTTCAGGAAGCAGATTTTCTAGTTGTTGGAGTGTTCTACAAGGCATCCTACGTTGTTGAATTTGCCACCCCTTGTTGTCCCAAACATGTTCCATGGGATTCAAGTCGGGACTTCTGGCTGACCATCTTAAAATATCAATTTCGGCATTTTGCAGAAATTCTGTAACTACTCTAGCTGCATGAGACCGAGCATTATCATGCATATACATGAAGTTTTCGCTAATCAATGGGCCAAAGTGTTCAACATGAGGTTCAAGGATATCTGCGATGTATCTGGCCGCTGACATTCTTCCATTATTTACTATGACTAACTCAGTTTGACCATGGAAAGATATGCCTCACCACACCATTGCTGAGCCCCCTCCGAAGTTTTCGGTTTGCCGGATATTGCATTGCCGATACCGTTCCCCAGGTCGACTGTATACAGGCATGCGTCTATCATTTGATACTAGACAGAACTCGGACTCGTCGGAAAAGAGAACATTCGACCATTCTGGAATACCCCAATTTGCATGTTCGCTTGCAAACTGAAGTCTTGCAACTCGATGCCCCCTGGTGAGACGCGGGCCGGTAGAAGCCAGCCTTGGTCTGATATCGTCTTCTCTGATCCTGTTCCGAACAAATTGCAATGAAATATGCACATTTCTGTAAAGTGCAAGTTCATTTTGTAGCATTCTAGCGGCACAGTGCCGAGCTCTTTGTACAATCAAACGAATCCAACGATCAACAACTGGTGTTGTTATCCGATTTCTTCCCTGTCCAGCCCTTCTTCCATATTCTCCTGTTTCGTGGTACCGATCAATTGCTCTTGAAATAGTGCTTTGGTTAACATTCAACAAGTTAGCCACGTAACGTTGGCTTCCCCCTCCTCTAGAAGTGATGTTGATTTGTCAACTACCGACTTGGAAAATATTTCTGATCATTTGCTCTTTGAATGTTTTATTGAAATCATGTTTGACGAGCCAATAGAGTCAAGTAAGTTTCGTTGTAGAAACTTAAGAGTAATTGACATTTCCAGTTCAATATCGATGTGAATGATGTTGATTGGAATGCCGTTATTGACACTAATGATTCAGATCAACAAGTCAAAAAGTTGAATGAAATCATTCTGTACCTGTTTGATAAACATGCTTCAGTTAAAAGTTCGATAAATCCGAAAAAAAGGGAGTAAACGTTATATAACGCACACCATTCGCGAAATGCATTGAAAAATGAGGCCTATGAACGTTATATAAAAACTAAAAAATCTGAACATAAGGAATATTATATTGACTTCAAGAATTGTGTGACCTTTGCAATACCCCATGAAAAAATTGCTTTTATGCAATATCATATGAGGCTCTCTGAGGGGGATAGTAAAAAACTGTGGAGTAACTTAAAATCCACAAATCACGTGGCAGTAACTTGCTGAACCTATCCCCTGATATACAGAATCTTGACGCCATAAACGACTTTTTCATCAATGTAACAGGAGATCTCTCTCCCGATGATGATTACTTGAGTTTTTTTGAGCACAGTAGATTATGATTAAGATTGTTAATGAAAGAACCATTTTAGATGTGCTTGGAACTATAAAATCGAATGCCTGTGGTGTTGACGATACTAATTTGAAAATGCTGCAACTTTTTGTTCCTTTTTGTGTGAGCGCTCTGACTATAATTGTGAATAAGTCTTTAACAACTAGTCAATATCCAGAAATTTGGAAAAAATCGATAGTGTTACCTTCACCAAAAGTATCAAGGCCCTCAGACTACAAAGATCTCCGTCCGATTCATTTTTTGCCTAGTTTGTCGAATCTCATGGAAAAATTGTTGCGCAACAACTTGTTGATTATTTGAACAAAAATTCTATTCTGCCACAAATTGAGTCCGGACTCAGAAACCTGCATAGTACTAATATAGTTCTTTTGAAGGTCACGGACGACATAACTTAGCAGTGGATGTTTCAATAATAAGCTCTTTAGTTCAGCTGGATCAATCTAAGACTTTTGATTTGTTGGGCAGATTTCTCATGAATACAAAACTCGCTTACCTGGGCATTTGGGGTACGCACTTGACTTGTTTAGGAGCTATTTGGCCAACAGGATGCAAGCGGTAAAATTCGAAAATAATTTATCATCATATTTAAATATTCGCAGTGGCGTGCCGCAGGGTAGTGTTCTTGGCCTCATTTTATTTTCAATTTTCACAATTGATGTCAATAAGTGCTTTAGATACTCAAAGATTGATTTATGTGTGGACGATATTCAAATTTACAAATTTTGATAGATTGATGACATGACAGAGACGATCGAAAGTCTAAATCAGGATTTATATAATTTTGCTGAATGGTGTTTCAAAAATTCTCTCATGGTCAATCCAGGCAAATCAGTGTATTTATGCGTTTGGAATGATCGTTTGGTGCAGCAAGAACTTCGAATTAGTCGAGATAGGTTTAAATGGGGTAGCCATAAAACGCGCTAATAATACCAAGAATCTTGGTGTGGTTTTTGATGAGAATTTGGGTTTCAGTAAGCACGTCGACAAGGTGTTTATAGATTCTCTGCTAGTTCTTAGAGCCCTTTATTAGTTCAAGTTTCTACTACATGAAGGTGTAAAACTCGGACTTATAAAAGCACTTATATATCCACAAATAGAATATTGCTGTGCTGTCTATTTCAATCATTTGACGCAATACGACAAAAGCAGGTTACAAAGAAAACAGAATTCGGCAATAAGATACTGCAGTAAGGTAAAATTCCGAGAACATATACCACCCCATATATTTCGTCTGGAAGAACTCAAGGTCGAGAATAGAGTGAGGTATCTCTACATTAAATTTCTGCATAAATTGGTAAGGAATAGTTTCCCTGTATACAGGGTGCTTCAACGAAAACTAAACAGAAGCTATACCTACCAAGATATTCATTTCTGATCAAAACGCAAAAACAGGTCAATTTTGTTTAAAGGGGGACAACTTTTGGGGTGCAAAACTTGCCTGATATATCAACCCCCTAAGCGGGAGTTGCAATCCTTGAACATTTTAAATAGGGAAAATTGTTCGAGTGATGACTCAAAAGGAAGGTGGTATATTTGTCTACATCGCCTTTAAAGAATTTTTATTTTTAATTGAAAACTGTGAAAGATACAGGGTGAACAACTGAAAGATAGGGAAGACTATTTCCCGGAGACTATTCAAGTTTCAGTGAAGTAAAATGGAACAGATCTATGTTGATCAATGGCAGTTATCATCAAGTACCATCCTAATTTCGAATTTGGACCCCTAGAGCAGGGGTAACCACCCTTGAAACTTTGGTAGAGCGTAGATGGGTCGAGTAATACCTCGAAAGAAAGGTATTATCTTTGTTTGCATCACCGTGAACGAATTTTCATTTTTGATTGAAAACTGTAGAAGATACAGAGTGAGCCACTGAAAAATAGAGCAGACTATCTATCGCCCTGAGCTATTCAAGTATTAGTGCAAAAAAATGGAACAGATTCATTCCAGGTCAAAGGCTGTCATCTTTGATCTAAATGAATCTATTTCAGTTTTTCGCACGAATACTCCAATAGTCTTGAGGCGATAGTCTTCTCTATTTTCTAGTGGCTAACTCTGTATCTTCTACAGTTTTCAATCGCAAATGAAAATTTTTCACGGAAATGCAGACAAAGATAATACCTTTCTTTCGAGTTCGACCCATCTACCCTCTTCCAAATTTTCAAGGGTTGTCACCCCTGCTCCAGGGGTTGAAATTCGAGATGTAGATGGTACTTGATGATGACTGCCATTGATCAGCATTGATCTGTTTCATTTTACCTCTCTGAAACTTGAATAGTCTCAGGGAAATAGTCTTTCCTATCTTTCAGTTGCTCACCCTGTATCTTTTACAGTTTTCAATTAGAAATGGAAATTCGTTAAAGGCAATGTAGAAAAAGATATCACCTTTCTTTTTACTCATCACTCGACCCATCTTCCCTATTAAAAATTTTCAAGGATTGCAACCCCCGCCCAGGGGTAAATATTTCAGGCAAGTTTTGTACCCCAAAAGATGTCCCCCTTTAAACAAAATTGACCTGTTTTTGCGTTTTGATCAGAAATGAATATCTTGGTAGGTATAGCTTCTGTTTAGTTTCCGTTGAAGCACCCTGTATTTGACGGAGCGTTTGATCAGAAGGTGTGATGTTCATAATCGAAATGCCAATGAAAATAACAGTTTCACTCTTCCAAAGCATAAAACAACAAAATTTGAGAATTCTTTTTCTTATATTGCACCCCATCTCTTGAATGAGGTAATTGTGATTTTAAATTTGTCTGGATGCTCTTTCAAGGAGAGTGTTTTTGAAAAAATGCATGAGATACAGGATCTGTAAAGTTTTTATTGACTTAAAGACTGCAAAATAGTTTTAATTTTTTTTTTATTTATAAGAGTAAATGTATGAAATTGTGAACGATTGACAATATTTCATTATGCATCTCAGCATGTTCGTTTTATCTGGGTGATTTTGAAAATCAATTCCAATATTGAAATTCACCTCTTGCAAATACTCATTTTCGGTTAAGGTTTCCGTAATTTTTTGTAATGTTCTTGCAATAAACGATATTATACCACCCAGAGATCATGCGTGATTTCCATCCGCTCGCAAAAAGGCATCCGGTTGCTGATCTTTCTCTTTTTTAAAGATAACTCTCATCAGTGGACGGTCCAACTAGCAACGCCACGTAACATTCCTTATCAAAATTCTTTTGTTTACAGGGCCAGTGTACTGTGTAACTCGCCTCCATGGAACATCTTCAATATAACACACCTTCCAAGAGTTGAAAATAAAAAAATATAGCCCAACATTTTCTTCAGCTATCAATACTGTTTTCTTGGCGAGTTATTGCGATTGACGTGTTTTAGGAAACACCCTGTATATTTCAATAACTCGGAATGTCTGATTTCTTGAAATGAAAGCAATGAAGCCAAATTATCGATGACGAAATTGTTGAAGTGATAAATTTCCTAAGATCTGTTATAATTCGATAAAAACGATCCGATTGTCTCCGTCAAATGAAAAATTTTGCGAACATTTACTTATCAGAATGTTACCGAATTTCTTAAGAATTGTATTATACGGATGACTTGACTTTACGATCGTTCAAAAGTAGGCCAAACTGGTTACTGAAGTGGTTAGATTATACTTCAATTACGTCATCAAACTCTTGATTTCTGTAAAGAACGTCGTCGGTGATCTCGGGAAACGAACGGACGGGAATTCTGGTCGAATAGGAAATTTCATTCATTAAATTGAATATGGAAACTATTCCATTGACCAATGATAATAAATCACGCAGATAGCCCATTTTATTTGAAGACTAAGGTAGATACGGCCAATAAGCCATAGCTTAGTAGGAAATAAAATAAATCATGAACTTTTTATGCGTATTGACGCATTTTAATATTAATAAAACACTTATATCGATCTATATCAATTATAAATAGAAAACGTCAACTTTTGACAAAAACGCAGTCAAAATAAAACAATTTTGAAAACACTGTCTTTAGGCCTTATTGAACGATAGTAGCATTATAAAGTCGCAGACTTTGATCTACAAAATTAAACAAAATAAACTCGTACTGAATAATTGCGATCCATAAATAATAATAACGCAATTATTACAGTAAAGGCTTAAAAATAACATATTCTTTTGGTTACAAAAAGTCAGGAAACTCAAAATTATTGCTGCATTTACAACTTATCCTCATAGCAGCCTATTGGCCCTATTCACTGACGTGTACCAACTATCTCTATTTTCTTAAGTACGGATATTATCTCCGGTCATTACTATTTTTGAGGTAATTTTCATATTTGACGAGGTTGTTTCTATTTTATTTTCATCAAATAGCTCTTTGGAAATTGGAGTTCCTCTATAATTGATGTTTTTTTTTCTAAGTATTGGTATCTTTTCATTATTTTTTGCTGGTGTAGACATGAGCTGCTAGGACTATTTTTTTCAACTTGAGCGAGGGTTACATTTTCCTCATCATCAGAAATGGAACTACTTTTTGGGGTATGATCAATTCTTTGTTCTTGCCTTGATACCGATGAGGAGGTGGGTCATTGGCCTGGATGAAACGGGAGGCGGTGAATTTTCTATATCAACAGCATCAGTTACAGGAGCTGGTGCTTCTGTCAATACAAATAGAGCCAACGCTATTTCCGGAATAGCCTACAGATTGAATGGATTCAAACCAGTAGCTCTAAAACCACTTGTAATGTTACTATATGTAATGTGTTTCAAAAGCTCTTTGAATAGTTTACTAGTCATTTAACCCTTTGGAGATGTTTCGACAAATTATCAAAGCGGTGAATTGTCATATAATTCAGGCTTCAAACGTATGTCTTTAAAAATAATCATTGGCTGTATGCTTGTACCAAGTGGATTGACAAAACCAGCAATGGTAAAACTTCCCGAAGAGTGTAAATGAAATCTTTTGGTCCCTTCTGTGACAAAATAGTCGGCTGATCGTGAATCATTAGGCGACAACCTTTTTTATCCATGTTATAGCAGGAGTTTTGAGATCAAAATTATCATAAACTTCTTTTAGTCTCGAAAAATAATCATCAATTTTTTCTGCATTTGAGTCCTGGCCGGTTTGATAAAGTCAACCTCTCTAAGTAATATATCCGGATATCTCTTCATAAACTTCTAAGACCATTACCGGCAACTTCATCTTGTTCATTAACGGGATGTTGGAACTTCAGATTGCAAACTTGAAGACTAAGCGAAGAAAAATCTGTGGTCTTCCAGTTAACCATAAGGAAGACTCACAATTCTGCTCGTAATCTCAGAATCATGTTCATCACTTAGTAAAGGTTTTCGGCTTAAGGTTTTTTTTTGAACTTCCGTAGGGACGTGGTTCAGCATAAATTTCTGGACACTTCATACCTTTCAGCAGCTTTATACGTCCTCAGTCGTCCACACTGTTCTTCTTCATGCGCGACTCCCAGGAATAGACGAACCTGTTACAACACATTGAGAAGAATTGAGGTGTCTGTTTACTCACTTCTTGAAGAAGACCAAATTGTAGGATGTTGAAAAGATATTGGACGGAAGCGAGCTCCACAGCTCACCGGACCTGTAAACGAAGGAATTCTTATAGAGAGAGGTTCGAGGGGTCTTTGAATGTGCCGCCATTTGATGAGAACTCCTTGCCAGCATAGTGTTGCGGCAAAACATGAGTTTTGCCGGAACAAGGTCTTTCAGCTTCTTGGAGCATCTTCCATGGAACTACTTGTAAAACAGAAAAATGTCAGTAACTTGTCTTCGGACAGGCAACGGTTAGAAATCGCAAGTGAGGTGCACAGCCCGTTTTGCACACTATCCAACATCCGCAACGAATATTTGGACGCAGATCACTATACATAGGAACAATATTCCAAAGTAGGTCGAATCTGCGCCTTATATAGAAGCAACAGCTGAGATGACGTGAAGTGTCGCTTGGCTCTGAAAAGAAAACTAAGTTTAGCTGATGCCGACTCAGCTATTGCTGATACATGTACAAACCAGAAAAACCCGGAGTTGACCGTTATTCCGAGAAGGTGCATCGAATCTTTGGATGCAGTTTGTTGGCCTTGCATCATTAGAGGAGGTTTTCCAGCAGGGTCCTTTCTAGAAAACGTAGTTCCTTGCGTCTCACTCGCGTTGAAGCTCACCAGGTTCAACTGACCCCACTCCGATATTTTCAGAGAGTCAGAGTTTAAATTATTAATTTTTTGACACTTATGACGCTAAGATTCCGCAACTGTAATCGGCAGCAGACTACCGAAAGACGAAACCAGAGTACAATAATCTGCAAAACCGAAGATCTTGTTCTCTGTAGATGATCGAATATCGTTTATCTGCAACAGAAACAAGGTTGCCAAAAGAATGGATCTCTGAGGTACTCCTGCTTGCAACTGGAAACAATCAGATGTTATACCGTTGACCACAACTTGTATTGATCTATTTGAAAGAAAGCTACTTATCCAATCCCGCAATTTTTCGGAAAGCCCATATGTAGCAAGTTTATTCAACAAGGCTGCATGCCAAACCCTATCGAAGGCTTTAGAGATGTCGAGGACTATTGCTCTAAATTCCCCATGTTTTTCCATCGTTGATGTACAAACATGAGTGACGTAGGCGAGTAGATCTCCTGTCGATCTTTGCCTGCGGAAACTATACTGACGGTCGTTAATAATTCCCTACAACTCAAGATATTTGATGAGTTCATCATTTATAACTCTCTCCATCACTTTGGACATAATGGGAAGAAGTGCAACAGGGCGGTAGTTTTGGGGTGAGGACTTCTTTCCTTTCTTTGAGATCGGTTGAATTCTCGTTATTTTCCAGCTGGTCGGAAAAGTCTCGTTTCCATAAGAAATTGATTGCCGTTTGTAGGTTGTCTTCAGGCCACAATGCTCGCTTGGGGGGAAATTCTGGTTAAAAATAGTCCCTGAAAAATAAACAAACCAAATAAAAAACTCTTTCTCCTCTCCTCCATGCTCTTTCGACTCTGGCGTGCAGCGATGGGTTCACGAATCTTCCATGGTTACATTCCGCGCTCAAAAGTTTCAAACAACGCTCAGATTCGTCAATTCGTTATTATGTTTAATTCACTGTGAGCAAACGTAACATCCATTCCGAAAAATTTTTTTTTTTTTGAAGTTTCGTGTAGAATGTTGAATACGGTGGGTTTCCAAATCTTTAGGATGTCAGCTAACTCCTGCAATTCCACTCTGCGTTTACCCATAAAAATTTTCAGCACTTTTTTATATGTTCTGGTGTAATCACCTTTTCCACAGCCTTCTGCGTCTTCGGTGGTCGTACTATCAATTCAAAATCAGTATGCTGTCGGCTGATGATTGTTTGCGATATAGAATTCTCTCATTCCTTTCAAGCCATTCATGGATTTGTATGATATTTTCACCCATCAAATAGCTGCGTTTTATTGAATTACGAAACTCGTTTTGATTCGTTGTTTAGAAAGTCACGAGAGAAGCATCAGTTCAACTTCAGTATCCGGAAAACTTCTAATTGAAATGTGTTAAAATGGTATTTTGACACATTTTTTCTGAAAGTTGTTTCTACCTGGAACTATAGCGCCATCTTTTTGTTAGTCCCGGTATTTTTTTTTACTGTTTCTTCTAATGCTGGTACATGATGGTGACCACAATCGTGTTTCCTACTTTTGAAATTGCCAGATTCTCGCAGTCGTTGATGTAGCCATATAAATAAGGTATGATGAGGGGCCACACGCTGAGGATACATTTCTGCATATCTATATTTCTCCAGAATTACCCTTAGAGAAACCATAGACGAAATGCATGTCGGTTATTTTTTCTTCTTCTTCTTGGTGCCTGATCCGGTACGGACGTTTGCAATTAACATAGCTATTTGTATCTTGTTAGCTGCACTTCTGAAGAGCTGTATGGTAGTGAGCCCGTACCACTGACGCAAATTATGCAGCCAGGAATGTCTTCGTCTACCAGGGCCTTTCTTGCTGTCTGTTTTACCCATTTCAATAAACATCCAATTTGATGAAAATTCGCAAAACATATCTTACAACTATCTCTTGGCATCAGCAAGAATCAACGGGTTTGAATTCACAAAAATTATGTTAGAGTTATCATTACAAATCAAGCGCCGACTACACAAATGAATTACACTACCAGGATAAATTACACTACCAGGATTCTCACGAAAGATGTTCAAATGACCATAACATTATTAAATTTTTTTTTGAAAGAATGAGAATTGAATTTTTATGCAATCAATAGACATTGCGTTAAAAAGTATTGTGAATCTATTGTTCAAGCTCTTTAGTCTATTTTCCTTGAAAAAAATGCGGATTTTCAGAATGCATCATTCACGGAGTGAAAAACATATTCACGGAGTGGATAGTAATCGATAAATATCAAGAATTGAAAGAAATTACGCCTGCTGAATAATGTTTGAATTTTTTGAGATCCCATTTTTATGCTTTTTGAGACTTGAATAAGACATAATTAATGCCAAGAAAATTGATTTTATTCCTGAAAACATATATTTTGTAATGGGTATTTCATCATCAAAATGGGTCAACAATACAACACAACCCTGGTCTAGATATAGTTGATGTATTGATTATGAACATAATAAAAAATGATGTTTCATTCATCGACAATTCAGAGAAAATCACTTACTAATAGAGAAACTTCGGGTTCAAAAAAATAAAATTTAATACTTAGGATACGAATCAGAAAAAATGAAAGGAACTGGCGTGTTTCTGCCTAAGAATAAAAATAGTATCATCAACATAAGATGTGGAACACACTCAAATCTGCACTGAACATGTATATATCTTTCGTATTGATCAAAGGGTGCAGGAAGAACACTAACTATATCACGTATGTTCACTAAGGAAACATCCTCTATATCTGGAAATGACAATTTGTTTGCCTTATTGCTTTTCCTTAAAAATACACCACAACATAATCTTTTGATTTGGGCTTCCAACTACTTTCGCCTTGCACTGATTGTCCGAATCTTTTGGTCAATTGTATCAATGGTACATCATCTTCATCCGAACTGGAATAAACTTCTTCGTATTCCAGTCTTGAACGCATTTGTAGTTGATTAGCTGAAAATAATGGCTGAGGAGAAAGCACAAGTCTAATTCTAAAATTTTATGCTGATAGTTAAAGTGAATACAAAACTTGAAAAGGATACGTTGATCAAAATGGTAAAGTCCGAAAGAATAGTGATTACATTTTGAGGATGTGACAATTGAGCCAGGATAACTTGCGGATATCCATTAATGAATTCTCCTTAGCCCACGTGACTTCATGGCTCTGCATTATACCTTTGAAATTTGGCAGGTTCGATGGTACATAAGATTGGATTGTTTCCAGGCTCTGTTAGTTGCATTTCCATAACATTTATAATTATTTTGCACACAACTTATACAACTTTCTGAGTCAGGAATATCACCTCCAACCCCATCTGGAGCACCTGTCTCCTAGTACGGGTACAAGATGGGCACATATTGCCACAGGATCGTGGCGCAAGTTATTGAAAACTGTGCAAAAGCTTTTTTTTCTTAAAGGAGTCTGAGAAAGAAGTTTTATAAAATGCTACCACAGTATGAAGACTAATTTGTGGTTTCGATCCACCGAAGTGGGCCGATTGGACTTCCTCTCCGTATTTGCAGGAATAATTCTCCGAAAAGTCCAGTTACTTCCTCTTCTCCTAGTATCTCTTTGACTCTTTGAATTTCTTTGTACCGGTGGTTTATGTTTCGTACGTGTAAAAAAAATGGTTTCAAAGAATTTCTCAAATGTGAAAGAACTTCTCGTTTAGTACCCACGTTTTGAGCACCATTTTTCGTAAACAAAGGAGTCTGTAGAATTGAAGCTATCGGTGTTATTTATCTATCTTTTTAATCTTCACATTTTCTTCCGGGAGGAGACTCTTTATCTCTGGGAAAGTCGCCTTCACAGCAAATTCTCTTTACTATTTCCTGGTAGTTGTACTCCTTTATTACATTGGATGATCTCAGTTTTTTTAACAAATTCATATTTGTATGCGACATACACAGACAAGTATTTCTGTCTTCTACCTTCGTGTGCAGAATCCAAAAAGGTCGGAACCTACAGAACATGGCGTAACTTATCTGTCTATTATACTGAGTGATTCACCAGTGGCGCGGTGCTCTGTAGCTCGTACACTCTTGAAGATTTCATTTTTGTTCGAACGGTATTGTATTTAGAAAGTAAGAATCTACTTCAACAATTTATTTTGCAGTTAACAGGGTGTCGCAATTTTCTATAAAAAAAATCTAACCTAACCTAGGTGTTTTTTTTCATATTGGAAACCACTTTTTTGTTCAAGATTCAGAAGCGGCCTAAACTCTGCTATGATGTCTTTAAGTAATAAGTTTTTTGGTGAGTAGTTTCGTCACAAAATTTTTTTTCCGTAAAAATTCATGATAATAGGCTCTCATATAATCGCATGCTCCTTCGGCCAGAGAGGATGAATACTTTTTCCTTTCGTTTTCTTATTGCTTTATCGATGAATTGAAATAGATTATCCTCATTTTATACAGGAGTGACTCAAAAAATTATTAAATATTGTAATTTTAAAAATATCATATCTTGATTTCTTCAAATGGAACACCCCGTATTTTATTATTCATGTCAACGCATACAATATTGTGCTTTATTTTTGCAGAAGTAACCTTGTCTTTATCTTCGATCATTCTCGAAGTATTCGATTATTCGTAAACATTTTTGATGTAAATTCTACAAACCGTATCAAACTCATCAACATGCATCATTATTCGCACAGAAGTTTCCTTTTGTGAAATGATTCCAGTAGTGAAAATGAAACCTAAACAAGGTAATTTCTTCAACGAATGATAAAATCAAGATGATTAAAACGTAAATCGAGGTATTTGTTGACATTTTTTTTTTATTTGTGCCTTGTGTCAGGTGTCTGGACAAATCATATTCTGCATTTTACATGGTGAACTTATCAGTATTTCGTATTAAACATTGTTGAAGTGGGGTTTGGACCCAATCTTCTCAATTGACTGTCATGAAGTTCTCCAAAGATGAAAGGGTTGATATGATGTGATAGAAATTCTTTGTTGGCGAGTAGAGTTTATGCATAAAGGTTTCCGGATAAGAGGCATCCTGATGCAAGATGCTTTGAAACACTTCTAATAAGATTTATCGAAACGGGTAATATCGCTTACAAAACACATGAAAAACCAAAAACTGCTATAGCTGAAGACAACCAGTTATCAGTTTTGTTGACAGTGACAGAGGGCCCATATAAAAGACAAAGAGAGATTTCTCAGTTAACAAATATAAGTCAAACTTCCGTCCAGAGAATCTTGAAAGTGAATGAATTTCATGCATATCATGTACAGCAGCACCAGGAACTGAACGATCAAGACTATGAAAATCGAATCAATTTTTGCAATTGGGCAAGTGACAAAGTAGCGGAAAATCCAAATATGTTTAGCAGAGTTCTTTTCTCGGACGAGGCAACTTTCCACAAGAATGGGCTTGTTAACAGGCACAACTTTCATTATTACGCCACGAAAAATCCACACCTTATGAGACAAATAGATCACCAGCATCGTTGGTCCTTGAATGTATGGGCCGCTATAGTAGATGGATATCTAATTGGGCCGCACTTTTTCGACGGGCACCTCAATAGTGAAATGTATTTAGATTTTCTGCAAAATCATCTACCAATGTTACTTGTCGATGTACCAGAGCATATAAGACAAGAGTTGGGGTTTCAACAGGATGGAGCACCGGCACATTTCTCACATCATGTTAGGGAGCATTTGAATCATATATTTCCAAACAAATGGATAGGACGTGGTGGTCCCCGGACCCTACGAGTTTAGACTTTTTCTTGTTGAGTTATATTCAGGGCATCGTTCTTCAGATTCCTTCTACAACACAGTTGGATATAAGACAGAGAATAGTCGACGCCTTTCAGTCAGTTAATCCGCAAATGTTGTCGAGAGTTCAACGGTCTTTCCTCAGAAGGATTGAAATGTGTCTATAAAGAAACAGGCAACATTTCGAACACTTATTGAAATAGTTCAACACCTTTGTAGATCATCTCACCAAAAACCAAACTATTACGTATTTCATACACGACTACCTTAAAATATCTTCATTTCTTTGATCAAGTGTAATGATATGTACTAATAAACTCTTCTTTCGAAACCTCTGATTTTATTATTTTAGTTTATTTTCATACAGAATATTCCATTTGAAAAAATCAAGATATGATATTTTTGAAATTACAATATTCTATAATTTTTTTGAGTCACTCCTGTAAGAAACGAGGATAATCTATTTCAATTCAGCAATACAGCTATCCTTGGGTAATAAGAAAAGGAAAGGAAAAAAAATTATTCATCCCATTCGGCCGAAGGAGCATGCTATGATGTGAGAGCATATTTTCATGAATTTTTACGGAAAAAAAAGTATTGTGACGAAACTACTCACCCAAAAAATTTATTACTTAAAGACATTATAGCAGAGTTTAGGACGCTCTTGAATCGTTAACAAGAAAGTGATCTTTCAATCTGAAAAAACCCCCCAAGCTTTTTTTATAGAAAATTGGGACACCCTGTTTACTTCAAAATAAATTGCAGAGGTACAGAGCACCGCGCCACTGGTGAATCACCCAGTTTATCTTCATGAATTTTATATGAAGAGATTTTTTAGGGTTTCATTGAGGACTCTTTTTTGTTTCCTGATATTATTTTTCTAAACAAAATCCCTTTTTCCAGGACAGAGCTCGCTCGACTAATCTTTCTCCAAAAACTCTATGATCTGTTTTCTAACATTTTCGTAAGGCTTCACTTTCCTCACTTATTTTTTTCAGATATGAATGACGAAGTAAATGCTTTCAGTATTTTCTTCTTCTTGTATTTCTTCACAACATCACCACTGATGAATGTCCAAAATTGTCGTTTCTCTTTTGGTTTTTTTCAAACTCAGATAATTTTCAGCTAGCTGTTTTTGCATAACCTCCGAAAGTAACAGTTTTTTCTTCTTCACCTCAGGTTTAACATTCTGCCCTTTCACTGAAGATTCAACGTTGTTTATTGGGAAATTCTCTTTTCGATATGTCTGCACTTATCCTCTTAAATCTCATTCTATATTTGTATTTTTTGTGCTTTCTTTTTTCAGTTTCTCTTTCAACTCTGCATTTTCTCTCTTTAAGATTTCGTTATTTTTCTTTTTTCGTAGTTTCCTTTGTCTCGCTCTACCATCCTCAAGATTACGACAAGGCACGTTTTGTACTTGTTGATCGGGTGTAGTTGTAGCGGGCAGTGAAGCATCTCGTGATTTATCGTCCAGTTTTTTCGCTTCCCTTTTTCTTTCGTTGTATACCTTACGTCTTAATCTCCATTCTTTTCTCTGGTTTCTTTTTTCTCTTTGCGACATTAGATCAATGGTTTTAATTTTACCGTCTGTAGTATTGCATTCTTTCCTTGCGCTTCTCCTCCTCATAAATTGCTGGATCGGCTTTTCTTTTTTGTCGAAGTCTCCGCTTAGCTTCTCTCTGCCTTTTTTTTTCTTATTGTGAAAATGATCTGCCTTTTTTTTCCTATTGTTCATAGCTGAAAGAAGTATTTAACATGTTCTTATATCTCAGAGAGAAAAAATTTTCACCTCCGTGAATATAGATAGATACCATTCAACATATCTTTGAAATTTGTTGCCCTCTTATGCGTAGTACCAATTATACTCATAACAGGAAAAACTGGATTACTCCAGAAATTGTTTTGGCCAAATGTGACCTACAAAATCTTCATTGGTTACATTCTAATATAAAAACTCAATCCTCTAATGATTTATTTAAGAAAGCCAAATCCTATTATAAATCCTTAATCCTAAGAACCAAATACAATTTTCACAGTGAACTTATTGATAAATCTGTAAATAAAAATAGAACTGTGTGGAATCTAGTAAATACTATGACTGGTCGAAAACGTATGGAACAAAATTCTATTGCACTGGTTATTGATAATGTTACGCATAACGATCCCAAGGATTTGGCCGAGATTTTCGCTAATCATTTCACTACAGTTGCCGAATCTTCCCTCAACAGTTATTATAAAGACTCAATGTCATCCTCATGTACGACGTCACGTATGTTAGACACAACCTTTTTCTTCCACCCAGTCCTGGAGCATGAAATCCATGATGTTATAAGATCACTCAAAAACAACAAAGGTTCTAGTGTTGATTTCATCTCAGCACAAATTCTGAAGATGATAGGTACCGATATCAGCCGACATTTCGCTCATGTTATTAACCTGTCAATTAGCACAGGCGTATTTCCTCGTATTCTGAAAAAAGCAATCGTCATTCCTATTCATAAAAAGGATGATGTACACGATATCATGAACTATAGACCTATATCTATCTTAAGTGTCTTTTCCAAGGTTTTTGAAAGAATAGTGTTTGATAGAATGATGAAGTACCTAGATAAATTTCAAATACTTGATACTGCACAACATGGTTTCAGAACTGGCCGCTCGACTCAAACTGGAGCATTGCAGTTCGTGGAGTTCGTCTATCGTTGCCTTGATAATGGTCAATATGTTGCTGGATTGTTCTTTGACTTGTCTAAAGCGTTTGATAGTCTTGCTATCCAGTTTATATTGGATAAATGTTATAATCTTGATTCAGAGGCGTGTTCTTGAACTGGATTCGTAGTTATCTGGAGGACAGAACTGCCTCAATCAGGGTTCACGACTCGTTCTCAAATGAACAGTACTGTAAATTAGGAGTACCCCAGGGTTCTGTCTTGGGGCCACTTCTATTTCTGTTATTCATCAACGATCTGCCACCAAATTTGAAAAAATATTCTACAGAAAATCTAATATTCGCAATTTATTATCAAAAATAATCTGGTTGATACTGTTCGCTGATGACTCTTCCATAGCTATTACTGCTGAGACTCTTGAGGAGCTTCAAAAGTTATGCGAGCTGCTGGTGGAGAGTTTCGTAGAATGGTGCCATTTTAATGCTATTATGATCAATGTCAACAAGACGGAATGCATTCACTTCACTCTGTCGTCTTGTGATCAGGGTAGCATAACAATAAGGTATTTAGATACAGTCATCTCTTCGAAGGACACCACTAAATTCCTCGGCGTTCACATCGATAGGAATCTGAAGTGGAGTGCACATATCGATGCGATTTGTAAGAGGCTGAATAGTTCCTATTATGCCCTAAATAGAATCAAGAGTTCACTACCTCTAAGTTCCCTTGTGAACGTTTATTACAATTTGGTATATAGTCACCTGTCCTATAATATCTTACTGTGGGGAAATTCCTCAGACGTAGGTAGAGTTTTCATCATCCAGAAAAGAATTCTGCGAATGATGTTCGATACAGCTCCACAATCTTCATGTAGACCGTTGTTCCTGAAGAATGGTATCCTCACATTGGCGTCTATTTTCATTTTGAGATGCCTCGTTTATATTAAAGAGAATGAAAGTAACATGACTAAACTTTCTAACTTTCATTCCCACAATACTAGAAATAAGGAAAGATTATGTATCCCTGAACACAGAACTTCTAGATTTGAAATGTCGCCCCTGTACCAGGGTATCAGATTGTTCAATCATCTTCCACGGCATATACAGGGTCTAAGTGTAAATAGATTTAAGGTAGCAGTTAAGAATTTACTTTTAGCAAAATGTTTTTATACTGTGAATGAGTTTCTATGTGTTGATTTAGATAATGTCTAAATGTCTTTTCTATTGACCTGTCCTATACATACTTGTGATGTCTTAAGGGATCAATAAATTATTATTATTATTATTATTATTATTCGCCTTCACGGAGTTGAGCATCACGGAAGTGAAGATATTGAATGTGTTTTGTGGGTACCTGATCTTAATAATATCTTGAAGGGCTGATACTATGAATATAATGAAAGAGAATGAATATCTATCGAATTGGATCAACATCTTGTATGCAGAATTGGTTCTTACCTTTTTATTTTTCTTCACGGAAGTGATATCCTCAAGATGCACTGTCGAAACCGCAACACTAATTTGACTCTCTCAAATACTCCTCTTTATGTGAGATCCAAACAACTGATTATGGAAAAAGAATAAGAGGGCGGCAAATGATTTTCAAATAAGCGCCGAATAAGGGAATGCTTTCGCCACCTACAGACCAAAAGCTGAAGTGAGTTAAGTTTCACGGAGTTGAAGTCTGTTTCAAGGAACTACTTTTCATCTTTTCTTGAAAATGAAATGTTGTGATTCCTCCGTATTGTAGTGACAGATGCACAGATTTACCTTTACCCTCCATAGAGTACCTATTATTTATCAATTTTCACATCAGTTCACAAACTGATGAAAATTAAATTTCGAAACACGCAGAAGGAACATTCACGGAGGTGAAATTCTTTGATGTTTTTCGAAAAAATGTATAATTCCGTATAACAAGGAGAATATGATAATGTCACATTTCATTAAAAATAGATAAATGAAGCCTACTAGTTCACTGTTCGTTAGAACCACCCTACCACTTTTATGTTTCCACCCAATTCTTCATATTAATAACGCGAAAACAGAAACATATGCTAGGAGAATGAAAAGAATAAAAAAGTTAGAAAGTGATGAAAGATTTATTGTCGAATTTTTTTGATTATCAAAGGCTTACTGAAAAAGAGGGGACTCAAAAAAACGTGGTCTTAGAAAAAATATCGCTCTGTTGATTTTCATAACGACTTCGATGGTTTAATAATGAAAATCCTAAACATATACAAAATTTAATCAAAATATCTCTTAAACTGTAGGATCCAGAAAAACAAATTGAAAAAATCTTACGACTTTAACACCATTCTGATTAGTTACGAAGCGTTTACGGATATGTTTATAAAATTTTTCGTTATGAAGTGATTTTCTGAAGTGAATCTACTAATCGCAAAAATGAACAGAATTTTTGGAAAAAGGGGTGAAATTTCAATTTTTCCTTCCGATTCAGTTTGTGTGTGGTTTTGCAGTAGCTTAAAATTTCAATGACGGTGTCAGTGACAAAATTAAAGAATTCTGAGTGGCCATAGCTCGTGGAATAGTTGTGTTAGTTGGAGAAAATTGGAGCTTCCAGCTTCGTCAACAACGATAATCCAGAAGACCGAAATTACTGAGAAAAGGATAGGTTTGAATTGACCATGACAGTTTGGGACCTCTTCGAGAAAGATGACAAACAACCATGTATTAAGCGTTAATCACTCCAATTAAATTTTTCTGTCAATATCTTCTTTCTTTAAACTAATTCAACGATGTAGAAACCAAACCTTTATTTCCAGAAAAAAAAATGACTAGTCCTTTGATCTCGCCCTCGGGCTTTTCCAGACCGCTAGACCACTGTCCGAATCCACAGGAAACATATACATACATAAAGGAACAACTCATGCTTTCCGACGATCCCACCATTTTCGAATTATTCCATCTTACAAACTCGCCGCCTGCATTTTCGCGTGTTTCTGTTGCTCCACGCCGGTCCAGGCGATGACTAATACCGCGATTGATAAAAGCTGACTTGAAATAACGTTTCGGCGTAGTCGCTTCGCGTACGTAAACATGTTCGTATCGAACGTTTGAACAGGTCCGTACCGCCGTGAAATTCCAGGCCATTTAATTATTAACAGTAATTCTCAATTTTTTGTTTTGACAGTTACATGATTGATTTTAATTGGCCGTACGGTTGCTAGTGATATCGAAGATAGCGAAATCAAAAACGTGTTCATTTTTCGTGTTCCTCGAGTTTTTTTAGTTGCTGCCAGAATGGGAAAATTCATTTGCTTATTGTTTGCGCTATTTTGTTTTCATTTGACGTGGGGTGCGCCAAGTTCACAGAGCGCTTTGGTAAGTTCTAAATTTTTGTGGTATATCTTGATATAAAGGGGATTATATTTCCTCTATTTTTTGAGGAGGAAATTTCGAAGTTTATCTAGTTGGTCAAGTTTTTCCCAAAATTCTTAAGCTCTATCTCAATGTTTAGAAAAATGGGTAATGTTATTGTTATTGTTGAAGAACAGAAAATATTTCGTATTCAACCTACCAAAAAACGCCAATTACTTCTTCGACCAAAATTCTTTCGCTGTCATACAGATTCATCTATTTAACGTTGGAATTCATCATACTTTGAAGAATTTCTACAATTTTCTTCGAAATCAGTTCTTAAAATAATAATAATAGATGTTTCTTATTGCAAAATAAATACAACTAATTTTACAGAAGGCCATCGACCTAGGTCCTTCAGCCTATCAGTTCTTATATTTCATTTATTCTCATTTTGTAATAAAGTTTTTATCAAAATTAATGTCCAAATCATTCTGCTTTGAAAGAATCAACTTGTGCTTAATTTTTATAGTTCATCAAAAATTGCAGAAATATTAATTATTTCGTGAATTATCATTTTAATTCTTATGATCACCGACAAAATTTCATGAATTTTTTGAAGTTCCAATTTGAAAATGTCAATCTTAAGAAAAATTAGTGCGGTTCTCTCAATAATTCAAGCCATTGATATGAAAAACATTGAAAGTATCTAATGAACAACCAACTGATGTGGCAAACCATACTCAATTAGCTCTAGTAATTCCTAGAAAAATCACCAAACAAAACTTGTCATATATCTGGGTAAACTGGCTCGTGCACTAATGAAATGAAGTAAGGAATAAAAAATTTAAATCATATCACTGTATGAATTCAATTAATTGATTGATTAACTAAATTGTCATAATCAGGAAAGATCAATTTCTTCATTTTTAAATTTGGTATAAAAATCGCAATTACAAAACAGACATCTTTAGTGGGCAATTCACAAAACTCTAGCACCTGCATTTATGTTATGAAGTGAAAAATTTGAAATTCAAATCATGTAAATTGAGTTATTGAGTGTTTTATTGAAATTAATATCCTCTGAAAATACAAGATCATTTTTTTTCCAATTATTATTTTACTCATAATTACCGACAAATAATCGGTACCGTCCTATTTCTATCTTTCAAACCTTCACGTCATTTGTTCTAAAAATCATTGAAAATGTATCTGCTGAACAATCAACCAATGTGCCGATCCATACCCAATTAGCTCTTGCAATTGTTCGGAAAATCATCAAGAAAAACAAGTCACATATAGGCTATGCAGTAATGAAAAAAAATTCGAAACTGTCTTTCACTTTTATAAAAATACTAACTCACAAACAACTGGCGCCTGCATACATGAAATGAAGTTAAAAATAAGAAATTCAAATCATAGACATGTATACATTGAATGAATTGATTAATTAACTAAATTATTATTCTCTGGAAAAATCATATCCTTAATTCTTTGTTTTCGTCAAAAATCGCAGAAAAATTAATTACATTACAGATTATTATTATACAGTATAACTTCTCTAATCCAGGGCTTGTTCGGCTTACTGAAATATTCGGATTATCGAGACAATTGAAATGAAATAGTAAAGAAAAGACAGGACTGAAAAACGTGAAATATTTATTGAAAAACGTGAAATATTTATCGAAAACGTGAAATATTTATTGAAAAACAAGAAATATTCATTGAAAAACTTAAAACTATTGTGATTCTCAGAAAAACATGAGAATATAACTACATATTCTCAAGATAGTGATACATTCCACAGATCATTTTTTAGGTTGTGAAGAAGTCTTGGATCGTTTTCTGTTTTAACGAACGGAGATGAGAATTTGCAGCTTCCTCTCTCGATTCATTCAATAATAATATTTGGTGTTGTGGGATATCATTTTCTGGGCACCATTCCAAACATTTGTTGAAACACAAGAGAGCTTCTTTATGTTTCACTGAATTCATAGTGACATCGCCTTCTTCAAGTTCTTCTGTATCTTCGTCATCTTCTATGCTGTTGATTATTTCAGCTTCAAAGAGATAATTCCCATTATTTCCTACAACCCATTCTTCAATGTTCTCAGTTGTTAATTCTTGACCTGATACATTTGTTAGCACATCTGTTATCTTGCGTAGATCGCGATTTTTCTCTTCTTTCTCTTGCAAAATTTTTTCTCTCAACCGTGAAAGAGGCAACAGGTCACCTGCGTCTAATCGTCATCTCTTGTGGGACATAAATTCTTCCATGATTTCTGAATTCACTCTTGGGACACAGATGACCAGGCTTTTTCAAGAGAAAACACTACATGTTTGAGGTCTAATTGCTTCAGTAACTGCGAAACGTTATTGTATTCTGTCCCACAATATTCAGTAGCAAAGATTTTCGATAATGCAATTTCACATTATGTATTACATGTTGATCTATTGGTTTTAATAATGGAGTACAATTAGGAGGTAGAAACATGCGCTGAATATTTCGGTCCTCACTGATTAATTCCTCTTCTCTTGGATGCCCAGGAGCATTATCTAATAAAAGCAGAGCTTTTTGTGGCAATTTCAACTCGTTCATTTCATTTTTAACATCAGGAATAAATTGTTTATGGAACCATTCATAAAAAAGTTCTCTAGTTACCCACCCTTTTCTTGGACCTTTATAATAAACAGGCAAATTGGAGCAGTTCTTGAATGCTCGGGGTTTGTTAGCTTTTCCGATGACCAACAATTTCATTTTATGAGATACTGATGCCTTAAAGCATGGCATGAATGTAATACGGTCCTTACTCATCTTTCGACCTGGAGCTGAATTTTCAGCAGCATAGGCTAGTGTTTTGTTTGGAAGAATTCCTCAAAATAACCCACTTTCATCTGCTTTGTAAACTTGATCTGGCACTAGAACCATCTCCCGTATTTTTTGAAGAAATTTATTTTTAAATGATTCTACCGCACTTACGTTTGAGGACAATTTCTCTCCTGGTAAGTTGTCGAATTCCATGTCTTTTCTTGAATTTTTCCAACCATCGTTGACTTGTGAGGATTATAGAGGTGGGTGATTTCAAAGTTTCGTTGTTTGAATAACTGGATGTGCGAATTAGAGTGTGTTTGGATTAGAGAGGTTGTACTGTACTTCTAATAATTACCTACAAAATTTTTTCATTAAGTTTTGATGGTACTAATTTGAGAATTTAAATTTCAGAAAAATCATTTTCTTCCTATTTATTTTTCAAAAATGCATGTCATTTGCTATAAGGAAACATTAAAAATGTATCTATTGAATAACCGATTAATGTGACGAAGCACACCCAATTATCTTCTGCAATTCTTCACACAGTTACCAACTGACCAACGTCTATCTCCTGCATTTATGAAATGTAGTGAAAAATTTGAAATTCAAATTGTGTGAATGTGTAAATTGAATTGATTGAATTTATTATCAGAATTCAATAGGATATAACATTTGTTTTAATTAGACAAGTTGATACTTTGTCTTAGATGAGTTTTAAGAATAAATACTTACTGGGTGTTTCACTAAGAATTGACAATATTTCAAATGTAAAATCCTTAGGCTCATATGCGTTCCTAAGAGTAAGTTTTTCTCCAACATTGCAAAAGTGTTTCCACTGACATTACTCTGACGATCCACAATTCCTCTTGTCATACTTGATCCGAAATCAAGTTCAGTTTTTGAAATTTTGGTCAGGTTAGATGGCCTTGTTTTTCATTTCGATTCAAGAATATGATATGATGTAACAATGAGTGTGGAAATCAAAAAACGAAATTGAACTCCAGGGCCTTTATAAACTGTTTTTAAAATAACGAAACTTCACATGTAAAAAGTAAAAATTGAATACCATAATATATATTATTGCAAAAGACACACTCACTGCATGCAGTAAAATGACCATCCTGAAAATTCACAATAATATCTACCTTATTCATTCAAAATATAGAATATTTGCCCTCTACAACCTATATTAGTTAAATCTAGTATTTTAACATGAATTCCAAATACCTTTTATATAAGTTCGATCCTCCAAATCAATCTATTCACACGAAATGATTCAATAAAATTATTAGAATGAATCAGTTGTAATGATGAAAATCCTTGAAAAATATGATGATTGGTTTTAATTATAAAAATTACATGTTTTACGGAAGGATGACAAGGAAATTGAAGTTGATTTAAAAACTGTTTATTGATATTTTTCTTCATCTATTACCTTTTTTGCGATTCGTGAATTTCATTTACATTTCAACAAATAATTCATGAACAAGTCTACAATTTCCAATTTATTCTAGTAAGTCGTCACTGGGTACGTAAATGAATTTTGATAATTAATTATTTACAAATATGAAATGTTCTATGACCTTTTATCATATATATAAATGAATGATTGGTAATCATACACCAAATATTTATGCCCTTCAGAACTTGGTGGAATCATTTTTATTATTCATTCCAGAATATTCTGTTTGGATGAACTCCTTATCTTTTCAGTGTGGAAAACTGAACAATAATTTTTCTTCTTCATCACATTATTCTTTTTGTTGTGTTCCTGTTTTTTTTATTTAATTCTGTAACGAAACACCATAAAAATGAGGCACTACTTATGGTAGTTTTTTCAATTTTACAAGAGGTTTCTCAAGTATGTGTCCCTCTTTTGGGTGGTGATTCCTCAGCTTCAAATGAAGATTTGTCGAACAATTTTTTTTCGTTGTCTGTACGAATTGCAGACATAAAAATTTTATTTCTACTTTTTTCTTCGCAATTGAAAAAATCAGCTTGAGACTCTCCAGAAATCCTTAGTTCACTAAGGGTTTAAATCCGCAACCCGTTTCCATTGTTTTATCAGAACTTACTTAGAAAGTGTGATTTGACGATAAAATAAGCATTTTCTCAAGCACCGTCTTTATAGGATTTTTTTTGTCACCTTGATTTTTCACGAAAAGTGTATATTTTCTGAGTGAAGAATAAATTGAGTATGTAAGCACTTCCAACTAAAATTTCAAGAAATAAAAATTGGAAATATTGAAGAAGGCTGCTGTCATTCATTACGATTTCAATATTATTCAATTTTTTATCAATGAATCATTTTCTATTTGAAACTTTTTTCGATTCTTTGTGTTGAAAAATAAGGACCGTTTTATTTCATTCAATTATAATAACTGACAAAAGCCAACTTGAATTTTTCTCTTTTCCGATTCCGCGTTTCTTTCAATTTTGGTTGTAGGAATCAATTTCTCCTTTCAAAAAATATCCACTTTTCGAGAAAAACACGAGAGATGAGAAAGTTTTCTATTGATACGAAGCCCGAGAATATGAATGAGTAGTTTATTGTCAAACAATACTTTTCAAAGAAGTTCTTGTGAAGAAACGAACGAATAGGGATTACAGATTTCTAGGAAAGGTGGATAAAAGAAAAAAAATATGACAAAATCCATTGTCATCGTGGAGAATTTCATGCTGTTCGTTGTTTCCGTTTGCTTAGTGAAAGTGAATTTTGTCTCCTCTTTTAGCAGTCATTTTTTTAAATTGAAAATAAAATTATTTGATAAATCTTCTCCAGTTCAACCAGGGAATTATCACTTGATATATGTTGGAAGCAGGTACAAAAGATTTTATCAGTAAATAAAACAGTTCCTTCTATTATTCGAACATTTGATTGTGCTTCACTTCAACTGCACAATAAGGTCCGTCTTTACACGAAGCGTATTCTACGTGAACTGCTAACTGTGTTAACTGTTGAATATTATTATTTTTATTTTCTAGATTTTCGTCTATCATGCAGAAAAATATATTCTCGGTGTAAGCAGATGCCAGACTTGTTATCTAATTGATGCCAGTCAATAAGGTCTCATAAGGAATAACTTGAAACCCTGGGAATGTACACACAACCAAATTTATATAGGATCACTCGGTATTTCACATTATTGATTGTTTTGAACCATGGATCTTTCACTACTTGTGAAGAATGAAGTTTTTGTTATATATATATATATATATATATATATATATATATATATATATATATATATATATATATATATATATATATATTACATCACCATTTCCGGTAGAAATGAGATGATCGGGCGGCAATCTCCATCAAGATCATCTCATGAACTCACGAACAGTTTCATAGACCTACGGACAATTCTTGCCGTTCCCAAAATGACCTCCTTCTGAGCTGAAGAGGATATGATGCTCGTCTCCTGCGCAGAGTTACCTGGGTTCAATTCTCACAAAGTCAATGCGATTTTTCAGATTCTGGGATTCGCTTGCATGCCCGTTTTTCGGAGGAGATGTTAGAATGTCGGTCCTGTCTAACAGAGATGTCTTGGACATTATAGATCCTTTCCCTCGACACGAGAGGGGTTCAGCAAAATTCCCGGGTTAGTGAGGTGACAGAATTCCCCGGCGTGTCATTGGCCGAAAGGCGGAAATAAAGCACGTTAAAGGAATAATAAACAAGTTCGGGATATTGTACTCAGTCGTCACTGATGCTTGATACTGTGAATTTCAAAATTCAAAAAAGCCTATAATCATAAATAAAAATGCCTTACGTTAGGTTGTCTGGTATGCAGACGGATCGAATAATTGCTCTCATTGAAGAAGGGGTAACACAGAGGGATATAAGGGCCATAATGGGTGTATCACAGAGGGTTATTTCAAAAACCTACGCCCGATACGTGGAGCTATAATCTCTGCAAAATAGGCCTAGGAGAAATCGTAAGAAGATCACTTCTGAAGAACACGACCGCTTTTTGTGTATTTAATTTGTGTATTGAGCACCAAAATTAGAATATTGAGAATTGGCGAAATGTTGACCGAATGAGACCAGAATTGATGTTCAATCAGATGACCGCTGGATTCGGGTTTCAAGGGATCGTAGAAGACAAGTTTGACTTCGAGCAGCAAGACAAATTGCGAAATACCTAGGGGGTAGTGTGATGTTTGGGGGTGGCATCACGCTGGGAGGCGACACAGATTTGATTTCGTTTCCTGCGAGTGTAACGGCTAGAAATTACGTGGACCTAGTGCTGGACTCTATAGTGAGACTCTGGCGAGGTGCCCACGGTGGGTATTTCACTTTCATGCAGGATAATGGTCTTCCGCATACCAGCAACCTCGCGCAACATCATCTTGAAACAGGGGGAATCGCTATTTTGGACTGGCCAGCTTGCTCTCCAGACCTAAATCATATTGAACATTTATAGGATAATCTCGAAAGGAAAATAAGATTGAGCAGAGATAATCCAAGAATCCCAAAATACTTCATCCAAGCCGCCACAGAAGAGTGGCAGATTGTCAACCCCAGAGGAGGTCGAAAACCTAGTCCAAAGCATGCCTGGACGAATTCAAGCTTGTATCAGGACAAGAGGAGATCATACAAGCTACTGAGGTCGAGAAAAAACACCTACTCTGTGAGAAAACAATTTTCAATTATTTTACTACATGCTGAAAGAGTCTCTTATTTTCTTTCATTTTAATCTTTCTTAAAATAAACCTTAATTTATTTCTTTTTTCAATTGAAATATCTCAAAAGGATCAATTCGAACAATCTTTCGAAATTTTCAAAATCCCTGAGGTAATATTAAAAATATCGGGTGATTCCATATAAATTTGGTTGTGTGTAGTACTTATGAATGAATGTCTTCATTGATAGATATATCTTCATTACGTAGCATTATTTCATAGGCGAAAGGCCACACAACCCTTAGAATCCAAAAGAAATACATATCTCATTGGCAATTATCAACACAAATAGGTATATATATATATATATATATATATATATATATATATATATATATATATATATATATATAATCTAACCTAACCCAACCCTTAGAATCCAAAAGAAATACATATCTCATTGGCAATTATCAACACAAATATATATATATATATATATATATATATATATATATATATATATATATATATATATTCTGTTTGAATCAAGAACTTCCCAATGACGTATCAAAACGGAAAAAAAGGTTGATCACGTATTTGTGACATATATAAATTAAAAATAAATAAATTCTATCAGATGAAAACGTTAAGTTTACTCGTTCGAGCGATTTTCACAACCCGAAAATACCTTATTGTTAGGGATAGTCCATTCTCTTTTGTACACTGTGTAATTTAAGTTTTGCGTTTTAGTTCATTCAAAAACGCCATGGTGAAAAGATTGAGTACCTTATCTGAATGAAAGTTTACCTTCTCCTTATCTCTCATTCGATGTCATTCTAGTATTTCAAAAGTACCACTCATTCATCTTGACTATGTAAGCAATTCAAATTACAACTTGTTATTGCAGAAACGGAAATCATTCTATCTTAGAAGAAAGGGTAAACACATCAGCGTATTTGGATCTCTATGAGTCACCTAAAATTTCATTAATCGCTTAGTAATGATCATGATAACAAGCCTGAATATTCCTGGAACATAGCAACGATAGTGTACATAGGGAAAGAGTTTAGTATTGTGATTGGCGGTTCTAAATCTTGGGGAAAAAAATAAGGCATTGAGATCAATCGTCCTGTGGTTTTAAATATTTTTATTGCGTATAAAATATAATTGTCTTGCATGCTGTTTGCGAACTTGAGTTGTTTTGATGAAGGATGGTTCGATTTCAGGGTCTGAGTTTTCAAAGTGCATGCCGATTTTCGTTATCTACGTTTTCCTTTCTTATTCAGTATAATATTGATCAAAATCTGACATTTTTCATCAATTAGGGATAATATCAAACAAAAAGTTCTTTGTAAATCGTTCATTATTTTGTGCTCTACAAATCTTGTTTTTGACATAAAATTGGCAATATTTTAACTGCGTTCAGGTTATTTTTCTTAATTATAGCACATTATCAACAGTTTTTTTCGAAATACAAAGAATAAATAATGTACAGGGTAGGAAAATTTGAATGTTTCTGTACGACAGCTAAGTGAAATATTGCAGTAGGAAAAAATGGAAGCCCTCTCTTCTCGATGCCCGTTTTCCGAGACATTATCAATGGCGAAAAGAAATTTGGAAAATCTTCTTCGGTTTTCGACTTATGAAAAATATGTTATGATTAAATATTTAATTTGAACTGGTTGTGAAGCAATTGTAGCCTGAGAGAAGAAGGATGCCCCATGAAACTATTTTGAGACTTGAGGAAAACGCGGTTCGTTCATTGGGGAAAAAAAGAGGAAATATGATGGAAAAGATGGAGAAGAAACAGCTCTTGATGTGGTGGGGCTGTGGTAGCCAATCTACACAGAACCAAATTTATATGGAATCACCCGATATTTTGAATATTACATTAGGGATTTTGGATATTTCCAAGGATTGTTAAAATCGATCATTTGTTGAGATATTCAAATTGAAAAAGAAGAAAAATAAGGTTTATTTTTAGAAAGAAACAAATAGAAGAAAATAATAGACTCTTTCCGCATGTAGTAAAAAGATTGAAAATTGTTTTCACGGAGTAGGTATCTTTTCTCGACCTCAGTAGCTTGTATTAGCTCCTCTTGCCATGATACAAGCCTGAATCCGTCTAGGCATGCTTTGGATTAGGTTAGGGTGATATTCTGCCACTCTTCTGTGGCCGCTTGAATAAGTTGTTGTGGGGTTCTTGGATCATCCTAATATAATTTTCCTTTCGAGATTATACCATAAATGTTCAATAGGATTTAGGTCCGGAGAGCAAGCTGGCCAGTCCAAAATAGCGATTGCCTCTGTTTCAAGATATGTCGCGCGAGGTTGCTGGTATGCGGAGGAGCATTATCTTGCATGAAAGTAAAATTCTCACCGTTGGCACTTCGCCAGAGTCTCCAGAACTTTGTCCACATAATTTCTAGCCGTTACACCAGCAGGAAACGAAATCAAATCTGTTTTACCCACCAGCATAATGCCACCCCAAAACATCACACTGCCCCCTTGGTATTTCGGAATTTGTCTTGCTGCTCGGAGTCTAGCTGGTCTTCCACGACCCCTTAAAACCGGAATCCGGCGGTCATATAATCAAACACCAATTCTGGTCTCATCCGAAAAAAAAGAACATTTCGCCAATTCTCAATATTCCAATTTTGGTACGTGATACACCAATTAAGTCTGTTAATTTTTTGTTGTCTTGTTAGATCTGGAACTCTTAAGGGTCTTCTACTGTATAAACCCCTTGGACGCAATCTTTGACGTTTCGTTTCGACTGATACACTAATGCCTATTGCTTCCAGAAATTGCTTTCGGAGTATGAGGTGCGAGGCACTGGGGTCTATTCTTGCAATTTGGCAAAAAAGCGGTCTTGTTCTTCAGAAGTGACTTCTTCTACGCCTATTTTGCAAAGATTGTATCAGGTGTAGGTTTTTGAAATCACCCCCTGTGATACTCCCATTGTTGCAGCTATATCGCTCTGTGTCACCCCTTCTTCAACGACCCCTCTGCACATCAAACAATTCAACTTGAGGTATTTTCAATTATGATTATAGGCTTTTTTAAATTTTGAATTTCACAGTTTCAAATCTCAGTGACGACTGAGTAGAATATCCCAAACATGTGGTAATAATTCAACATTTCTTATTATACTATACAATTTTTTCACAACAAAAAACTTCATTATTCATAAGAAGTCGCAGCCTCATGGTTAAAACCGATCAATAATGTGAAATATCGACTGATTCCATATAAATTTGGTTGTGTGTATATGTTTCAAATCGAAGGAAGTTGTTGTATCACAGTATAGATCCTTGAATATTTCAAAAACATTTCAAGTGCTACCCTACGAGATTTTTGAAGAAAACTTATGTGCTGAAATTATAGCATAATTGACAGTATTTTTTAATGAAATGCCATTAGTTCAAAGAAATGTTCAGCATGATGGTGCTTCACCCCATCAAGCCAGAGCATTGAGTGAAGTACTTATTTTGAATCTAGATACGAACTTGATCGGAATTAAGGTACCAGTGATGCAGCCTCGACGGCCACCAGATTTGTGCATTAGATTTTTTCCATATATGAAGATACTCAATATAAAACAAGAAATAACACCATTGAAGAACTCGAACATAATTTTAGGGAATGTCTGAAATCAGTTTCATATTTGCTATTCTCAACTCAATTTGAAGCCTGGTGATTTGTTCATCGCTTAAAATGAACAAACTTTTGAACATTTGAAATGATATACCACCATTGTGACACCTGTGGGTGTGTTCATTTGACCCTTGGGGGGTAAAAAACTAATTATTGCGAGAGGCTACACTTTTATTACTTCACGTACAATTGATCGGACATAGTCCGCCGTTTGTCGGGTTGTCTTCCGACGAAAATTGGAATAATGGTAATGAGATATGATTTTCTATTGTTAATGATTAGTAGGCATATTAAAAATTCTCAGTGTTTTCTTGATTCTGATTTTCGGAAATACGGGGGTATGAGGGGTGGAGAACCTTTTCATGCAATATTTCTTACACGGTCTGGTGCCAATTGTTCATTTTGAATTTAAAACTGTTGACCTCAGATTTTCGAATTCCTACAAGTAGTGTTAGGATTTGTCTAAATTTGTTAATTGCAACTCCAGGATTTGTCAGGCATATCTTCGACTTCGAGTCTTGTTACCAAGGAATCTAGTTCTTCAAACAATTACATTTGCTATGGATGCTCGATATGCAGCTACATTTTCCGGAATACGCAAAGACAAGTTATAACGCTTCTTGAACTCAGTCCACCATCATTTGATACTTGCTTATCATTACATTAAAAAAATTTTGTCTTCCTCCATGTTAAGCCAAGCAACATGCAGATCTACAAACCATTTGGACTGTTAATCCGAATCCTAACTCTTGCATCTTTATGACATAGTTGAATAACTGCCCTTCGACGACAACCGTTAAGCAAACTTAACGTTGTTGTTTGAATGATTCTAGTTTCTTGCCATCGTGCCATGAAATCTTCAGCGTACTCCACGGAACAACTGTCTGCTTGCTAGCTTTGTAAATTTAATAGTTCATTTCCCGAACTGAACAAGCTGCTTCCGACAATGAGGCAATCCCATAACTTCGATATGCGTTATTTTGTCGAGGTAGTTTTCTGAAAATAATCGAAAAGTGTGGCAGGTAGTTTCGTTATACAAGTAAACTCGTGATGAGTGGTAATGTCATGATATGTTCAGTCAAAATCATATTGCCATAATTGTTCTCTAAAACCCAAGTTTTGACAAATTACTATGATTTTTTCAAATAATAAAATCATAGACACAACAAGAATCACAACATGCGACCATATAAAACAAGTGCTGAAAAAAACCTCAAAATGCTACGAAATGCGGGAAATGGCTAAGGGTGCATAGAATTACCGATGAGGAAAAATTACATTCTGTTCGCAAATGCAAATATTTCACATCATTCATCAGAATTCAAAGGCTAAAACTTCAAATACGGCTTTCCGTTTGAAAAATCATCAACAAACCCCCTTGCATATGGATCAGATGCAGACTGAAAAAGTGAACGAAATAAATCAAAGTTTTCTAGCATGCAAACGGTCGACTAGATTCGGTTGGAACTTGAGGAAGGGTTGCAGAATCAGGCGTTTGAATTTCTGTGTCAATGCAATAGGAATGGCTGTGAAATATGTATCACGAACTCACCTATATCACGAAAATACCTCCTTTGACCCTACAGAAACATTCATTTTAAACAAGAAATAGATAAGAGCGACTTTATTAATAATTTGGCCACGTTATATTCCTTTCAAAATAGGCTGGTGTAACCGCCATCTTGAAAATATGCTCTGGACGAGATAATTATGGGGTTTCCTACATCAATGAAATCGATGAAGTTCCCGGTGAAGCAGCCTGTATATATTCAGATATCCTTGTTCGCCTTGATGAAGTAGCCTTTGTACCCAGACTTTATGGTAGTTATGAACCATTTTTCAAACCAAGTGGCTTTCACAGAATTATTTTTCTCCAATGATCGTAGAGTTGAATCAATTCTTATTCACAATAATCATGAAAAACAAGAACGACTAGTAATCAATGTCAGAAACATTTGAAATTCTCTAAACGCGATGGCCGGTTCAAGTAATTGTTTTACATACGATATACTTTGATTTTTAATATTATTTTCATACAAAACAATCCTTGGTTACAAAGACGAACATTTTTTACAAAACATGCATCGTATAGCTTCCTCTGAATTGAAATGGTTGAATCAAGGTAACTTCCGTTACTTCCTGGTTTAAGTGTTAACCTTGGTGGTCGTCATACAGTAAATCATATGGTATTTACTCATGTTGCTACTGTGTGGACATTGGATAAACGTTTGATAACTGTTGATATGTTAACATTGAAAATATTAATATGTATGAAAAACTTACATACAGGATGTTTGAAAATATATATGCCAAATTTTGGAATGTGATTCTATAACTAAAAATAAGTAGAATGATTCATATGATTTCCAACAAAAAGCAAATTGGAGCCTTTGGAGATGTGGAGATGGAATGGCTAATATAGGCATCCAGATACTGCACTACAAAAAGGCATGAAATTGTATACAACAATTGAGAGGAAGGTGCTATGCATGATTTTATTCGCAAACTCGTTGTCGATTTTATAATGACAGTATATTTACAAGTCGACAAGAATATCTGTGCAGTTGACATTCTTATAAGATGCGTGAAGAACAAAAGAGATAGTAAGCGGAGGAAGTTAGATAAATAATACGTTCTGCAATGTAATGTCAAATAGCTATCAGGGCTGAGAAAACTATCCCTCTCAGGCATATGGCATTTCAAGGTACTCGATCATTTTATTTTCTCTTCCAAAAAAGTGAGTCACATACTCATCTCCAGTTAGACTACAGTAAATTTGGAATAAGTTTTTCTCTCGACCGTTTTTATTAATTTGAAAAATTAATATCACCTTGATAATCACCGGTTTTACAATTGGACTTGAAGGCTAGATATGGATTTCGTACGAACTCACATTCACTATATACGATTTCATTGACGACGAACCTACAAAAAAGAGCTCTATCGAAATCGCTGATTTTCTTCTTCTTTTATAGGGAGTTGAAAAGCTGTTATTTTCGCCATCTTCAATCTTCTTCCTTTCACATTCTTGAACCTTTTTCAAAGACATTACAGGTTCATTCAGCATCTGTTCTCGTTTCATGAAATGAATGACATTACCAATTATTTACCTGGATTGTCCATTCAATTTTCTCCCTTTCAAATTGAAAACGAACTCCATCCTCACCAAAACTCTAAAAACGCACAGAATACTATTGGATGTTATCACTCAACGATTACTAGGAAGTACACCGACGCGGAATAACCAACTTACTGGCGCTTATAACATCATCCATCGGATTAGGCGCGAAGGTACAATTATGAACTTTATGTCCACAGTAAATAGAGACGTATCATAAGTGCTTCAAAATGATTGCGTCCGAAAATGTGTAGTATTAGGCTTAGGAATACAATATTACATTTGATGTAGTAGATATAATACAATGCGTAATGTAGGGTTAATATATTTTTTGAATTTGTCTCCTTCAGACACTACTCTTTCCTTTTGTCTGTTTTTTTTCTTCCATTCTGGTCCTTGCTTGACTCTTTTTCGGTTCTCTGATATGATTTCCTTCTTCAGAAGCATCCATCTCTGTACTGGAAGAATGAAAGATTTTTTATCGCGTTCTTGATTATACTGAGTTCATGGTGGAGGTTTTACGCTGTCATGGCTTCAACCAAAAACAAAATTACTAACATATTTCTTTATACCTGACGATTTAGCTATCGGCTCGTATCGTATTAATTTGCTACTCTGATTGACAGTTTGTTTATCATTGCCTCGAATATACATCTTTAATATTAAATAACATCACAAAATATTGGTTAATTGTACCGTCAATTGGGCATTGTAGAATTTTTGAGTGTAGAATATGCTTCTAAGGAAATAAAACACGTAATTATAACACTTCATATTTTGAGCATAAATTAAAAGAAACATCTGTTCCTTAATACTTATCATGTCTCTCTACACTTTAGATAATCAAATATTTGGTAACAAATATGTTTTATTGTTTATGATTTTATATGTTTGATCACGGAACCAAGTTTTTGGCTTTTGATTTGATTTGTTATTAGATACATCACCCAAAGAATGAAATTCTCAAATCAGACCTCAGGTTTCACATCCCGTGTTTGTTAGGGGTACGACAAGACGACGTATTTTTGTGGTAACGTGTTAACTAGATAAATCACTATTTGTTATACCGTACGGAGGAAAGATAATCGTGCTACAAAGGGAGCTTTTAAAATTTTGATGCTTCGCCATTTGCATTGCAAATATATGAAAATATTTTCCCATACAAGTTTCCCATAGTCTTGACCTTTTTCATTGTATAACGTGTAATGATTTGTCACTGAATCAATCAATTACTTTCTCTTTTTTCTAGTCTACAATAATGTGGAATTTTGATAACAAAGTTATAATTATGAGAATAAAACTGCGATGAAAACAATTTGGCCAATCGAACAGAATTATGATAATTATAAACTCTCATTAAAAATGATTGAGACACTTTTTGACATTGTACTCATGATGAATGCTATCTTCGAGAGCGACAGTATTGTTTAGTTCAAACGTGATTCACGTTATATATATATATATATATATATATATATATATATATATATATATATATATATATATATATATATATATAAATGCGAGTTTCTACGACCTTAGTCGTTTTTGCTTCCCAAGCGCCACTTCCTTCTGTCAGCCCAGTCTCCTTCTTCCAGACCTCTTGTCCTCGAGGCATTTTTAACATCCTTCTTCCAATTTAATGGCGGCCTGCCAGGTTTACGGCGTTCTGGTGGCATCCATTTGAAAATTTTCTAAGGTACTCTGTATTCTTCTAAACGTTTTTCTTCGTTCCTTACATGCTCTAATTTCGAGATTCCACAGCTTCTTCACTGTAACATAAGGGTTATCATATAGTGATTCCGCTTTCTTATGAAACCTTAGCTCAAGATACTTAAAGTCGTGAGCGTCGAGCTCGTTTGGTTAACGTTTCACATTGAACTTAAATCGTATTTCGATCGATTGTAATTGTAGAAATTAGTAATGTTATTGCCTTGTAATGTGTAATTGCAAATTTGTGCTTGAATCCGGTGATTTAGGCTATTGATTAGTCATCTTTGAATACGAGAAAAAATTCAATGTAGAGTAGGTTATCAAATTCTCGTTTATTTAATTTTCCATCGACATTTAAAGCGATTTATCTTGTTTCTCGGACGTTTCAAAGTGTCTAACATTCCTAAGTATTCCCAATATCTCTATCGATTCTTCGCTTATTTCTAGGCGGATATATTTTTGACAAAAACCGAAAGAAATTAACCATAGAAAGTGTATCGGGGACAAATTACGCGATTAATTCAGTGATAGAGACAATTTTTTCCATCTTAACCGTAAACTGTTTGTGAAACTGATCTTATGTCACCAAATTTTGTAAGTAGATATTTCAATAAAGATTTTGTTTGACCTCATTATTTTCACCGTTTTATATAAGATCGGGAAATATTTATCTGCTGGATCTGTTAGATTCTTCAGAACTTGAGAAGTAAATACGAGAAATGAGATATATTAGACATGTTAATTGTACAGGGTATTACATTTGCATAGGTTTTGCGGGATTTGTCAGTTCCGAGTAGAGTATGAGTGACCGGGGTTTCGTGAATCTTTTCATGTAACCTAAGGTGCCAAATAATTTGCTCTTGTGCTAAAGATTGATTTTGAGAAGTTATTATATTCAGATAACGACTGTTTTTCGGTTGCTACGAAATATAATGGATAGGTTGATTTTGCCGTTTATAGATATTTTCACTTCGATCCCAATGGCGTAATAAAGTTCAATGTTGTGTGCTTCTGCTGTGCGGGCCGACGATAGCTTGGGTCGCTATAAACAGATGTGCGGCTATCTTAAAATTATTTATTTCAATAACTAGAATCTTAGAACTATTTATTTTCATAAATATTAATAATATTAATATTTATTTATGTTTCATCCATACACTCAAATAGTCTCTTCACTATTTGATAGTTTTCACATAACTCTTTTTGAAGCAAAATTCAACATAAATTCGTTGTTTCGATTTTCGTCAAACTACTCAAAAGGATTGAAAATATTACGAAGGCAAAAATTATAATGAAGAAAAGATACTGGAAACTAAGATGTTATAAGGTTTTTCCTCACTACCATAGAGCTAGAAAATTGGGTTTTAGTTCTTTACCCAGCGTCATCTTGTTAACAAAATTGAAATTTTCAATGACAATACCTGAATGAACATTTTTAATTCTTAAATCTAATTATGTACACTGAATTCGGTATTTATTTATACAGGGTAGTCCAACGAAAATTTGACCTCAGCGGAAAATGCAGATGCCAAACTTGAGCATCGTCATGCTAGGGTTCTACGAGGGTGGTCTGAAAAGTTTCCGATCTAACAAAGATACGAGACATTTTTCTAAATCCTTTTTTTTTTATTTTTCAACATAGTCTTCTTGTAACTCTACACACTTTTCCCAGCGAGATTGCAATTTCTGTTACCCGTCCAAATTGTAGTCGGCGTTTTTCTCTGGAAAATAGTGGTTCAAGGAGATGATTGCCTCTTTATTTGACGAAATTCCTGCGTTTGAGCAAAATTTTTAAATGAGAGAAGAAAAAGAAATTGTTTGGGGCTAGAACAAGTGAGTAAGGCGCACAAATAGAAGCTATAACTCGTAACCAAGACCTGTGAAAACTAAATGAGGGTATATTTAGATTCAGCTGAGTTAAGTTAGTAAACATCAAGTGGCATAAATCATTCATCAGACGGATAGTGCAATCTTGTTGTCCAATGTTATTCTTCTTTTCTAATCACATATTCATTTTTTTAAAGAAATTTCGCAAGTCTCTCCCATATTTGGTTTTTAAGAATAAAGTCGTATCGCATCCATTTCATCCATTCATTATCTCTACTGACATGTTTTTATTTGAAGAATACCTCTAATCTCGACTAAAGATAAGATTTAAGATCGAGTAGCAAACAATTTCTACGAAGATTTCATAACTATTCCGATAATAACTGGAAATCATTCGAATTATTAATAAATCTTTATTTCTGTTATTTGTGGAATATCTTCGTAAATATTGAAAACATCCAATTCTTTGAATTGTTTTGGACAACCCATGCGATTCACCATGACTTATATTCCAAAACCTGTTCAACTATTGATACCCGAACAAAATATACAACCTCGATTAATTTCGATTACATAAAATGACCATTGTATTTTTGGTGACGTAAACTACTTCTATTGCGGTAGGTGTAAGTCCCGAAGTGAATGGAAACAAAAAGTTGGGTTTTCTATAGAATCATGGGAATTGAAAACCTTTCTTTTCGACATTAATTGCTATGCTTTCTATTCGGGAGTCGCATATCTGCAAATAGTGGTGACAGCGCATTTCTGAGCTCTGTTTCAAATTTATACAATCACTTTTATTTGCTACGGGGGTTGTACGATAAATACTTGACCTATACACAAGAAAATGCGTTCCCAGTTCAATATTGATCCAGAATAACACACATATCTTCTTAGTGTTACTATAAGTTCTATTAACCAATAATTGCTTCGATACAAAATGATAATCAACAACAATAACATTAACAAAAGTTGATAACTTTTTTTATATATACTCTGTGACAAAAAGTATCCGGAAATTCTTATTTAAATTGCCCGCGTTGAATATTTTGAAGTATTTCAAGTTTCTGTATGTTGGTAGGACTGTCCACTTTGCCAAACTTGAACGCGATCTACTAGTTTGCTAGCTGTTGAAACCAGTCGACTTCAGTGGTATTCTGCGAATTTTACAAAGGAAGAAGATATTGAACAAGGAGTTTGTCTCAAATTTTGTGTTTCGAACGACATTTCGTATGCTTAATAGTTGCGAATGCTGGAAAAGGCCTTTGGAGACTGTTTCATCGAAAACTCAAGTGTACCAGTGGTACAAAGCCTTTAAAAACGGTCGGGAGATCGGTGAAGATTTTGACCATTTCAACCTACGATAATATTAAAAAATCAAGGAAATGGTGCTCGAAAATCGTCCTGCCAGTGTTAGAGAGGTAGCTCGTGATCTCAACTTCTCTCGTGAAACCGCTCTTTTGATTTTGGTGAACCAAATGGGCGTCGCCTTTCGGCTCGTTCCGATAGAGCTGAATTTCCTTTGAAAACAGTACTGGATGCGGATAGCTGCAGACATGCTGGATCGGGCGAATTCTGATCTCACGTTCATGGGACAGATCACAACTTGTAAGGAGACATGGGTCTATGAATACGACACACTAACGAGCCAAAAATCATCGGAATGGGTGGAAAAAATGGGCCAAAACCGAAAGAATTTCGCCAAAGTCGTTCGAAAATAAAGAAGATGCTAATTGTTTTCTTCGATATTCGTGGTGCGGTTCATCATAAATTCGTTCCGCAAGGTCAAACGTTCAAATAAGACTTCAGTTTAACCGTTTTTAGAGGTTTGCGTGGAAATATTCGCCGTAGACGGCCGGATTTGTGGCAAAACGATTCGTGGATTTTGCATGACGATAAAGTACCATCCCATCGAGTTATTAACGACTTTAAGACCAACTACTCGATAAATACCATCAAGCAGCCGCCTTATTTGCCTGATATACCTCCGTGTGACTTTTTTCTTTTCTCTAGACTGAAATTGCCGCTGCGGGGAACCAGATTTTATTCCATAAACGTCATACAATTCGCACAAAGAGGTGAAGGTGCCTATAAAAAAGGTTTCGATGATTGGAAAAAACGTTGGCACATGTGTATCGCTTCAAATGGAGCACATTTTGAAGGAGATTCAATAAATATTGAAGTAGATTAAGATTTTTGCGTTTCATTTCTATACAGGATGCTTCAACGAAAACTAAACAGAGGCTATATCTACCAAGATATTCATTTCTGATCAAAACGCAGGGGGGACATCTTTTTGGGTACAAAACTTGACTGAAATATCAACCCCCTAAGCGGGGGTTGCAATCCTTGAACATTTTGAATTGAGAAGATGGATCGAATATTGACTCAAAAGAAAGGTGGTATCTTTGTCTACATTGCCTTGTACCAATTTCCATTTTTGATTGAAAACTGTAAAAGATACAGGGTGAGCAACTGAAAGATAGGAAAGACTATTTCCCTGAGACTATTCAAGTTTCAGTGAAGTAAAATGGAACAGATCCATGCTCATCAATAGCAGTCATCATCAAGTACCATCCTCATCTCGAATTTCAACCCCTAGAGCAGGGGTGACCACCCTTGAAAATTTGGAAGAGAGTAGATGGGTGGAGTGATACCTCGAAAGAAAGGTACTATCTTTGTCTGCATCCCCGTCAACGAATTTTCATTTTTGATTGAAAACTGTAGAAGGTACAGAGTGAGCTACTGAAAAATAGATGAGACTATCTATCGCCCTGAGCTATTCAAGTATTAGTGCAAAAAAATGGAACAGATTCGTTCCAGATCAAAGGCTGTCATCTTTGATCTAAATGAATCTATACCAGTTTTTCGCACTTATACTCCAATAGTCTTGGGGCGATAGTCTTCTCTATTTTTCAGTGGCTCACTCTGTATCTTCTAAAGTCTTCAATCAAAAATGAAAAATTCTTCCACGGGAATGCAGACAAAGATAATACCTTTCTTTCGAGTTATCACTCGATCCATCTACCATTTTTCAAATTTTTGAGGGTTGTCACCCCTGCTCTAGAGGTAGAAATTCGAGATGAGGCGGGTACTTGATGATGACTGCCATATATTAGCATGGATCTGTTCCATTTTACTTTTACATTTAAGTCTGAATTCAGTGACATGTTCTGTTTGTATCTCTATCGGTGTGACCCCCTTGTAGTTATAGAATACTGGTCAGGAAATTAGGACACCAGGGTAGAGTACAGTCGTCGCAGACCGAAACATAGTGTTTCCACTTCTCGGTGGAGTGAAGCAGATCATTAATTTGAAACAGGAGAATAGTTGGCTTGAGTATAGAGCCTTGGGGTATTCCTGCATTAACCTGAAAAATGTAATCGTCACACCATTCACAACCCCAATCAGCTACTAATTCAACCACGCAAGTTTCGGGTAGTCTATATGCGATTAGTTTATTCACTGAGGCTGCGTCCCAACCTCTGTCGAAGATCTCTAAGATATCGAGAGCGATTGATTGCTCTTGGTTCACCATGCTTTTTGATTGTTTATGCCAACAAATGCGTAGCGTCTTCAAGCAGATCACCAGTTGATCCTTGTCTACGAAAATCGTATTGTCGATCGCTGATGATACCCTGTAACTCGAGATATTTTATGAGGTCATCATTCATCATTCAACATAACCTCAGACATAATGGGCAACAGTGCAAATGGGTGGTAATTTTAGGGTGAGCATTTCACCCTCCGTTCAAATCGGTTAAACTCTGGCAACCTGCCAACATTTATTTATTATTTGCTTCAATATATATATATATATATATATATATATATATATATATATATATATATATATATATATATTCAGGTTGAAAACCTGAAGAAAAACTCGTTTCCTTGTCGCTATTGCACTAGCACTAGCAGCTTCAATTCTCATCTTGCACTCCACGCTTTCCAGACGAAGACAAGGGTGAAAGGAAGGGGGTTTGGGACAGGAATTTGTAACAATGGAAAAAGAAAACCAGCAGAAAAATATTTCAACAATCATACCCGACTATTATATGTCTAAACACACTTGAATTTAAAAAAACATTTTACATTGCAAGCAAGGCCATAAAAAGGACTAAGGAGATAATCAAAAAGTATATAACCTGCGATATTTCCTCTTTCGCGGAGATGTTCTTCCGTCGCAGTGTAAGTCTCCTGAAACATAATCACTTCCTTGTTCTTGCTTGCCAATTTTGAAGTATAATCGCAAAATCCCTTCAATATTCAAACTCAACAAAACAATTCTCTCTCTGTTTGACCGAGAGAGCCCCGATGGCTAGGTTCGGTCTTCTAAGTGATGCCGATTATGATCTTTAGATGTTCTAGAATCATTAGGAATCCAACAATTTGGGTTGACATCTCCCATATATTATTTCTTCGTGGTTCATGTTTAATTTAAAGAAAAATTTACAGTCGATTCAAAAATATGACAAAAATAAATAATAATAAATTTTCATAACTTAAATATGTCAATTCAAAATAATTTTTCGACCTTTTGTTCGATGTAATTATAATTAATATGTATTTCATCATCACAGAATCGCTCTCGAATCTTCAGTGATATTTTCTAACAGCTTGTCGTGCATTTCCATTCCGAGAACCATAAACATAGATCATATCTGCATATTCTTTATGCAACATAGCTCTCTTATGTTGACAATTATGATTTCAGGACCCGTGAGTGAGAAATTTTTGAAGGTGAATATCTCTGAATTAAAAAAACACGGACTTTGCTGTACTGATTAATTTGTCTGAGAATTTCTTTAGGCACTACTTGAATCCACCAAAGTTTGTAATAGAGCTTGGGAGACACCCTTTATTCTGTACGATATGAAGTTTTTATAACATATCTTTAGTTTTAATTCTTCATCCACTAACTATAGAGACTTCTGATGAATAATAATATTATTTTTCTAATACTTGATATTCTTTCAGCAGATTTTATTAAACTTTTACTTGCATACTATTCACGATTTATTGCTAGATGGGACTATTCAAAAAAGTTGTCATTTGTCATCTGCATTGCATTCTAAGACGAACCACGCCCTTACTGAGAGTTGTTTGAACCCAAAATTGCAATTCGTCATGTCGCACACGTGTGCTACAGTGGTCGTTGAATTTTGGATCAGACTTGTTTTTTTTTCTGTCTACGGATCGCATTGTTCAGAAACACATTTTAAGATCGAAAAAATTCATGAATATTTTGCTGGAAAAAATGGATGATATACGCCTTCCGACTTGCTAAGTAATCGAAATGTCATTGTGATTTATTCATATGGAAATGAATAACTATAAGGGTAACTCAATAAAAATAATTCCAAGCAACAGAACAATATTGTACGGTTAATATCATTATGTTTGCACAATGAAGTGTCGTGTGGTATATTATACAAAACAGAATGATTTTGAAATTATTATGCAAACGCAAAATATTGTATTGTTTATTGGCAACATTGCACAATATCCCTTGGTCGGTAATAACAAGTAATTGATTGTTTAGGGGTGCTAGGAAAGTTGAATAACCATGGAATAATTCTCCATTTATTCGTAGAAAGCTGCGAAAATCATTAAGTCCAATCATTCTCATTTCATTATAGTTGAAGCTAACCAGACAACAAAAACTTAACAGACTCAATGGGTGTATCGAGCACCAAAATTGGAATATTGAGAATTTGCGAAATGTTCTTACTTCGGATGAGACCAGAATTGGTGTTCAATCAAATGACCGCCGGATTCGGGTTGTGGGTCGTGGAAGACAAGCTAGATTCCGAGCAGCAAGACAAATTCCGAAATACCATGGGGGCATTGTGATGTTTTGGGGTGGCATTATGCTGGGAGGCAAAAACAGATTTGATTTCGTTTCCTGCGAGCGTAACGGCTACAAATTACGTGGACCTATTGCTGGAGCCCATAGTGATAATCTGGCGAGGTGCCCACGCTAGGAATTTTAAGAGATGCAATATAATGCTCGTTCGCATACCAGCAACCTCGCTCGACATTATCTTGAAATAGAGGGAATAGCTATTTTGGACTGGCCAGCTTGTTCTCCAGACCTGAATCCTATTGAACAATTATGGAATAATCTCAAGAGGAAAATTAGATCGCTCCAGAAAAATCCAAGAACCTCACAACAGCTCATCCAAACCGCCACAGAAGAGTGGCAGAATATCAACCCAAAGGTGGTCGGAAAACCTAATCCAAAGTATGCCTAGATGGATTCAGGCTTGTATCAGGGCAAGAGGAGGTAATACAAGCTACTGAGGTCGAGGAAAAACATCTACTCCGTGAGAAAACAATTTTCAATTGTTTTACTACATGCGGAAAGAGTCTCTCATTTTTTTTTATTTGTTTCTTTCTTAAAATAATTTATTCCTTTTTTCAATTGAAATATTTCAAAAAGGATCAATTCTAACAGCCTTTCGAAATTTCCAAAATCCCTGAGGTAATATTAATAATATGGCTTGATTCCATAAACATGTGGTTATGTGTATATATGTTTGCGGTTAATATATGTAATTAAATGACAATTTATCACTCTCGCTATCTCAAGATGGACTAATTTTGGTGGAAAAAGAGTTGGCTTGAAACACCTCATTGATTTGCTTCTTAGTTGAAATTTATTATTAGGAGAGTGGATCGAGTGAGATTTATTTAGAAAGGTACTCTAATTTTCTATTCGTACATTTTATCTTTCTGATTATTCAATGTCATACAAACAGTTCCAACTCAAACAAAAGTTTGTTTGCCAACGAAAATTTGACAATACTCAGAATCACATTAAGTTCTCAACCTACATCGATTCAATAATACAAAGAATTAAAAGATGACACTCGACCCGATCCACTTTCTGTATAATCAATCGCGACTTAGGTATTGCTGAGGGTAGAGGGTAGATTTTACGTTCTCCGAACCAACTCAGAAGTTGGCTCCCCTCCAATCAAATATTGACTTATCTCAACTTTTTCCTACGAAATCAGAATTAGATTAATGGCTAGACCTTGGGAGACAAGGGAGAAGATACTTAGGACACTTGGCTGCGTCTCCTATCCATTGAGAAAATATTTGGTATGATTAACAAGAAGAGGCAATAGTGGTTTTGTTAACCACGAATTTTGAATATACTGAATGTTTCTCAGGTAGAATAGAAATGAAACGCTTAATTAAAATGAATATAAATGTCATAATTCTCAGAAATATAAGAATCAATAATATTCACAAGTTTACAAATTCCGCAATTGAATCAGAATAAAAAACGAATTCGAAAGTTATATGACTACGACGTAATTCATCTCGTCCTCATTTTAAGATGTATTGAATTGTGGAAAACCTCACTTTAAAGACAGTGGCCATAAATTATAAATAAATTGGTATCAGTTTTTATTTGCAATTATATTATATGGTATTTATTGTTTTTGCACAGAGATCTTCAAGGTCCTGTGAGATCGATTATTTTATAGAAGATTTATATTTTTATTTCTCGGATTTAGTTTTCTTGGAATACGGAAAATTGTCACGAAGACAGAGCAATGACTTGTATATCGTTTTTTTTAAATGAGATACTTGTTTATTGTCCATCGTGAGTTAGCAAATAATAATTTAGAACATCGATATTGGAATACCCAGGATGTTTATTGCTTCATAGAGAAGATGAACCATCTTGTAGTTTTCTTCTTCGAAGGTAATCTTAATGAAAATTAGCAGTTATTGGAAGAACTCACAAATCCCAGGAATACTGAAATTGTGGAGAATAATGAATCTCTTTCAGAGAATGAGATAAGTTTTCAGTAAAATGGTACTCCCCACATTTTGACGTTCGTGTGAGACAATTTTCGCTTGTATAACTTTTTCTGAGGTAGAGGGGTCAAATTTTTATTTCATGTTTTTTTACTGAATATTCATGTTATAATTATCAATTCATAATTAGTATCTGAATGACCATATGACCATCAATTTTGTTACATAACCTTTGCTCAGAGAAATTATATTTTCATACAATAAAATCATGGCAATGACAGTGACACTCAACTGTTCTGTAATTGCAATTATCGAATTAAATATCAGTCATAATTGAATAATTATACTTCTATTTCCTCTTTTCCTGGAATATTTCATTATTCTGGATAGAAACTATATACAGCAATAACTAATACAGAAGAGTAGAATACTAAATAGTATAGTTTACTAGCGCATATGTCGTATGCCTTTTAAATAGAACTAAATCGTATACTGAACGAGTTTTATATGGAATAACTCCATATAATTCGCGAGTTTCATACAGATTGTCACTATCTTTCATCTATATAACTTCAATAGAATTGCGTTTCTCAAGTCTTGATGAGAAATACATATATTTCTTATTGATAACAAATGAATGACAGTAAACATAAGCATAATAAAATACACTCCTCACAAAAATTGTCGCATCACCCTACTTTTACGACAATACTATATAAATTTTTAGGTTGGTCATTCAAGAGTCGCTTAGTATTTTTCAGAAGTGTGAAATAAGAAGAAACCATTCAAAAGAAATGAGTTTATGTTGGAAAATATCAAGAATTTTCGAGTTAATGAAAAATCAAAAAATTCTACTATCTTCAAACGTTCGCGAAGAGACCAATCATCTAGCATTGAATGATTACTAATCTTTTTCAAAATCGAGTGTGTCCTCCCCTGGTCCTAATAACTACCAGTATACGTCTCGGAAGCCCCTCAAACAAATTTTGGATGTACTCTTGAGTCACTGAGTTCTAAATTTCAGGAAGCAGACTTTCTAGTTGTTGGTTCTTCGACAAGGCATCCTACGTTGCTGAATTTGCCTTGTTGCCCCAAATATTTTCTATGGGATTGAAGTCGGGACTTCTGGCTGGCCATCTTATAATATCAATTTCGGCATTTTGCAGAAATTCTGTAACTACTCTAGCTGCATGAGGCCGAGCATTATCATGCATATAAATGAAGTTTTCGCCAATCAACGGGCCAAAGGTTCAAGGATATCTGCGATGTATCTGGCCTCTGTCATTCTTCCATTATTCACTAGGACTAACTTAGTTCGACCATGGAAAGAAATGCCTCCCCACACCATTACTGAGCCCCCTCCGAAGTTTTCGGTTTGCCGGATATTGCATTGCTGATACCGTTCCCTCGGTCGTCTGTATACAGGCATCCGTCTATCATTTGATACTAGACAGAACTTGGACTCTTCGGAAAAGTGAACATTCGACCAGTCTAGAATACCCCAATTTGCATGTTCCCTCGTAAACTGAAGTCTTGCAACTCCATGCTCTCTTGTGAAACGCGGGCCGGTAGAAGCCACCCTTGGTCTGAATCGTCTTCTCTGAGTTCATTTTGTAGCATTCTAGCCGTACAGTGCCGAACTTTTTGTTCAGTTAAACGAAGCCAACAATCATCAACTGGTGTTGTTATCCGATTTCTTCCTTGTCCGGCCTTTCTTCCATATTCCCCTATTTCGTGCTACCGATTAATTGCTCTTGAAATAGTGCTTTGGTTAACATTCAACAACTTAGGCACATAACGCTGGCTTCGCCCTTCCTCTACAAGAGTTACAATTCTCACCACTTCATGATCACTCAAAAAGCGTCCAGGACGTTCAGCAGCCATTACAATAAATTCAAAGATTCGAAAATCAACAAGAAACAACACAGAAAACTTTTAATTAGCGTAAAAATTGAAGAGAAGTTGAATGAATACTGATAGTCAAATAAACTCATTCTTGTTTCAGACGTGTTTGAGATCATACGGAAACAAATGTTATTACATAGATGAGATTTTTTTCCTCTTATATTTCCAAAAACATATGTTGACAAAGAAACTGCGATCGAGTTGCTTAATCGATTGTGGAATTCAGAATAACAGGTGATGCGACAATTTTTGTGGGGTGTGTATAACATCTAGAAATTTTAGAAATCTAACCTCAAAAATTAATTAGTGTTCTACAGTACATTATCCTTTGGAAATTATTCTACCCTAAATTCGAAATAAGCTTCAGATAATGTAGTCATAGATATTGGCAGTTTATTATAAAATTTATATGAGGGAAAATTAAGACCAGCAGCAGAACGCTCTAGAAGGCCAAAAAGGGTGATTATGCCAGAAAGTATCAAAAAAGTAATGAAAATTCTCATGAATGATCACAAAGTGAAATTGCAGGAGTTACCTGACATCCTAAAGATAACGAAAGGTACAACATTTCACACAAAAGTTTAGGATTGGAAAAACCTTTTTCCGAAGTGGGTGCCGTACTTGCTAACAGTGGAATAAAAACAACAATACATTGACGAGGCAGAGCAGTTTTCGGAGCTCTTAAAGCGGGATAGAAAGGATTGTCGATATGTAATCACGGATGAAACATGGATCCACAACTACACGCTATAATCAAAAAAAGCATTTATTGAGTAATTCAAAGCCGTCCAAAGTGTCCAAAAACCCAACAATCGGCTAGCAGTGTTCTGGCGTCTGTATTTTGATATACGCATGAAATATTGTTCCTCGGATACATGAGAAAGGTTAGACGATGGTCAGTGACTATTATATAGCCTTACCCGACCGATTGAACGAAGATATCAAGCGTGAACGACCTTTCATGGCAAAGAAAAAACATTGTTTCACTTGGACAATGCACCAATTCACAAGTCGGTAAAAATCATGGCGAAAATCATCTAATCACGCTCAAAATCGTTACGTCACCCACCCTTTGACCATAGAGCACAACAGATCAGCATGGACATTTCGAGTGATTCTAATCTAATTGTTAAGCGTAGATTCCGACCTCTTTCTGAGTTGGTTTCAATAATTTTCATGCGTTGTTGGGGGATGTTGACTGGAGTTGTATAATGAGTAATGACACTTGGTGTCTAAACTCAATGGACGGATATAAGTCTCATGAATTAAAAAATCTCCGCAATTCTCTTAAATTGAAGTATCAACTTGAAGTCAACAAAGCTGAAATTAAGGGTAATGACACAGTTATCTTGAAGTCGAATAATAAACAAGAAACTTTGTGGGATTTGTTTAATTCTAGGCGTAATATCTCTAGACGCGATAGTAAGTCATATATTACTACGGATGAATAAAATACTTGTTTCACTTGATAATATTACTTCTTCATTCAGGGAGGTTAGCTACAATGAAATAAGGGACATCATTGGTGCCTTAAAAAACTCTAGTTCGAGAGATATTTATGATAGATCAACTTTATTAATAACAAGAAGTTTCAATGATATAATATATCCTTTGACGGATCTAATTAATAAATGCCTTACGCGGGGTTTTTTTCCCAGCTGCCTTAAGAATGCCAAGACCGTTCCTTTTCACAAGAAAGGTGATATCACAGATGTTGGGAACTATAGGCCCATATCTCTCGTCCCTGTATTCTCGAAAATTCGCGAGAACCTAATGTTCAATCAGATTGTCAATTACTTCGAAATTAATAACCTATTTTCAACTAATCAGTACGGTTTTTGAAAAAGGAAGAGTACCACTGATGCTATAATTGAATTCATTAATAACACCATTGAATGCTGAAATGAAATGGGTTTATATTCGATGTCCTTGTTTTCGGACCTTACCAGGGCATTCGATTGTGTCTCTCATTCTTCTCTTCTGAGGAAACTGGTGCACCATAGCTTTAATGAGATAAGTAGAGAGCTGATTCATTCTTTTCTTACTGACCGAACACAGAGTGTGTATGCGGATGGCGTCTGGTCTGGTGCTGAGAAAGTTACGATAGGAGTACCCTAGGGTTCCATTATGGGCCCCTCACTGTTTCTAATATTTGATTGATCATTAAAAACATCTTTTTGCTGAGAAATCTGGCTTCATCCGTATCCGGTTGTGTTCTGGAAAAAGCCTATTATGGGCTCTGCGAGACCCGCTTTTGGTATGGTTTGGTGGTATGGGGAAATTGTAGTGAATTTTAAAGAATATTTCGCCTTCAGCGATGAGCGATTAGAATAGTTGATGATCTAAAATTTAGAGATTGCTGTAAAAACTCTTTTAAACAATTGAAAGTGCTCTTTCCAAAGCCTATTTATTCTTGAGTGTCTGATTTATATACATAAAAAACAAAAATCTTTAAAACAAAATTGTGAGTTACATACCCACAATACAAGAAATAGATGATATTCATGTCCCCTATTTTAGATTGAGCAGATAACAGAATGGAACAAACTTTTTATAATAAGTTATCTCAGCGTCTCCGGGGCCTTGCCCTTGATGAGTTCAGAGCCCAGATGAAATGTGTTTTGGTAGAAAAAGTTTATTTTTTGCTATGATGAGTTTTTAAATGACAACTTCTCTCTGTCCTAATTTATTATTTATGTTATATTGATTTTACTTCTTATGTGTTTGTTCTTGTGCATTTACATAGTTATTCTCTATTTATACTAGGTGTAGTCAATTGAGTGTTACATATTTATATTTTTTGATGTTCATTCTATTTTTCTGGTGCCTCAATTTAATCTTGTGTAAAACCATCGACGAGTGTATATACATACATGTATCTGATCACCATAAAGATTCATTCATTCCTATTCACCAGATCTGGCACCCAGCGATATCAGGCTCTTACTAACTTGAAAAAGATGCTTATTGCCGAAACTAATGCTTATTTTGAAGCCAAAAATGAATCGTTTCATAAGAAATCCATTGAAATGTTCTCCAAAAATAAAATACTCTGGGTAATTTTTGTATGCAAATGAATATCGAAAAACTTGGCATTTGTGGATTCTGCATGACTCGTTGCAAAAACAAGGTTTTCTGCACACCCCCCCCCCACCGTTTCATAGTAAATTGATCACCCGAAAACCATTTCAAGACTTCTGATCGCACCCCCTCAAAGAGCCCTTTAGTCTTCTCAAAATAATAATAGGTCACTGAAATCATAGTGTCATCAGTAACTCAGATGCAAGCACAAAGTTCATTCGGAAGATCATTCATGAAGATCAAAATAAGAATGGGACCAATATTGAGCCTTGACGCACCGCAATAAACTGCCTTTCGCATTTACAAAGACAATTTTAGCTGAATGAGACAAATACATTGTTCCGTACACTCAGAGCAGCTTAGCTTGACAAGAAGAGCTGATTCAGAGACCCAATCAAACACCTTGGTTGAGTCCAAGAAGAGTACCAGTGAATGCATTTCCATTTAGAAACAGAGTAATTGTGTGAGACTAAAGTTATTATTTCAGGTGTACTGGACATTTCTGTTGATGAAAAGATGCTGATTGTTATTCATATGTCTGGCTACAGCAGCTTGAAGTGTTCGCTTAGCTGTAAAACAGTGGCCCTTAGGGACTATAATACATACGGGCTTAGAGTGTATACTTGATAAAGTGGATTTGTTGTTCGTATTAGATATGATCCTAGAGATCTTATTATATTATCATTCAGTCCACTTTCTTAGGATGAGCAGGATATCTGGTCGGTTAGCACTTCGTTAAAAATTCTAGATCATTTTGGTTCCAATTGAGGAATCTCTTGGACGCTTTGTGTTGAGTTCCTGAAGAGATTCGGACCGTCTTTTGAACCGTTCCAGGTCAATTTATGCGAGTTTATCCGCTATCTCATTGTCTATGTACCCAAAGTCTAACCTGACTGTGTTTGCTTACCGATGCATCTCTCATGTCCCTGTATCCAGCTTGATTGATACAATTCTCTGTCATACTATATCGTTTGTGGAGTTTATACTTATCGACGCGGCACTATTTGTAGTCATATATCTGTACGACAAATTTCACCACTAAATAAAATCCAGAAGTACGAGAATACAGAACTTATAAGTGTTAAAAATTGATGAAATTTACAAGGTCCATTGGAATTTCAATCTACGTGTTATATACTAAAAATAAGTTTTTTTCAACATTTCTCGTACATAAGAATAGAGAAACTTCTCATTCTGGAAACAGAAAAGGAAATATCATTTGCGTTCACGACAACAGTATATATTGGCATCTGCTTCACATTTTTCCTTCATTGTACATGAATAAATTTTGACAAATCCAAAGGTTATCTTTCCACAATTAATTTCTCACGAAATGGTCTAAATTTGCATGCAAATTCTATGAACCGAATGAATATATAGGACAGAATATTCTGCCAGTAGTTGAAAAACTTGTAGTGTTCTATCACGACAATCATTCGCATCAGATGACCTTGTCTAGCCTTCCTTCTCCTTAACGTCTTGAATAATGCATCCTGGGTAATCTATTGTTTCTATTTGAGTTCCTTGCTTTTTATTTCGCTTCTGCGAATGTAAATTTCATGATATTGAATCAAAGTATAATGCGGAAGTGTGGAAAATGAGAGACTGCCGCTTTTTCAATTAGATTCTACTCTGAAATTATAGTTTCTGATGTTTATTTTTCGAGAAACAAAATCCGATAGTAATTAAAGAATATACAGTGATCATCAACGGATAGAGATGAGCGTTCTTAGGTTTGTTTGAATAAAAAGTCGAGGAGAAAATGTCTGACATCAATTTGGAATTACTGAATGGAATTTTGAAAAGGAAATTTGTAACTGTGTAGGTCAAAGGTCGATCTTCAGTAATACAAATTACGTTACTAACCTTATCATAAAGACTATAAAAGAAACATACTAAAATAAATTATATGTCTGTGAATGAAGGAAATAGTAACAATTATTTAAAGATATCATAAACACTATAAAAGAAAAATACATAAATAAATTATACAATCTTGGGAGTAGTAACAATTATTCAAAGAAATATGATGGTATGTCAATCTTCCTGATTATTAAAGTGCTTACCCCTTTCAATTCTAGACGTAATTTCACTGCGCTAAGAGTTCAATGCACAAAATCGAAAATTCACATTAATTTAAAACAAGTTCATATTTGTTGACGTATTTTGAGGGTGGCCTGAAAATTTTCCGACATAAAAGAGATACAAGACATTTATCCTGAATGTTTTTTTTATTTTTCAATATAGTCTCCTTGTAACTCTACACACTTCTCTCCTCTCTTTTCATCCCTGTAATCCGTCCAAATATTCCTCGGCGTTTTTCTCTGCAAACTAGTGGTTCATGAAGATGATTACCTCTTCATTTGACGAAAATCTCTGTCCTCCGAGCTCAATTTCCAGATGGGGGAACAAAAAGAAATCGCTAGGGGCTAAATATGGTGAATAAGGTGGACGGTCAAGTAGTTCAAACTGCAATTCCTGGATTTACGTTATAGAAACCGGTGAGGTGTAAGGCGATGCAACGTTTGGTGAAACAGAATTTTCTCTTTCTGTCAATGTAACCGTTTTTCCACAAGTTCTGCTTTGAAATGTTCAAGAGATTCTGCGTAGTATACTCCTGTAATAGTTCTTCCGTTTTGAAGAGAATCGAATAAAATAACTCTATGACTACCTCGAAAAGTCGCAATCACTTTCCCTGTCGATAAAAACAGTTTTAGCCCCTTTGTAGTCCACTGTTTGGACTGTATTTTAGTTTCTGGCGTATAATGGTGCATTCAAGTTCCATCTACAGTAATTAATAAGCGCCAAAACTCGGATTCATTGCATCCAAATTGCGCCAACACATCATTGGAAATGTTCATTCAAACACGTTTCTCGTCTAACCTTAGCAAACGCGCCACAAAACGCGCGGACAGTTTTCTCTAAATGTCTAAATGTTGATTTGATATATGACAAACACGTTATTTTGACATGTTCATAACCTCTGTTTTCTCTCTCACCTCAATTCGGCGGTCGTATAGCACCATTTGATGAACTTTAGCAATGTCATGATTGGAAGTTTAATTTTTTGGATGTCCCCAAGGTTTATCGTCTCCCAAACTCTTAAGGCCTTGTTTAAATTCATCTACCCCAAATTTCACTGTGGCAAATGCTGGTGTAGAAACCTCATACATACTATTCAACTCATCTTCAATTTGCATAGGCGTAATGCCTTTCGAAAACAAATATTTAATGACATCTCCATACTCGATATTGTCCGTTTTCACAAAGATACTCTCAACTCACTCAAACGATTGTTCCATAAGAAAAGCTCGATCTAAATGGCTGAAAATGTTTTGAGTAACTGTTAACAGATGAACAATGAAAAAAAATCACTAACTTTAATTTTCGAGTGCTGCCATCATACGTAGAGGTCGGAAACTTTTCAAATTATCCTTGTTTCTTCAAGTAATCCACCAGCACTACAGAATGCTTGATAACAATAGAAATGAAAATAGTAGGTACTCATGGAAATTGAAATAAAATTTATTATGAAAAATGTAAAACTTCTGGAAAAACTCAAAATGCCAAAAACCATTTGATGCTGGATATTTAGCATTCTGTTCTTTTTTGTTCCAAATTTCGATAAGTCTATTCCAAACCTCATTCACGGTAGCTGGCTAGTTTTGATGGCTTTTTAATCTTCTATTGTGAATGTACCAAACATGTTTGATGGGATTGAGGTCTGGACTTCATGCAGGCCACTTCATCGAAGTGATTTCGTGATCTTGAAGGTAGTTCCTAACGATATGCGCTAGGCGAGATCTGGCGTTATCATGCTTGTCCCAAATGGTAGAATATGTTCTTCTGTAATGTGATTCTGAGCATTCAGGGTTTCATTATGCAGAATGGCGATATCAGAGAGTATAGGATAGAGGAGAAGCAGCTGTATGATTGTAAGAGACATCTGTTTTTACGGCTGTTAACTATTTAACTTGACGGCTTTTGCGGGAGCGACGAGTGGGAAAATTTTCGGAAAATAATAACTGCGCTTGGGTTTGTAATCGTTTATTCCATTCTCTCGAAAGGCAATAGTGGAAAATTATTATTCTAATAGTAGAAATAAGAAGAAATGGTTCTTTGTTATTTAAAGGTTGCACAAGAAAACAGAAAAAGGATAAAAATCATTCATTCCTAACTGAACCGAAAAATTTAATGGTGTAAGTAGGGAGTCTTACTCGGTAGAGGCGCTGAAACTCAAATACTACAGTTTTTTATGGGCACTCCTCCTCTATCCTATACTCTTGGTACCAGATTAGTGCGGCCGTTCAAAGAAATTCCCTCCCACATAATTATTGAAACTCACCTACACCATAGGATAGTATGAAATTGCACTGGGCATATCTCTCATTTCGACGTCTGTACATTAGGGAATGTTGATCGCAATGAAAAAAACAAAATCTCGACTCATCTGCAAACAAAACGCTGTCCCAGTCAACATCTAACTAATTGACATGTCCCCTCGCAAAATTCAATCGGGCTCTTCGATGGGCTACGTTTAGAGCATGAGAACTGTGAAGAAAAATAAGTACATTTCATGATATCTTGTTTTAGTTTATCTGCTATGTCTTGACTCATGACTTCAATACGCCTTGTGACAGTCGGACGAGATAACTGAAGTTCTCTAATAGCAGACATAATTTCTGTTTTATTTTTAAAATCTCCAAATGAAGTCTCACCCGCTTCTATAAATGCTTCCTTCACAACCGTTCCATCTTCGAATGGTTTCTTGTGTTTCGCCAATAAAAGAAATTCATGATGCCTTTCTAAGAGAAGCAAGAAAAGTCTTCGAAGTTCCCGTCAAACGCGCCTCCCGAAATTTCTAGAAAAGTGGCAAGAATAAATAACGCGGCTTTTCTTTGACAAGTACCGCGCGTTACTTTGATAAAGCCGCCTTTTGCCCCTATCAGAGTGTTATTTTATTACGTAATAAATTTTTGTATAATAGTTTAGTCACCTACTTATTAAAATTTTGTTCTTCTCGGGATTTACCTCAAAAAGTACACGCGATCGTCCGTTTGAGCACCTCTGTGCTAAAGTGTTAATTGGGTTGAATAGAGTTGAAAAGAGTTCATGCTTGAAAAGAGAGTGGAAAACTCTATTCTTTGAATTCCATGAATGTCCATATCATAACTTAAATGATGATGATATTGAACAGCATTCAATGTTACGTTTTGGAGGAAAACTGAGTGTATGTGCCCTCTAAAAAATAATAGAATTTCTTCTTCCATCAATTCTTCTTTTTATTGGCAAATTCATTAAAGAAATTGAGACAAATTACTTATTGGCATTTTGAACTCCTCCTCATCGGATTCTCGGAAACTTTAAATATATTATTCTACGTCAAGGACTGGAAACAAAGTGTTGGGACGTTATTAGAATATAAACAACATAAAAGCAGACTCTGTCAATGACCATGTCGACAATTGTTTGAAGCGGTTGACCCATGGCATTCCACTCTCAAATCGGAAGCTTGAATAAATATATCTCTCGAAGGTACGCAACTTTGTTTTCCTGCCTGGTTACGAGAGACTTTCAATAAAAAATTAACTTTAAAAATCTCCCAACAAGACTTAATATATTAACTTTAAAGAAATTGCAAAGTAAATCTCTTTCTGTGTAGTATTTTTTAGTGAACAAATCGTTGTTGTTGGGAACCATATCGTTAAATGAGGTGGTTGCGGAAGCAGTTGAAAGTGCAATTCACGAAATGATGTCATATGTGTGATCGAATTCTGATTTGTGTATTGTGTTTTTGGAAAAGGTTCTACATATTTCGAGATGTTCATTCGTATATTGTCAACACACCAAATACCAAATAATATTTATTATTGATGTTTAAACTTTACTGCAAAATATATAATCTCAAATTTCCCATATTAATTTCCAATGAAAAAAACTCAAATTAAATATCTTATACATTCGCGTGTCTTACCTACGGTTGTAGGTAGGTCAGGTAACGATATTGATTAACAATGAAAAGTAGAGTATAAGGTTTATGCAGTTCACGAAGTTCATCATTTATTAGCAAAAACTTAACAGGATTCTATTTTAACTAACATAAATTTGGACACCCATTATTATTCATTATTTCCACCTATTCAATATTTTGGTCCATGATCTTACTAATATTATAAATATGACAGTTTGTATGTTTGGATATTATTCAATCACGTAGAAATGGCTGAACCGATTTCGATGAAATTTGGCACACATATAGTATTTATTCATTTTATTTATTCATTTATTTATTAACCGTATGAACCTTGAATTACAATATAAGAAAAAAGGAACAAAAAAATATGCATGAATTGAAATCAGTCAAATACCCCTGCTCAGTAGGAAAAATAATTGAATGAATGTTCGATTCAGCAGGCGAAAGGCTGCACCAGTTTGCATCAAGGTACTTATAACCTAATCGTAGCAAAACGAGAAACAGGTGAGTTGGCATAATAATTTGTCCGATGACGAGGTTAATTGAAGAGAGGTCCACCCCTAGTAATCCTCCCAGGAACATGAAGACCAATCTGATACAACAAATCGGGACAATCCACCTGACCATCAAGACATCTATAGAGAAAGAGAAGATCCAGCACAATTCTTCTTTCGGATAGCTTTCTTATATTCAATTCAGCTCTGACAAATGTTGCAGAAAACTGTTTCCTAGGGATAGACATTTTATACGATATGTAGAGAAGAAGTTTGTTCTGGATCCCCTCAATCGCATTCGAATGCTCCAAATTGAAAGATTACCAGACAGTCGAGGCGTACTCAAGAATAGGGTTGCAATAACAATTGAAGAGCGATTTCAAAATGCCCTAGCTTGCAAACATAGCTGTATTACGCCGTATAAGACCCAAGGTTCTGAAGGCTCGGTTTATAATTGGGTCGAAATGAAACTTGAAAGTAACTCGTGAATCGATGAACATTCCGAGATCTCTGACAACATTAACCCTTTTGAGTTTGGTACTATTGATAGTGTAATCAAAATTAATTACAATATCTACCAAACCAGTCAGATACAGCATCCAGATCTGCCTGAAGGAACAATGCATAAGTGATGCCATTGATACTTTTGAAAGTCAGAGTGCTCAATGACAGAAGCAATATCGTTAATGAAAAGTGGAAACAAAAATGGGCCCAAATTTCTGCCCTGTGGAACACCAGAAGTTACAGAAATAATTGATGATTCAAAACTTTTTATTTTGACAACTTGCGTCCTATGCCTATAATAATTTTTGACCAAATTCTCAAAAGTTGTCTCACAAAACCAGCTGATTCCACTTTGACGTCTAAAACGACATGACAAATTCGATCGAAAGCCTTGATAAGATCCGTAAAGACAGCATCAACCTGATGCCTCTCACTTAACTCAACAAGAAAGAACTGAACAAATAGAACCAAATTCGTAAATGTCGATGCCATTAATAAAGCCATGTTGTTGGTCAATAAGAATATGCTTCAGTTTAAAAGAAATGTTATCAAGGATAATACTCTCAAAGATCTTTGGAACTGTACTCAAAATGCTGATCGACCTATAATTGTGCGTCCACCTTACTTCCCGACTTGTGTATGGGAGTTACCAAACTCGACTTCCAAATTGTTGGAAAATATCCTTCACGCAAGGATATATTGAATAATAGAGTGGGCGGTTGTGAAGATGAAGCCGCACAAATTTTGATAAATATATAAATTGAGAGGCATGCAACATCGAAATGAGCCAACACTATTTATCTGATTAACAAAACTCCAAACGTATATTACCTTGGTTATGATTTAGGTTACTCTTTTTCTCAGAGAAATATTAGGTTTCTGTGGTATTATAAAACAGTGATATATACCTCGTGTTGTAGCTCGAACCCCAGCTCTAACCGCTACACATCGAAGAGCCGCATTCAATTTTATCAGGGAACATGTCGATTGTTTAAAAACTTTTTCGGAGAGAGTTTCGTTCACAGATAAGTCGAGATTTTGTCATTTTCATTGCAATCGACGTTCTCTAGTGTGCAGACGTCGAAAAGGGTTATATACTCAGTGCAACTTTTTACCTATCTCTGATTTTGGTGTAGGTTCAATATTGGAGTGGTGAACGTTTGCACTTATCTGGACAATGTGAATAATTGAACCCAGAATGCCTAAGAGTACGTTACAGACATTTTAGAAAAGTACGTCTTTGCGGCAAACATCGGTGAAAACTTTTTCTTAATGCATGATAATGCCGAATCCCACCAAGATCACGATATCTCCAAAATGATGAGGCCTGCTCGATGTCCAGACCTCAATCTCAACGAACATGTCTGGGATATTCCTAATCGAGGAAGCCAGAAAACTAGCCACCTACCGTGAATGAGATCGGGAACAGACTGATTGAAATTTGAAACGAAATTGATCAGAATACCACGAAGTCATAGATTTTGAGTTCGAAGATGTCACCAGGGTTGGAAATATCCGGTTTCGACAGGTTATTAGGGACATTGATTTTTTCTAAAAGTTTTGCAGTTTTCATTATTTTTTTCAATTTTCATGAGTAGCGAACCTGTTGTACCTTGATCACGTTAACATTCATCGATTTAAAAAAAACGGTCATAATTATTGTGTTAAATTAAATTTTACCTTACAGAACTAACTAGGTTCGTATATAAATAATAAAAAATAGCCTTTGAAGGATCTACACAGACTGAAAAAAAGTTGTAATGTTGATCAAGGTACAACAATGGTGATGTACCTTGATCCGCTTATGTTGTACTTTGGTCACAGTTATAACTCTGTCAAATAAAATCCGTATTTCTCTGGCAAATAGTATTTTTAATATAATTTTAACATGCATAATGTCTTTAAGCTATTAAATAATATCTATACAATGTCAATCAACAACAATTTAAATTAACAAAACTAAATACTTCTAGCAATACCCAACTTAGGAACATTTTAATCACATTGAGAAGTCTTATAATCTCTTTATACAAACTAATTTTTGTACTTAAGCGTATAAATTAATCAATAAACTTTGCATATTTAATAATTTCAGGAACAAAGGAAAGTTCCCTCTTGGAAAAAGAATTTTTTTGGGGTTTTTATTTTTTCCTTAATATCTTACCATTGGTACAAGTTCATGTCCTCTTTTTCTGGCCATTTCCAGTTTTTCAACGACTTTTTCATTGATTTTATTACAGCGCCTTCTGCACTGATGGACATTATTTTGCCTTCAAATTATTCTCCTTCATAAATAAATAACATAATTACCATCTTATATGGATATTTTCTTTATTTGTCTGAAAATAATTGCATAAGGGTTCGTTCTCAGAAGATAAAAAACCTTCTAAAGCATCTGAAAAGTCCTCTTTCAATTTTTTTTTCTTTACTCTGTACTTTCTCAGTTTTATTTAATTTAGGTTTTTTACTTTGTCTTGCTACCTTTATTCTTTCGATTTCAATCTTTTCTGGAGTATCTGTTAGAATCCTTGATTTTCTTTTCTGTCTGCCTCTTGAAACTTTTTTCGTGCTTCAGCTTTTGGGTGTGGTCTAATCATTGATGGAGTCACAATATTTGAGCATTCTTGTGTGTTTTCTTGTAAAGAGGTTTCAAGTTGTTGTATTTTCGAGTAGAATCTCCAGAAGAAGAAGGAAGAAGCTCCTTGTCACAATGTGGCTGTTCAAGAATTTGTATTCGTTCCTTGGAACAAAGTCCCTAGACGAGGTTCGTTTACACATACAGGTAAGGGTCGGTCAGTTACGTTTACTATTATTGGTATTTGAATGTGGCTTTCGTGATTATCCAGTAGTAAAATGGCAGGACAATCTTTGGATGGTTTTTCACAATTGACGACGTGTTTGAATAACTGTAGAAAAAGTGCTTTATTATACCATCCTGAAGGATTATCTCCACCAATACTCCCATCAGGAGCTCCAGCAAGCATAAATTCCTTGAAATTTACTCGTGGAAATACAACCATGGGCGAAATGAATCCACCTCCTGCGTTTACTGCAGCTATCATTGTGACGGTATTTCCTAGTTCTTCGCTCGTCATTGCGCCAACTTGTTTAGCACCTTTGGCTGCTAACATTTTTGGTGGATCATGGACTGTGGAGATCCCACTTTCGTCCACATTCCAAATATCAATTGCTCTTAATTGAGAACATTTGGATGAAGCTATCTTATAGTTTTCAAAGGTAACAACATTTGTTTTATTAAATGCCGTAGAACGATCAAGGCTAGTAGCTTCTGATTTGCGTAAAGCTAGGTTTGGATGTCGTTTCCGGAAGAGACGCAACCTGTACTCTCCAGCCATCTCATTTTCATATTGGATATGTTTTGTTTTTGTTCTTTGCAAAATCAAACGCTAACCTCTGGACGTCCTTAGTGAGTCAGTACTGTGTAACTTTACTGCTTCTGATATATAATCTACAAGCAAGAGCCCTTCTCCATGTATAAAAACTTTCTTAACAACGAGGTTATCGTGAAGGTGGCTCACATCTTGACCATTCTTTAAGTAGTGTTCATAATGCTTCTTTAAAGTACATCTTGACAACTTCAAATGCTTTGCGGTTCCTCTTATGGAAAATTATTTTTCTTTGAGTAGTTTGATAGCAGTAGAAAGTGTTGTTTTCTCGATGGGTATCCGTTTGGTGTTGTTTCTCCTACGAGGCATTTTACATGAACCAAAGAAACAAAGTAAAAGTACAAAATCTTAGAATAATTTTGTAACGCCAAACAAAATCAAATAGAAGAAAATTGGATGTACCTTGGCCATACAAGGTACAAAGGTTTTGGTTTGATCAAGGTACAACAGCCCTACCCTGTCTTGTTAAAACGCAAGTAAAAATGTTGAGGTTATGTATAGCTAAAATCAGCTAACTATGGTACATTCCTAACTTCACAAAAAGGCTTCTTTGAAACAATCAGGTGAATAAGTTCATGTAGTATTACTTAGAAGTATTACTATTACTTATTTTTTTGTGGCAAGAACTTTATCGCAATGTAGTTCACTAAACACTTCATATTTATAAGCCTTATTCAAAGTTCCTCAAACCATATATAAAGAGACAAGAAAAGGGCGCGAACATTTAAAATCAAAAGTGGCTCTAGGTACATAGGGTGTCAAGGAACAACAGGTTCCCCTACCATGTTTATTTTGATCGTTCTCAAGCATTCCTAGGTGCTGGTGGATCACTGTAAAAATAATTATCCAATATGTCTAAACTTCTAAATGAACTTAAATTTCCAATTTCGTGCATTCATTTCTCGGTGCATGGTGCATTGTACCTATCAATTCCACATTACTATTCCATTTTCATTTGTCTGGGGTAAAATAATCTCATACAAGTATAAACAAAAATAGCAATATATAATGTGTAAGTGACTAATTAGCAGCAAGCAAGATATCTATGTCTTTTGTTTTGATGACTAGTTACCTATTACTGATGATAATTCACGTTTTGCGGTCGAGATACACGAAAGATGAGTTAGAACTACTATTTCCCTTCGATATAGGAAGCGAAATCGTGATGTTTTGACTAGAAACAGAAAACAATGTCAGTTTATATAATAACAATAATATTTCAATGTCGAAACGATGGTTTCATGAAAAGAACTCTCCTATGAAAGAAGCAGGATTTGAATAAATTGATTAGAATAATAATTATTATCGACGATGCCGGCTTAAATGACGTTAGTATATGGAAAATGATCTAAGATAAGTCGGCAGTATAAAATCTGTGAATCACGAAATAAGGAATTATTTAGAGATGTTTGTTAAGTAACTAATTACCTCATAAATAACAGGTCAGCCCAGACAAATATAGTAAATCGGCCCCTAATTGAGAGCATAGTTCAAATTTTATGTTTTAACATCTACGATGAACATGATTCACTATGACTGAATAGACAAAAAATACGAACCTCGTATAGATATATCAGACGAATTTTCATGACATAAATTATCATGATCATAAGCTTCAAAAACGGAAAACAAGAAATAGAATTTTCATTCAGTAACATTTTTAAGATCAATCAATATCAATCAGTGCTAACCAAATAATTTTAATCATTATTGCTCTTATAATTATTCAAAATTAGGACTGATAATCTTGCATTAATATGGTCTACATGATATATCGGGTGTTCCATGAAAATCGTCCAAACCTATAGCTTCTTCAATTGTTGATTGATTTGTAAGAAACAAGAACCGAATTGTATTTTGTATGATATTCTAACAGCCTGAAGCATTTTACTTGGTGTGTCACTTCAGGAAATATGAAAAGTTTACCCTCACTGTTAAACCCATATTTTAATTTTTTTTCTATTATCATTCAGTGTTGAATACCTTCTGCTGAAATGATGTTATTTAAATTTCTGTATTTTCTGCGAAAAAAACAATCAAAAAAATTTCTAAGAAAAATCTCACATTTTCAATTTTTCGAAAATATCGAATGTTGTATGAGAGTCAGACGTTTCGGAGTGTTGGATAGAACAATCGATTCCAAAGAAAGGAAAGAAAGGCCTATCCCAATCTTATTGTTGGTGAGCTCATAAAATATCCCGAGTTACAGGGATACATAAACTGGTTCATCTCCTTGTATACGTTACGCATTTGTCGACATGAACAAACGAAAAGGTGAAAGGCCTTCGACAGGATTTCGACTTCCTGAAAATTCGATCAGTACTTTTCTCTTCAGTAGATCGATTCAGGAGGAAGTTGATGTTGTAACGGGTGCATCTTTTTAGATGCAGGAGTACTCCAGGGCTCCATACTCTCGCGAACTCTTTAAAATGTAAGACCCTGAACATTCAAAGAGGGAAAGTCATAGATGGTGAAACATAACTTCCAAACCATGATATTATACAGTGCATGAGAGATGGCGAAATATACAAATATCTGGGATACCAACAAGCCAGATTGCTAGACCAAAAACAATCAAAGGAGAAGATTCGTTCAGAATACAGTCAACGTCTGAAGTCTGTACTGAAATCGATGTTGAACTCGGGGAATCTAGTCAAGGCAATTAACACCTACGCCATTCCAGTGTTTCTTTACTCATTTGGAATAATCAGATAGACTAAGACAGAACTGGATGATATTCAAAGGCAGACCCGAACGATGCTGACAAAGTATTACAATCATCATCAAAAATCGTCTGTGATACGAACAACTTTGAAGCGGAAAGAAGGAGGACGCGGATTAATAGATGATGTCAATTTACACACCGAACAGATAAAAATCTCAGAGAATTCTTCTCTGCAAAAGCTTTCACTTCTGACCTCCATAGCGTGGTATCGTTGGCTGATAGGGGATATACACCACTAAATCTTGCTACCAGAGATGACCTGCTGAATCTACCGTTCCTATCAGATACTGAAAAACAAGAGGAATGGTCAAGAAAGGAATTGCATGGACGACATCACCATGAGATTAATCAACCGTACATCGACAAAGAAGCCTCGAACAAATGGTTGATGAAAGGAGAATTATTCGCAGAAACAGAGGGATTCCTTATGGCCATCCAAGACCAAGTGATCGCTACAAACAATTACAAAAAATTTATAATGAAGGACGAGATATTACAAACAGATAAGTGCAGAAAATGCCATATAAGATCGGAGACTATACAGCATATTACGTCCGGATGCGAACAACTGGCCAATACGGAGTATTTTCACAGGCATGATCAAGTGTGCAACATTATCCACCAGAAACTTGCACACAGGTACGAACTTCTGAACACCTTCCAGCCATATTACAAGTATCAGCCGGCGCCTGTATTGGAAAATGACTCTATCAGATTATACTACGATAGGCCTGTTATCACTGACAGAATGGTGACGAATAATAGGCCGGACATAGTGGTGTATGATAAGAGAGCCAGAACAGCAATGCTGGTGGATGTCGCCATACCGAATAATAACAACGTGCTGAACAAGTTCCAGGAGAAAAAGTCCAAATACACAGATCTTGCTATTGAGATCAAGCAGATGTGGAACCTCCATAAAATAGATATTGTTCCTGTCATCGTATCCTCGACTGGTTTAATACTCAAAACTTTGCATGATAGCCTTAAGAAATTAGAATTGCATAAGAATACCTATATAGAAATGCTGTAGTTCTTAATACATGTAGGATAGTTAGGAAATTTATATCAAGTATATTGTAATCGAGCCTATTCCCTTTGATTGCTTAATCTGGGAAAGGTAAATTCTATCCAGCTAACAGCTGAGATGGTGCATAAGTCCACGATAATAAATTAGATAATCTAATTCTTACTATTGTTTCGTTTCTAGTTTTCTCTTGGAGAATTAATAAGTATGGAAGACGAAAATGAATTGAACTCAGATATAAAGTTCATTCTCAATCTAACACAAATAGTTTCGAGCATTTCGACTCTATTGATAACGATTTTCAGATCGTGTGAACCACAGCATTGCAAGTTTACCTATTTGAAAAAATTATAGTAAGTGATCGGAAAACATTGAAATTTAAGAACTCATTCCAGAAATTTTTCATGAAAATTGTTGAAATTACCCTTCATGCCCATTTAGAATACACAATTAGCATCTCTTGAATACAGCACGTGTTGCATTCAGAACGGCATTTAGAGAAATTTCTAAACAGGCGGTTCTTATTCTTTCCTTTAACACGTCCAAATTTTTTGGTGGAATACGGTAAATTCGATTCTGTATGTAAATGACAAAAATCAAGAGTAGTAGCTGTGTGCAAATGATTGTTTGGGGTACTTAAATTAACCGCCATTTATACTTGAATTGTTCACTGTAAAACAATCTGCTTTTTTGGTTATCTTATTTTGTTCGTTAAAAACAATACAGGAAGAGATAAATTTGGAGCAGTTTGGTCTTCATTTCTATTCGTCGTATGAACATTTTCACTTCACTTCGGTATAATGGCTACCATTGCTTGACTGGATATATACTCTAGATACCAGACAGTAAGGGGTGATATTTCAATTTAACTAGCAATTTCAGAGGCTATAAAGCGTCTATCATTTCTCATTCCAATCATCAATTCGAATATTTCAGAGCCCCTATACTTTATATCAAAGATACCATTCTTAATCGAAACTGGTAATTTTTTCGGAGACCTCATACTATTGACGTTGAGTCCCAATAAGCTTTTCATGCTCCTTCTACTTCCAGCCGTCTAAAACACTGATTAAGAGTTCTGTTATATCATTTTCAGTGGCAAACGTACATGTATTCAGTATACCTGCACGCGAAACCTACAATACAAAAGGACCATTCTATCTATTAATCGATTAACGTAAAATGTAGACACTCTATCCGGAAATACATAATAATATCATATCCGAATAACAAATCATTGATAATGACAGGTTTAAGGTCTTTGTTGTCAAGGTTTTCAGAATTATATGTGAGGCCACAATTGTTTATTATATTATGAATGTTAATTGACCAAAAGAAAACATGTGACAAATAAATATTGTATATATTCGAATCAGATTACACAGAAGATATCAAAATTCAATACACATAATCTCTGCATACTCTATATTTAATAGTTGTTCCTTTGATTATTATCATTGAATCCTTATATATGGTTATGAAGGTATAGAAGATGTTTGAGTACGAAGGTGATTTAAAAAACAGGAAATTGTCATGCAATGAGTAACGAGTAGGCCTAAGTGTGATTGGTAAGAACATGATACAAAAGCATTATCAATTCTGGATAATCCTCGGATGTCTTCCAAGCTAATACAAGAATATCTCGAAATAATAAAATTAAGTAATGTTTTTTGAGGAATTTTACTGAATAATTGTGATTCGTAACGCGTTTCACTACACTGTAGCTTCTTCAGACGAATGAATGTACAGAAATTATGACAACTATATATAGATAGAAACGAGAATATAAATACAAACGATCTTGAGTAATTAAAAGCTTATTGAGTTGCTTCTTCTTAAGTGGTTATTGATGACAGGTATATCCAAAAAAATTGAGAAATAGATTGCTTCCTGAAGAGATTCAATAGAGGTATAGCTTCAATTTCAATTTTTGGATATCATGAATTCACAACCGAAATAGAAAGCAATACTTCAATAAATTTCGAAAGAATATGGAAAACATGTTTTCGCAATCTACCATAAGCCGTCACGTACTTATAATACATAACTGATCGTGTCATCCGTATCAACTTAAAATGTCATAATTCAAAAGTTTCATTCATAGATTGATTAACATTCCGTTAGCACCAGAAAATTCCAACAAAGAATTAAATTTAATTAAACAAATAGCTAAAAATAATGGTTATAATCCCAAAATAATAAATAATATGTTGAATGAAAAACAAAGTGGAATCGCATTGAATGAAGTTTACGCTCTCGATAAATTGAAAGAAAAATTCAACACCTTAACCTACGTTGGCATTACAAGTGAGAAACTGAAATCATTCTTGAGTAGAAATAATTTCAACATAGCTTTTCAAACTTATAATAGCTCAGGCAAATATATTAAAAACAATAAAACCACATCAGAAAAAAATATATAATATAGATTGAATTGCAATGACTGTAATAATTTCTACATTGGTAGGAGACATAGAAATTTCAATATAAGAACATCGGAACATAATCGACGTTTTTCGAATAAAAAATCAGATTCAAATTACGCGAATAATCTCCTAGAATATAATCACTTATTCGACCCACAGTTTGAAATTTTGTATACAGATAATAAATATTGGAAAGTAGATCTTTGGGAAACTTCAGAAAACCACAAACACAAATACTCAGGTAGACTCATTAATGAACAAGTCGATTTAAGCCCTTCACCTCTATTGAATCTCCTCAGGGAGCAATCTATTCCTCAATTTTATTGGATATACCTGTCATCAATACCCACTTAAAACGGAGCAACCCAATAAGCTTTTCATTACTTAAGAACATTTGTATTTATATTCTCATTTCTATCTATATATAGTTGTCATAATTTATGTACATTCATTCATCTGAAAAAACTAAGGTGTAGTGAAATGCGTTACGAATCACAATTATTCAGCGAAATTCCTCAAAACAAATTCCTTGTTTTTATTATTGATAATGGAATTATACCAAGTAAAAATCCTCCCAAATTCACTGAACTGAGAGACATTCACAGCGCAGATTTGAAACAATATGTTCACGAGTGTGTGAATCTTAGTCTTATAGAAGTGAAAATACGATACGGAAGACTGAACTTCCAATCCATTACTTGGAGCTATTTTCGCTGCGACTATTGAAGGTATTCCATCTATTCACTCATTTAAAGAAGCTACCTGCAAGGAAGCAATTACGATAAGATTGCCGGGTCGGAGAAGATTGAGAGGAAGAGCAGGTAGAATATGATATTGAGCGAAAGAGGTCCGCCGGGGAAAATCAAAGCAAATAGTTCAGAAGTAGAATGAAGCAAAATCGCACCATTATACTGGGAGAAAAGAAGATTTTGAAGAAAGCGCAACAGTGGAATATCGTAAAATCCATAAGTTTTTCACAGATTCGAATTGAAAATCGGGAAGAACTAAACGAAAGTTTTCAGCACTTAAATACTAACTGAAATCAAGAAAGCAGAAGTTATAGACCCAGATGTGCCTAGACCTTGTGAATGAAGGGGAAGGGGATGCATTCCGCTTCATTAATACTAATGGAAAGAACACAAGAGCATTTTTAAGAAATCTAGACAAAATTTGCCTTACTGAAAGTTGAAAGTCTACGAAAGAAGACTCTGAAGTTCTAGTGCTACTGCTGCCAGACGTTTGAGCACATCAGAATAACTACCATTTTGGCCTTCATGTCCTGAAATGTGTCACAAAGAGTGCTGGAAATCCAAGATCATGACACCAAAATGTGCACATTCTTATTCCGAAAAAGTTATCGAAAAAACAAGCAAACTTATAAATTACTATATTCATCATATGACGTATGAAGTATATGTATTAAAATATACAATTGGCACCCCTCTAACAAACCGACACAAAAGATTACCAGGATCGCCACTACTAAGTGACCCTGGTTGATGATGATTATGAAGAGTGGATCGGCAAATTAGCTTCTTCAGGGAGGAATATTTAACAGCCTACGGAAGGATGAATATTTCTCTCTGAATAAAAGTATTCAATGTGTTTACACTTAAAGCGAATTCGCGTGTTATTGGATATTCAGATATGATATAGTGTTCTGGAGAGTTAGCTGATTTTGACCATGCATCGATCAGATTTGCGGTGAATATTCAAACTACTCTGCCTTTCTAAAGTTTTCTTAGTTTGATCTACCCTTTGTTTTATTCGTTTCCCGGTTGCTCTGCTACTCTTCTGTGTCAGTTCGTTGGAGTGCGCCAATTGTATAAGTATACACATTAATGTACTTGATAAGTTACAACGAATTTATACGACTAGGTGGCAGTTTGGTTTGATATTGTGAATGGTTATTCAACATTGACCAGGTGAAACGAGACCAATAATACAGTCTATTACTCCTATCCATGACATCCGGATAGATTTTACCACTACTATGTAGCCCTGGTTGACAATAATTATGAAGAGTGGATTGGAAAATCTGCTGCTTCAGGGAAATATATATTTGACATTTTACGGAATGTTGAATATTGCCCCCTGAATGAAAGTCTCCAGTGAAATTAATTTATTTTGTAGGATGCTTTGAAGGTTATTGTGCGAAAAAGCAAGAGAGAGTTGATCGAAAGGAAAGAGAAGAAATAAAAACGGAAGATATCATTCAAAACCAACCATGAAGATAAATAAACGTTGACCCTGCGGAGATTTGCAATAGCCTTCAGCTTCATGGAAGAAGAGAAAACGAAGAGGAGATACTTAGGAATTATAATAATAATAAGTCTTTTATTCACTACAAGTAATACCTAACTACAGGAAATAATAATATTGTGATAACAGCGAAAAACTGAACCACCGAGCTCATGTGTGTTAAATACCAATAAAAGAAGAAAATAAATTTGAATTCAAAACTTCGAACCGAATTGTTGAAATCCACCCCCTTCATAAAAACGCGAATCGAAGTTGACATCAAATAAAGCTGAAATAAAATTACAGGTACAATATATGACCGATATCGGAGACTGTATATTGGTCTTAGGGATAGCAAGAGAAATAAAAAAACACTCCTCGAGCACAATCTCGGCACTGCGATCCTGAGCCGAGCCAATGCTGGCAGGCAATCTAGTTTATTGTATAGGAGACTGGACAAGAACTTCAGAGCGACATTGATCCTTATTCCATTTTATTTTTACAAGGCTTTTGATGAGATGAAAAGAGTATCAGAATTTTTACCATTTCGGAAAAAGAACCAATATAATTTAAGAGCAGATGAGAGCAAGTGGTTAATTTGCGGTACAAAAAGAATTTACTATCAAATATAACACAGGGATCATTTCGTCAAAGCGCTTCAAAGCAATTTCATTTATTTTGTACTGTAATACATTTCCTCATAAAGCTTTCTATACTGTTCAAATTCAAATCAAGACGACTGGTAAGGTAACAGCCAGACATGGAATCGGTGAGATCGATCAGGACATCAGACAGTCCAAATCTGATTTTAATATTTCGCAGAAATACTTGATGATTCACTCTATGGAACGCTTTCTGACAATTTGTATAGATGACATTAACCTGGTCTGCACAATCTAATATTTCAAGCTTCTGCTGAGAAATGATGAGTAAATTATTTATGGTACATCTACGGGTCATAAAACTATGCTATTCAATTTAAATCCTATCCAAAATGGTAGAAAATATAAGGTTAAAACTCTGTAAAATGACGCAAAATAACTATATTCAAAAAGGCGTGAACATCACTTACAACAGAAAGATGGCAAACGCAAAAGAAGAAGCGCAAGGAAAAGTTTTTCTCTTCTCCCTTAAAATTGTACCATTCTGATAAATTGCCTACAATAGCTACGAAATTGATCCATAATTTCAAAAACCTAAATTGGCAGCTTCTTCGAAGCAAGACTATCGTAATCTTCGTATTTATTTTCAACTTCACTCTTTTATCTGAATCAGAGACAACTCTAATATTTGAACTATTTTAATTTGCTCAAAATTTTATCCTCAATTGAAAACAGCACATTTATATTATATACATTGCAAAGTTATGTGATAACTGAGATAAGTTTATTTTACTCCAATCACATCATTAAACAAATATCTACGTCGAATATTTCTCCAATGTAATTGTTGAAATTAATAATTGCTTTAGAGATGTTTGTATCTAATCGAGTTAAAATTACATTTCGCCTAATGGACTGAACTGAATGAATTCTTCTTTATAATACGAATATTTTCGATTGAAATCTTAATATATGAAACAAGGTCGGGTTTGTTCGAACACTCATAACTAGAGAACGGCTGAACCGATTTTCATGGTTTTTGAATTGTTGGGTTTGTCTACGTCTCCGATAGCAGAATAACTATTGAAAACATTGAAGAATCGACAAAAGAATAAAATAGGGGAAATTACGTTTTCCCATTCAAATTGTTCATGGATTTCATACCTGCCAAACATTTCAGGTTCATCCTGTCCATACGATAAACTCTCCCTTCAAATTGAAGATCGTATTCATATAAAGGTTTAGAATCGACAAGATATATCCACAATATTCGTATTATCGTGTATTTTAGATTTTAAGAATGTAGAATAGTGTCAGTAGTGAAAAATGATTGACATATGGTATTTATTGTTTGCATGCGTTCAGAAATCTATTTCGTGTGAATTAAATAAAATATATCAAGTTACTTGAAAAAGTTATTATTTCAGAAATCAGTTACAAAGGTTGAAATGTGCATTTCGCATTTGCATTAAATAAAATGCATACATACATTGAATCTGATGGCCATATAACCAATGCTGAATTGAGAAAAACCACTAAGTATAATTTTTTGATTCATGTTGCCTGTCATTTGTTTTGAAAGAAGCATCGAGTACTGATCGATTAATTGTTTTGTGTGAATATTATTATTAACAATGCCCCTACCAACATGATCTAGTCTTTCTCAACGAAGCTGTGATGCAATCAGGCTATAACGGATCATTTAACTGATAAATACAGACAAATTGCACGAGAAGAGCGCCGCGTTGGTATAGCTCGAAGTAGGGCTCTGCTTCGTGCTTCTCGAATACAAGGGTAGGAATGAGGAATCGTAGGCCATTCCTTGAGGGCTTGTGGTCCTAACTTTAGTGAGGCTACAAGAATAATTGAATTCGATTATAGCCCTCAAAATGAAAATATGAAACAGTCTGGCATTCGTTCAATTAGTGACTGGCTGAGTTAATATAGCGTATTGCTGAATATGAATAAATCTGAGGTTATCATTGTTTCCTTCAAAAACATATGGGATGACTTAAAGCTTCAAGTGGGTGATGTTAAGCTCCAGAGAACCGATGGCTTGAAATATATTGGACTATATGAATAGGGTGCGCCAGAAAAAAACAGACAATTTTTTTTTCCATTATAACTTTCGCAAGTTTAGAACTAGATCATTTGTTCTTGCTTCATTAGAAAGCCAAAGGACTAAGTTTTTTCAGAAATTGTATCGAAATTTCATTTCCGGTGTAATCCAATATGGCAGACTTATTCGAGAATGAGCAATATTTCAAGATCGCATTTTTTTTACTAAAAATTTCGAATGGGGTATTCAGTCTTTTCTGTCAATTTGACATATTGATCTTGAAAATATTCCAGGAATTGGTGAAAGAGTAGTGTGAAGAATTTTTTTCATTCAGATTTTCAGCTGAAATCGAAATATTTCTTTCACCTCATGGCGTTGGCACTCCTGAAGTTCTTGTATTTTTCATGGATGTTCTAAGAAGAAAAAGAACCATATTTTACTAAAACCAACCTAAAATTTGATTGTCGTTCTAATTCAAAATGGCCGACTTCCTCAGATATTACCAAATTTTTCGCGCAATTCAATCAATGGATTGAACCTTCACCAGCATTTTGAGGGGTTCAACTCGAATATCGATTCAGAATTGTGCCAATTGTCGTCAATAATGTCTCTCTTTGTAACCATCATATGCACCTCCCGTTGTGAAAAGTCTGAACATAGACTGCATGCATTAATTCTATGATAATCAAAAAATAATGAAATGTCATCGAGTTTTAGACGAAATCTGGTTTGAACTCGAATTTTATCTTGGTGTTGCTTGTTTTTGACATTTGGAATTGTAAACAATGGTTTTTACAAATGAGAATAAGCGTTTTATTGAATGTTTATTAATGCGTGGCTATATTGCTAGGCAAATATTACGCCGATTTGCAGTTTCCAGCCCCCAATTACAAAAGAAGTACAATCTGTGATCTTGAGGAAAAATTTCGTACAACAGGGTCAGTAGGAAGAAGATCAGGATGTATGTTTCCCAAATATCGCAAAGATGCCAACTGTCTAAAACATCTGCGAGAATAATACGACATGGTTTTGTTCAACAAATTATATGAGTAAAAACATTCAACGAAAAGAATCAAGTACTTAGAATGGAATATGACCTCCATTAGCATCCACAACTATCAGCACCCGTCTTCACCAGCTCTCTATGAATCTCAAAATTACTGCTTGATCAAGATTGTTCCAACATTCTTGAATTTTTTGCCTATGGTGTTCACAATTATTGAAAATAATACCATTTTTATACACCATTCCTTCCAAATGACCCCATAGATTCCAAATAAGATTTTATCCAATAAAAATCATCCAAAAAGCTACTCAATTTCCCAACCGTTCATTATCAGCTGGTGGCAACTGTACCTATCCATGTCATATGAAAAACAGCAATCATTCACCTGCATGAAAGTGAACTGAGGAGTTGACGCCTCAATAGTTGGAAACATATGATCGAGAATTATGTGAAAATAATTTTCCGAATTTAATCTTATGCCCTGTTCTATAAAAATGATATTTTATCAAAAGTTCCTCGAAATACCAGCAGAGAACATTACATGCCTGGAAAATGTTTGTCTTTCCTTCTGCAAACGAATTGAAGGCACATTCCTATTCAATAAATTTCTGCATCGCTCGAATCTGCGCTCTTTGACAGCTTGAGTCAATTGAAAATTAAAGTGCCTCCGAAAATACTTAAGACCCAAATTGTGTCTTATTATTCTACTCACAGAGGTTTTTGACATTTGGCATCTCTGAGACATTTCGGAAACAGTCAAGCTGGTTCCTGGAGTTCTGACAGAGCTGACTGCTAATGCGAAAATTCGATGAATGTTATCCTGAAATTGTCAATTGAGTTTGTAATAAAAATAAATGTAGAGCTGATGCTTGAAACAGATTATGAAAAAGGCAAGTACCTGTGTTCTAACAGTCTAGCTGCACCCGTACCTGGTATTCTTCCTAATGACCCTGTTGTCCGAAATTTTTCCTCAAGATTGTACTTCTTTTGTAATTAGGGGCTGGAAATTGGCGTAATATTTTCCTAGCAGTATAGCCACGGACAAATAAACATTCAATGAAACTCTAATCCTCATTTGCTAAAACCATTGTTAACAATTTTAAACGTCAAGAACAAGCAACACCAAGATAAAATTCGAGTTCAAACCAGATGCCGTCTAAAACTCGATGACATTTCATTATGTTTTGTTTATAATAGAGTTAATATATATATATATATATATATATATATATATATATATATATATATATATATATATATATTATATTTTGGATCTAATTATAATATCAAGAAAAACCTTCATGGCAAAAACGGTTAGAAGGTAAAATTTCTTCTATCAGATGTGATTTAGGAAGATTGACTCAATATTCCAGAGGTAATCGATCAAAGAAAATTATGGCACATATTGGAAAAATATTCCTCAAATATAAAACCCATAAAAATAATGAGATAAGTAATGGACAATTGATAGAATACATCGATACTTTAAAACAAACACTTTCAGTATACTCCATTAGACTACGTGAATATAAAATAAATTCAGATAGAAAATTCCAAAACAAACTATTCAAAAATAATGAAAAACATTTTTACAAATTTATTTCAGGTTCAAATGAAAATATTTCTGGAAATGGAGTTCCTAAAATTGATATTCTAACTGATTATTGGTCTTCAATTTGGGCAGTGCCAAGGCTACACAATGCCAATGCAAGTTGGATTTTCAATGAAAGGTCTCGATTTTCTAAAATAGAATGCATGCAATTTGAAAAATTTTCAAACGAAGATATAACATCAGTTATTAAACACACAAAAAATTGGAAATCTCCAGGTGTTGATGGTATTCCTAACTTTTGGTTCAAGAAATTCTCTTGCTTTCATGAAAAATTGGCTGAATATTTTTCATTTATAATAAAGAACTCCTCAGCTACTCCTTTATTTTTCACACAAGGAATTACTTATTTAAAACCGAAAAGTGATAATACTATTGATCCGTCTGAATATAGACCAATTACTTGCCTTCCAACAATATATAAAATTCTAACTGCATGTATTACCCAAAAAATTTATGCACATTTGGAGAATCATAATATTCTTTCCGAACATCAAAAAGGATGTAGAAAAAAACACCTTGGTACTAAAAAGCAACTTGTAATTGATTCTGTTGCTTTGAATTAAGCTCAAACTAAGAAGAGAAATATTCATACAGCCTTCATTGATTTCCAAAAGGCTTTTGATAGTTCTCCCCATTCTTGGCTTCAAGAAATTTTGGAAATTTATAAAATTCGGGCTGAAGGACTTTGGTCGATGGCCTCTTGATATTATTATCAATAAAGAACTTCGTCTTTTTCTTGAATTTGTAATGAAAAATTGGAGGAGCAATCTTCATTCAAATATTTCAAAACAATCGTTAAAATCCGAAGTAATTCCAATCAAAAGAGGCATTTTCAAGGTGATTCTTTAAGTGCTCTTTGGTTTTGTCTTTGACTCAATCCATTATCTCATGAATTAAAGGCTACTAGTTTCGGCTTCAAAATAAAGAGTCTATCAACTGAATACAAATTAAGTCACTTAATTTATTTAGATGATATTAAATTATATGCCGGAACCAGATATCATTTAAAAAGTCTACTTGAGATTACTTTCAACTATTCCAATGATATTCATATGAAATTTGGGCTTTCAAAATGTAAAAATCTTTCTATTGAAAAAGGAAAGATCACCTCTGATTATATAAAGATTTCCAATATCGAAATCGAGCCAATGCATCAAGGAGATACATATAAATATCTTGGATTTTGTCAAGAGAAGACAATTAACCATAGCAGCACTGAAGAAAATATTGGAAGTTCATATTACAAAAGACTTAGAATTATCATCAAAAGTTATTTAACTAGTAAAAACCTTTTCAGAGCTGTCAACTCCTATGCTGTTCCTATTCTTACATCTTCTTTTGGAATTATTAAATGGTCTAAAACTGATCTAAATGAATTACAATGTCAAACGAGGAAAATGCTCTGTAAATATCATAAGCACCACCCAAAGTCAGCTGTTTAGAGAGTTACACTACCTAGACATCTTGGAGGTCGTGGATTAATTGATTTGAATAATCTTCATAGTAAACAGATTTTTCATCTACGTTCCCATTTTCATGATAAACAGAGAACGTCTAAATTACATGATATTGTTGTTGCTTCAGATTATAATCTCACACCTCTGAACTTGACAATGCAAAAGGTAGATTTTAATATATTTGATGATAATTCTATAAGAGAAAGTTGGATGCAGAAGGAATTACACGGAAAGCACCCTAAAGAATTGAAAAATGATTATATTGATGAAATCGCATCGAATAAATGGTTAGTATCTGGAGAATTGTTTGCTGAAACAGAAGGCTTGGCAATTGCGATCCAAGATCAGGTTGTTTTCACGAGGAATTATAGAAAACACATCATCAAACAAAATATAGATGATTCTTGCCGTAGATGTTTCTGTTCTTCAGAAACAGTTTTTCATATATTATCATCTTGCTCAGTTCTTGCTTCAACAGATTATTTAGAAAGACATAATGCCGTCGCTAATATTATTCATTTTAATCTAGGAATTAAACATGACCTAATTCCCAAAAGAAAAAAATTTCACAAATATGAACCTGAGATTATTTGTGAAAATGACAAATACAAACTTTATTTTGATAAAACAATTCTTTGCAACAGAGCTGTAAAACACAATAGACCAGATATCATTCTTAATGATAAACAGAATCAAATAACATATATAATTGATATTGCTATACCCGACACACATAATATAGAAAATAAATACAATGAAAAATTTCTAAATATATGATGCTTGGCGACGAGATTAAAAAATGTGGAAAATGAAGAAAATATTTATTCTACCGATTATTATTTCCACAACAGGTGTTATTCCTAGAAATCTTCACAAAAGTATTGAGATTTTGGGTCTGAAGAAAATTTGTTTGAACAGTTACAAAAGATAACAGTCATCAAATCTTGTAATATTCTTCGTAGGTTTCTTTCCGAAAATAATAATGAGGTAGAGTCATAGGTTTTCTCTTCAGTTTATACTGCTCAGAATCTCATTTCATATTTTATTTATTTGTTTATTTAAATGTAATATATATATATAATATAATGCTCTATTCGAATTTTTTAGTGAAAAAAACGTTCCAGCGATTTTGAAATATTTCTCATTTTTGAATGAGTCAGCCATAATGGATTTCACCGGAAGTGAAATTTCCATACAATTTCTGAGAAACCTAGTCCTTTGGCTTTTCAATGAAGCAAGAACGAATGATCTAGTTCTAAAATTGCGAAAGTTATAACGGAAAAAAAATTGTCCGGTTTTCTCTGGCGCACTCTATATATTCCAAAGTCACTTCGGAACACACATATTTGGTCGTATGTAAAGAAATTGCTCCTGTATAGAAATGTTAGAGTTTCTAATTAATTTGAAGATTTCCCATCACAGGAAGATATATTATTATCCTACACATATATTCTTTAAAGTATCACTTTAACTCAAGCTTATGTTCATACTTACGATAGTAGATATGGTGCCGCGTGTGAGGTCTGCTCTTGGCCAACATAGTATTCTGTTAGAGGGGTTAACAATTTTGCAATCTTTTTCCAATTCAAATTAGAAATATGGGTTCTAGTTCTTGCTTCATTGTCCCTTCGAAAAAACTGAGGCTATAAAGTTCAGATTTATTTCTTTTCTTTTATTATCTTGGTCAATGATTGCCAAATTTAAATTTTATTGAAATGAAGGATATTATTATTGAAAAAGTACTTTCTATCGGCATTTTTTGTAATAATAAGAAAACTGAAGAATATGATGAATTTATTAATTATTTCTGGCATGCTGCGATAGAGGGCGTTTGAATTTTCCTGTGGAATTTGAGGATATATTAATTAGAAGTAGCCCTTCTAACTAATTAACGTTTACAGGATGTAGCTGGTCGTTACAGTAAATCTTAGCGGTTTTAACCGCCCCCTCAATACCACAACAACAAAACAACGAAAATGAAAATTGTTTTTTTTGTCTAGTAGGTTCACATCATCAGAAATCGATGATATATTGGCGCTGCAAATCTAATCATCATTTTTCGAGAGGGCGCCAAAACGTATACATTCCCATGATTTATTGAACCCAGAGATGAACAATGAAGCAGATTTCACAAGAAATTTTGACATAAGAATGGAGATTTGCCTATGACGTTGCTGTGAATAAATTCTTCCAAAGATGAAAGTAATATAGAAATTACGTTATAGTTCCTAACAGAACACATTTTTGATAATGTTGATAATTGTCCTCCTAACCTCTTCTAGTAGTTTCTGAAGAAGCTGTTGTATGAAGAAACATGTCGTAGGCATTCCGATGATAACAGAAAAACTGATACTGCTACTAATAGTTAAACATTTGCATCTTTTTAGAATAAAATATACGTTAACCGATGCTTTGAAATTTCAACGATCTATAGATGAATCATTTTTACTTATAAGTATACTAACCACAAAAAACAAAATGCGGGTACTTATATTAATTGGTATAATTCTTCTCCAAACGAAGGTCTTTTATAATTTCTTAATAACTGTATCTGCAGTAGCATCCATGTGTTCAGGTATTATTGGATTGGTACACACCGGTACTGATATTATCTATTTATTTATACATACAAAAATAGGAGAAATTGAATGATGTCAACGGAATAAGGAAAATCAATTTATACAAAAGGTATTGTTTTCAGTGTTTTATTGATAGTAAAACTAAAAGATTTTCTATAAATTATGAGATAGAACAGAAAAATTTTCTTGCTGAACCGATTAATTTTATTATATACAGGGTGTTACATAATAGTATGACACGACTTGAGGGAGTAAATCTACGTGCAATTGAAAAAAAAGTTTAAATAAACATAGGTCCGCAATAACTTCGTTAAGGAGCTACAAGTTGTTGAGATATTCAGTCCAAATTTGGAATGCAAGCTATTTCTTACAGCCTCCATCATTACACGTCCTAGATTTTAACTGAAATTCTCGAACTTTTTTGCAGTACGCTACTGATCAGCGTACAATCAATTTTCGTCATCTTCGTTCAATTCAGAAACTTTTTTGACACCTGTAATTTTTTTCTTATCTTCAACTGTTTCCGAGTGAAGGATAGGCCTCTGTCCTTCGTATATTATTACGCATTCTTTGAAATATTCCTGGGGTATTTTAGAAGATCGATATCATTCTCTTCAAGAACGTTCAAGACAACTCTTGCACGATGAGGTGGGGCATCATCTTGTTGGAAGAGTGGATTTTGACCCATTGTTTGGAGATACGGTACCACTACAGGTAAAACTATCTCATTTATGTAAGAATTTCCCGTGGGGTTGTTATGTATGAAAACGAGGTCAGTTCTTCCACCAAGGCGTATACCTCCCCAAAACATCACTGATCCGCCTCCCTGTCTAACAACTTCTCGAGCATGCTGGAGACGGTTTTGCTTTCCAGGTTCCCTCCATATTCGAATTCTTCCCGAATCGGGATATTAACTAAATCTAGATTCATCACTGAAGAGAATTGTATACCACCTCTCTTGATCCCAGTTTACGAGTTCTTGGCACCAAGCTAAACGAGCAGCGCGAATTCCATGGGTCAGTTGTGGAACTCTTAAAGGACGGCTGCAGGGGAGTTGACCTTCGTGCAGTCGATATCTCACAGTTTGAGCTAATTGAGATGCTGTGGTAGTACGATCTCTTCTGGCTTGTAAAACCAAAAATCGGTCTTGAGCGACTTTAGTAATCCTGAAACGACCTGTATGGCGTTCTTCTACGCTACCCGTTTCATTGAAACGAGACCATAAACGGTTTATGACACTTGGGCTACTTCTCAAAACCCTGGATACTTCCCGTTGTGAGCTCCCAGCTTGGAGCATGCCAACGGCTCGTAACATCTCTTCTCTAGTCAAATGTCGTCTTTCCATGGTCGAATCACAAAACATTAATCTTTTATTTGTGTTTACAACAGAAACAAAGTGCCAACTAACTGATTTCAAACACTGAATACATGAAATGATTAAAAAGCAGCGTCGCATCTGCTGCATTTTTAGTTTTTCATAAAAAAAAACTGAAATCTGTTGCGGCACTCTATATAACTTGGTGAGAAATTGATGCAGGTGTTCATTTCTTTAAAAAATCATCCATATTGATCGTTCTGGATACGATATATCGATATTCAGAAGCGTTCTCTAGACTTTTTTGAGGTGTTTATTTCAAACTGCATATTTATAAATGCAAAGGATTCTCCCAAATCTTCTGTGGATATTTTAAGCTCACGGCGACCATGAAGATTAAACAGCTTTAATTATCGAATTAGCACATAATTGGACGTATATACATATAAATTCTTTCTCAAAATAAGCCATCTTGATATACGTATCCTTAAAATACTAGAATCAATATTTTCTCTCGTGAATTGCAAGAACGAAAGTTAATTATGTGGGCCATAAGCTCTCATTTCCCCAAATTTGAATAAAGCTGCTGTGATATTTCAAAAGCATATCATTCCTATAAGGAACAGTTCAGGATATAGCTCCTTAGGAAGAGCCGTGATGCGACTTCTAATTTCTTCAAATCTGAGGAGACATCTATCGGTCGTTCGAATAATGTTCAACCAATCAGAAAAGGAGACATTTTCATGTAGTGGTTGTAAATTTGAAGGGTCTAAAATGATCAGGTAATGATTCATATCCGTGAAATATGCACCCGTACATTAAGTTCAAATTCCATCCCATGAATCAATAGTTATGAATGAATTGCCCACGCGCCGATGCATGGGTTGAAAAATCTCCATTCCACGAACCATGAGTAAGATATGGAAGAAAGGAACTCAAATAAACTACCCACAGATGAATCATAATTTCTCGACAATACCGGTATGGCTAACAAGGTCAAGGATAACAATACGGCAATTTGCACCTGTGGTAAAATTATATTCATTTCTTGTTTAAGGTGCAATCGGAACTTAATGAACCATATTACGGAAATATGTATCGAACGTGATCGAATAAAGAATATATCCAGTCTGATTTATACTTTTGTTCCGATTTTCATTTCTAATGCGGTTATATGTTTATTGCTATCGTAAAAATTGATAGAGATACGACGTGTATGTTTGAAAGAATTCGAAAAAATATCAATCAAAGGATTACCTCATGCTGATATAAACAAAATTATGAGTGAGTCATGCATGCAGTGAAAATTATGATTAATGAATAGCACGGTTCGGATAGGTTTTGGTGTCGAAATTTTTGTAGAATATTCATGTTTCACAGAGGGTTCAACGTACAGTTTGAAAAAAATGAATCATCTTAACAAGTCTAGATACTTTACTCGTTTATATATCCAGGTTCTTAGGATTTAACTGTTGTAAACCTTGAAAAAATTGAAAATGCACCGTGTTCGCGCTTATTTTTCTACTTATTTAATCAGATTAAGAAGAAACAATTTTTAAATTTTGATATGAGTCAAATGACGATCGCAGGAAAGCTCAGTATGTTGAATGGTTAAATATTCAAAACACTCCAACTCTTTTACGGTAGCCCTTGAAATGTATGCTCAGAAAAATGAGAACAAGAGGATGAACCATACTAAGGCTAAGCAGATAAAAAACCTTGTTCTCATGTCGCCAATAGGTCAGCAATACGTGAGTGGACTGTGCATAAAATGTGCAATCAGAGTTATTGTGTTTGAACTCTATCTTTATTTTAACCAAATCTTCGATTGGTAGTGGATAAATAAAAGAGAAAAAAAACTTAAAGACCTGGTGTAGGTAAATATCCTTCCAAACCAACTAATTAAAAGAAGAATACTAAACGTCACAAGCAAGATCATACACAGAACTAAGAAGATAATCAAATAATACATAATCTGAATCACTTTATTTTCCACATTACTGATCCTCGACCCAGCTTATGTTTGGAAGCACAATCGCTTTTGTCTTGTGAAGATTTTGAATGATCAAACTCCAAAACTATATACAACTGCTAAAGCAAAATCATTATGGGCTCCATAAGAAAGGGTACCATCCCCCATATTTAATCAACAAACATCAACATTAACAATCTCTGGAGAAATGTAACAAATTAAAATAGATGAAATTGGTTAAGCAGATCTGAAAATTCAACAAACTTTACAGAAAAACAGATTCCCTCAAAAAAAAACCCAAACCGCTTAGATCACAGCTTGTCGAAAGTTGTTTTGGACCATTCTGCAACATAGGTTTTGAATAGAGGGTTCGATTCTATGCTATATCTGCAAACAAGATATTACTAGATAAAATCATTTCTAGAGTAGAAACAGTAATTGAAAAACTATCAGAGATAGATGCCAAGATAATAAGGTAGGAAATTTCTCAATCCTCCTTAATCGAGGATTGCCAAAATGGGAATCAAAATGATCAGAGGACTCAAGAATAACAAGGACAGAATAACACTTCCTTCAGATGAAGTAAATTCCGAAATTATAATGAACAAAATTTATTATGACATCAAAATGAAACTAATTCTCCCCTCTCTCTTCCAAAAACTCAGATGAGATTATATAAACAACAAAAGAATAATAATCATCGAAATTTCCGAAATTATATGCTTTATCAAATATGTATAAACCGATTGTACTTTTGTTAGTTTCTTAGGATTTTCTCTACAAAAAATAGTTGCATGTGTTGAAAAACAACTGGAACCCCCATTAGAGATAGCCGGGTCGGTGGCGTATGGGATATGATACTCGTCTCCTACGCAGAGTTATCTGGGTTCAATCCCCACAAAGCGATTTTTCGGATTATACGAATCGCTTGAGTGTCCATCTTTCGGAGGAGATTTAAAGCTGTCGGTCCTGTCTAACAGTGATGTGTTGGACATTAAAGATCCCTTCCCTGGACACGAGAGGGGTTCGGCAAAATTCCCGGGTTAGTGAGGTGACAGAATTCCCCGGCGTGTCATAAGCCGAAAGGCAGAAATAGAGGGAATTTCAATTGAAAAGAGAATAATGTGACACCTCATTTGAAAGGTATCTTGATGCTCTGAACTAGTTTGGTCAACACTTAGTGTCAGGGGTGTATACATTGTGTTCTAGTCGAGGAACTCATTCCGTTAGATAGCTGTGAATGTCCGGTCGATTAAATCAGATTCAAATATTGTATTCGATACAAAAAGAATTCTAAAAAGGTTTGATCAACAGAAAACAGATTAAGAATTATTACTTTTCATTTTAAAGTAACAATTCTGTCAAAAGAACGGTAGAAATATTCAATACGAATCGTTCTGAGCAACAAATGAGTCAGCAATATGTTGAATTTCTGCATGTAGTTGCACGTGAAGCAATTGAGACAAAAATTACTAAAGAAACTGCACAAGATGACTCCTTACTTCCTCCATGCAGTAGTAGTAAATAGTTTTCAAATTCCCTTCTTGATTTCTCGAAGACATTACGTCTTCTCACACTGGAATATCAAAATGCGGAGAGCACCATCTTGTTGATATGCAATTGAGCTTCTCAATTACATATTCTCGAAATCAATTCTTCTAGCAGTTACACATAACTTTATCTATTGAAATAACTCTCGATAAAGAACAGTACAACAAATGGTTCCCTTTCAACCCTGCCCACATGTATCCGATTTTTGTGGGGTTTGTGTATGTATTTCCCTGCACAAGTGAGGATCTTGGTGTCCCAGCATCATCAATTGAGTCTGTTCATCTCTCCATTTGGCATGAAGGTACTCCTGTCTGAGAAACAGTTGCTGATAAAGAACAGAGCCATTTTCTAGAGACGAAATTTGTAAAGCTTCACTATTCTGTAGACAGTTTGCCAGTTTTATAGGATAATTTCCTAATGGTCTCAATCTCAAAGAGATTTGGCATATTGGTGATTCACTTCTTTTTCAGGATGATTTAGATTGAATATTCTTCCTGTTCCTTTTGCGCAACTGTTATTTCGTATTCGAAGTGACACGATTTCTACTCTTTCGTCAATTGAGCTCATCATTTTCGAGATCCTCCCGTAAGAATCGATTAACACTGATACACTTTTGAGCACAACAGATTGATCATTGTATGATGAAAACGATGAAAATATTGCCTTAGGGAAAAACAATGTAGAACACGTGTGAGAAACTTATGTGCTGATTGCAATTATTTTCATAATTTTTTCGAATAACAAGTGGGTCTTTTTCGAATTAAAGTCTTTCTTGCACATATGGTCTGGGTTCGAGTCTTGGATAAGGTACGAGTGTTGTACTTGTCCTTAATATATAAACTTACAGTTAACGTTCTGACAAATACCTTGAGTGGAACACACTATATAATGGGTGATTCACTAGTAGCTCGTACACTCTTGAAGATTTAATTTTTGTGCGAACGGTATTGTATTTAGAAAGTAAGAATCGATTTCAGCAATTTATTTTGTATCGAACAGAGTATCCCAATTTTCTATAAAAAAATCTTGGGTGTTTTTTTTCAGATTGGAAGACCACTCTTTTGTTCAATATTCAGGAGCGGCCTAAAATCTGCTATAATGTCTTGAAGTAATAAGTTTTTTTGGTGAGTAGTTTCGTCACAATATTTTTTTTTCCGTAAAACTTCATGAAAATAGCCTCTAACATCATCGCATGCTCCTTCGGCCAGGGAGGATGAATACTTTTTTCCTTTCGTTTCCTTATTGCCCAAGCATAGCTTCATTGATGAATTGAAATAGATTATCCTCATTTTATACAGGAGTGAAAAAACTATGGAATTATTATTCATGTCAACGCATAAAATATTGTGCTATATTTTTGCTTGAGTAACCTTATCTTTATCTTCGATCATCTTCGAAATATGCGATTATTTGTGAAAATTTTTGATGAAAATTTTACAAACCCTGTCAAACTCATCAACATGCATCATTATTCGCACAGTTTTTTTTCTCTAATGATTCAAGTAGTAACAAATGAAACATAAAGAAGATAATTCTTGAACGAATGATAAAATTAAGATGATTAAAACGTGAATCGATGTATGTGTTGACATTTTTTTTATTTGTGCCTTCTGTCAGATGTCAGGACATATCATATTCTGCTTTTTACATGGTGAACTTATTAGTGTTTCGTTATTAAATATTGTTAAAGTTAGGTTCGAACCCAATTTTCTCAATTGCTACAGTAGATAGATATCTAATTGGGCCGCAGTTTTTCGACGGGCACCTCAATAGTGAAATGTATTTAGATTTTCTGCAAAATCATCTACCAAGGTTACTTGCCGATGTACCAGAGCATATAAGACAAGATTTGTGGTTTCACCAGGATGGAGCACCGGCACATTACTCACATCAGGTTAGGGAGCATTTGAATCATGTATTTCCAAACAAATGGATAGGACTTAGTGGTCCAGTTAGATGGCCAGTTAGGTCTCTGGACCTTACAAGTCTAGATTTTTTCTTGTTGGGTTATATTAAGGCATCGTTTACCAGATTCCTCCTACAACACAGTTGGATACGAGACAGAGAATAGTCGACACCTTTCAGTCAGTTAATCCGAAATTGTTGTCGATAGTTCAACGGTGTTTCCTCAGAAGAATTGAGTTGTGTCTACAGAGAAACGGGCACCATTTCGAAAACTTATTGAAATAGTTCAACACCTTGTAGATCCTCTCACCAAAAACCAATCTGTTACGTATTTCGTACACGACAACCTTAAAATGTCTCCATTTCTCTGATCAAGTATATTCTAATGAACTTTTCTTTCGCAACCTCTGATTTTATTATTTTAGTTTATTTTTTTATTTCGAAAATGGTCGAAGATGAAGATAAGATTACTTCTGCAAAAATATGGCAGAATATTTTAGGAGTTGACATGAATAATAAAATACAGGATGTTCCGATTGAAAAAATCAAGATATGATATTTTTAAAATTACAATATTCAATAATTTTTTCAAGTCAGTCTTGTATAAAATGGGGATAATCTATTTCAATTCATCAATGAAGCTATCCTTTGGCAATAAGAAAACGAAAGGAAAAAAGTATTCATCCTCTCTGGCCGAAGGAGCATGCGATGATGTGAGAGCCTATTTTGATGAATTTCTACGGAAAAAAATATTGTGACGAAACTACTCAACAAAAAAACTTATTACTTAAAGACATTATAGAAGAGTTTAGGACGCTCTTGAATCCTCAACAAAAAAGTGGTCTTCTAATCTGATGAAACCTTCCAAGATTTTTTTATAGAAAATTGGGATACCCTGTTTACTTCAAAATAAATTGCTGAAGTAGATTTTTACTTTCTGAATACAATACTGTTCGAACAAAAATGAGATCTTCAAGAGTGTGCGAGCTTCAGAGAACCGCGCCACTGGTGAATCACCCAGTATAACTTTGACACGAAAGTGTTGACCTAATTCGATTAGAACATCAAGGGACCTTTCCAATTAGATGTCACGTGATGTTGAGGATAGGGGGTTGAACCCTACAATTTTAAATCAACATACTGAAATACCTTCTTCAATACTGATGTCAATCTGTACTACCACTTATTCAAAATACATCGGAATCAAAGGGTTGTTTAACTCGGAAAAAAATTATTGATTATCTATATATTTAAAATACTTTACTAACGATGAGCCTCTCGATTCACATGACGATTTTGTAGCTAGTGAATGGTGGGGGTAGGGAATTGATCTGACATTGTTGAATTCAGCATAAACAATGGTCTCCTTCGAAACGAAAAGCGACCTATTTTAGCAATTTTCGTTGTAACACTCTATATACTACAAACAATAAAGACAAAGAGTTGGAACACAACTCAAGTATTGAAAAATTGCGGTTATAGTCATCACACGATTATCCAATCGATGTCAAAAGCTATTGGAACAAAAAATCTATATAAAGGTACTAATTTTCTTCGATGATTAAAAAAAAATAGACGATAAAATTTCAATTTACTTCACAATCGGCTTTGTGAAGATTTTTGCAGCCTCATACTAAAAATAATCTCTCTGAAATATCGAATTTAATTGAAGTTTTTTCTTTCAGCTCTACCTTTCACAATATGGTTATCTTGGACCAACCCATATAAACAAAAATAATAGCGGGGCATTGGTAGACGAGAAGACCTTCCAAAAGGGAATAGAAGATTTCCAAATGTTCGCAGGGTTAGATGTGACAGGTAAACAACATTCTTGAAGTCGCAAGTTTATTGAGCTTACAGGATAATTTCGTAATAGTTTTTACGTTCACCCAAATCAGGTTAAGGTCACTACCAGTATGAGTGAATTGTTTAGATAAGTACCATTCAAACATATCCAGTTCGTATCTGAGTACTTACGAAATATGAAAGTAGGTACATATGTATGCCCGATAAGATGATAAACTACTTGACGTGTTGAAGACACGTTGAACAAAGGAATATTGGGAATATGATGCATCTAAATGAACAATAAAACATTATAAACCATGCTTATTATTATCTTTCTTGCCTAGTAATATCTTGGCTGATCCTAGGACTAGCTGCTCATTTCATGGCTCATTTATAATATTTAAATCGATAAATAGTTCTACTGAACTTTTGTGCATTTGTAGGTTCGTCGCCATGGGTAATATTATGATTTTTGTTCTTATCATTGATGATGGGATACGTTACATACTTAAATTCAGTGAAGAAGAAAACAAACCATAGTTCTTGCTTGCTTGCTTGCATCTTTTAACAATGTGCTCGGGAACTTAGCCCATTTACACAGCTGGATCTACAGTTTATAGTGGATTCCGAACCACTCTCCTAGACCGTGCAATGATAACTGCCACCACAAGGATTACAAGTTATCTGGTCGTCGGAAGTTTATGCCCACTTTAGGCGACTCTTTCAAATTCAGCACTTTTTGTTCAAGGACAACATTCATAACCTGACCCCGGATTCGAACCAGGAGCCTCGACTTAGCAGTTTCAATATGCTTGAGCACTAACCGTGCAGCTACCGAGGCTGTAAACCATAGTTCGTTGTCAGATAAATCCAAACGATTACTCGTTTAACCTAAACGACGTTCAGCCTATGGGACATAAAACCTACGATATGTTCCATTCACGATGCGGTCACGCCTATTCAATATTGAATTAAGATTTCCCCCTTGTCTCAAAGGTAACAAGATAATCGATTTCCTTCAAAATGTGGAACTGTTCAGGGAGCTTTGATCTAGCTATCATGGTGAAACCCGATAATCTTGAAGGACGCGGTGCAAGCCCACCTATTATTTATCGAGATATAATTGTACCTTGGCTGATGATACCCAGTCTGTCTGTTTACTTGTGAACCGCCTGATGGATGGGTGATTCATAATTTTTGTACTATTGACATATCGTATGATAACATTCTTGAAGCTAAACTTTCCTCGTTTTGTTTGAAAGCAATTACTACCTTGTTGAGCCTCTGCATAACATTTTCGATCTGTGTGTGTCTAAAGGGCGATTTTCCACTCTTTGGAACCTTTATAACGTAGTTCCAATTCATAAGTCTGGCCCAAAATCTGGGATTGCCATTATCGACGAATTTTTTCCCGAAAAGTTTTTGATGTTATTCTGTTTGCAACATTTTTCTTTGAAAATCATTTCTTTTCATCAATATAACCTCCTTCTAGAGTGCTACAATGTTTCCATCGCCTTTCCAACATTTCTATACCATGTTTATAGAAGGATTTATTCTTTAGTTCAAAATAAGCTTCGGCAATGACCTCATTCGAGCCAAATTTTTTGCCCAGGAGCATTTTTTTGAGATCAGCAGAGAACCAGAAGTCACTTGGGACTAAATCTGGCGAATACGGTAGGTGGGGAAGCAAATCAAAGACCAACTCGTTCAATTTTGCCATTGTTTTCATGGAGTTGTGGCATGGTGCATTGTCTTGGTGAAAAAAGATTATCTTCTTCTTCATGTGTGGTTGGTTTGCTGCAATCTCCTCCTCCAAATGTTCCAACAAGTCAATATAATTACAGTCAAAACCGAATATAGCTTCATTGAAGGGACCGTATAGTTTCAGACGTTATATCCGATAGTTGTTATAAGCAATACATTGCATAAATATGTAGTTAAATTATCATATGTACGTATGTATCTTATATAGAATAAAATATTGTGTTAAAATGAAATATGAAAAAAAGAAATAAAAATGTTTATTGAGAAATAATTGGAGATACAAGATGTACTTAGCTGCACTATAAGACTTACCCTAGTTTTTAAAGTAATCAGTCATTTTAGTCTGTTTTTTTAAGCCCACTCTCAAATATGTTTAGCATTTTACGTTTCATACTCCTCAAGTTATGAGTATCATCAGTATTAAATTGGTCGTTGAAGGTAACATATTTTTGCAAAACTGTTAAAGCGCTAAGAGCCTCGGAAATTGTTGTTGGCCTAAACTCTTCTTCAGGGTCTTGCTGGTCTTCGTTTTCTTTGTCAGTGTTACGATTGTTACTTTCAGCTTCTGCAAGAATTTCTTCCTCAGTAGCTAAGGCGCACACAGCGGCAGTGTTATCTATTCCAATAAATTCCTCTATCTCAATTCTTTGTTCTGTACCAACAGATATTTGCAACTGAGTAACCAATTGAGCGAGTGGTACGTTGTAGTTTTCATCTTTGGGAGATCATATCATTATCGCTAGTGGAATATCATGGTCGTCCTCCGCTTGTGATGGAGAGACATCTTTAAAACTTGCATGGCGGAAGCAGTTGGCTATAGTGGTCTGTGTGACTTTTTCCCAAGCTTTCGATATCATTAGAATTGCATCCACAACACAAAGACTTTTTGTATCTTTCCCGTTTTCAAAGATCTATATCATTTGTAGCACTTGAAGTTTTCTGAATTGTGTTTTTGAAGCTTTTATCACACCCTGGTCCATGGGCTGTAAAAAAGAGGTGACATTGGGCGGTGAAAACACAAGCTTTATGAATTTCAGATTGGAGACTACAGGGTGAGCGGGACAGTTGTCTACTAGAAGAAGAATTTTTTTTCCTCCAGACTACAATTCTGCATCCCAGCTACGCAGCCATTTTTCACACAACACCTAGTGTGGTTTCATAAGTTACAGGCAAAGAGTGAATGTTTTTGAAGCAACGCGGTTTTTTAGCTTTTCCTATCACCAAAAGTTTTCTTTTGCATGAACCAGTCTTGTTTGCCGCAACCAATACTGTAATTCTGGTTTTGGATAACTTTTCGCCCTTGCATTCCTCGCCTTTGAATTTAAGTGTTTTGTAAGGAGTTAAATTGTGAAAAAATCCGGTTTCATCAGCATATAAGATTTCTTCTGGTGTGTATCCTTCGCACAACGCAGGCCACTTATGAGAGAGCCACTCTTCACTCACTCCTTCAGGAACGCCAGCCGCTTCATCGCAAACTTTTCCTGCCACAATACTATAATGAGCACGAGAACGCTGTACTCAAGACGACGAACACTCAAAATTTTCCTCAAAGCATCTTCCATAACTTTATGTTCACTTGTCCTCGATCGTTTAAGTTTCAAACAGTTGTTGTCGAAAGAACTTTTATTTTATCTCTATTCTTCCAAATCGTACATATTGTAGAATGTGAAACTCCGCACTCCTTTGCAATTTCACTATTCGACTCGCCATTTTCTAATCTCCATATGATATGAGATTTTTCTTCAACAGTTAACACTTTCCTTTTTTTTACGACATGGAACACATAGATACACAGTCTTATCAAAGGTAAAACTTATAAATCAAGCTGTCACTCACGCAGTCAGTTAGCGCACTAAACAATAAATATGCAAGGTCAAATGGCCGGTAAGAGGTTCGAATGAGGTGGGAGAAAGAGCGTAGGTAATAATACGCCTGAATATTACTTCAATGCTTAGTAATAAGATCTAAGATCGTTCGTATTGTTATGTTTTGGTGGGACTAAATGCGGTTGGTCGTTATAGTCCATGAATATCAATGAAGTTTCGTCGTTATAAGCGATATGTCGCTATATCCGATGTTGTTATAGGCGGTATGTTTACTGAATAGTTTACTAAAGATTCGGCCGGGACCTTACAATCTGGTCATAAAAACCGATCGGTCGTTGTAAACGATGCCGTTATAATCGGTTTTGACTGTATCACTATTAATCTTTTTTTCAGGTAGTCAATGAAAATCACGCCATGTATATCCCAAAAAACAGACGCCATGACTTTGCCAGCATACTGCTGCGTTTTTGAATGATTTGGGCGGCTTTCGCCAGCCATGCGCCACTCAGAAGGTTATCGAATCGACTCCGGAGTGAAATGATGTATCCATGGTCACGTATCGACGCAGAAAATCCTTTTTATTGCGAGTAAACCGCGATAAACAGCTCTCTCAATCGTCGACGCTGTTTTATTCCACTGATAGCAATCGCGGCACCCACTTGAAAAAACCTTTTTCATGCTCAATGTTTTCATGAAGGGTTGTGAATACGCTTCGAGATAAATGTGTGTCATTTCTGCAATCTCACGGACTTCACTTTGCGATTTTTCATCATGATTTTTAACAATTTACTCACATTTTCCGGTGTAACGGCTTCTAATAGCCTACCCGAACGTTTCGCTTCGTTTGTGTCCGTACCGTGTTTATGTTTCATCCGGTGTTCGCCAAGGTACTCATCTTGGTCCAATATTTTTTCTTCTATTTTAAATGATCTGAAGGGTGTTTTGAGCTACTGAAAATTTTTGGGCTTTATGGATGACTGTAATATTTTCAAATGTGTTCGTACCAGCGAAGATCCGATTATTATCCAAGAGTTTTCAGATTATTTTAGTAAACGCTTTAGTTCAAATGGGTCGAGTCTGAATTTCTCCAAGTGCAAACATGTTAAATTTTCTCGGCCCCTCAGTTTCACGTTTATGATCAACGGTGATCACTTGGAAAGGGTTGGTTGTTTATCTAGACTCGAAGTTATCTTTTACTTTGCACATGGATTCTATAGTTGCTCATTTTTTAATAGGTGCTCACTTCTTTTCCTCTTTGTTTCTATTGCTTTTCCCATCATAACAGTGTTGTAATGTATGGTGACCTCTGTATGACACTCACACAAGTAGGATTGAGAAGATGTAGCAAAAATTGATTGAACAATTATGTTTCCAGAGTGAAATTGTTTAAGCTAAAAGCCTCACCTAGGGCATTTCTCCCTGCCACTTCCTCTTTTTCGTAGATCATATTTTTATGTCTTATTCGCCTTCAGGGTTATGAACTTTCTTATAAATTACCCAGACATCTTAGAACTTTTTTCTCTCCGCGTTCCTTCAAGAGCTATTAGAAAAAACAGCATTTTAAATATTGACTTTCTTCGCATAAGCTTTGGTCGTCGATCACCTCTTTCAAGAATTTGTAGCAGGAGGTATTCTGTGAGAGGAGTTGATCTCTTCACAGGCAGCATATCAGCTTTTATATCCATATTAAAAAATTCCGTTCTAAATGTATAGTGTGCAAATCGATTATTATAATGTATTATCATTTGCGTAATTCATACATTTTCAAATGATGTTATTCATTGTGTAATGTGTGACTACCTCTCCACTGTACATGTGTATGTGAACTCGAATGCTTCCCATAATTAATTATTATTATCATTATTGAATCAAATTGAACGAGGCTGATTCAGAAAAATCCGTCTTGATGAGCGGATCTTAAACTATAAATTTGATTTTCTATGAATATAAATATTCATGCTGAGGCTTTGCTATATACAACGAGGGTATTCTCTTATCATTAAACCTTTCATTTTCGATTTCACAGGAAAACTTGATACCCAAACTATAGAGGCCATGAGTTTACCAAGATGTGGAGTGAAGGATAAAGTTGGTACAGGCGACAACAGATCGAAAAGATACGCTTTGCAGGGTAAGATTATATTGGTATATCGTTTGAGCAACCGAATGTTTTACCTAACCAAACTTGAATGCATTCTCTATTCTTGGTTATGCAGCTAACACATTTCATTAAAATTCATCATCACAAAACTAGAATATCATAAAACCGAATATAATTTTAGGAAGCAGATGGAAGGTGAAAGACCTCAAATATCGGATAACCAAATACCCAACAAATCTTAAACGTAGCGCTGTAGATACCACCATCCAAAAGGCTTTCAACGTTTGGTCAGAATACACAGATCTCACATTCACACCATCTACCGGCCACGTACATATCGATATCCGATTCGAGAAAGGAGAGCATGGAGATGGAGATCCATTCGATGGACCTGGAGGAACTCTTGCTCATGCCTACTTCCCTGTAAGAAAATACCATTTTATCCTATCTGATCATATTAGTGTATTATTTTTATTTGCTGTAGGTTTATGGAGGTGACGCACATTTCGATGCATCCGAACGTTGGACGGTCGATTCCTACTCCGGCACGAACTTATTTCAAGTAGCAGCTCACGAATTCGGGCATTCCTTAGGTCTAAGCCACTCAGATGTACGCGAAGCACTTATGGCTCCATTCTATAGAGGATATGATCCTATTTTCAGTCTTAACGAAGATGACATCTATGGTATTCAAGCTTTGTACGGAAAGAAAACGAAAAAATCGTCGAGGCCATCATATGACCAGGATGGAGACTACGACGAAAGCAAGGTCAACGACAGAAAGGAACCAGCTCCAAAACCATCAGGAGATCATGATCTCTGTAAAAACCAGAAGATCGACACAATTTTCACGTCGGCTGACGGACAGACATATGTGTTCAAAGGTGATAAATATTGGAGACTAACTGAAGACAGTATAGCTCCAGGATATCCCAAAATGATCAGCTCCAATTGGCCAGGACTTCCTGGAGATATAGATGGAGCATTTACCTATAAGAATGGTAAGACATATTTCTTCAAAGGAAGCAAATACTGGAGATACAAGGGAAGCAAAATGGACGGAACGTATCCCAAAGACATATCGGAAGGTTTTACTGGAATTCCTGACAATATTGACAGTGCTTTAGTTTGGAGCGGTAACGGCAAAATATACTTCTTCAAAGGTACGAAATTCTGGAGGTTCGATCCCTCAGCAAGACCACCAGTGAAGAATGTATATCCTAAACCCATATCGAATTGGGAAGGAGTCCCTGATAACCTCGATGCTGGGTTCCAATGGACTAACGGTTACACCTATTTCTTCAAAGATGGCGGTTACTACAGGTTCAACGACAAGAACTTCGCAGTGGACAGATCGCCTCCAGCTTTCCCCAGATCGATAGGACACTGGTGGTTTGGGTGTAAGGACGCCCCTGAAGGTACCGTAGGAACAAGTGAGTCCAGAGATTGGTTAATCAATGAGGAGGGCGAATACGCCGACGATGCCAGCAAAATTTATCACGAAACAGGTAGGAATCGTTTTTTTCATTTGCCAGCATCGTTTTAACAAGACTAGAGCATCTGAATGTAAGAATGCAATGCTAACAAATCTAGATGATCCAACAGATTCATTTGAAGTGACATTTAGCATAATCTGAATTTTTTCATGCCTGATCTTGATTTTGAAAACTACATGTAGTGTGATTCAATTGTGAGGTGGTTTCCACAATGAGATCAAAAATTGCATTATCAACACAGAAAAAACTCCTCAGTTATGTAGAGTTGAGTGATGGTAATGCGTCAAGGCCTCGGAAAATTGTGATGTGTTCTTTTGCGGCCTTTACTTTTCAGTGTTTGAGAATCAGTAATCAGTTTCGGGCCTGCAAAGTCCTAATATAGAATATAACCAGTTTCTGCAGGAGAAAGACCTCACTAGATCTTCTCAAATCGTTAAAAATTATGTGTCACCTGTCACTTTTCATCTTCTCAATTGTCAGATTGGAAGACCACTTTTTTGTTGAAGATTGTAGAGCGTCTCTGCTATAATGTCTTTAAGTAATAAGTTTTTTTGGTGACAAGTTTCGTCACAATATTTTTTTTCCGTAAAAATTCATGAAAATAGGCTCTCACATCATCGCTCCTTCGGCCAGAGGGCATGAATACTTTTTTCCTTTCGTTTTCTTATTGCCCAAGGATAGCTTTATTGATGAATTGAAATAGATTATCCTCATTTGATCCAGGAGTGACTCAAAAAAATTATTGAATATTGTAATTTTAGAAATATCGTATCTTGATTTTTTCAAATGAACTCCCTATATTTTATTATTCATGTCAACGCATAAAATATTGTGCTATATTTTTGCAGAAGTAACTTTATCCTTATCTTGGATCATTCTCGAAATATTCGATTATTTGTGAAATTTTATGATGAAAATTCTACAAACCGTATCAAACTCATCAACATGCATCATTATTCGCACAGAAGTTTTTTTTCTGTTATGATTCAAGTAGTAAAAAATGAATTCTGAACAATAATTCTTCTAATGAATGATAAAATCAAGATGATCAAAACGTATATCGAGGTATGCGTTGCCATTTTTTTTCATTTGTGCCTTCTGTCAGGTATCCGATCTTATCATATCCTGCATTTTACATGGTGAACTTATCAGTGTTTCGTTATTAAACATTGTTGAAGTGAGGTTTGAAATCGATTTTCTCAATTGACTGCCATGAAGTTTTCTAAAGAAGAAATGGTTGATATGATTTTTATTCTGGGTGAGTGTGATAGAAATTCTTTGTTGGCAAGTAGAATGTATGCACAAAGGTTTCCGGATAAGAGGCATCCTGATGCAAGATTTTCTGAAAAACTTCTATTTAGTTTTATCGAAACGGGTAATATCGCTTACAAAAAACATGAATAACTAAGAACTACTACAGCTTAAGATAACCAGTTATGTTTTGTTGACAGTGACAGAGGATCCATATAAAAGACAAAGATAGATTTCTCAGTTAACAGGTATAAGTCAAACTATGAAAGTGAATAAATTTCATGCATATTATGTAAAGCTGCACTAGGAGCTGAATAGTCAAGACTATGAAAACGATTCAATTTTTGCAACTGGGCAAGTGACAAAGTGGCGGAAAATCCAAATATATTTAGCAGAGCTCTTTTCTCGGACGAGGCAACTTTCCACAAGAATGATCTTGTTCACAGGCACAACTTTCATTATTATGCCACGGAAATCCACACTTCATGAGACAAATAGATCACCAGCATGGTTGGTCCTTGAATGTATGGGCCGCTATAGTAGATGGATATCTATTTGGTCGCACTTTTCCGACGTGCACCTCGATAGTGAAATGTATTAAGATTTTCTGTAAAATCATCTACCAATGTTACTTGCCGATGTACCAGAGCAGATAAGACAAAATTTGTGGTTTCAACATGATGGAGCACCGGCACATTACTCATTACATGACTAATAAAATACAGGATATTCCACTTGAAAAAATCAAGATGCGAGATTTTTAAAATTACAATATTCAATAATTTTTTTGAGTTACTCCTGTAGAAAATTAGGATAATCTATTTCAATTCATCAAAAAAGCTATCCTTGGTAATAGGAAAACGAAAGGAAAAAGGATTCATCCTCTCTGGCTGAAGGAGCATGCGATGATGTGAGAGCCTATCATGAATTTTTACGAAAAAAAAAATATCGTGACGAAACTACTCACCAAAAAAACTTATTACTTAAAGACATTATAGCAGAGTTTAGGACGCTCTTCAATCTTCAACAAAAAAGTGATCTGAAAAAACCTCCCAAGATTTTTTTAGAAAAGTGGCACACCCTGTTTACTTCACAATAAATTTCTGAAGTAGATTTTTACTTTCTAAATACAATACCGTTCGAAAAAAAATGAAATCTTCAAGTGTACGAGCTACAGAGCACCGCGCCACTGGTGAATCACCCAGTATATATATATATATATATATATATATATATATATATATATATATATATATATATATATTTTATTCGTATGATGAAACTAGTTAACTCTAAGAAGACTGATGACTGTAGGAAAAAGATGGTGAAGTGATTCATCAAAATACACCTGTCATTTGACGGATAAATGTTTGAAAATTTGGCCTGGGTAGACCGCCTGCGTAGCGGCACGAATAGTGTGCGAGCATGCGGGAATATGCTGAGCCCAAGTGCTCGGTTGAAATCCGAGTCGAGTCATGGATGTTGGACTTAAACGAAAAAGTGGATTTGACCAAGATACTTAGATATGTGCCGGCTCGGTGGCGTATGGGATATGATGCTCGTCTCCTACGCAGAGTTAGCTGGGTTCAATCCCCACAAATTAGGTGTGATTTTTCGGATTCTGGGAATCGCTTGAGTGTCCATCTTTTGGAAGAGATGTAAAACTGTCGGTCCTGGACATTAAAGATCTCTTCCCTCGACGCTAGAGGGGTTCGGCAAAATTCCCGGGTTAGTGAGGTGTGTAGGTCCTTAAAGCAAACAAATTATGGCACAATTATGGGAAATTCATGATAAAGTTGAGTTCCTCAAATCGAATCTGATTGGACAGTCTTATTGCATACTCATTCATTTTTATGTTTATGAACGCAATCTACCTGAAATATAAAGTTATTTTTAAATAAATCAAATTGTTGTCATTCTCATTGGGACTATTGACACATGTTTGGGCAGGACCTGGCAACTTGCTACTGGACCCATTTCATGAACAGTAATTAAACATTTCGATAAAAAACAACACTATTCGCCCTTCTTCATTGAGTATGTATTAATTTATCTTTCTGCATGCATTAAACTATATTTGGTTGCTTATTAACTCGGCTAAGATTGTACTAGCACAAATAACTATAATATTCACAAACTATATCTTAAATATGGATAGATAGTCACTTCAGAAACAAATATCAGCAAGTTATTTAAGTGAAAATTTTTAAAAACCAAACCTACTGAGCATTGCTGATTAAGCTCGTATTAATTGATTAAGTCGTATTGTAAATATTTCTGCTAGAACAATTTTATGCACTCGCACACTAACCCTAACAGTACTAACCACATTAACATTGACTTGATTTTCTTGCTATTGTTACCTTAAGATAGTATTATTAGTCTTTAGGCATTTGATTATTTTTAGAAATTATGGATACTTTCGCATAATTGCACCGCATTGCCTAGGTAGTTCGCAAGTTAGTTATGGCTTAAACAGGCTAATGTAGAAGGGGGTGAAAAAATAAACGAATTCGTCATTAGAAAATCATTAGAAATATACACAAGTATATTTCAAGGACCTTTACCTCTTCAAATGTTGATATCTATTCCGAATCATCAACAATATCTAATCCAATAATCTACCATTTATTTCATAAAGGTTTGTTCCTTCCTCGAAATCTTATTTGTTTTCGAACGAAATTGCTTTTGCTAAGACCATTTATACCAAAACAGAAGTAATATCTATGATCGCGTCAAGTATTTCTTTTTCTTCGTAATATGTTCAACGTACTGGATCCCTGGAAGCAAGCCTCATTTCGTACAAATCTCTTCTAAAGGTTTCAGAATTGATAAAACAGTTTCTGAGATCTTTGAAATATTTTCTACATAATCTCAAGTAATTACTTTCTGAATTTTATACCTTCTAGCCTTCAAATGAGGGAAAATTTCTGATCTTCCTTCTACATAGAGCTGCATAGTTTATAAAGCATGGTTTGATTGAATTTTGCACTAATTTGTTGGAACAGCATGCGACTGAGAATTTTGGTGGATTGTTACTATTAGTGATCTGGATTATTTTGGGTTATCACTTTTGGTTATCAGAGGTTTTATATTATATGTTACTGATCGATCAGAATGTCAATAAGAATTGAGAAGCTATAATTTGCAGAATATTATTCGAAATTTGGTGTATAATAAAAGTGACACATTTGCCAACCTTCCATATTGAACACCTATTATAGTACGTTTGTTATATTTGTCAATTTACAATAATAATTTAGTGTACCTGGAGATGCCTTTTTCACAAAAATATACGAGTATATTTCTATCAATAGTAATCCAAGAATAACTGTTGCCGATTCAAGATAAACTATATCCATCTAGTGGCTAAACTTGGGACTCATTTGTGTGATATGAACAAATTGAATACAAGAGAGAATTTTGAGCAGAACATCGATTATCAGTATTTATGTAAAGTGTTACAACTGTTGCTTCAGTTTCATTAATACTACTGCATAGATGGCAATATGAACCGAAAAGTGTAAAAACAGAAATCTATGATTTGAATATACGGACACATCGCTTTATCCTTCGTCCACCGTGCGATGCTTCAGGAAAGTAAATGTTTAACGAATTTTCTGTGATCATTGAGATGCCAACCAACGTATGCAGTTGCCTTGCAACCTCTTATTTATTCATTTATTCATATGAATGGATAAAAGATCCATACAAATTGGGGGACTACATGGATTATGCCATAATATCAAATTTTGTTGTACGTCAATACACGAACAGACAGAAGCACTGTAACTAGAATGGATAACCATGTAAAACACACCAACAATTCTACGATCGACTCTGTGTGTGAGTGTAAGTTCAGGAAAATGAGGAAATACGGCTATACCATAGACAAAGTTATACATGATGAGAGATAAGAGAAAATACCCTATCTTCCACCGTGGCTGATATATCAGAAACAGCTAGCGTGTAAGTCAGTTGTGAACAAGTGTAATCAAAATTATTGTGTTTACCTATACTTATATGCAAGTAGTTATAGCCAATGAAAAGTTTTCTCAACCCCGAGTTAAACTTATTATTGACCTTAACCATAGTTCCTGGTCATGACATTAACCCTTTATTTAAGATTACCATTACCTGGTTATTTTAAAATTTGCTACTCTCACGCTGGCGCAGTAGGAAGGCAGAAGAGAAATGTCCTACCGTTTACACACGTTTTCAAATACACATATTTTCCTATGGTTTCTTGCTAAACTCCGTATGTTAAGAATCCCAGAATAATGTTTTAGAACGATAAACTTCTATGAGTTTGAAGTAAGAACCATTGAAGTATTAACCGACATGACCGACGGTATAAGCACAGTGCACCAGTGAATATGCACTACGACAGGATCACGGCTTAGCATAGCCACTCAACTTGTGGAAAAATTCGGGAAACAGGGTTGCACTTCCACCTGCATCTTTTCTATTCAATCCCAGGTGAAGCTGGGATAATCATACCATTCGAGTCATCTGGAAGTCCTCAATGGAATTTGGGACTTCTAAGATGAAATTTAGTGAAAATTGCACAGTTTCAATAAAAATCTTAATCATTTTATGGCTAGTCTTTTGAGAAACGAAGCTGTTTTCGCATAAAAATATTGGGAATTTTGGTTGTTGTTAAATATGATATTTCTGAATCGATCAGTAAATTATTTTCATCACACAGGAGCTTCGCTTTAGGTTCTAACGAATTAGTGTATTGTTTAGTTTATCGATTCGTATGGCCAATGTTTAATGGACACGCCTACATTCCAGAAAATTACAGAAGACCACCGAGGCAATGACGTTGGCAATTCACCGCAATATGAGTATGTTATGTACCTTTTATTTTATTATATGCACGCTTTTAGATTTTTATGTTCAATGTTCAGGCAATATTTTATGTGTAGAATGTATATTTCTTTGTAATGTGATAATCATTCAGTGTTTCGTATACAGGGTGTATCTTATATTGGCTCCAACTGCAGGAAGCCTTAGTTTAGCAAGAACTTTGATGTCAGTATCTATTCATTATTCCGTATTTTCTGAATATGGGTGAAATCCTCAACCCCTTCTCGGATTTTCAATAGAACATTTCTGGAAAGTGGATATATCTTTATAAGGAATATTGTAGTTTTATTCAATTTTATATGGACACAAGTAATTATTGGAAAAGCCATCCTCATGCTTTATATTTCCTTATGAGAAATTGGCGAAAACTTTCATGAATTCCAGGACTTTTCCTAGTAGATCGTAACGGCCAATAATGCAGTTTCTAACTTCATTAACGTATACAATAAACTATGGATTTTGAAGGACCCCTAACAAAAAATCCAAGTGATTAATATCGGTCGATCATGTTGGTCATGATTGAGTTGCCAGTAAACCTATTGAACAACTTGGAAAAATTTGACTCAAATGTTGACGAGCCATCAGACTGAAACAGGCAGCTGCACCGTCAAGTGTGTACCACTTATTACAGTACAGCAGAAGCATTTCTACATTAATATTTGATGGAAAAATAGTTTGGTCCTATTGAGAAATCATCTAATATTCTTATGCAAACATTTACAGAAAACTTGTACTGATGTCTGTTTTATGTGATGGCCTCTGGTTAATCTTCCATCCACAAATGATTATTTAGAAAATCATGATGGAACTCCTAGACGATTTTGCTTCATCTGTGAAAATGAAATATGCTTTTCTCGGAAAACATACCGGCAATACAGTTCTCTATCATAACAAGGTTCGAGCAAATATATACAGAATAGATGGATGAACGAAAAAATACTAGCGAAAAAGTTGTTGCTAAACTGAAGATTGCAGCAGAACTTCAAGCTGATTAGTTTTTCGTTGACAAAGAAAAAATTATAACCACACTTTATTTCTTCACTTTCAGCAGCCATATCTCAAAAAGGGTAGCCCAAAGTAGAAAATTATTTGACTGAAGTAGGTTCGCATATTCAGGAATACCCCGTATAATCAAATAATGTTCAAAGGACGCCAGTTCTAGAAAATTCTCTGCCACAAATATTTATCGAAGAATACCAGTAACGAGTGTAAATGATAGTTGACGAGTGTTGAATGATATTTCTTGAAAAATTTGAAAATTATTTCCAATTCTTTTTTGATGAGCATTAACAGAACAATTTTGCCTCGTATTGACTTTCTATAGGATTTTAATGTGTATACGAGGGCTGTCTTTGAAGTCTTACTTTATCGTTTTCTAAAGAATTTCTCGCTAGGATTTAATACTAAAATCAATTATGGAAGCCCTTATTCCACTCGAATGCTGTGACATTCGAAATGGCTTTGTTGTGCAAATCGATAGGTTTTAACGACTGCAATAGGAGAGTTTAACGATTTTCTGTTTTTTGCGCCGAAAATTCGATTGTCTAGCGTGCTGTGTGTGAATTTGCATTGTTTCGGTGAACAATGATGCATTATTCGGATCTTTGCTGGACTTTTCAGTCAACGGCTTCTGCACGTGATAACAAGCTCAAGTTATCTCCTCTAATTTCTGCGCTGCTCATTCCAATATTTCAATCAACGAGCAGCGATGAAATTTATTTGATATACTTATGGTTTTGTCATGAAAATTGCACTTGTATTCATATGTCTTAATGAAGAAGATGATATATGGGAAAAATGCTAATATTCCTTAAATTACATACTAGAGCAGGTACATATTTCAGTTCATAGGGGAGTACTTAACTAAAATTGCTCTGGCTCAGTCAGAATATGTGAGCATTTGCACAGATGGTACCAGTGCTATGTATAGAGGGCTATTCTCCAGCTAGCTGCTGAACACCATATCGAGAATCTTAAACCTCCAAGAGTATGCCGGAAAACTTGGCCGAAGATTCAAATGAGGAGGGAGGAGATAAATTCCATCAAAGCGAGAGCTCTCAATTTAGCTTGAAAACAAATTTATGAGAAGTTTGTGAATGTATGGGTAGTAATTTCAAGAATTTGCTACATCAAACAGAAATGAGATGGTTTTCAAGATAGAAAGTATCAAATGGATTGTTCGGACTAAAACCTGTAGGTATATATATTCGTATATGAAGCTGATAACTTGTACTCAGTGGTGAATAGCAAAATTTCTATAGGTAGGAATACAAGTCTTCAAGGCTTATATAAAACAGAGTTATTAGTGAATATTGAAGTAAATTTTATCCAAAACAGATTTGCTCATGTCAAATGCGAAAAACTAATTGCTTTTTTTAACCTCTTAATCTAGCCAGGTAAAAACGACTAGACTCTGCTCAACCACTTAGTTTGAGATATTGTGAATCATCTGGGAATACTGAGGGTTGTTTTCAAAAAATATTTGTCTGAAAGCTTAGATAAAAGGGGAGCTTAGCATTGCAAGCTGCAGACTGGCAAGTTTCCTGCTGCCCTTATAACATGTAGAAGACCTTCAACAGCACGTGAGGCTTGGAACTACACGTGCTGATGTGGTTCTTCAAAACCATTCTGCTGCCCATATTTACCTATACCTCGCTGATCCGGTGCCGAGAATGGAAAAATATACAACAGATTTCGCCGTGGAAAGGCTTAGAGCACATTTATTAAAACGCATACGAATATGGTGTTAGGCAATAAGATATTATCCTATGCTGATTTTCATACAATGTACACTATTGAATCGCTTTGAGCTCCGATCCTGAGGTTGTGTCTGCTTCTATGCCAGGCAAGAAGCTGGCTCTTGATAGGCTCAGAGGACTTATGGATAGAAGTATGGTGGGTGCTCAAAGAAATACGCCTATCGCTGCGTTAGGTAGGGTAGTTTTGAATGCTTATAGGCTAAGGACGGGTAACACGTTAGTGGTCGTTGCAGGACATATTCTGTCTCCTGATGCTATTAACAGCGACCATTTTCTCTGGATGAATTTAGAGACAAACACGCTGGGATACCACTTCGGTCATAAGATCGAGGTGCTAATCCCATGCATACAAGAATGGGAGGAAAGGAAGGGTTCCTTGCCAGGTGGACGGTACATCTGGTTCGGTTGACTCGAAGACCAAATCAGGAAGCTCAGTTTATTGTCGGAGAAATGGGAGGGGATTCTATCTCGCATTAGAAAAACATACAACAGTTTTTCAGTGGAAAACATGGCGATACTTGGTTGTGTTCAAAGTCTGACTGCAATTGATGATCTGCTACGAGGGCGGGCTGCTTTGCACAGGATTACTTTCAAATTAGTCTGGGAATGCGTTCAGGCACTGGAAGTGGCGGTAAATAACCATACCCGTGTGTGGGTTCCGGTTCACACCGCGATCAAGGATCATGAGATTGCGGATAGGTTGGCCTGTCTAGGAGCTAAGAATGCTTTAATAGGACCAGGACCCGTGCTTGGATCTCAGCCTATGTTATTGAAGTAAGAACGGAGGACTGCCTAGCAGAACAACATGGGGATACTTGGTTGAATGCACAAGGTTGTCGCAAGGCCGAGGCAATGCTGGGCACATCACCTAGTTAAATCTTGAAAAGACTGGCACTAGAAGTCATAGATAGTGGCGGGGCATGGTAAGTTCAGATATCATTCATGCAGAATAGGACTGAATTAAAATAAGTGAAGATGATGCACACGCCCGGCGTGGATCCGTCTTAGACGTAACCGACTGGGCGCGGATATTCTGGAAGTGATTGATCTGCCGAACATACCTCCTCGCTTCTGTAAGAATTAAGCAGGGATGTAGTTACAAGGAAGGGAGACATAGAGCCGTAGGCCTAGATGTCTATATTCATGACGAAACCCTTAATATAATCCCTAATATAAGTTAACCATCTGGTTCTTGTGGAAAATTCCAATTATTAATTATTATAAAGAATCGTAGAGTTCATTTTAATGATTATACACTGGATTCGTTATCAGTTTTACTTCATATCAATATACCCACATCTGTCATTTGAGGTTAACATTAGCTGAAGAGCTCTTTTGTTTTCTTCTTGTTCATTCATTGCGACCTTTATGATAAATACATTCTTTCATCTAAAATGCTTCACCAAAAAACTGATCTCGCAGTTATTTCTTTAGATCCATATTGATGAAAGTACGTCGAGTAGCCCACAAATCTTCAAGTGGCACACCAGTTCGTTCAACAATAGATGTAGTTGTTGCATCTATTGACATACGATTAGTGGTACCCTATATATTCCAGTATGCAAATTTCAGAAGTCATTTTTCATATTTTTCAGAACACAGAGAACAAAAAGTTTTCAAATACGCGACATTCCTTAGTATAGCGTAATTTTTGCACTAAAAGTTGCCTGAATTTCGCAAATTCTCTCAATATTGCAGGATAATAATTCTTTTTTCACGTTTTAGATGACATCAACAATTTGGTAGAAGAAGATGGGGCGAAACACGCCGCCAGAAACAACGCCAACTCCACCGTCTCCCTGAAGAACAAATCATCACATATTTCTTCGTCGTTCGCGTTAGTCGCCTTAGTTACTCTGAAATTTTTACATAGTGTTTTCTGAAACACAGTTTTTTCGTTTTATAAACGACATAGACTGAATTAGGACAATTTGTCTCGAAAGTGCTCTATATTTATCATCATGTTCATTGTAAATAAGATCGAAACGTTCCTTCGGTTCAATTAACAGTTGCTAGTCAGTATGTTAAGATTGGTTGAACTTGAAAATACGTATGAGATAAGGAACATGAAATTGAACATAGGCATCTAAGTAAAAAATCATATCAGTAACATTGTGCCGGCCAGTCGAATATTTACTTGTGAGATTATGAAGAAGATTTTATACAGGCTGTATATTGAGGAACATATTTTGATTTAAAGGAATAAAGTAGAAGATTTTTCATGGCATATTTGGCCTATGTATATAAAACAAGTTTACCGTTTCGTATATATCTATATATATATATATATATATATATATATATATATATATATATATATATATATATATATATATATATATATATATATATATATATATATATATATATATATATATATATATATATATATATATATATATATATATATATATATATATATCAGTTGAAGAACATCATAAATCGATGAATGTTTGAACAACTTTTTAAAATTGTTATAATTATTTAATGAAAAATGAAGTTAAAACTGGAATTTTTATAAATCTACCCAAAAATGAATCATTATTATGTTCTGACAAACTAAAATTTGAGTTGGCATATCACTCTCAAAAAGGAACTCAGAGAGAAATTCAATCCAGAAAATTCTTTGAAGTAGTAAAGAGTATGATTGCAACCACCATGTAATGTAGTTTTTAAAAATGGCGAATATTTTTCCACTCATATTTAATGAATATAATATTGGGGAACATGTTGACAACAATCTTGTTAATTTTATTTTCCAAAGGAAATTAGAGGCTTGTTTATTTACAATTTTTCAGAATTTCATTTTAAATTCCCGAAATTAGTGATCTGTGAATGTAGTTAGAAAATTTTAGATTTTCCTACTCCGAAACGAGAAACTCAACCATTAAAAGAATACTTGATACCCTGATATAAAAAAATTATCAATTATTTAAAGTTTTTCTCAACATTTTATGGAATCTAACGGTTAACCGAAATATTTTCACAACGTTCTCCACAATTTTATTGCAGTATTCGTCTAGAATTATCTACACAACCCTTATTTTCTTAAGGTTCCAGAGTTTAACTTTTGTTATTGATGGAATCATAGTTATTAAGTCCTGGATTGCAAAATTACTGCAGTTTTCTTTGACTCTTTGAAAATCGTGAAAGGAAGGGTCCTCAGTATAAGTTAAAAGATTTTGTTGACTTGCGGAATATAACTTCACTTATTTGGCTTCAAAATTTTTATTCTTGAACAATATAGACCCACAGCTAGTATTTCAATAGGAAAATATTGATAGGTAGAAATCGAATCTGCAATTTATCAGTTTTCGTTTAAATTTCCTTCAAAATTTCAGCTAAGTCCTGTGTTTGGTTTCCTAATCTCACTTATTCCAAAATTACAATTTTAATTAGTAGCAAGAACAGGAATAAGCAGAGGTTTCTAATTCATTTAACAATTTTCCATTTTGTATGCTTGTTCATTCGAACTACTGGTGTTAACTAAGAGAACATCTCCCCGTCTTCAATCTGAACCCTTGTTTTAATTCGACTGGCCAATTGCCTTATGGAAAACTGAGTTGTGATAGTAATGTACGTAGAAAAAACTCATGGTCAATATTTCAACCTGTGTTGTCAATTTTTATAACTTCATAAAATAAATTGTTTGTATATTAAACACAGGTGATATTGCTGAGCATTTTATATTGTCATCATATTGAACAACAAATGCTTTAACTAGCAATGAGTGATATTGATAGGCAGTTTAGTTTAAGATGTTAATATTTTTCTTTATGTTGTGGCGTGAGACACGTTATTTTGTACATGAAGATAATTTTCTATGATCTGGCTTTTCTCAATTGAAAATTGTTATCAGTTTTATATATACTTAAAATCCATCAAAATCTTTGTACGTTGTAAGTATTCATCATCAAATCAATAAATTATATTTTATAGAATAACTGTTTTGTGTCTTCTTTTGAAACTGTGATTATTATAGGTTTTAGTAACATTTTCTCATCCAAAAATCAATTAGGCACAGAATTCTTTTGTTTGGTGTTTTCTAATAGTTCACTTTCAATCTATTCTTCCCTTTCTGCAAAATTTTCAAATCATTATTGAAAGTATGGTTTTATTCTAGTAAATGTTTGACATATTGAAAATATAAATTTTGTTTGTCAAAATTACTTTGACCTCTGATAAACCAAAAACTAAAATAGATATATACCAAATTTTCGGAATCAGTGATCTGAAATGTAGTTAACTTAAGGCTTCCTTATCGTGAAGGATCAATCTCTACCCTTATGAGAATACTTGATACCAAAGATTATCAATGATTCAAAGTTTTGTGTTAACATCTTTTGTAGAGTGTAATTTAAATTGGCTAACTGAAACATTTTTAAGACTTTCTTCACCATTTAACTGCCGCATTTTGCAAAATGCAGCTCTCAAAATGAAATCGAGCCGAATTTGACTGAACACCGGAAAAAAAAACAATCTTTAATATGAGTTAGAAGAATTTGTTGATTTAGTGGGAAATATAACCTCAATATACACACTTTTTTGACTCTCAAAATTTTGTTCTCAAGAGACATCCACCCACAGCTAAAGTTTCAACAAGGAAAAATAATGATAAGCACAAGTACACACGTGAACACACATACAAGTTTTAGGATGACATAGAAGGTGAAAAATCTTTCACCCTCATAAAATTGGTTAGATTCCAAACGTAATAAAAAATTTTAAATTGTATTTATTCTCTATATGTCGAAATTTGCTTAGTTTCAGGTGATTTCGAAATATTTTTATCGATTCTAACATTTGTTAGTTTTCGTTGAAATCTCCTTCAAAATTTCAGCTAATTCTTGTGTGCGGTTTTCTATTTTTATTTATCCAACAATTGGAATTTTCATTATTTGCAGGAACCTCAATAAGAATATACTTGTGTACATTTGTTATGGCTACTGGTGTTAAGTAAAAGAACATCTCATTGTCTTCAATCTGAAACCATTTTTTAAATGAACTGGTCAATTGCTTTATGAAGAACTAAGTTGTGTACGAAGAAAAAACTCATGATGAATATATCTACCTGTGTTATGAATTTTTATATTTTATAATACTGAGCATTGTAGAGTGTTATCGTTTAGAACAACTAATGCTCTAACTAGCAATGAGCGATATTGAGAAGCAGTTCATTTGTAGTGAATATTTGACATACTAACAATCCAAATTTTGTTTGACAAAACTGAATTTGCCCTCTGATAACTCATATTCTTATAGCTCCATAGATAGAGGAGACGGTGATTATGTGGCCCCGTACTTTGGTTTTTAGGCCTCAGATAGAAAAAAAACAAGACTAAGTAGTATAGGAAACACGTTAAGATCGTCTCTATTAACTTACATATACATGTCTTTCAATAAAATAAACGAAATTGGAACAGAAAAATAAAAAACATATGTATTATAAAAATAATCAAATTTGGCAATTTGAGATCAGGTGAGGGTTATATGGCGCCTTGGGGGCCATATTAAATATATGAGCGTAATCACAACCTTACGGCAAAAATCGCAGATATAATATTCGTCTTCAGGACCTGCACAGGCTGTATGAGCCCATAAATTGCAATTCTGGCACTGTATCCACTCTTTCCCCCGACTGTCGTTAGAATAACTAGTTTCACAAAAAATGCAGTTCGTATCTGCGCTTTCCGGGGTCTTATCTGGGATATTGACAGTCGTAGTTCTCCGAATCTGTTTCTACGACTACATCACTTTCAGAGCTACTGCTGGATGATGACTGAATGACTCTCTGGCGCTGACGGAATTGTTCCAGCTTAACTACATCCGGTACCGCGCCCACGCCTACGTCCACGACTTCGGCCACGAGTTTCTGCTGAGCGCAAGAATTCACTTAATTCATGTGATGTGATTGCTTTTGCTGTGGTAGACTTCCTTCCACAATTAGAAGTTCGTAACTTATCTCAGGAGATGGACTGAATGTCCTCCGACAGAACCAATCGAGCTTGCGACTCTTGTGCTGCAGCATACACACCTGACGCGTCTTGATTAGCAACAGGACTTGTATGTCCCTTGTATTAGCTGGGTTTTGTTGGGGGCAAGATTGTTGTTCATTATTTGATTATTCCATCAGGAAATCAACTTCCGTAAAAACTTACGGATTGAATGGGTAAATGCCCGTCGCACGAAAACCACTTACAGCAATTTCCCCTGTGGTGCTCTTGAGATATGCCCGACCAAAAAGTTGAGCAATATCGTAAGGTTTCAGCGTTCTTTCTGAATGCAGAAGAAACTTACGAAACTCGTCACTGTAGTGACTCTTAAGCGCGCCCATGAAAGTCTTATCTAACGGCTGTAGCTTATGAAGTCGTATGGGGTGGAAGGCTGATAATAGTGACGTGATGTTCTCGCGCCTGTTCTATTAATTCTAAATTGTAAATGTGACTATAATGTCCATCAAAAAAAGCAATATGGGAGAAGCTTCGCTTGAGTTTGTTGTTTCAATAAAATGTCTAAATCAGTTAGTGAACAAATTTGATTGGATCCAATCAGATGGAAAAACTTTTCCAATCGACCCAGGTGGCGCACCTTTCATTAAAACATCAGTGAAGTTTTTTCAAGGAAATATCATCATTGATGGCGCAAACATACCAGAAGCACAAGAGGTTGCTAAAACGAAATAAAGAATTTTAGCTTATATTCATCTTCAATATGTCGATGTTTGTTCAGTTCCCAGTGATTTCAAAATATTTTTATCGAGTGTACAACCTATAGGTTTTCGATCAAAATTCTTTCAAAATTTCAGCTAATCCCTGTCGGTGTAAGGTTTCCTATCTTTACTTATCGAGCAATTGCAATTTTCATTATTAGCACGAACCGGAATAATATTAAACTTCTGATTTATTCAAGAATATTTCAATTTTGTATGCTTCTACATTTGTCATGACTACTGGTGTAGACGAAATGAAGTATCTCCCCTTCTTCAATCTGAAACCTGTTTCAATTCGACTGGTTAATTACCTTATGAAAAACTGAGTTGTGATAGTAATGTACGTAGAAAAAACTCAAATCAATATATCCACCTGTGTTATCAATTTTTATATCTTCGTAAAAATAGTATTTTTGTATATTAAACGTAGGTGATATTGCTGAGCATTTTATAGTGTCATCATATTGAACAAAAAATGCTTTAACTAGCAGTGAGTGATATTGATAGGCAGTTTAGTTTAAGATGTTGAAATTTTTCTCTATATTGTGGCATGTAATGCATATTCCGCAGCTAATGTATGCTGAAGATTTGAAGATCTTTCTTGAAATCAAAACGCAACGTGACTGTGAGAGATTACAGGAGGTTATTGTTTTTGTATCTGACTGGTGTCGGAGCAATTGTCTTGACTTGAATGTGTCTAAGTGTAGTGTAGTGAGCTTCACTCGAGAGAAAATGATTTCACTGTTCGATTATGAAATATATGAAACTGTTTTGGAGCGATCCAATGAAGCTAAAGATCTTGGTATCATTTTCGATCAAAAAATTCCCTTTTTTTATCGCACATCAAACCTACCTCTTTTCATCTGCTTCCAGGCTATATGGATTCATAATTCGTAATGGTAAAAATTTCATGAACTCTTCAACCTTGATTCGTCAGTAGCAAACTTGAATACGTCTCAATTAATTGGAATTCAATTTATTTATGTCATATGTATCACTTACAGGCCATTCAGAGGAAGTTGTAAAGTATCTTGCCTGGAAGGAGAATGGTGTTTATCCAATAAGGTGATGTGATCATGCTCCCTTCTTGACAAGATTCAGAATGACGTCCCTTGTAATCAGAAGGGACCTTCTGGCTCTAAGGTTTTTATTTAGTCTTCTAAGAAACAGGCTAGATTGCCCGCAGTTGAAGTTTGCAATACCGAGGTTATCGTCGAGGAATGAACAAATGTTTGCTCGTAGTATCCTTAGGACGAATGTATTCATGCAATCTCCAATTTCGTTTATGTGTAGAACCTATAATTCCATTTCTGCTTTATGTGATATAAACTTTAATTCATTTTCCTCTTTGAGTAGGGTGTATTTGAACAGTTCACTCTAAAATTCTGCAATCTACTTTTCAGTTTTTTTCTTCTTGCTGCGCTTGAAATCGGTATTTTGATTTTATGCTAATTTTCATAATTTTGCCAATATGTATAGTTTTTCCTGTGATTGGTTTTTACCTGTTGGAAATAAAGAACTTATTACTATTATGAATTTGTTTTTTGAATTTGGGAAGCTTTTACTTGGTAAAATTCCATTATCAATAATAAAAACAAGTACTGTGTTTTAAGGAATTTTACTTAATAATTGCGATTTCAAATAACGCGTTTCACTACACCGTATGCTTCTTCAGACGAATGAATGTACAGAAAATATAAATGAGAATATAATTTTTAATATGTTCTTGAGTAATTAGAAGCTTATTGGGTTTCAATCTATAAACACCTGATACCAAACCAGGTAAAAACAATAAATCAGGTGTTTATAGATTGAATTGCAATGACTGTGATAATTTCTACATTGGTAGAACCTATAGAAATTTTGATATAAGAATATCGAAAAAAAAAATAAACGTAGTTTTTCAAATAAAAATCAGATTCAAATTATGCTAGTCATCTCTTAGAAAATAATCACTCTTTCGACCCACAGTTTGAAATTTTGCATACAGATAATAAATATTGGAAGGTAGATCTTTGGGAAACTTCAGAAATCAATAAAAACAAACACTCAGGTAGACTCAACAATGAACAAGTCGATTTAAGCCCTTCACCTCTATTGAATCTCTTCGGGGAGCAATCTATTCCTTAATTTTATTGGATATACCTGTCATAAATAACCACTTAAGTAGAAGCAACCCAATAAGCTTTTAAATACTCAAGAACATTCATAGTTATATTCTCATTTATATTTTCTGTACATTCATTCGTCTGAAGAAGCTACGGTGTAGTGAAACGCGTTACGAATCGCAATTATTAAGTAAAATTCCTTAAAACACAGTACTTATTTTTTATTATTATTATGAACTCGTAAATTTTGTACATGAAGATAATTTTCTGTTCTGCCTTTTCTCGATGGAGATTTGTTTTATAAATACTTAAAATCCATCAAAATCTTTGTACGTGTAAGTTGTCACAACTGACTTTGTTCACTGATAATCGAATATTGAATTGATCGATATATCTCGAAACTTTTTTATGTGCAGTTAACGCAGGTGATATTGCTGCACAATTTAAAGTGTCATCATATTGAACAACAAATGCTTTAACTAGCAAGGAGTGATATTGATAGGCAGTGTAGTTCAAGATGTTAAGATTTTTCCTATATTGTGGCATGAACCACTCAATTTTGTATATAAAGATAATTTTTCTATCATCGACCTTTTCTCAATAGAAAATTGTTTGCAGTTTTATATATAAATAAAAACCATCAAAATCTTTTTTGGATTTACAGTTTTCAATATATTTGCTTAAAAGTTGTTCGTTCTGAAGCGAAATTGAGGTTATGAAATTTTAAATCTTGATTGTGTTGTACCAACATAACTTAAAATACATTTTTGGTTGGTATCTTTAATACAAGAGAAAATCTCTTGAATTTCATATCAGAATTGTTTGCATGAAACTTTGGTGTTTAATTTTAGTTCTTTTCAATTTGATCTATATTTTCTTCTTTTATTTCAATGTAGTTAATTCGATTTCAATACCTCATTTGTGTTGATCGGTTTATTATCTGAAAGGAAAAATTGCATCAACATATTTGTTTAAGTTAGAATAGTTTTTTTGTTTCGTATGCATGAAGTGACAGAGCAGCTGGTGTACAGTCGTTATTTATTCGTTGAACGAGAATATATATCGTTTCGCTAGAGATTTTGGTAATTACATGAAGTTGAGTTTTGTTTTTCGAACTATAATTTTCCAAGTAAAAATAGAAGTCCAACATCTTTATAAGTATTCTACTTGGCAAGACGATTGAATTTTGCAACCATCAATGGGATTCGAAGGTAGGCAAAGTAGTTCGTTTTGTCATCGTTTGTTATTTTTCACTTAATTCGGAATATTATTTGGTCCATTCGTTTAGCCGGATAGTTTTCGTTTTTTGATGCGATTTTTAGAATTGAAATTGAAATAATAGTAATAATCATTCAATTCATTCTTATTTCGTTCATTTATTCATTTAGATAGCCACAGTTCATTGAAAATATAACAGTCATGAGTCGGTCAGTTTTTGTATGCAGTAGCAGCTGTTTCTGCCTTCACTTATTCGTAGTCATCACAGATAAGACCCTAATGAGAAATACAAACTAGTGCCCCGGCATAGGAAACAATATGGCCAAGCTGGCTCGGTGGCGTAGAGGATATGATGCTCGTCTCCTGCGCAGAGTTACCTGGGTTCAATCCCTACAAAGTCGGTGCGATTTTGCAGATTCTGGGAATCGCTTGAGTGTCCATCTTTTGGAGGAGATGTAAAGCTGTCGGTCGTGTCTAACAGAGATGTATTGGACATTAAAGATCCCTTCCCTCTACACGAGAAGGGTTCAACAAAATTCTCGGGTTAGTGAGGTGACAGAAATCCCAGGCATGTCATTAGCCGAAAAGCAGAAATAGAGCACTTTAAAGGAAAAACAAACAAACAAACAAACAATATGGCCAACTTTACATAGAAATTAGCGCTGTTATGGAAAACTAAACTGAATGGCGCCTTATTTGAGTTCTAGATTTCCCACGATCGAATTTAACTTGACTGAAATGAGGTATTTGAACTAGTCTGATCGATGCAGATTATTTCTGCCTCAATTACACTGTTGAAAAATTGAGAAAATAATTAGTATTTGTTCACAATAACAATATTTTAAAATGATATATACAGGAAATGTAGCAAAACATTTCCAAGTAGAATGAATTCTTAACACATGTGAATCACGAATATAAATCACATAACACAGAAAATAGAAACATTCTAAAATTCAAAATGAAAAAGAAATCTGGAATATTGTTGTCAGCCACCAATATTGGTTCTTCATTGCTACCATTGGTCTCCCGTTTGGGGTAAACTGCCTCCACTGCTATTTTCATGGCAGTTACTCTATACTGCTTCTGAAAATAGAAAGAAACGCAGTACTGAATGTCTCGAAAAGCCCCAGCCCTGAAATTGTCGCACTACCTTATAGATATCATTAAAAATTATTGTTCATTCAAATCAAAATTTTCTATAAAAAATTCTTTCGAATTGATAAATAACATAGAAAACGTTAACCTACCACCTAACGCAAAACTTATTTCGTTTGATGTTGAGAATTTATACCCAAGTGTTCCTCCAGGTGATGTCAAAATATTAATCGAAAACATGTTGAATTCGAATCATGTTAACCACATAATTAAATCAGAAATATTGAATCTGTTGGATGTTTGCATTGAACAAAATTATATTTCTTTCAACAACATCCATTACAGTAGTGAAAATGGTTTGATCAGGGGAAATCCTTTGAGTCCACTTTTAGCAGAGATTTTTATGAATAATATCGAACAGAAAATTCATACACATCCACTAATTTCCAAATTTCTTTATTGGTATAGATATGTTGACGACATTTAGTATGTTTCATTGGAACTACTCGTCAATTAGACTTAATTCTTAATTTCATTAATTCCATCCATTTGAACATTAATTTCGCGATAGAAATTGAACAGAACGATTCCATTAATTTTTTGGACTTGAAAATCACTAAACGAAATGATAATCATGTTTTTTCGGTCTTTCGTAAACCAACACATACTGATACAATTATACATAACTACTCATTACATCCAATTCAACACAAAGTTGCAGCTTTAAACAGCATGGTACATCGGTTACTCAATTTACCTTTATCAGTAGAAGATTATAATAAAGAGTTAAATATCATCAAACAGATAGCCATTAATAATTCATATAATCCGGATATGATAGATCTAATCATTCGTAAAAACTGTATCAGAAAGCAATAAATGAAGTATATCCTATTCATAAAGACTATAAAATATTCAACAGTTTGACATTCTGCGGTTCTGCAAGTACAAATATTAAATCCTTTCTCGTCAAACAAAATCTTAATATAACTTTCAAAACTTCTAATAAGTTAGGTAAACATATTAAAAATAATAAATCTCGTGTTGAAAACTCAAGTAAATCAGGAATCTATAAACTCAATTGCGGTTCTTGTGATAAAATTTATATCGGTAGGACCTATAGGAGTTTTGGCATAAGAACATCTGAACATAAACGTAGCTTCGATAAAAATAAATCTGATTCAAATTATTCAAACCACTTAATAAAAGAAAACCATTCATTCAATAAAAACTTTGACATATCACATATAAAATCAAAAAGTTTAAAATTAGATCTCCTAGAAGCATTAGAAATAAATAGATACAAACATTCGGACAAGCTTTTGAATGAGCAGGTAGATGTTAATTATTCACCCCCACTTAACTTGTTCAATTAGTTTTTATTACCTTCCATACTAACTGTACAATGGCTCGGTGTGGATTTTCCTGTTATTCATCCAACTTGTTCTACGATTTGTTTATAATACCATACTCTTCAATCTGTTTGTCATTCTTGATAAAGCTGCTGTGTCAGCGAAACGTCGTAAAATTTTTTCAAATAAAGTGTAGATTAAAGTTAAACCTTGTGTTTTTTATCTCATTTATCTCGAGAAGTTTTTATTCAAATGAATTTGAGATCATTCAAAATTGTTGAACATGGTAAAAGTAGGCAATTTTATTACTTATCTTGGAAATCTTGGAATTATAACAATGTATATATCACAAAATAAACATGAATTATTGATGTATGAATGTAGGGTGTTAAGGACCCAAAAAATTCAATTATTTGGTCACAGATCAATTTCTTTCTCCATGAGTGTAACAGGTGCATGGAGGAAAATAAATAATATCACAGACTAAAAAACTTGTTTGTAAATTATAAAAGGGTGTAAATCCTCAGACAAAACAACGTGTGTAGTACCACCGATTGTATAAGATCGATGGTAAATAAATAATACGCACATAGTAGAGTGTAGACAACCCGCTCTTTAAAGTCACAATAAATACTCATAAATGAACCATCATGACTGATGCCCTACTTATTTCTGAACCTTTTGGATTTGTTTTCAGTCCCAGAAGTCACAGTTTTCTACGTTTTATCCTTAACGAATTCAAAAATTAGAAGAGGAGTAGCCCTTTCAAAAATTGTAATGTAACTGACAAAAATCGGATTGAGAAAAATGAGACTTGTAAATAACTTTGAATCTAAAAGCAAGATTTTCCTGATGCCTCTGGCTATTCAGGAAAAACTAACGTTTATTGTGAATGTATTCTAAGAATTGAGAAATTTTTACTGAAGGATAAGTTAACTTAAACTTATTATCACAAAATTCCTTGAATGTAATAAAAGTGTGTTGTTGTTGGGGCACTTCGCAAAAAAGTTCTTTATTACATACTTGACATTCTGGGACTGTAATTTTTCGCAAAAGGTATCCTGCCACATAATAGGTAGCGTAGTTGTCAGTTATAGGAGTTGGTAGATTTCCAAAGATCTCATTATATTCTTCATGAACAGGTTCTGAATCATCAGAATCAGTGAGTATGTTCTGGGAGCTAGTCTGCAAAAAAAAACAATCATTCAAATTCACACAATCATCTCTTTTACAAGTTTCATTAATTATGGGGGATGTTAAGCCATTCATAACAGAAGTTTTTAAAGCAGCAATAAATTGGTGGAATAGGGTTTGTGTTCCCTACACCATGCTCTCTAATAATACAAAATAAAGGATCCTGGTGTAAGGACTGTAATGGAAAATATTTGAACCCTTTGTATCTCGAAAAAGGCTTCCTCGCCTACTTTTCTTTCCCCGCCATTCACAGGGGTCCTTTCCTGCAGAACGCCAAAGGAGTGAACCTAAAAATTGGATATAATCCAATTTAGGTACCGTAGAATCATTCAAAGCTCAAGCTGCACGAAGTATCAGATGGAACTTCACAAATTCAATTTACTTACCATAAATTTTCAAGAGAATTACTGAACTTGATTCAATGACACCAGCAAGTGAAACACTTGAAAAGAAAATGATTTTGGTAGCGCATACAACTAAAACAAAAGGGTTTAGCAGGACACTGAAAACATTGACATTGACAGAAATTAGACTATTCATTTATCGTCGATTGAAGTTCGATTGACAGAGTTTGATACTTGATTTGGTTGAATTCGTGCCATCTTTATGTATTATGGGGGACTAGATAGATAGAAGAGGGGTCGTGAGGGGGTGTTGAATGTTTTGGTCGGTAACTCGGCCTTCTTAATAGATCTTTTCTCTGGTAGTCATTTCTGATATTTGGTAAGCTATATTACATCAATTTGAAGTCGCTGGTATTCTGGCCCAACAAGATGCGTTAAAACAACCTCATTTCCAGTTTAGATGACCGAGAATAAATTTATGAAGAATTAAACAAACAGCACAGCTCCATCATTTCTTTGCTGTTGAATACTGGGAAAGTTGATTTAGAGGTTCAAGAGAGTATTTGGTTGCCAGGTGCCTGGTTCGAATCCGGGTTGAAGTTATGGATGTTGTCCTTGAACAAAAAAGTGATACTTGGAAAGAGTGACACTTGCGAGAGTCATAAACTTCCGAAGACCAGATAACCTCGTGGTAGTACTTATCATTGCACAGTCTAGGAGAGTGGATCGGAATCCACTATAAGCTGAAGGCCCACCTGCGTAGATGGGCTAAGTTCCCGAGCACATGGTAAAAAAATGAAAGAAATAAGTATTAGGTTAACTGTCTCAGTAGCTGCACGGTTAGTGCGTAAGCGTATTGGTACTGCTAGACCCAGGTGCGCGGTTCGAATCCGAGTACAAGTTTTTGTTGTCCTTGAACAAAAAAGTGATACTTAGAAAGAGTCGCCTAAAGAGAGCATAAACTTCCGAAGACCAGATAACTTGTTACCATTGTGGTGGCAGTTATCATTGCACGGTCTGGGAGAGTGGTTCGGAATCCACTATAAGCTATAGGTCCACTATGTAAATGGGCTGAGTTCCCGAGCACATTGTCAAAAGACGAAACAAACAAACAACAATTATTAGTTTAGAGTTCGGTAATGTTTATTATGACAAGGAACAGTTCAAAGTTGAGTTAATTGTATCTGTTAGAGTTTCTTTAGAAAATCAGAAAAAGAATTATGTCAAACTACCTTGTATTGATTTGCTTAAGTTTGACGGCTCTTATAAGTCATGGCTAGCATTTTTTGGTTTATACAAAACATAGATTCATGAAGATCCGGATATTTCGGATATTGGAAAATTTCATTGTGGACATCAGTCAGTGATAATGTTCCTATTTGTTAACCATTTACCAATGTACAATGATAATTATGAGGAAGCATATTTAGCATCGGTTGATCGCTATCAGAATCCTCGTTTAATTGCTGCGTTAAATTGGAAATATATTTTACACGCTCCAAAACTTAATGACTGTCCAGAGCAGTTCAGAAATAGTCGGAGGCTGCTAAGAATCTCCGGGTCAACCACAAAGATTTGTACATGGAATGTGAAAACATTGTATCGAGCCGGAAAAGTCCATTACGTCATTGAGGAAATGAAAAGATTAAAGATAAAAATCTTAGGTATTAGTGAGATGAGATGGCCAGGTTCGGGGCAATACCTAATAGGCGAATATCGAGTATATCACTCGGGAACAAATACAGATAACCACCAACACAGAGTAGGTATCATTATCGAAAAAACCATTCAGAAAGATGTCACCAATTTCACACCAATATCAGAAAGGGCCCTACTTTTACAAATCAACGTAAGCCTAGTACCAATCAATATAATTCAGATATAAATTCCCACAGCAGATTAAAGCGAAGAGGAAATTAAAAAATTCTACAGCGAAATACCAAACATCTACAAGAGACTTCCAAAACACCATCTAACAATAATAATGGGTGACTTTAACGGCAAGATAGGCAGCGGGAAAGAGGGAGATTCTGTCGGCCCTCATGGATTAGATGAAAGAAACGAACGGGGGGACAGATCAGTAATGTTTGCCACAGAAAAGAAGTTGGCAGTGCTTAAAACCTTTTTTAAATTACCACCAAAAAGGTTGTACACTTCGAGATCGCCACTTGACTCGAAAGAACATTTAGTTAGAAACCGGATTGACTATATACTGGTTAACAAGAGATACCAGAACTTTTTTATATTGGTCAAAACCTATCCTGGGGCAGACATAATGTCAGACCATACTCCTGTAGTTGGTACATTAAAATAAAAATTTGAAAACTGTGAAGAAGAGACAAAGGAAAAACAGGTATGGCATTCAGAAGCTAAGAAATCCGAGCACGAAAGCAGAAGTAAGAAACTACTTATCTGAACAAGTCAAAAGAAAAATGTGGATGACAGACGAAACTCAAGTAATGATGGAACAAAGAAGACTCGCGAGAGATACATCGCGAGATTTCATAATATATGGACAAATACGCAGGAAGATCAGAGATGCCAAAGAAAGAACACTTCAAGAAGATTGCCAAGAAATAGAAGCTCTGCAGCTGAAATATGACAAATTTAACATCCATAAAAATTTTAAACAAACTTCTGGCATGTATAGGCCCAAAACAATATGTAAGCTGATGGACAATCGAGGGAATATAGTCATAGATAACCAAGACAAAATAAAGGTCTGGGAGACAAATATCACAGAACTACTCCAGGACGTAGAATCACAGCAGCCACAGATGTTGGATAGATCAGGGCCCTCCATCACCAACGAAGAAGTAAGAGCTGAAGTGAGACATATAAAAGAAGGGAAGGCTCCTGGGCCAGATAACATTAGATTTGAGTTCCTCAAACTTTTAGACGACTCTGCAATCGCAAAAATCACAAACCTGTTCAACCACATCTACGAAGCTGGAGAAATACCTAAGGAATGATTATTATCAGAGTTCGTCATGATACCTAAGAAACTTGGTACAAAGATGTGAAGACTTTCGAACTATTTCTTTCATGAGCCAACTGTCAAAGCTTTTCCTGAAAATTATACACAAAAGAATATACAGAATTCATGTCGGAAACTCAGTTTAGATTTCGGGATGCAGTAGGCACCGAAGAAGCCCTTTTCAGTTAACAGATGTTAACTGCGATGTATATGCTTGCTTTGTGGACTATAGTAAGGCTTTCGACCGAGTACAACATCACAAATTGATCGAAATTTTGGGCAATATAGGTATCGAGGGAAAAGATCTGGCCATAATATCACAACTATATTGGGGACAGTCAACGTATATAACGATAGACGAAGAACAGACAACGGCGATAATTATTTCCTCAGGCGTAGGACAAGGATGCGTGCTTTCTTCACTATTATTCAATGTGTACTCGGAACATATTTTTAGGAAAGCTCTTGAGGACCTTTGCATTTCCAACTCTATCTATACTGAACGCCTCATTATATTCACTGATATTTTTACTTAATAGTTCTGTATGTTATATGGAACTTTCCCATATAGTGCCTCACACATCCTTATGGGTCCATAATGGTTCTAAAACATCTGTAGATCATAATCGGCATCACTTGGAAGACTGAACCTGGCCATCGGGGCTCTTTTGGTCAAACACAGAGGGAATTCGAGGAAATATCGCAGAAAATGTTTTTTTTTCATTATGTCCTTAGTCCTTTTTATGACCTTGCTTGCTATGTAAAATCTTTTCTTAGATTTGTTTAGATATATAAGAAGTATGATTGTTGAAATATTTTTCTGCTGGTTTTTCTTCTTCCATTGCTACAGATTCCTGTCCCAAACCCCCTTCCTTTCACCCTTGTCTTTGGAAATCATGGAATGCAAGAAAGAATGAAGCGGCTAAGCAGAAAAATCTTTGGTACTCTTTATGTACACACAACACAAACAGACAAGCTATTGTTTGTGCAATAGCGACAGGAAAACGAGTTTTTTTCTCAGGTTTTTCCACTCGCTTATTGAATCATACACAAGATAGTATAGTTCCCCTGTTAAATTTCCTGAGCTCAAACTTGTGTTTTATTCCTGACACACACCAAAATTATAGGTATTTATTGTAAGTACAATTATTCAATTTTTTGTAAATCCTCTCTCTTCAAAAGAATATATATACAACAACTGATGACACGACTGGTAGAAGTCAGCATGAAGTACGGTCTAGATATTAATGTCAACAAGACAAAATACATGGTGATCAGCAAAAACCAAATCCCATACGTACTCAACCAACAACAAATCGAGAAAGTGACAAAATACACATACCTGGGCTCTGTACTTAATGACCAATGGGATCATTCGCAGGAGATCCGTTTCAGGATTGATTCTTCAAAATGAGCTCAGTGCTTAAGAGCCGATTTCTTAGAGTAGCTTCTCAGGTGCTACGTTTTCACTGTCTTACTTTACGGCATGGAATCATGGACCCTAACAGAGGCAACTACCAAGAAACTTGCAGCCGTTGAAATATGGCTTTATCGTAGGAATCTAAGAATTTCCTGGATAGACCATGTCTCTAACGAAGAAGTCTGCCGAAGAACGGAGAAAGATCCTGAATTAATAACCACGCGCAAACCTGAATTTCTGGGTCATATAATGAGAAATGAAGGCAGATATGGGCTGCTGCAGAGGATATTACAAGGTAAGATCCCAGGTAAACGCGAGCCTGGCAGACGAAGGATCTCCTGGCTCAAGAACCTCAAGACATGGTCAGTATCAACAACATGACTTTTCCGTGCCGTAATAAACAGGATTAAAATCGCCAGAATGATCGCCAACATCCGGACTGGATAAGCACCACAAGAAGAAGAAGAAGAGCAGTCGAAAAATTAATTGAATGTTTCTTCAAAAACTTGGAAACACTCAAATGTTTGAGTTTACCCTTGAATTCATGGGATTTCGTATTTTTTCATATTAAAGTGAATATATTAAAGCAATTGGAACTGCAATATGGTCCTACTGATATTCCCTCTGATGACTTCGTTAAATTTATGAAATCTCAATGCACCACGCTTGAGTTAGTGTATTGGATTTTGAATTTACTTGCGACTACGTTTTCAAAAAATAATGCGTTGAGAACTTCCTTAGTGACAATCACTGATAGATACTTGCTGTGCAGGAAAGGTACATCCTCTGGTTAAGTGTTCGTTATTTTTGAAAAAATCGCTCCATAATAGGTTTGTTGTGAACAAAAACGCCTTCTCATTAAATGCTTCTTACTGATACTTATTTCAGCCAATTATAGCAGTAATAATTTTTCAAACTTGTATTTTCAATCATTATACTTTATTGCATTATTGTAACAGACCCAATGTTGCTTCTTTTTCCCCAAATTCTCAAATAGAGCCATCGACTTATACTGATTAACGATTAATACAAAATTATTTCTCGAACATTGTCCAGCCAAGTACTAAGAAAGTTGGTTGTTACATTATATTATCAACCTTTCTTGCTCAGGGAGGTAAAGGCAATTTTCAACCTGTGAGGTGTTTATTAGTGAGTGTGAATTAGATCAAATTCCTGAAAGCCATTTCATATCACCAGATGACATCAAGGGAGAGGAACATTTCAAATCACGCACGTACGGATGAGGAGAGGTACGAGGCAAGATTGATAAGTCTCTGGCCTGACCAAGAGATGGCTCCACTAGGCCTACTTTGGAGGTGGCTTTCTACAATACCATCCTCAAATAGCTTGTAGGTGTAGTTTCAGCCCGATCGTACAGCATTTTTTTTTCACATTTTTATAAACACCTAGGTTTTGTAGTTAGATAGGGGCGGCACGATAGGAATTGCACACCGGCGTTCAAACCGCTAGCGGCGGGCCTGGTAGGAACGCCAATTTCTATTTGTGCGAAACTCACCCAGTTCTGAACCAAATCAAGTTTGTATTGGAACAATCCTTTTATCTACGCAAGTTTTTACGTGTCTGCGGGCATCTAGCGGTTGATTTGAATATAAAGAACACGTTTTTCAGGTTCATTTGCGGTGGTTTTCTGAAAAAATTATATTGAGATCGTTGAATTACACTATATCTATCTGACACGTTCAATATCTGAGTGCTAAATTCTTTTGCATAAACTTCATATCGCGCTCTTATGAACTTCAGAGAGCAAATGCTCTAACCATCGTGCACAAAAACTGTAAATCTACATGCATGATATTATCCGTTTATTCTGTAGATATGCCTACAATGTCAGCATCTCAAGCACCTTCAACAGGTATTCTTCCTTAAGAAATTTACGAATAAGTAATTCCTACAATGTCAAAAGTCTTGGCTCCTCCAAGTATTTCTGAAAAGGGAACATGAATGGAAAAAGTTTCATATATGTTTCATTGCTCACTTCATGACAGATGATACAAAACTCTTTTTCATTCGTTTTTTTTTCGATTTTATATAGGAGAGTGGACAACTGGTTTATTGAATTTGTTTTCTTCAACTTCAAACACTACAAAAATTAAAAAATTGAAGATTCGCCAAATAAGTAAACGGTATGCCACTCCCACCTGTTGACGTGATATGAATTCGACGGGCATGCCAGCAATGAGGTTATTGATTGTGTTAATGAAGATACTATTGCATTCCTGTTGTCCATTATCATGGGTTGGTTTTCCCAATTGGTGAGTGCCCTCTTGACCACATGCCACTGCATTCTCCGTACGCTTCCTTCTTGGACCACTTCTGCAACCTTCATCGTCCTGTGGGGAGAGGAGGGCTATTATCGTGAATCTGTGAATTGGTGTCCAATCTCGTTTCGAAGTAGGAAAACCATTGGTCGTAAATTTTTTTCTCCAAAAATAACATCATAAAAATCAGTCATTATTCGTGGTAAATGATTGAGTACGGTGACCATACATTATTCCACCTAATAAGATAACGGTTCCTCCCTCGAAATGAACAACTTCCCTGGCTACTGCTAGTCGTTCATGCATTCTTGGTCATACCCTTCCTGGATGTTTTATTCACCAATTCAAACCTCTACTCGTCTGAAAAAAGCACATTTCGCCATTTTGGAGTCAATTACTATGTATAATAAAAAACAAGTACTGTGTTTTAAGGAATTTTACTTAATAATTGCGATTCGTAACGCGTTTCACTACACCGTAGCTTCTTCAGACGAATGAATATACATGAAAATATGAATGAGAATATAACTATAAATGTTCCTGAGTAATTAAAAGCTTATTGGGTTGCTTATTCTTAAGTGGTTATTTATGACAGGTATATCCAGTAAAATTAAGGAATAGATTGCTCCCCGAAAAGATTCAATAGAGGTGAAGGGCTTAAATCTACTTGTTCATTGATGAGTCTACCTGAGTGTTTGTATTTATTGATTTCTAAAGTTTCCCAAAGATCTACCTTCCAATATTTATTATCTGTATGCAAAATTTCAAACTGTGGGTCGAAAGAATGATTATTTTCTAAGAGATGATTCGCGTAATTTGAATCTGATTTTTCATTTGAAAAACTGCGTTTGTGTTCCGATATTCTAATATTAAAATTTCTATGTGTTCTACCAATGTAGAAATTATCACAGTCATTGCAATTCAATCGATAAACACCTGATTTATTGTTTTTACCTGGTTTGGTTTTATTATTTTTATATATTTGCCTAAATTATTATTAGTTTGGAAAGCTATGTTGAAATTATTGCTACTTAAGAATGATTTCAGTTTCTCACTTGTAATGCCAACGTAGGTTAAGGTGTTGAATTTTTGTTTCAATTTATCGACAGGGTAAACTTCATTCAATGCGATTCTACTTTGTTTTTTATTTAAAATATTATTTATTAGTTTGGGATTGTAACCATTATTTTTGGCTATTTGTTTAATCAAATTTAGTTCTTTGTTGAAATTTTCTGGTGATAACGGGATGTTAATCAATCTATGAATAAAACTATTGAATGCTGACATTTTATGTTGATATGGATGACACGACGAGTTATGTATTATAATATCTGTATGTGACGGCTTATGGTAAATTGCGAAAACATGTTTTCCATTTTCATTCGAAATTGTTACGTCTAAGAAATTTATTGAATTATTGCTTTCTATTTCGGTTGTGAATGCAATTTTTGGATGTAATGAATTTATATGATTTTCGAAAATTTTCAACTGTCTATCTGTTCCTGTGAAGCAAATAATGATATCGTCTACATAGCGATACCAGTATAAACAATATTTACTGAGTGGATGATTATGAATTAATTTCTCTAAGTTATTCATGAATATTTCTGCTAACAGAGGACTTAACGGATTGCCCATAATCAAGCAGTCTTCAATAGTATAATATTTGTTATTGAAATGGAAATAATTTTGATCTAAACAAATTTGTAATAATGAAAGAATATCTGATTTAATGATAGTATTGACATGATTCTTTTCTAATAATTCTTCAACTAAGTAATACGTATCTTTCGGAGGAATGTTGGGAAATAGATTCTTAACATCAAAAGAAATGAGTTTGGAATTAGGAGGTATAGTGGTATCTTTGATATTGGCAATAAGTTCATATGAATTTTTGACCGAAAATAAAGATTTAAAATTGCAATGTTTTATTAGCAAGTCGTTGAGGAATTTTGAAAGTTTGAACGAAGGTGCCGTTACATAAGAAACAACAGGTCTAATAAGGTAATTAGGTTTATGAAGTTTTATCAACGAATATAATTCGGGGGATTGTGGATTGGAGTTAATGAATTTATATTTTTCGTGGTCTGTGATTAATGATTTTGCTGTCGAAATTATGCTTTTAACCACTTTCTGAAATTTTCCGGTAGGATCCTTAGTTGATGTTATATAGTTTCCGGCTGATAAGAATTCTTCAGTTTTAGAAATATAATCGGTTTTACTAATCGCGATGACGCTGTTACCTTTATCTGCTTTAGTGAATACTAAATCGTTCTTGGTACTATTTTCACGAATTGTTTTTATTATCTTATAATCGGAATTGCAATGATGTGATAATTTCGAAAAGTCTTCTTTGATGATTTTTGCTGTTTGATGTTTGGCTAAAATATTATCTTTGGAGTTTTTGAGAATGATTTCGGAGTCTATGCCTAACTGTTCAAAATTAGTTTTATTATGTTTTGGATGTAAATTATGTTTGAATCCTTTTTCTAATAGAGCTTTTTGTGGTTGTGTAAAATCGGTATCAGTTAAATTAGTGAATCTGTCAAAAAATTTATGGTCTGAAAATTGATCAGTCGAAGGTTTGGGTGGAGAAATTCTGAATTTAAATGAATTCAACTTTTTCTGTTGTAGCTGAAACTTTTTATGAATTAAAATTTTGACATCGTATCTGGATTCAGAGTCTAAAATATCAAACTCAACAGGGTGCAATCTAAACAATAATTCCGTATGGATTACCTTCAAATATATGTTTGCAACGTCACTCCTGTTGTACTGGATCTTCATATCCTCTTTGAGCCATATGCGTTGGCCTTTCTCGGTTGCTCTTCTTGCTGGTCCACTGTTGTTATGTGTCTTCAACCGTATGTAATTGGGAGTCAACCTGCTTTTAAGCACATTGAGTAGAACCATATATTTTGAGTGTGAACTGCACATCTTAGTAGTATTTTTGAAATACCACAAAGCCAAAAAGCCGGTATACATAACTCGTCGTGTCATCCATATCAACATAAAATGTCAGCATTCAATAGTTTTATTCATAGATTGATTAACATCCCGTTATCACCAGAAAATTTCAACAAAGAACTAAATTTGATTAAACAAATAGCCAAAAATAATGGTTACAATCCCAAACTAATAAATAATATTTCAAATAAAAACAAAGTAGAATCGCATTGAATGAAGTTTACCCTGTCGATAAATTGAAACAAAAATTCAACACCTTAACCTACGTTGGCATTACAAGTGAGAAACTGAAATCATTCTTGAGTAGCAATAATTTCAACATAGCTTTCCAAACTAATAATAATTTAGGCTAATATATAAAAATAATAAACCAAACCCGGTAAAAAAAATAAATCAGGTGTTTATCGATTGAATTGCAATGACTGTGATAATTTCTACATTGGTAGAACACATAGAACTTTTAATATTAGAATATCGGAACACAAACGCAGTTTTTCAAATAAAAATCAGATTCAAATTACGCGAATCATCTCTTAGAAAATAATCATTCTTTCGACCCACAGTTTGAAATTTTGCATACAGATAATAAATATTGGAAGGTAGATCTTTGGGAAACTTTAGAAATCAATAAATACAAACACTCAGGTAGACTCATCAATGAACAAGTAGATTTAAGCCCTTCACCTCTATTGAATCTTTTCGGGGAGCAATCTATTCCTTAATTTTATTGGATATACCTGTCATAAATAACCACTTAAGAATAAGCAACCCAATAAGCTTCTAATTACTCAGGAACATTTGTAGTTATATTCTCATTTATATTTTTCTGTATATTCATTCGTCTGAAGAAGCTACGGTGTAGTGAAACGCGTTACGAATCGCAATTATTAAGTAAAATTCCTTAAAACACAGTACTTGTTTTTCATTATTGATAATGGAATTTTACCAAGTAAAAGCCTCCCAAATTCAAATGTCAATTACTATGCTCCCAAGATCATTGTAGACGCGCCGCAATATGCGTCAGAGGTAGCATCGGGACTCTTGGAGGCCTTCTTGACCTAAGATTAGCAGCATGGAGTCTTGTCCGAGAGATTATCCTTCAGTATGTTCTCAAGAAATTACTTCGAAGTACCAGAACCAAGGTTCCAGTATTGCGAAGTCGTGCCAGCAAACAAAATTAACGATGCAATGGACTTTCCGTTCATTAGTGACTCTTGGTCTTCCAATTCGTAGCTTAACATCAATGTTGTCATTTTGAAGGTACATATGGACTATTCTTTTCAAAGAAGTTCTCGCTATATAAGGGGCTGTGGAATTTGATGTCGAGATAATCCAATGTCACGGGGAGCGGACTTTTCTCGCTCTATGGAATAGGCAGACATTAATTTCTGACATTGTAATCGACAGTTGCAATCAGGTTTCTCATTCTAATGGAACTTAAGAAGACTGTTTTTTTATGTAGAAACAAGTAGAGATAATTCAGACTCCTCAAGCCTCTCAAGTTATGGCAGAACAAGAGAGGGGGGCATACCGGTTACTAATTTTGCGCTTTTTCGGTCTTTTTTTATATTTTGAAGTTTTTGGAGTTGAAACAAAAATAAATTGAATAACCCAGTTTTGCACTCTCCTTTGTTTTTCATGTATAAAATTTGAAAAGACAAATGAACATCTTTTAATGAGGTAAGCAACGAAACCTATGTAAAATATTTCCATTTGTGTTCCCGTTTCAAAAATATCTGGAGGGGACAAGAGTTTTGGCGGTGTGCGTATTTTACTAGGGGTCCATATTGCACTTCTTCTGAAGATATTGTTCACGTTCAAACCTGTTTATCTAGAAAAAGGTCATTTCCAAATAGCAATTTACGTGATCTTCAATCAAAAGTGTTTTACACAGTATGTTCTGTTTAATGAAAACAACTTCAACTGTAATAATGTTATTATATTATTTCTTACCTTTCTTCAGAATAAATTACTGTCAGCTTAGAAAGCCAATAAAACTCATCATTGTTTCCAAAAACAGACTGCATTAAGCCTAAATACTTCCAGTTCATGAAATTCAAAAATATTTGCAATTTGGTGGATGCGCTATATCAATCAATAAGAAGTCAAGTTGATTCGAGAATAGAAATTGAACAATTGTTTTCTTGCATCAAACCATGAAAATCAAATCACTTAATTTTAAACTAAATTCGTCCAATCTTTTCATTATTTCTAGGAAAAATTGAATCAATTGCTAGAGCGAATGAAAGTTTACTGTTCCCGGAATTTTTCATGAATTTTTATGGATTAAATATCTAGAGGGAGCGTTTAAAGTTGAAAAGGTATTCTGAAAATGACAAAGTTATTGCGGCTTGAAGGATTCCAGGAACATTTCTGGGATGCAAGAGTTGATTGCGTGGGTAGAAACACGAGCGTTTTGGGTTTCAGGAAACTATTATCTGGCTATTCCGTCGATAGATGGTACTAAAAACAACCAAGTTCTTCTCTGGTTCATCATTCATCCGCGTGGCATCGCTTGTATCGTGTCAGCCGCAGACGTGAAATTGATCTAAGCGGGCCGGGGCGGCGGCGGGCGCTATCGATCTGGTGAGCGCGTGCGCCATGCGATACGTGCGAGCGCCAGTGTCGAGCGAGAGACGGCCGGCATAGCTCGCGCCCGGGCGGGGAGGACTGTTACCAACATACCTTCTTAAAGATGGCGGCCGTTGCCAGCAGCAGAGCAAGTGCTCGTCATCGCGTAGAAGACAGATCAGTGGAAGTATCGCGAGTCCAGTGAGCGCGAAGGTCCGAAGAGCGCGTAGTGTGGAGTGACGGAGTGCGATAGAGATGTGATGTGCGTGCCGGGTCCCCGAGCGACACAGTCAACGAAGCCGTCGTCGCCGAGGAGCATGCAGCATGAGAGAGGTGAGCAGTGGGGCCGGGGGGCGGCCTAGCGGGCCCCGGCTGACGGCCCCCGGGGGAGCCACGAGGGGGGCAGCCGCAGCGATGCTCCCGGCTCCCGCAGCTGAATGCCCCGCAGAATGCCCCGGGTCTCGTCGGTCGGCCTGTCGCTGCTCTTGATGGCCGCCGGCCTGGCGTTCGCCACCGCCGGTCCCCACGTCCAGCCGCCAACATCGTCACCAATTCTGAACCCCTGGCTGTCGTCAAACGACCTGCAACTTTCGAACGAACTGCGGGCCGTCTGTTCTTCATCACACACTACGTCACCGGAAAAGATAACCTCTTCCGCTTGTCCGCCGCCTTGCCCCGCCACTGTTAACAGTAACTTTACTCAGTGCCTTTATTATTTGAAAGAATCGCACAAAGAGGAGGTGTGCGGCAGCGACCTGGGTGCCGAGCGCAGGCGTGAGGTGCTGCACGGCCTCCGGATGCGCCACTGCTGCGAACACGCCGTGGACGAGGCCCTTCCCGAGATCGCCTTTCGAGGGGGAGCTCCTTGCAGACAAATGCTGGACGATCTCCTGGTGCTGGACAACCTGGCTGGCCAGGCGGCGTGCACCCACGCCGACCTGCTGTCTCGATACGACTGCGGCCAGATCTACTCTATAGTGCATCACTGCAAACATTGCACGGTAGGTTTATCACTGTCATCTCCGGAGGTTCATGCCCCTTTGACCAACTGAGCTGAATCTTCGTTCATAAAATTGATGAATTACAATCTCTTCAATTATTTAAGCAAAACCTAATAGCAAGTTTCAGATTTTTCATTTCCTACATTACCCACCATTCAAAACTTTAACATATTATCAAAACAGGAAATATCTCTCTAATAGTTTTGTGTAAAATTGTTCAATAGGGATTTCGGTGAAAATATTCTCCATACTAACGATACAACTCACTATGTACTTCTTCCTTTATCAACTGAATCAAATCTATCTAACTACCAAAAAGCAAAATATACCTAAAACCACCATGACTAGTTATGTTGAATGCAGGACGTACATATTGAAAATCGAAGTGGTAAGATGAGGAAATGAAATAGGTAGATATATAATTGATAATTCAATTCGTTTAACGCAAAAGATGTTTCCCAGCATTGGTTACATGAGCCTGATGAGCCTTTAGGTAAAAATTATGCTGTTAGTTTCAGAGACAAATAGAGATCTAGCAGCAAGAATGAGAAATTGTTAGTAAATTGCAGAATTTTATAGGTTCTGTAAAAACTGAACCTTACTCCCTATAGCTGTAAAAGAGCAGCAACTCTTGGAGCGCTTTTTAGGGCTTCTTCTTAAAAGATATGCAATTCAATCCTTTTTTTTCCAGAGAGATGAAGTTGTGTAACATACCAAGGATGTTTCATGACTCACATTTTTCATGATGACCATAGCAATAGCAGCTGTGATGCTGCACTATTGCTGCTTCTTTTCGTTTTATAAAGATTCACCAACTCTTCGTACAGCTTACCTGATATCCATCTTCAACGTCCGTGTTTTTTGTATGGAAGCTATGGAAAGGGTTCTCATATTACACCAGAAGATGAACAAATTGTTTTAAGAGTTGAAGATATTTCATGAATTAAAATGCAAGAGAACATATGAAGTAAATACAGTCCTATATCGATAAAAGGTTTTAGAAATTTTTGGAAATTTTAGAAAGTTTTCAGAGTAAGTTGATCCAGTTCTATGAGAAAGTAGACAAGTAATGAGCAGAGTCGCGAAAGTAACAAGGTCAAACCATATCAAGTAAATGGGAGAAGTTTCTTCCTAAACTCATTTCATGAAAACTGATTTCAATTAAAGCGATGGAATAGAAGCAGTTCTTCAGGTACAACTTTTTTGTTACTTCATGACATAATTTTCACCCTTAAACTGAAAGAGGATCTCAACTTCTGGTTGCAGCCTTGATATTGCAACATTTCTCTCCTAGAAAATCAGAATTCCTCCCAATGACAATAATTGAACCCACTTCGTAAGCTGTATTAGAGTCAAATGACTCAAAACTTCGGTAATATTCTTAGCAATAGAAGCTTGGATATTTCCAATTGCTTGCATGTACCTTGTTTCGAAAATTATGAGAAATATCATACTGCTCTGAAGGAAGAACACATTTGTGAAGTGTTTCTGAAACCTTGAGGTGAACCACTCATTTATGGAGTGTATGGCTTATTCTAAGGCAGAATTATTCATATTGTCTTTCGGAATTAATTGATTTGATTTAATAAAAAGTGAGTGGGCTATTAATGCCTTCGTGACATTGCGGACTTTTTCGGCCCATCATAATACCTAGAGTGAAGTTTTTTTGAAGAGTCATGCTTCTGAAAGAAGTCGATTGTCTTGTTAAAGGAAAGATTCCTTAGTTGTTTGTGTTGTAGGGCAATATTACCGGAAACATTTGATCTGCTTATTCTGCTAGACTGCAAGGTATTCTGAGGCGATCTGCACTGCAACTTATTAGGAATTCTCTGTATGTGTACCACCAACCTGCAGCAAGGATACCGACAAAAAATTTCAATTTTTTCTTCCCCAGTTCTGGTCATGGTGTAGTATTTTGTTTGAATTTTGTTCAATGAATGATTTCAGCTCCAGGCTGATTCAATCCAAATGATTTGAATTTAGTCATCATATTAAATACTTACTGCCTGCTCAGCAACCTTCAGTGGAAAACTTAAACACGGTTTCGCTCCCACTAAAGGCAATGAAACACAGGTCTGCGCAATCGATTTGCTCCGTTCTCACCTGCGAATACTAAATGAATCGGTAACCAGACCAAAATGAATTTATTGTTCAGAACTTAGTCTGCTCAGAATGAATCCAGTTTCATGATGTTCATGAAATGCAGCTACTGATATCCAGAGCTCTTATTGATACTGCACTACCTACCACTTAGTTTTAAACGATGTGGCTGACTTGTTCTGTTAGCTGATGCGCCACGATTTCAATGGTTTGAAGTTCTGTCTGGCGTAAAGGCCTAGGCTCAGTGATTTACTGACCCCAGGCTTACTCACAGATTCCTGCCTCCGTAGTTTTAGGAGTTTTGGGAATGACTAGAGTCCCGGCTTGCTATCTTAGATATAATGTCTAAGGTTACAGACATTTTGAATGCTGTGTGTCGGTATATAGTATGGCTTCTCTCAACTCTTTAATCTATAGCTTAGGTAAGGTGACTTTCATTTAGTGTAATCTTTGTGTAGTGAATTCAGGCTCTCTCTCTCTGAAAATAAATGACACTAACGTCCATGACTGACGTTAGTGTAATACGCAATGTTTCCATAATAATTGAGTGAACTTGTCTCTGTAAGCAAATATGTTACTCTTAAGCATTGGATTTCTTCTTTCATCAACAAAAAAATTAACCCATGATTGATATTTGGTCTGATGAGCATCAATGTGAATATCCAGTGCATCTGCTTTAGGTTCTAGCTCAAATGTATACGTCTCCAGATCCACAAAGACAGTCGACCATCTTTCTGTAAATTAGCGTCCTAGCTCAGTCCTATCATGGATGCTCCCCAGATTGTTAGGTTTGGTCGAGCACTTTATAGTTGGTGGATTGAAACTGTCTAACATTATTCACGGAGTGGCCTGGCGATGAGATCAAATAGGTAATATATAATTGTCCCGTCGACGCAAGAAATTTTTCAGGTATGGTTAACTGATCTACATGAAAATTGTACCCCTAAATAAGTTACCCAAAAAAGATGAATCTGGAGTATGTGCTGTGCCAGGGATATTTAAATTGCATCAGGGTGTAGATGTTTCAGGCCATCGGACTTGGAAATACAACTAACTACACCCAAGTTTATTCGACTACTGCTACTTTTTTTTCGGTTTTTCGGCTGAATCATCAACCAGGGCAATACATTTACCCAATGCTTAACAAACGGTGCGAATGAAGAAATACCTACTGAATTGCGTAACGCAAGCCCAGGAAAGCGGCTTATAAATATAATTGACAACAGATGCTACTTATCCTTACTTGTGGCATCAATGCATTCTCATTGTCACATTTGTGACAATTTGAATTTATCTAGTTGAGATAGAACTTTTCATACAGTATGGAAACAAGAAGACAAATGAACATATCTAGAGTGGAAAAAAAAAATGGACTATCCCTAAAAATAAACTCATCCTTTTTTTTTTATTCTCAACTCTTGAGAGGATGCGATGCCTGTCAAGCCTCAGTTTGGCCGCTCAAGATGATTTAATATGTATTCAGTCGCTCCTTGAAGAGGGTCCAATTGTAAGTTATCGGGAAGATGTGTGATGGAAGCGAGTTACAGAGCACACTAGCTAGGTAGACAAAAGAATTATAGAGAGAGGTGCGTGGCGTTGCTAGTTGGATTGTTCGTTGATGAGAGTTTTCAGCAAATCTGGTTTTTCTTTGGAAATGGATTCTTACTGGTACGAAGCCTTTCAGTTCTTCAGAGCATTATACATGGAGTATGAAAAAGAGAAGGATACGCCACCTGCTGCCTTTGAGCGAGATGCTGAAGATCACATGTGATCTCAGGATAGTCGAGGAGGCACACTGTTATCTTCTGGATACTATCCAATAGATGTCATGGATGTTTGTGTGGAGCTCCACACATAGGAACAATATTCTAGAGCAGGTCACACATGTGCATTGTAGATGAGCTAGAGCTGTGATGGCGTGAAGTACTGTTTAGCCTTGAAAAGAAAACTGAGTTCAGCAGAAGCTAGTTTTACAATGGTTATGCTAGCAAAATTCAGATAGTGCATATTCTTTATATTATCTAGCAAAAACATGAAATAACATTTTTCCAAATTCCAATATTAGGTATGCGACATCCGTGTTTGGTGAAAAAATAAACTCAAAATAAAGAACAACAACTTGAAAGATATTAAAATGACATTTAAGAAATTCAAACAAATAAAAATTAACATCGCTTTAGACTAACCGTTCTTTCGCAAGTTAGTAAGAGTAAGATGCTCTTTTGCTTCTCATAATAAGGCTCAACAAAAAGAACGAAATTCTCATAATACACTCCCCAAAAAAATTTTCCCATCACCCTACTTTACGACAATACTATATAAACTTTTAGGTTGGTCATTCAAGACTCGCTTGGTAACTTTCAGAAGTGTAAAATAAGAAGATATCATTCGAAAGATATGAGTTTATGATGGAAAATATCAACAATTTTCGAGTTAATGAAGAATTAAAAAATTCTACCATCTTCAAACATTCGCGAAGAGACCAATCAACCAGCATCGAATGGTTACTAATCGTTTTCAGAATAGAGTGTTTCCTCCCCTGGCCCTAATTACTGCCAGTATACGTCTCGGAAGCCCCTCAATCAAATTTTGGATGTACTCTAGAGTCACTGAGTTCCAAATTTCAGGAAGCAGATTTTCTAGTTGTTGGAGTGTTCTACAAGGCATCCTAGGTTGCTGAATTTGCCACCCTATGTTGTCCCAAACATGTTATATGGGATTCAATTTCGGCATTTTGCAGAAATTCTGTAACTAATCTAGCTGCATGAAGTTGAGCATTATCATGCACATAAATGAAGTTTTCGCCAATCAATGGGCCAAAGGGTTCAAGAATATCTGTGATGTATCTAGCCGCTGTCATTCTTCCATTATTCACAAGGACTAACTCAGTTTGACCATGGAAAGAAATGCCTCCCACACCATTACTGAGCCCCCTCCGAAGTTTTCGGTTTGCCGGATATTGCATTGCTGATACCGTTCCCCAGGTCGTCTGTATACAGGCATGCGTCTATCATTTGATACTAGACAGAACCTGGACTCGTCAGAAAAGAGAACATTCGACCATTCTGGAATACCCCAATTTGCATGTTCTCTCGCAAACTGAAGTCTTGCAACTCGATGCTCTCTGGTGAGTCGCGGGCCGGTAGAAGCCACCCTTGGTCTGAAGTCGTCTTCTCTGAGCCTGTTACTAACAGTTTGCAATGAAATATGCACATTTCTGGAAAGTGCAAGTTCATTTTGTAGCATTCTAGCCGAACTCTTAGTGCAGTTAACCGTAGCCAACGATCATCAACTGGTGTTATTATCCGATTTCTTCCCTGTCCGGCCCTTGTTCCATATTCCCCTGTTTCATGGTACCGATTAATTGCTCTTGGAATACTACTTCAGTTAACATTTAACAAGTTAGCCACGTAACGCCATTACAATAAATTCAAAGATTCGAAAATCAACAAGAAACACAGAAACTTGCATTGATTTAGCGTGAAAACTGAAGGGAAATTGAATGAATACTGATAGTCAAATAAACTCATTCTTGTTTCAGACGTGTTTGAGATCATATGGAAACAAATGTTACTACATAGATAAGATATCTTTCCCCTCATATGTCCAAAAACATATGTTGACAAAGAAACTGCGATCGAGCTGCTTAATCGATTGTGGAATTCAGAATACCAGGTGATGCGACAATTTTTGTGGTGTCATGACGAAAATTTGGCCTACATTGGGAGATCGAGAGAAGACGAAAATATTCAGCTTGTCATTTTCTATTCACTGTTGGGGGAAATCCACTAAATGTTAGTTGGTAATTAACACTTTCTATGGCAATAACTCCCAAGTCTTTAAAAACTATTAGGCTCGAATAAGAATATCATCGTTATGGTATAAAAATTAAATGACGATGATTTCGATCGAAGTTTGCTATTATGCGAAATAATTAGATTAATTTATGAATACCTTGACTTTGGCGCAAATATTCCATTCTCATGAAGTAACTTTCTACCTCAACAGTACTAGTGACAAAATTATTGATATTGCTCCAGAGAAGTTCTACTTTGGACGAAGCTGTCGAAAACGTATCTTATGGGTCCTCATATTGAAGGACAGAGTTTTCGGTCCAGTTTTTTTGGAGAAATTTTACTGGTTGAGCCTGCTTGCATTATTTCAGTTGGAACTTGTGCAGGTTCAATCGCTCTTCATTCTAAAACAATAATTCTAATTTAATTTCGAGGAAAACGGATTGGCCGATGTAATTGAATAACCACCCAGGGCATTCTTTGGAGTATTTACTGGGATAATTTGTTTTATCTTCATGCCAAGTTCATCATTGATTATTCTTTCTTCATTTCATTTCTTCAATATTTTCGGACACAACATGAAAGAGCTATTATTTCAATAGGGGCAATTTTAACAATTGAAGGTTGCTATTCTGAAGGGTTGGAATGAATGGCTACAAAATTTGAAAGCATCTTGAGTTGAACAGAAGGTTTCCCTCACATGTTAATTTGAAAAAAGCGTTGGTAACCACATATTTTTCACGAATGTCAGTGAAAAAACAGATAAATTATTACAAGATTGAAAACTCAAGAAAAGGTTCGAGAGCTTCTCTCGAATCACCTGAATTTTCCATTCTGTATTGTATATGAATAGATGATATGGTGATATTGATCAGAGCTATCAACGGCAACAGAATTTCAATGATATCAGCAAAAAGAAGAGAGGCGCCTCTGGCGTATTTTATCGTCTCTTGTTTTTTTTGTCAGGATGCGTGAAAGGTATCATGCTCCCCCAACACCTAGAGCTTACCCTCCTACCAGTGCATATCACATAAATACTGCGCAAAGAAATTAAAGCACAAAATCGAAAATTCAAATTCATTGAGAAGTTTCGGATTGCTGCAGAATGATTTTACCAGTAACTCTCTTGCACTGGTGAACTTTTTGGAGAAGAGAAGACTCAGAAACCTTAATTGATATTAATATATCAGTCAGCTTTCAACCAATTGACATGTTCCCTGGCAACATTCAATCAGGCTCTTCGATAAGCTGCGATTAGAGCTGAGGCTCGAGCTGGGACAAGAGGCCTCTAACCAAATCCTCTGAAACGTCATATCGTTTCACTGCTAATTTGCAGTCCACAATTCTGTCGAACCTGCATTTGAAGGTGCCTAGCAAAACCGTTTTCGTCAACGAGGAAATAACAGTCATGGACCGCCGTTGTTACTCGAGGTCGTTCTTACCCAGATCTTCTTTCATGACCACCAATCTGTGTACCCTCGGAACTTTCTGGAAACAGTTGAATAGAACACCTCAAGCATTTGGCTTATTCTTGTATGAGTCTAACATGGTCATCTCACACCACCGTTTCAGCAAATTCTACCAGAGTCAAATTTTGTGATACGCGTTGCATTATTACTGAAGATGAACATTTTCGAGAGGAAAAAATGTTACTCGCCATAATTGATAAACAACTGCTGTTATTAATATGTGGCCATTTCTTGCAAAATCTAAATTTAATACTTTTATTTTATCATGAGACGAACATGTGATACAAGAAAACACAATCATGTTGGCATATATTCGGGCTTCTCCGAGACAAATATGTGCTACTTGTTGTTGCTTACCAAAATTTAATTCGGTATATTGTATTTATTCGTTAATTTCTTGATGTATTGTATTTGGGCATTTCTCTGAACTGAAAACTGTCTACTCACCTAGACATGGTATACAGGGTGTTACATAATAGTATGTCACAACTTGCGGGGGTAAATCTACGTGTAATTTCAGGAAAAAAAGTTTAGATAAATATAGGTCCGCAAAAGTTTCTTTACGGAGCTAGAGGTTCGTCAAATTTCCGGAAAAAATTGGTTATTTCTTCAAAACTCCTGCAGTTTTTGAGATATTCAGCCCAAATTCGGAATGCAAGCTATTTTTACAGCCCCCATCCTCATACTCCTGGATTGTAACTGAAATTCACAAAGTTTTCTTCTTTTCCGAGGCCGTGTCTTCTTTTGCCCTCTGAAACTTTTTTGCAGTACGCTACTGAACAGCATACAATCAATTTTCGTCATCTTCGTTCTATTTAGAAACTTTTTTGACAAATCAAATTTTTTCGTATCTCCAACCGTTTTCGAGTGAAAAATTATGGAATTTGAATTATTTGAATTGGCTAAATAAAACCAATTTATAGAAATATTCGATAGGTATGCCCAAAATTTGCTTTTATTTTAATAGCTCGTCTTCTGAGACTCAACTTATACTTATTCAATATCAAACTGAAAAAAGAACAACTGAAAACAAAATAAATTGCGGCAGGTGTCCTCCACCCGCAAGAATACAGGCTTCTCTCCTTCTTCGCATATTATAACGCACTCTTTGAAATATTCTGGGGTATTTCTTATCGTGTCACAAGAGGTTATTATTCGATTTCTCAATTCTTTTACAGTGTTCACTGAAGTGGTATAAACTTAACTTTTGAAATTTCCCCATAAGAAAAATTCTAAACTATTTAAGTCTAGGGATCTAGGAGGCCATGGTTCTGGCCCACCCCGACCTATCCTTTGGTTGTTGAATGTATTATTCAAAAATTGCCTAGATTTTCCAATAAAATGTGCTGGTGTCCAATCATGCATGAACCATATTATGTTTCTCACCAAAAGTGGCACATCCTCGAGCAATAAAGGTAACCTTTCCTCAAGAAATTGCCGATAAGTGGGATCGTTTAGTCTGTTAGACAAAAAAATGACCCAATCAAATAATTTTCAATCACTCCGATCCAGACATTTAGTGAGAATTGTTCATGATGCTGAGGTGCTTCAATCAAATGGAGGTTTTCGTCAGCCCAATAATGATTATTGTCAAAATTTGTGATAGCAGTTCTCAAAAAAGTAGCTTCGTCTGTGAACATTATATCACTATCAAACTGAGCGTTTTCTTCAATTTTATCGGCAGAAATTCAGTCTTGGAGGAAAATCTCGAGGAAGTAGAATTTGGACGCGTTGAATATGAAACGGGTACAATAATAAGTCGTGGAGAATCCTCCAAACTAGAACATGTGAAGTATTCAACGGATTTCCAATTTTTGTTGTACTCACATGAGGATTCAAATCAATACAATTCAAAACTGCTTCCTCAATATCTATAGTTCTCATAGTCTGAGTAGCACCTTTCGAATGATTATTTGCAGTAAAAGTACCCTAAACCTTCTGTGGATATTTGAAAATGTTCGCCTGTCTGGTGATACTCGATTTGGAAACCTCACCTGATATAATCGCCTAGCTTCTATTGTGTTTCCGACAGCCAGACCGTACATGTAATAGATATCAGCCAATTCGGCGTCAGTAAAATTAGCCATTATTTCTCACATTAAAAACTTCAAAAGTCTCAAAACTAATTGTTAATTTAAACGATTCGAGCAAACACTGGTTCAACTTTAGCAACTGTCAAAATAAATAAATCAAAAAAATCAAAGCCTACTAGTCATTTTTTTAATTAGAAATGCTTTCAATTCAACGAATGCATACAATCGTTTAATAATTTTTTGCTCGAGAACTGTTGGCGATCCGAAAAAATTACAAGTGCCAAAAATGTTTTTAAGTTGAATGAAGAAGAAACAAAATTGATTTTACGCTGATCAGTGGCATACTGCAAGAAAGTTTGAAAGGGCAAAAGAAGACATGGCTCCGAAAAGACAACATCTTGTAGATTCTAGTTGAAATTTAGGACGTGTAATCATGCAGGCTGAGAAAAATAGGTTGCATTTCAAATTTAGGCTGAATATCTCGAAAACTGGGGGAGTTTTGAAGAAAAAAACAGTTTTTTTAGAAATTTCAACACCCTGTAGTTCCGTAACGAAGCTTTTGCGGACCTATGTTTATATGAACTTTTTTTCTTAAAATTGCACGTAGATTTACCCCCTGAAGTTGTGACATACTATTATGTAACACCCTGTATATTGGTATCTAACAACTAAATTATGATACCAATCTTTCTGTTAGACTAAGATTCATAAATGCTTTTGAAAATTCTTATTCTTTTCTGTAAAAATTTCTTTCCTGAATATTGTCGAGTTGTATTGTTGAATATTCTGAATCATTGGGACAAATGTAGATTAGTTAATCTAAAGGCACATCAATCATGTTTTAAATAATATTGGAAGGCTAAGAAAACAGCTTGGATTTATTGAGATACCCTGGGCATGAACTGATGGATATGTTTTAGCTAGTGCATTTTTATTGACTATATATATATATATATATATATATATATATATATATATATATATATATATATATATATATATATATATATATATATATATATATATATATATATATATATATATATATATATATATATATATATATATATATATATATATATATATCTTTTGAAAAGAGAGGATTTACAAAAATTTGAAAAATTGTAAGGGAACCATACTATCTTGCATATTATTCAATAAACGAGTGAAAAAACCTGACGAAAAACTCGTTTCCCTGTCGCGATTGCAGTAGAAATAGCTTGTCTGTTTATGTTGTGTTATTGACTGATGAACTTTTTAGATCGAATATTTTTTTAGTGTAAATAATAAGTAACAGCAGTTAATTTTCGAATTACCACAGAAATATTCAATATGTTCTTTCATTCTTATACTTATATAATGGGACATTGAAAGTATATGCAGAAGGGAACGATCGATTGGAGAATTTTTGTTGTTATCTTCAATGTTATTCGAACTAAATTTCGAAAATATTTTCAATGCTGTGGCACTTCCGATTATACCGGAAGTTAACACCATCTTTTTCATTTCAACTGGCATAATGTATGTTTCAATTTTTGTTATTATAGAAAATTAGATTCTGAAAAAGTTTTGCTCATATCATTGCTACCTGTAATCAACCGAAATGAAGATGTGAATTTTTCAATCGGAATTTTGCGGTTTTTGGGTTGTCTCAGAATGCATCATAAAGATACTAAAGATCATTCAATATCAATCATTTAGCTCGTTGTGAATAAAGAGGTTCATTGAGCAGAATTTAATGCATTTAGCAGCTTCATGGTATACAGGGTGTTTCAAAAGAATGTGGCAAATCGTAGTATATTCACAGGTACGAAAATCCGTTTTTTAACTAACTATTTAAACCATTTGACTCGTAATATTAATAGGCATCGATCTGTTGTAGCTTTCCCTCTACCTAAACTGCATTGTTTTCGAGTTATTCGCGGTTTTATCACGAAAATTGCAATCATATAACCGGAAAATCTTTCAAATAATGCATTTTTATCTCTTAATACGAGACACATCTCAAAATCTTCATCAAAGTAATTCTGACCAGAATTCTGAGAAAGAAGTGCGAAATCAATCACCATTGAAGTGGATTGGATCTGATCTCTCGTTTTTTTCTCTTCTAGTAGGTATTCTCGATTACTATACAGTTACTTGTCAGGAAAGTCATCTTCGAATTACCAGAAATACCTCGCTTACTGAAGCATATCGATTCCATTCCATGGACGAACTCCTTCAATTATGCTGAAAAATATCAGAGTTTTAACTTGTGAAAAAATATTTTAAATATTTTATTTCAGAACAATTTGTGAATTATAAAACGTCTAGATCTAAAATCTTGCCTTTTTCGATACAAGTAACTGATGTAGTCGAGAATACCTACTAGAAAAGAGGAAAAACGAGGAGTCAGATTCAATCCATTGCAATAGAAATTGATTTCGCACTTTTTCTCTCGAAATTCTGACCAGATTTACTTTGATGAAGATTTTGAGGTGGGTCTAGTGTTGAGAGATCGAAGTGCATTATTTGAAAGATGTCCGGTCATATAATCTGCGAATTTCAGGGTCTTCGCGCGAAAAACTGTAATTTTTGGGATCAAATCGCGAATAACTCGGAAACGATGCATTTTAGAAAAAGGAAACCCATAACAGATCGATGCCCATTAATATTACGAGTTGAATGATGTGTGCAAGAATAGGTTGTCTGATTTGAAAAAATTGACTTTTGTACCTTTAAATGTACTATGATTTGCCATATGCTTTGGAAACATCCTGTATACCGTGAACCAACAACGAGCTAGAAATAATCGATATTGAATAATCTTTAGTATTTTTAAGATGCCTTTTCAGAGACAACCAAAAATCGCATAATTCCGATTGAGAAATTCATATCTTCTTTTCAGTTGATTTCAGATGGCAATGATATAAGAAAAAAATGTCCAAAATTTAATGTTCTACAATGAAAAAAATTGAAAGACATATTATGCCGTTTGAATAAACAAAAATGTGCCACAGCATTGAAAATATTTTCGAAACTTCGAATAACGTTCAAGGTAAAAAAAATACTCCAATGGGTTTTTCCTTTCTCTTTATACTTTCTCATCTCGTGTGGACACCCGGTATGTGTTTTGTAGGCTAATGTTAATCAGCTATTTAAGAGACTGTATGGATTTAGCCAATACTCTTTGGTAGTTGAGCATAGTTGGAAAGAAAAGTGGAAGTTTTCACTATATTCTTACTACCACTAAATAAACTGAATCAATTGATCATTGTTACCCCTGCTACCAGTGTATCGCATTCTTGTTCATCGCCGCACACTATGAAAACTAAGTACGAAGTGACGTGAAATATACACATTGACCACTTTTAATCAGGGAACAATAGTCAACCTCCCGTAGAATGTAGAATATCCTTTCCTGAAGTAGCTGGTTTTCCGATCCACTCTTCACAGTCCTCGTCAACTACGTCATCGAAGAGTGTATCGGAAAACCAGCTGATTTAGGGAGGGTTATTCAACATTCTAGGGAAGAATGAATATTGTTTCCTGAAAATGTCTTCAATGTCTTCACACATACAGGTTGATTCACGAGTTATCGTGCCGGCTCGGTGGCGCAGAGTAACCTGGGTTCAATCCCCATAAAGTCGGTGTGATTTTTCGGATTCTGGGAATCGCTTGAGTATCCATCTTTCGATGTAAAGCCGTCGGTCCTGTCTAACAGAGATGCGTTGGACATTAAAGATCCCCTCCCCTCGACACGAGAGGGGTTCGGCAAAATTCCTAGGTCAGTGAGGTGACAGAATTCCCCGGCGTGTCATTGGCCGAAAGGCGGAAATAGAGCACGTTAAAGAAATAACAAACAAACAAACGAGTTATCGTATTTACATACCTTAACCGTAGCTGGAGTACAACTAGAGGAGTTTGAATCGGTACTTAGAATAAGAGGTAACGCTATTTGTTTTCGATATACTGGCTGTTTTATGGTTTTGTATCGAATTGTCTAATCGCAATAACTTTCAAACGCAATGACCGATCACCTCGATATTTCGTACCACAAATGACATGCCTGATGTTAACAATACTGTTTGTATGTTTGTAGACGAATTTCAAATTCCAGGGCCGGACTCAAAAAGTTTTTACCTCGATAAAACTAAACGAACAATAATTATCAAGTAATTAATTCAAAGAAATTTCACAACAAGTTCCCAAGAATTCTCGTACACATATCCATTAAGTGCTCTCAAATAACTATCTCTTCTTCATAGACAAAATCTTCAGGTCACCTCACAAAAAGAACAAACTTTTAATATGGGGAGATCGCGCAGGCCAGTTCTGAGGCCCCTCCTCTTCCAACCCAATGTAGCGGAACAACTTTATTCAGATATTACACATTATTCGTGAAATAGGTAGGTGCACCGTTATGCTGAGAGTATATTCTTCTTTTGTTCCTAGTAGCATGTCTACAAGATGGGGTAATTGGTTTCTTGAGAAGTTTGCATAACTTACATTCAACTTAGATTAAACTTATGTAATACATAATATAATTCATATCAGGTTCGTATTATTAGTCAATCTCAAGATGACTGATGAGGGACTCTATCTGTTGTGGATCATTCTTCAGGATGCCTTTCAGGCAGCTGCCTAGGTTCGTAGTTATACGGCTCATATCACGCTTTCAAAAATGTATCAGTAGGTGTTGGACAGTATTTTGTTCATTGCATGTATTGCACACCGGACAATCTTCGTTTCAGAGGTGGTGGCTGTGGATGAAAGTAGTGTGGCCAATCCGGAGCCGGCAAATACTGACTTGTTGGTGGCGATTGAGGTACGAAAATGTAACTGATCTTCCGTGTTCAACAATTTCTCTCAATTCTAACCAAATATTTTGCCATTGTTCGTACATATTTTTCAGGTGATGGGCTAAGTTGAACAAAATCAATGATTGGTTCCATGTTGGTGGCTTCTTTTGCGATTCTATCTGCTATCTCATTCCCTGTCACGCCTGAATGTGACGGTATCCATAGGAAAGTTCCTGCTGTGATCAGATAATGGGTTACATTGAGGATCTGACGGATTATTCGGTTCTTTTGCGATTTTTTCCTCATAGAATTGAGCGCTGATAGTGAGTCTGAACATATTCTATGTTTATTCTTGATCTCCAAGGATTCTACTTGCTCTACTGCCTTGAGTAAGGCTATCAATTCGGCAGTATATATACTGGTCGTAGGAGGGAGTTTATATTTCATATAGGAATTATTCAAGGTGAATGCACATCCTACTCTGTTTTCTTATTTAGAACCATCCGTGTAGATTGCGAGATCATGGGGAATCTGCGATATGTATTCTTGGACACTGAATTTCATTTCCTGTGGGATATGTTTCCATTTGATAATTTTCTCAGTACCTGTAGTTGTGTCTGCAGTTGGATTCTTCATCTGTCGTGTGGTTTTTTTTTTTAATTAATTTAAGGCTGTCTTGTATGTGTAATCGTCGTGATGGCGATTCGGGGAGCAAATTTTATTCTCATATAGAGCATTATATTGTCTGCGAAATAGTGTTTCGTATAGCAGGTGATTTTTATTTGCTGCTATTGTCGATGCATATCGTAGGAGGGAGGGTTTTACGTCTAACTTCAAGGGGGTGGTTTATTTGCTTCTCGGTATATGCTTGTCCTTGGAATTGTCAAGTACGATCCTAGATATACTGTTAGTGCTGCATTCTGAACCGTACTTAGTTTTATAAGATCCTATTTATTTGCTGATGCATAGACCACTGCTCCGTAATCTAACTTCGATCTGATTAAAGCCTTGTAAATATTGAGAAGACTGTCTTCTTGTGCTCCCCAGGTACGGTGTGATAGTGCTTTCAGTATATTTATTCTCTTTGTACAGTCTATTTTCAGCTTATTTATGTGCGGCCTCCATGTCATTTTGTTATCAAGTGTCATACCCAAAAATGCATGCACATTTACTTCTTCCAAGATTTTATCGTGTTAGTTTCAACTGTGGAGCGTCCATGGCAGTTTGTTTTCTTGAAAAGATCATAAATTTTGTTTTCTGTGTTATGTGGACCATATTTCAAGACTGGACAATCTTGTATTTTGCATTTGCATGCGGACTGTTCGTATATGTTTGCTCCTACAGAAAAAGCAAGGGTTATTTGCGAATTACCCCCCCTTTACAGGTTTCTTGACTGTTCCTCTGGAGTGTCCACCGTATCCATACTTAATATAAAAAGAGTGGGACTCAAAGTTGATCCTTGAGGTACCCCATTACTTTGCTCGTAAGTTTAGGAGATGCATCCGTTGACACGAATTCAAAGTGCCTTTGAGTCAAAAAAATGTTCAAGAAGGTTGCTATATTTCCGTCTTGTCCCAGATTCGTACAGAGTTCAAGCATATATCGTCTCCATGATGTATCAAAGGCACTTTCGATATCGAAAAATATTGCTGAAACTATTTCCTTGTTGGCAAATGCATCACAAACTTCAGTTTGGTGTTGGACCAGATTATCGCATGTATAATGTCCTTGACTGAAACCTGTCTGAGTTTTGCTGATGAGCTGCTGTGACTTCAAGAACTATACCAGCCTAGTACACTCCCCATAAAAATTGTCGCATCACCCTACTTTTACGACAATACTATATAAACCTTTAGGTTTTTAGGTTGGCCATTCAAGAGACCAATCAACTAGCATCGAATGGTTACTAATCATTTTCAAAATTGAGTGTTTCCTACCGGATCCTAAATACTGCCAGTATACGTCTCGGAAACCCCTCGAACAAATTTTGGATGTACTCTTGAGTCACTGAGCTCCAAATTTCAGGAAGCAGATTTTCTAGTTATTGGAGTGTTCTACAAGGCATTCTACGTTGCTGAGTTAGCCAACCCAATTTGTCCCAAATATGTTCTATGGGATTCAAGTCGGGACTTCTGTCTGGCCATCTTGAAATATCAATTTTGGCATTTTGCAGAAATTCTGTAACTACTCTAGCTGCCTGAAGTTGAGCATTATCATGCATACAAATGAAGTTTTCGCCAATCAATGGGCCAAAGGGTACCATGGGGTTCGAGGACATCTGCGATGTATCTAGCCGTTGTCATTCTTCCATTATTCACTAGAACTAACTCAGTTTGACCATGGAAAGAAATGCCTCCCCACACAATTACTGAGCCCCCTTCCGAAGTTTACGGTTTGAAGAATATTGCATTGCTGATACCGTTCCCCACGTCGTCTGGATAAGGCATGCGTCTATCATTTGATACTAGACAGAACCTTGACTCGCCGGAAAGGAGAACATTTGACCATTGTGGAATACCCCAATTTGCATGTTCCCTCGCAAACTGAAGTCTTGCAAGTCGATGGTCTTTGCCGAGACGCGGGCTGGTAGAAGCCACCCTTGGTCTGATATCGTCTTCTTTGAGCCTGTTTTTAACAGTTTCCAATAAGATATGCACATTTCTGGAAAGTGTAAGTTCATTTTGTAGCATTCTAGCCGTACAGTGCCGAACTCTTAGTGCAGTTAAACGAAGCCAACGATCATCAACTGGCGTTGTTATCCGATTTCTTCCCTGTTCGGCCTTTCTTTCATATTCCCCTGTTTCGTGGTACCGATTGATTGCTCTTGAAACAGTGCTTTGGTTAACATTCAACAAGTTAGCCACGTAACGTTGGCTTCGCCCCTTCTCTAGAAGTGTTATAATTCTTACCACTTCATGATCAGTCAAATAGCGTCCAGGACATTAGCAGCCATTACAATAAATTCAAAGGTTCGAAAGTCAACAAGAAACACAGGAAACTTGCATCAATTTAGCGTGAAAACTGAAGAGAAATTGAATGAATGCTGATAGTCAAATAGACTCATTCTTGTTTCAGACGTGTTTGAGTTCATATGGAAACAAATATTACTACATAGATAAGATTTTTTTCCCCTCATATGACCAACAACATATGTTGACAAAGCAACTGCGTTCGAGCTGCTTAATCGATTGTGGAATTCAGAATTCCAAGTGATGCGACAATTTTTGTGGTGTGTGTATTTATCATTTTTTCTAAAATTTCACAGCTAGTACATGTTAAGGATATTGGCCTATATGCTTTTGGGTCAGATTTTGATTTTTCTTTTTTGTGGATCGGCAGAATGATTGACTCTTTCCATTTGTTTGGAAAAACATTTCGGGTATGTATTTTATTATAAACGTCCAGTAGGAATTGGGGTATATTTTCAGGTAGGTGTTTGAGAAATATGGTTGATATTTCGTCTGGCCCCACTGCTGAGTTTTTGGACTGGTTGAAAGCGGTGAGTAATTCTTCAGTCGTGAACCTATCGTTAATCAAGTGGTTGTTGTTTAGATTAATGTTGAACGGTACTGTTTCCATTCAAATGGTCGAGAAAGAAAATAGGCCCAATCAAATTATTGCAAACACTGCATCAAACGTTGACAGAAAATCCTACTCGGAAATGACGTGGTATTATCGAGGGAGGATTTTCCTTTTCCCAGACGTGCGTGTTTCGTAAATTGAAAATTCCATTTGGCAGATCTGTGGATCAGAGGACCCTTCGAATTTGAATTTTTTGTGGTGAAGAGATAGTTAAACGGGAGTACTCATTCCAAAGTATTGAGGAAACCTGCGATTTCATTCGAAACTAACCGGATGTTATTAGAAAATCAGTTGGGCATCTGGCGCTTCGCTAGAGGATATGTGTACGAGTGGGAGGAAATGTTTTTTTTATTTTTTTTGTTAGTTATTTCTTGTTTTGTGAGTCGTTGATTTATTTTAATGTTCCCGTTCTCGAATGAATTTTTCATTTTCATTTTGAGATTTTATCAACGTTGAATGTTTGTCTTCGATTGATATCTTTCCAATGATGCATTGATTATCTTCTTAATGTTAATCGAAAAGTCCCTTGCGGTTTGTGTGGTCAGACACTACTTCAACTGAAAGCAACTCTTGAAAAGAAGAGGTTGTTGTAATATTTCCTTGGGATTGGAAAACTTCTTGAGAGGACGCACACTGTATTTCTTCAATAAATAAATTATTGAATAATTTTCGATAACGACAACAAGTTATATTTTTTGAGGAATTTCACTGAATAATTGTGATTCGTAACGCGTTTCACCACACCGTAGTTTCTTCAGACGAATGAATGTACAGAAATTATGACAACTATATATAGATACAAATGAGAATATAAATACAAATGTTCCTCAGTAATTAAAAGCTTATTCAGTTGCTTCTTCTTAAGTGATTACTGATGACAGGTATATCCAATAAAATTAAGGAAAAGATTGCTCCCTGAAGAGATTCAATAGGGGTGGAGAGCTTACATCGACTTGTTCATTAATGAGTGTACCTGAATGTTTGTGTTTGTTGATTTCTAAAGTTTCCCAAAGATCCACTTTCCAATATTTATTATCTCTATGCAAAACTTCAAACTATGGGTCCAAAGATTGATTATTTTCTAGGAGATGATTCGCCTAATTTGAATCTGAGCTTTCATTTGAAAAACTGACTTTATGTTCCGATATTCTAATATTAAAATTTCTATGTGTTCTACCAATGTAGAAATTATTGCAGAAAATGCAATTTAATCTACACCTGATTTATTATTTTCATCTGATTTGCTTTATTGTTTCTTATATATTTGCCTAAGCTATTATTAGTTTGGAAAGCTATGTTGAAATTATTTCTACTCAAGAATGATTTCAGTTTTTCAATTGTGATTCGTTTAATTAAATTTAATTCTTTATTGAAATTTGGTGATAACGTAATGTTAATCAATCTATGAATAAAACTGTTGTATGCTGCCATTTTATGTTGATACGGATGCCCGAACGAGTTATGCATTATAATATCTGTATGTGACGGCGAATACATGTTTTCCATTTTCATTCGAAATTGTTGAGTCTAAGAAATTTTTGGAATTATTGGTTTCTATTTCGGTTGTGAATTCAAGTTTTGGATGTAATGAACTTATATAATTTTCGAAAATTTTCAACTGTTTATCTGTTGATATAGTCTACATAGCGATACCAGTATGAACGATATTTACTAAGTGGATGATTATGAATTAATTTCTCTAAATTATTCATGAATATTTCAGCTATCATAGGACTTACCAGATTGCCCATAATCAAGCCGTCTTCACTAGTATAATACTTGTTATTGAAATGGAAATAATTTTGATCTAAACAAATTTGTAATAATGAAAGAATATCTGATTTAATGATCGTAACTGAAAGAAATTTATGTTGTTACCTAGCGGCCAGAAGTGTAGTTATAATGATCTATCGATTGAGGTTTAATGTACATTTGGCGAATATTGAACAGAATGAGTGAATCCTCGAGAATCGGGATTGAACGGTAATTCACCGAGAACCGAGAGTGTTTGAAAAGAAATGCCTCTGCCTTCTTACTCCATTTCTTGTGAATATAATATTATTTTGTTATGACATTATTATTATACGAGTACGGCAGATCGTAGTATAAGAAAAAAATAGAAAGGTAAGATACACCTTTAGTGCTGAAAATCGTGTTGAAATGAAATGAGTCATTCTTCTGACATCTCATTAAAAATGAAACAGACTCTTATAAGGACAACGATTCAGCATATCTAGACAAAAACTCATCGCACTTAGGAGGCGAGGGCTAAAATCGTTAACTATTATAAAAAAAACTATTGGACGTACTGTGTAGTTTTAATCTTGGACCCTCGGCATGAGGTGGAAATATTTCTAAATTCTTGTTGGGGAAAGGTATTGCTGGTTGAAGCAATTTCTCACTTCGAGAAAATTTACTAAACAAAATATTTCAGTCCCAATCCAAGTCCATATTGTTCACCAAGAACATCTGCATCGAAGCTGGTCGAATGCTGTGGCTTGGAGTCGAATCAACTCGAGATTTGCAAGAAGTTATTTGTACAATTACTATATACAATGTTCTCACTCCGGGTCGATTCTATATGGGACCATACCTGAGGAATTATAGAAGATTCAGCATTCGCAGAAAATTTTCGAAGATTTGAAACAAGATTCAAATGATGTACATTGTTCAGTTGCAGGCAGGGCTTAATAGAGCTTGCCGTAGAGTGTCCGGTTAGTTTGATCAATTCTTGTTCACTGACACCTGCCTTAGGTTCGAAAGAGCACTCGATCTATGAGTATGATTTGTGACCTTTTTATTTTTCGTATCCAGTCCTCTCTGCTGAAATTTTTGTCCATTTGGATATTTTATTTATTCCAAAATGCATATTTTTGTACCAACCCTAGAAGTACTGGTTTTCCACAATTGATTGGGAGCCAGAAATAATCTATCACTTGTAATATGATCGGGTCTTTTCGACAATATCTTATGAAACAACCTCACAGGACATAAATCTGGGTTTTCCTTATTTTTTACTAGCCATTTACTATCACAGCATTTTTTTGAGTCGCCTTGGCAAGTTTTCGAGAATATTGGGTTTTATTAAATTTTTCATCTTTGAAAAAGTGTACCTTGCAAGTTGCTGCTTCACCGTCACGCCATGCTAATTCATAAGCAACAATATGGAAAAATTATTTCAACAAACCTATCGGGGCATTTTCGTCCCAGTACAGAGCCATGCTATCAATTTTAGTTTTTGTTAATGCAACGGAACTTTCTTTGCGCTTTTCCACATCCCCTTGTATCATCTTCCTTTTGGACTTTCTAAATGCTGAATCGGTAAAGGGGTTGAAACTCATGTTGAATTTTTCGAAATACATATTCTGCATCATTTTCGCAGTTGTGTTCCACATTGTTTTGACAACGTATTCTTTGTAATCTTGTCCATTTATTTGTTTCATATTGAAACCCCAAATCATAAGAATTTCTGCAATATCTTTGTGCGTTTTTCTTGCATTCTTGGGGATAGAATTCTGTATGGAACTATTTATTTCTGCTTCACTGGTGCTTTCAAAACGAGACATTTTAATTCACATCGGCAGAAACTTTACAACAGGTACTAAAATGGCTATTCTTGGAAGTTTTAAAACCGTGCTATTAGTTGTGAATGTTGTCTAGCTATGGAAACGCAATGATTCTATATGGGCAAATTTATCCACTAATATCCTACCTTTCTTCCTATTTCTTTGCAATTTATCCGACATCAAACTCGAATTTCTGTGTTCTTAAACATGCATTTTGACACATGAGTGGAATTGTCACTATTGATTAAGTCTTTATTCTTGCTCTTATTGAATTAAAGAGGAACTTCAATGTCCCATTGCAATTGTGATTATTTCATCAAGTATTAGTAAACGTGCTCAATAGCATTTTCATGAAAACAACCTAAAATCCGTTCGTTCGAAAAACCCTTCGACACGAGATGGGTTCGGCAAAATTTCCGAGCAAGTGAGATGACAGAAAATAACTTGACATATATATGGGAAAAGCAAGAACGATCTATTTATATACTTATGGTGCGCAAGATCTACAAGGAATTGGCGGATTTTTTGAGAATATATTATGCTAACAGGGAATAAATAGGTACTTTCACTTACTTCAATGTTCCCCACTTTTAGTTTTGTTTACAGGGTGGACCAAATTCGATGTATTAGTACGGCAGCTCTCTTCAGGCCGACTTTCGAGAAAAACACATTGATGAAAAAGGATTTCAGCTATCTCTTTTAGTTTTCCAGTTATGGTATTCTGTAATTCTAGATTTATCAGGATTTTGACTATTGTGATAATATCTCAAAATTTATTGAGTTACGTAAAAAATAATAAAATACACATTCTGCAGGCCCTATCTTGGGTAGAATACAGGGACGTCTTCGCAAATTTTCTTGTCGATTGGTTTCTGAGTTGTGAGCAAACTTGGGTTTTTTCAAATTTTTACTATGGATGATTTTGGTATCAATAGAGAGGATTATTTCTTACTCTTCGAATATATTACTTCCTCGCTAATTCCTTCATTATTAGCCTTTTTCATTAAAAAATCGAAAATTCATATCTATTCACTCGGAATATCGCAGATATTCACAATTCTCTGGTAGAAGAGATCCCATTCATACATTTCTGTGTTTAAAATGTAATAGTTCATCACTTAGAAGATCTATTTCTCTTCTTTTATGACATTATTTCAACTATTGAATCTTATTGTTGTGGATTCAGTCAATTGTTTGTATGAAATGAAGGCAATATTTAATCATTAGCATTGATTCTGCAAAAACAATTAGTTATGTCATTAGTTTATATCGTTCTTCTCTATCTGCTTCGAAAATTTCTACGTATAACTCATTCGTTTTGTTAAAAAGTATGAAATGTTGGAATGCTAAACACAGAATAGGTATGATTCGGACGTTGCGAAATCATCTTATTTCAATAGATGACCTGAGAGGAGACAGCCGCATAATTCTATCTTCAAATATGCTATCGTCGACGTTTCAGGAGTCCAGCAGTCCAACCTGAAATTTCAAGCCGTCAAATGGCATTTCGAAGATAAGGGCTCTTAGAATTCTCAAGGAGAATAAATTCAGACCCTACAGGAGGAGAAAATTCTCTAGCCTGGTGATAAATAACGATGACTCAATTTCAATCACTGCTATCAGAGAACATAAGAAAACCCAGGATTTCATGGACTCATTATATAGATCGATGGAGTTCGCATTTTAAATGACTGAATTTTCAATGGGAACAATGAGCACTGTTGATGTCCATCCCTATAGAGAGTTGAATATTCAACACCAGGAGCGATACGGTTTCAATGGGTGGACTTTGTTAGATAATTTGGTATTTACGATTTTATTATAGATGGGAAGATAGTGGAAGGATACACCCCTATTCCAAAAGTAACCGAACTGTTTTAAAAAAATAGCTGTTAATAATTTCATCACATTTGTATACAGGGTGTCTACTACAAAAGCTGCCAAACTTCAGTAGGTGATAGCGCAAGTCATTTGCAACAAAAAATATCCCATATTATTTTTGCGAGAAGTTGTTAGTTATCGAGTTATTCAACACTTCTTGATTTTACGAAATTTTTTGCCTCTCTCTATAAAAAAAGAATATCTCTGTTACTCTTACAGCTACATCAAATCTAACCATACCACCGGAAAGAGCATTGAATTTGCTAAAAGATAGGTGAGTACTAATGGTAAAACAAATTTGTATACCGGGTGTTGTAAAAAGCTAAATGAAAAAATTGTGAAATGAACAATACTAGTGGTATTTTCTTCTTGGCAGTGGTTTAAGAATTAGAGAAGGAGGTGGAAATGCTCAGCAATGGAGACAAGAACCTGCAATATTGCAGGCTGTTCGTGAGGACCCTACAACAAGTACTCGGAGAATTGGTGCTACATTGAGACTTCATCATTCCAAGGTTCATAGAGTTCTCAAGCGAAATAATTTACATCCTTACCATTTGGGTAAGGTTCAAGTGGTACATGAATAAATTACAGGATTGAGGATCAGATAAAATTCAATGGGGCAACTTTTACCAAAGTTGGTTTGCAGAAAATGCAGAAAATCCTGATGGCACTATTGTGTCACACTCTCAGCACAAGATTAGAGTAAATGTGTGGTTGGGATTAAGGAGGGGTCAGCTTGTCGGGCCAGTTATACTTCTCGATCGTCTCAATTCATTCGAATTTTTAAATCTATTAAATGACGAAATAATTAACGTTCTGGAAGAAATTCCTATAGCCACTCGGCATCACCTTTGGTTTTAAATGGACGGCCGCCCGGCTCATAATTCTAGAATGGTTCAGAACTGGATGACTGAGAGATTTGGAGAAAAATTGATAGGTCGATTCGGGCCGGTGAGATGGCCACCCAGAAGCTCTGACCTCACGCCGCTCGATTTTCATGTGTGGGGCTCATTAAAGACTAATGTTTAGAGAATTTCTTTTAATACTCGTGCGGAATTAATCGAAAAGATTCGAATCTGTTGAATCGAAATGAGTCAAAAACACATTGAACTTCAAAGAGTAGTTGATAGTTTAAGAAAAAGGTGTGTTTAGTGCATTCAAGAAAGAGGAAGACATTTCGAACACCTGTTATAGTTTTTGAATCTCTTTCGTGAAAATATGATTCATTAATTCTTTTAGTTCCTGTTCATGTTTCATTCAGTAATATAAGATATATTATATCGTTTTCGAATTTTATGTTCTTATTACTCTTACCCATGATATTGCTGGAAAAAATTGTTAGCTCAAAAGTTGATATACCATTTGAAAGCCAGTTAAATGTAGTAGTTTTTCCAAAAAAACAAATAGGAACAGCTAACAAGAAAATACCACTAATTTTGTTCATTTCACAATTTTTTCATTAAGCCTTTTACAACACCCGGTATACAAATTTTTTTTAACATTAGTACTCACTTTTCTTATAGCAAATTCAATGCTCTTTCCGATGGTATGGTCGGATTTGATGTAGCTCTAAGAGTAACAGAGATATTCTTGTTTGTATAGAGAGAAGCAAAACATTTCGTAAAATCAAGAAGTGTTAAATAACTCGATAATTAATTATCAACTTTTCTAAAAATTGTTATCGGACATTTTTTGTTGCAAATGACTTGTACTATCACCTACTGGAGTTTGGCAGCTTTTATTGTAGACACCCTGTATAAACAATTTGAGTTGATGCGTCATGTTTTTTAGTGCATTTAGTACATCGGTCGAAAAATAAGTTCCAAACAAAGAGCTGCAATTGAGTTTTGTGTCAAACTTCTATGGCTCTAAAATGAGCCATGTCAATCATCGTTAACCCTTAAATGACGTTGTGAGGTTCCTGGGACACCCAGTAGGAAACGAAGGTGAATATTTTTGTAATTATTGACTTTGTCAACTGGTGGCACTCAGTACCTTCAAGTCTCTTCAACATACTAGCGAAGCACGGCGTTCAGTGCATCGGAAGTATTCGAAGGTGGAGGTTGAGTGTCCCTGGGACGTACAACGTATTTTGTGTGATTTTTTAACTTGAATGGCGACAAAAAGTTAAGAGCGGTCAGTGAAGACAGATTTCGAGAAAACACTCCCTGAATGGGGAATGTAAAAGTGACTTTTTTGACCAAGATGGAGGACAAACAGTACCAAATGAAGAAGAATCAGCAATATTGAGTAATTATAGCAGTGATTCAGAATTGTCGGTTGATGACGAAAACGATGAAGAAATTGGGAGGGAATTCGAATATTGATGAAGATTCTGATGAAAACGAAACGAATCAGAAATATTTGTATGGAAAGAATTGATATAAATGGTCATCAACTGAACCATCACGTAACACCAGAACACCTGTTCATAATATAATAAAAGTTCTATTTCCAAGAGGAAATGCTCAATATTTGGAACCATCAGAATCGTGGCAGAAATTTTTTTCTCAGGAGATTATAGAAATAGTTGTGCATTACACAAACATAAAACTACGGGAGTATCGTGACAAAGAAGGTAACGATAATCGTACTGAATTCAGAGATACGGACAAAATGGAAATCAATGAATTTTTGGGTCTCCTTTTGTTGATGTCTGTGTGGAAGTATTTCCAAGTATAAAAATTTCTAACACAAAATACAACAGTTTAACTTATATTGGTAATCCTAGTCTAAAATTAAAATCATTCCTCTCGCATTATAATTTCAATATAGCATTACGAACTGATAATTTTTTAGGCCGACATATCAAAAACTGCAAATCTAAAATTGATGAAAGTAATAAATCCGGTGTTTATAAACTGTCTTGCGGGGATTGTAATAAAATTTATATTGGTAGAACTTTCAGGAATTTCAAAGTTAGATTATCCGAGCACAAACGTAGTTTTAATTATCATAAATCAGATTCCCATTATTCTAATCACTTACTCGAACTTACCATAATTTGAATGATAATTTCAAAATTTTATGCAATGAAAATAACAGACAAAAACTCAATCTATCGGAAATTTTAGAGATCAACGAAGAAAAGCATTCAGGTAGGTTAATCATTAGTCTCCTTTACTCAATCATTTCAATTCATAAAGTAAGCAACTTCGATGGGTTTTCCAACATACCTCTTGTACCTATTGTAATATTAAGTGAGAAATAAGACTAATATATAAGGAATAACTGTTCAATAGTTTGTATCTACCTGATGAAGCCACAGTGTGGTGAAACCGGTCATAGTTTTGTTAATATAATGAAGATCTAAATTCTTTAGTTTTATTTCATTGAAAATATGTATATCGATTTTCATCAAGTAACGACCTCCTCAATCAAATCCTATGATTTTCATAAATGTGTTATTGAGTATGTATATGGAGGAAATGTTTATTTTTCTTTTCTGTGTTCGTTTTAGTTCAATTAGTATGTGAGTTTTTGATAATATCCTATACTTGTTGTAATTAAGTCTATGGAAATAAACTACTTTATGTATCTATCTATCTACATCGACTGCAAGACCAAATCGTTATGGACGGAAGGCAATGCTCAGTGTTCGGTGGGATCAGAAGGGGGTGATCTATTACGAGCTACTCAAACCTAGCGAAACTGTTGATACTGAACGCTACCAACAACAAATGATCGATTTGAATCGAGATTCAAGTGAAAAACGACCAGAATATCTAAAAACATAACACAAAGTGATTTTGCTTCATGATAATCCACCATCACACAGCAAAACCGGTCAAGGAATTCAGACGTTTAGTTGGGAAATACTTCCGCATGCGGCTTACTCTCCAGACTTAGCTCCGTCCCATTTATCACTTATTTGCATCAATGGGACACGCAATTGCTGAGCAACTCTTCGTTTCGTACGAAAATTTACGGAAATGGTCTGCTTCAAAAGAGCCACAGTTTTTTTGTCGTGGTATCAACAAATTGACAACCTATTTTCAGCATAAGGATATCTATAAAGGTACATGGATATCACCTGATAACAGAACAGTTAACCAAATAGATCACATGGTTATAGAGAGTAAACACGCCAAGTATGTAATGAATGTTAGGAGTTTACGCGGAACAGACGTGGACACAGACCACGTGCTCGTAAGAGCCAAGATCAAATATAGGAAACCAGAATATCAGGAAAGTAAAAGAAATAAATTTATAAAATATGCAGTGGAAAAATTGAATAACGAGAATATTAGGAAAGAGTTTCAGACCAAAATTAACAAAAGAATTTCCAAAAATAAAGAGGAAAGCGTTGAAGATCAGTGCAGACAGTTGGAACAGATGATGAAAGAAGGAGCAGATATGCTGCTAAAAGATGATAGCAAAGCAGATCAAGGAGGTTGGTATGATGAAGAGTGCAGGAGCGCAGTACTTGAAAGAGAAGAATCGAGAATGAATATAATGAAAAACAACACAAAAGAAAACCAGAAGCTGTATAGGGAAAAGAGAAGAAAAGCAAAAAGTACATGCAGGAGAAAGGAAAGAGAATATATAGAGATCGAAATGGAAAATCTGGAAAACAACTATATGCGAAAACAGACGAGACAATTCTTCAAAAATATAAAATATCAGAGGAGGCTCTATCAGCAAAATAAAATATTATTCTGCAAAGACAAAAACGAACAGTTGGTAGGAGGAATAGAAGAAAGTTTGAAGAGAAGGAGTGAGTATTTCAGAGAGTTGTTAGACGGAGAAAGTGAAGAGACTAGTGAAAATGCGAACGAGGAAGGGGCGTTCCTAAATGAAGCGTATGAGGAACCACCAAATAAGGAAGAAATAAGATCAATCATAAAATTGTTTAAAAACAACAAATCGCCAGATAAAAATGGCATCACGGCGGATATGTTGAAGATAGGGGGATAAGAAATGGAGGACAATATATATTTTATAATATCTAAAGTTTGGGAAGAGGATAAAATGCCAAGTAGGTGGAAGGAAGCTCTAATATGTCCGTTGCACAAGAAGGGGGATATCTTTGCCTTAATGGACACTATCTACAAGATTATGGCGATATCTATCGAAAAGAGACTAAACGAAATAATAGAACCAAAGCTAGGACAGTATCGGTGTGGGTTCCGAAAAAATAGATCAGTCATGGATCAGATTTTTGTGTTGAAGCAAATTATAGATAATACTATTGATCAAAACATGATACTCCATATGCTTTTCATCGATTATAAACAGGCTTATGATAGTATCATAAGAAAATATATATATGAAGCAATGGATGATCTAGAAATAAAAGGGAAACTAATGAGAATGACATTGACGGATACCACCTATAAAGTTAAGATGAGCGGACAATTGTCGAAATCATTCTGTGTTGATAAAGGCCTGAGACAGGGAGATCCCCTTGCTACTACACTTTTCAATATCGTGATGGATAGAATTATAAAAGAGAGCAGTATAGCTAGCAAAGGTACAATATACAGACACAAGTTTTAGCGTATGCAGACGACATAGTTATTGTGACCAGAACAAGAGAACATTTGGTGAATTAATTCAGGAAGTCAGAAACCGCTGCAAGAAGAAAGGGTTTAATGATAAATGAAAATAAAACCAGGTATATGATAGTAGGACAACAAGAAAATGAAAGGCACTCAAATCTGCAGATAATTAGTGAAGATAGGACATACTGCTTTGAAAAAGGTAGAACAGTTCAACTATTTAGGTGTAGCATTGACGAGAACAGGGGAGGAGAAAGTAGAAATACAGGAGAGGATAGCTAAAGGAACAAAATCCTTAGGAGGATTATACAAAGTGCTCGGGTCCAAAAATATGTCGAAAAACGCGAAGAGGAAAATTTATCAGAAGATCATCAGGCCTGTGGTAACATACGGTTGCGAACTGTGGAAGTTGAATCAGAGGGAAAAATATAAATTAGAAGTTTTCGAGAGAAAAATACTCAGAAAAATATATGGTGGAAAAAATTTAGAAAATCGTTGGGAAAGGAGAACGAACGCCCAGCTTCAAGAATTGTATGGACAACCGTCAATAACAAATGTGGCTAGAGCACAAAGAATGAGATGGCTTGGCCATGTTCTCTGACTGGGAGACGATAGAACAACAAGACAAGTTTTGACAATGGGAATAACGGGAAGAAGAGGCAGGGGAAGACCACGCATAGAATGGATCAAAATGGTGGAGAAAGATATTGAAGAGATAGGAGTGAAGGACTGGAAGAGAGCAGTTATGAATAAAATGAAATGGAGAAGAACGTGTAATGAAGCCATGGACCTACTTGGACTGTAGAGCTGTTTATATATATCAACAAACTGACAGAAAAGATGAAAAAATGTATATCAGCGATAGGTTATACTTTGAATAAACTATTTTGTATCATTTTCATACAATAAACGTGTATTTTCTTTGAAAAAAAAACAATTTCATATTTACATACCTGGTATAAATCTAACCTAACCTAACTTCAATAGAATTCGAGATATCGTCACATCCAAAAAATGCAGAATCCCAGAATAACTCGAAAACTGAAAAAGATAGCCGAAATCCGTTTTCACCAATAAGTTTTCCTCGAAAATCGAGCTCAAGAGAAGGATGATTATTTGTCTCTATCTACAATATTTCGCTCAACTGTAACAACGTACAGCTGAGCTTTTTTATTAACCACATTCCTTGCGGTTGAATTAAACCCACCTCTGTAATATTCCATTAACCGATGCGAAATTGGACAATTCGACCACATTATTTAGCAGCTCTGCCAGATTCCGCTGTTACGATAAGGAAGCGTACAAATCGTTGAAAAACACGAAAATCCATAACGCGGAAAACGTGGGCGGCCCTTCACTCGGCTGCTCCTTCCCAAGAGCTTCCCAGTGATTGTGTGTGTCTGGAATTTATTCATCGTAGCTGAGACACCAGGGACGCCCCATTGTTCGACTGCGAGCACTTCGACATACAATTAAGAACGGATTGAGGGTTTTCGAAAGAAAGAACTACGGTCTTTCGGACAAATGCGGAAGTTATCGCACAACCGATTTCATTCTTGGGGCTGAAGAAAAGAATCTGGGGTTGGCCGTATCTTTCTCGAATTCTGCTTACTGGTGAATGAAGGGAAGCGATCAATACATAAATTTTCAATTATGGAAACTATTGCCATTACTTGCGAGGCCACTTTTTAGAAATAGAAAAGTTTTGTAGTATTTGTTCGGTCATTCCTTCATCTGTGAGGCTTTCATTACTTACAGAATGACAAATATACGTACAATTTCAATATTTCAAATTTATTTTCAGCATCTAATTATTAACAAATGTTTTTTTGATATGTCTGTACATATGCCAACGAAATTTGATGCTTTTTCTTGTCGCACATATTCCTCGCGTGAGGAATAGAAAGAAGGAAATGTTTGAATTTGGGAGACTTTTACTTGGTAAAATTCCATCATCGATAATAAAAAACAAACAAGTACTGTGTTTCAAGGAATTTTACTTAATAATTGCGATTCGTAACGCGTTTCACTACACCGTAGTTTCTTCAGATGAATGAATGTACAGAAAATATAAATGAGAATATAAATATAAATATTCTTGAGTAATTAAAAGCTTATTGGGTTGCTTCTTCTTAAGTGGTTATTTATGACACGTATATCCAATAAAATTAAGGAATAGATTGCTCCCCGAAGAGATTCAATATATGAGAAGGGCTTAAATCGACTTGTTCATTGATGAGTTTACCTGAGTGTTTGTATTTATTTATTTCTAAAGTTACCCAAAGATCTACCTTCCAATATTTATTATCTGTATGCAAAATTTCAAACTGTGGGTCGAAAGAGTGATTATTTTCTAAGAGATGATTCGCGTAATTTGAATCTGATGTTTTATTTGAGAAACTGCGTTTATGTTCCGATATTCTAATATTAAAATTTCTATGTGTTCTACCAATGTGGAAATCATCACAGTCATTGCAATTCAATCTATAAACACCTGATTTATTGTTTTCACCTGATTTTGTTTTATTAATTTTTATATATTTGCCTAAATTATCATTAGTTTGGAAAGCTATGTTGAAATTATTGCTACTCAAGAATGATTTCAGTTTTTGACTTGTAATGCCAACGTAGGTTAAGGTGTTGAACTTTTGTTTCAGTTTATCGACAGGGTAAACTTCATTCAATGCGATTTTACTTTGTTTTTTATTTAAAATATTATATATTAGTTTGGGATTGTAACCATTATTTTTGGCTATTTGTTTAATCAAATTTAATTCTTTGCAATTGCAATTCTGATTATAAGATAATAAAAACAATTCGTGAAAATAGTACCAAGAACGATTTAGTATTCACTGAAGCAGATAAAGGTAACACCGTCATCGCGATTAGTAAAACCGATTATATTTCTAAAACTGAAGAATTCTTAACAGCCGGAAACTATATAACATCAACTAAGGATCCTATGGCAAAATTTCAGAAAGTGGTTAAAAACATAATTTCGACAGCAAAATCATTAATTACAGACCACGAAAGATATAAATTCATTAACTCCAATCCACTATCCCCCGAATTATATTCGTTGATAAAACTTCATAAACCAAATTACCCTATTAGACCTGTTGTTTCTTATGTAACGGCACCTTCTTTCAAACTTTTAAAATTCCTCAACGACTTGCTAATAAAACATTTCAATAACAAATATTATACTATTGAAGACGGCTTGATTATGGACAATCCGTTAAGTCCTTTATTAGCAGAAATATTCATGAATAATTTAGAGAAATTAATTCATAATCATCTACTCAGTAAATATTGTTTAAACTGGTATCGTTATGTAGACGATATCATTATTTGCTTCACAGGAACAGATAGGCAGTTAAAAATTTTCGAAAATCATATAAATTGATTACATCCAAAAATTGGATTCACAACCGAAATAGAAAGCAATAATTCGATAAATTTCCTAGACGTAACAATTTCGAATGAAAATGGAAAACATGTTTTCGCAATTTACCATAAGCCGTCACATACAGATATTATAATACATAACTCGTCGTGTCATCGGTATCAACATAAAATGTCAGCATTCAGTAGTTTTATTCATAGATTGATTAACATCCCGTTATCACTAGAAAATTTGAACAAAGAATTAAATTTGATTAAACAAATAGCCAAAAATAATGGTTACAATCCCAAACTAATAAATAATATTTTAAATAAAAACAAAGTAGAATCGCATTGAATGAAGTTTACCCTGTCAATAAATTGAAACAAAAATTCAACACCTTAATCTTCGTTGGCATTACAAGTGAAAAACTAAAATCATTCTTGAGTAGCAATAATTTCAACATAGCTTTCCAAACTAATAATAATTTAGGCAAATATATAAAAAGTAATGAAACCAAATCAGGTAAAAACAATAAATCAGGTGTTTATAAATTGAATTGCAATGACTGTGACAATTTCTACATTGGTAGACAACATAGAAGTTTTAATATTAGAATATCGGAACATAAACGCAGTTTTTCAAATAAATAATCAGATTCACTCCAACGTCTTTCATTTTTTTCAGGCTGCTATTCTCTACCAATATGTAGTCTATTATCGATTTCTCGTTTCTACTTTCTACTTGTCTCGTATATTTATGTTTATTATTGTGTTCGAAGCAGCTGTCACTAATTATCAAGTTATTCATTACCGCAAAGTCTAGTAGTTTTGTCCCATGGTTATTTCTTGTCTGTTTTCCATGTTTGCCTAAAACTGTCCTATAAATACTATCATTATTTCTCTGTCCTATTCTTCCGTTGAAGTCACCTGCAATATAAATACTGCCCTCTGCTTCTTCTGTAGCTTTTGTTAATTGTTCAGAAAATTCGATTTTCTTATTAACTGATTCGTCTTCGTTTGGTCTATAGACCTCAATTTTTGTTCTTTTGTTCATGTTCTGATTCCTTAATCCAACTGTGAGTATTCTTGCTGACCACGCTTTCGAATTTAATATGTGCTCTGCGATTTCTTCATTTACCAAACAAGCAATTCTTGCTGCGGCCCTGGTTTTATTCGTCTACTCCGTTGTATATTAATATGTATTTGTTTTCTTGACCTTTCTTTCTCGTTTCTGTTATAGCAAGAATTGCAAGTTCTGATTTCTCAAATTCGTATTCCAATTCCTTTTCTTTGCCTGGTATACTCCTTATGTTCTAAGTTCTTAATTTCCATGTATCTTTTTTTCTTTATTTCATCTTCAATTGCTTCTGTATACTTTCCGACTGATTCTTTACGTTTCGCAATTTCATATTATTATTCCCATTATTTTCATCCTTTTCTATAGCCAATGTCTTTGGCATATTTATTCTATCTCCATTCTTTAGTAGTTTTTTGGAGTCGATCGATGCCTCTACTTCAATTCTTTCTATTATCTTTCGTTCCGCATCATTCCATTTGTAAATCTTACCATCCACTGCTAATTTCTGATGCAAGACTCTTTTTCCACTTGCTTTTAATTTTTCAGATTCTTTTCTAATTCATGCCTGTATTTTCGTGTCAAATCAGTATTAATGAAAAACGGCTGGCCTGGTTCAGTTCTGAGTATGCTCTCGATTTTTAATACCAGTTTTTTTTTCTTCGAAACTCTCTGAAACCATTAATTCTCTCTTCTTTCTGACATATTTCAACTTCCTTTATTTTTGTTTCGAAACCTAATTTCTCCTTGAATAGTTGTCCAACCTCTTGAACCATATCATCCTCAATTCCAGTTATAAATACATTGTTTCTTATCTTCAAGAAAAAAAAATAATAAAAAACAAGTACTGTGTTTCAAGGAATTTTACTTAATAATTGCGACTCGTAACGCGTTTCACTACACCGTAGCTTCTTCAGACGAATGAATGTACAGAAAATAAGAATGAGAAAATAAATATAAATGTTCCTGAGTAATTAAAAGCTTATTGGGTTGCTTATTCTTAAGTGGTTATTCAGACAGGTATATCCAATAAAATTAAGGAATAGATTGCTCCCCGAAAAGATTCAATAGAGGTGAAGGGCTTAAATCTACTTGTTCATTGATGAGTCTACCTGAGTGTATTTATTGATTTCTAAAGTTTCCCAAAGATCTACCTTCCAATATTTATTATCTGTATGCAAAATTTCAAACTGTGGGTCGAAAGAATGATTATTTTCTAAGAGATGATTCGCGTAATTTGAATCTGAGAATGCAAAAGTTCAAGACAAAACATCATTTCATTCATTCTATTACCGAATCTTTACTAAACAATATGTCTTCATGACACCTGAGTAAATCTCCATCTAGCGTCGGGCTTCCCTACTATTATATCGAGAGAAAAATTATTTAGGATGATTGAAATATCCCGAGCGTGTTTCGTTCTTCGAAGATTTAAGAAATGTTAGTGTTTGCAGCCATGAGTTTTCTGTTGGTAACAATTGTATTCATCATTCCTTTATTATTCCTGATTAAAGTTTACATAATAAGAACCATCCGCAAAAACTGAACTATTATTGGATTCTTAGTCAACAATTTCACTACAACCTACAGTAAGTGCATTTCTATGTAACGTAAATCAAACATAGAATTCCGTGTTTTCAATGATCCTCTAATTAAACTTATTATTCGACAATTTTCAACGGAACTTCGAACTGGAATATTTCAGTCAGTAACGTGATCGATGCGATTTGCTGCAGCAATATCGCGAATAATTGTAGCACTAGCAAGCCCCATTTGCAGAACGGCTAATGGCTTTTATCGGAAACCATTTCTCGTCGAATTTCGGATCCAGCTCCCACAGCATGCACTTTCCGTTTTCGATGATTTATTCCGCGTTGCTTCGGTTTTATTTTGGACCTATGTAACGGAGAGTTAGTTATGTCTGCTTTGATGAATGAATAAGGCTTTATGCTCTATTATTTATGCTAATGTGGTTAATTTTCGCCACGAATCATATACAAGAAATTCATCGATATTTTATAGTATGAAATGAAATTCACAAATGTTAATAGTGAAATAGCATTACACAAAAAGCATCAGGGTTGAATAACTTTCTGATTTACCTAGAGATGAATCCAGTAGGCAATGAGATTTTCAGTCGAGTCGTTTCAGAATACTCTATAGAACAGTAATAGAGAATTCTTTGAGGAATGATGGGGTGGAAAACTTACATTGAATTTTACCCATGCAATATAGGTTGAAATTTTCAAAATGGCCACAGTATCTGAAAAAATCCAAACAAAATCCTCTTTTTATCTACATTTTCAAGATTACTTAAAATGATCTGAGGACTGTGATATTTTCGTTGAAAAACTTTATGGTACAATAAAACTATACACCAAGCTTCATTAAAATCGTTCTATTAGTTTTCGAACAATAATTTTGCGATCCAAAATTCAGAAAAAGTTGCTAATTTTCAAATTGTTCCATACAAAAAGGCAAATCTTTAATCATTCGAAAATTTAAACACATAAACGGCAACTTAATTCTTCAGATGTTTTTGGAAAGTTTTAAATTTTTCGATTGTTTTTAAATTTAAAGTTATGTTTGTTTTTACCATAATAAACAAATTTAATTTTAATAATTCATACATTTAAAGTACTTGGAGAAAAGTTTCTTCAAAAATTAAAAAGTTTCTTATCTATATTATCCATAATTGATAAAACAATTACGTTCACAGGAAAACTATGTCTTTTAATTGTTTAAAGAATGATTGTTCAAGCCAATTGATTAACTAATCTTTTGAATTTGGGAGGCTTTTACTTGGTAAAATTCCAAAATCAATAATGAAAACAAGTAATGTGATTTTAGGAATTTTACTGAATAATTGTGTTTTGTAGCACCTTCACTACACCGTAGCTTTTTCAGACGAATGAATGTACAGAAAATAAGAATGAGAATATAAATATAAATGTTCTTGAGTAATTGAAAGCTTATCGGGTTGCTCTCTTCTAAGTGGTTATTGATAACAGGTATATCCAATAAAATTGAAGAACAGATTGCTCCCTGAAGAGATTCAATAGAGGTGAAGGGCTTGTGTTCATTGATTTCTAAAGTTTCCCAAAGATCTTCCTTCCAATATTTATTATCTGTATGCAAAATTTCAAACTATGGGTCGAAAGAGTGACTATTTTCTAGGAGATGATACGGTATTTTGAATCTGATTTTTTTGAAAAACTGCGTTTATGTTACGATATTCTGATATTAGAATTTCTATGTATTCCACCAATGTAGAAATTATCACAGTTATTGCAATTCAATCTATCAACACCTGATTTATTGTTTTTATCTGATTTGGTTTTATTATTTTTATATATTTGCCTAAACTATTATTAGTTTTAAAAATTTAATCCTATTAAATTTGATTGAACAAAGAGCCAAAATGTTATCCCAAACTGTTAAATAATATTTTAAACAAAAAGCAAAGTAGAATCGCATTGAATGAAGTTTACCCTGTCGATAAATTGAAACAAAAATTCAACACCTTGACCTACGTTGGCATTACAAGTGAGAAACTCAAATCATTCTTGAGTAACAATAATTTCAACATGGCTTTCCAAATTATTAATAGTTTAGGCAAACATATAAAAAATAATAAAACCAAATCAGGTAAAAACAATGAATCAGGTGTTTATAGATTGAATTGCAATGACTGTGATAATTTCTACAGAAATCAACAAACACAAACACTCAGGTAGACTCATCAATGAATAAGTCGGTTTGAGGACTTCACCGCTATTGAGTCTTTTCAGGGATCAATCTGTTCCTTAATTTCATTGGATATACCTGTCATCAATAACCACTTGAGAAGGACCAAACCAATAAGCTTTCAATTACTTAAGAACATTTATATTTAAATCCTCATTCTTATTTTCTGTACATTCATTCGTCTGAAGAAGCTACGGTGTAGTGAAAGGCGTTATGAATCACAATTATTCTGTAAAATTCCTAAAAGCGCATTACCTGTTCTCAATCAACTAATCTGTATTTAGTGTATTTCAATGCATATAAACAAGAGAACGTATTTTTCGAATCGAAAAAAAAGATCAAGATTTGTTGGGAGGTGGGATAATGCTATTGCTTTTTGTATAAGAATTTCAAAAAGATTATTTGATGGTTGAATTAAATTGAGTGCAATTGTTTGGTGAGATTGTCTTTGTTAATAACCAAACAAAACGCACATAACTTCAAATTTTTGTAGCAGTTTTAATCAACTGATTTCAATTTTTCAAAAAACACTTGAAAAATTGAGTGGCCTTCTATATTACGATTTCCAAATGACCAGAAATGTACCATATTTCTGTGCAACAAACTGGAAAACAGCAATTTTATTCAAAAACTTTGGATTTCGAAATTATTATCATTATTTTGAAATAACTTCAGCTGAAGTTAACAGCGATAAAATGAAGAAAATAACTAAACTATTTGTAAATGTTTATATCTAATGCTAACAATCTCAATTAAGCATAAAAATGAGAAAAAACCAGACGTATTAACAAGCAAAATTAGAAAGCAGTGATTATTCAATAACATAAAACAATTTCATAACTAAACCTGCCATAACAAATTAACAATAACTTTTTTAAATTTAAGGAATGAGACACTAAAGTTATTCAACTCAGGAGAAAGAGCGTTACTTAATGACAATGCTCGACCAAGAAAGAAATTTTTACAAAAATTAGTACGAACTGAATCCGTGTGAAACATCTGGGGAATTCAAGAACTTAATCTAGGTACATTAAAACTTACACGATTAAGTAACTCACCCCAATTAACTTCATTATTTAAGATCTTGAAGAGAAAGTTCAGATCAGCACAAGATCTACTAATGCTAAGAGCGGAAAGTCCAATTCGCAACCGTAACTGCTCATAAACAATTTTATCGCTCGGAGTATACATTGTAAAAGCCTACAATCATAAAAAACAATTCTGAACTCTTTCAAGACAGTCAATTAAAATTGAGTAGGAAGGGTTCATAACCACCGAAGCAAATTCGAGGGTACTTGAAACAGAGGCACAGTATACCATTTTAAAGGTATTAATTGAAAACTTCATAATATTCCTCTGTACAAAGCCTAATAGTCTGGTGCCCTCCTAGCAATACCGAAAACATGATCTCTAAAAATCAAACGAGAATCCAGCGTAACACCCAGATCTTCAATATTATTGACTCGACTCAAGGCAAAATTATCAATATAATAATCATAGATCTGAGGAACACCCCGAGTAAACGTAATAACATTATACTTGGAAATATTGAGATCTAAACGGTTGAGTTCACACCAGGTGTTGAAGCGGTTCGAATCACATTAGAAATGTATCGCATCATCCTCATCAGAGAGAGTCTTAAATATTTTCAAATTATCGGCGAACATCATGAATTTACTGTGCCGAAACAACGAGGATACATTATTGACGAACAAGATAAACAGAAGGGGTCCCAAATGTGAACCCTGGGGTACCCCAAAAGGAGAACTAAATGAACTGGAAACGAAACTCTTAATAATCACGACCACGCAAAAAACCAACTATCCAACTATGCATGGTCCCCCTGACACCCATCCTGTAAAATTTGTCCAGCAATAATGTAATATTTACTCTGTCGAATACTTTACGGAAATCATTATACACAGCATCGACGTTGAAATGCTTTTCCATGGAAGAAGTGATAAAATCAGTAAAAAGATTTGTGACAGTAGATTTCCCCTTTAAAAACCCATGCTGCTCGTCAATGACACAAGACACGCAATTCCAAGACAGAAAACGACATACTAGCTTGTCTAACAGCTTTGGCATTACCGAAGAAATGCAAATTCCTCTATAGTCAGAAACATCATGCTTATCCCATGACTTAAAAATGGGGAGAATAAAGCTCTCCTTCCAGATATTCGGAAAAACACCTGTGCTCATAGATGAGTTGCATAAACTAGACAATGGATTGGTCAGCGAATATACCGGGTGTAACTGGAAAGAGGGTCGCCCCTAAAACTTATTTTCCTATCCAATATTTTTCAATGAAATTTTTTGAAAGTGATTAAAAATTTACTTCAAGTTGAATGGCACTGACAGTTTATCTGAAACGCTTCCGGTTTCACCGGAAATGAGCCAAAGTTTCAATTTTTAAATGGCTCACCCTGTATATTTTTTGGGAAATCGAATAAAATTCTCTTTGTCTATACATTCAATATATTTAAAGATGTATTTGCCGAATTTTTAAATCATTTTTGATGAAATTGTTCTCAAGTCTAGGTGGCTATGACAACTCAGCTGGTTCTAAAATTGTAATGCACACAAAGTATAAACGCAAAACCTTAGCTTCATTTTATCATGGCGCACATACTCATCATCGTACATTCCAGATGAATAAAAATTTAACAAAACACATAAATAACGCAAAATACATAAATGGACTATAGATGGAATGTCATCAAATCAATTGAGCATAACTTCACAACAGGTTTTCGAAGAGACCCCCATTCGGTGCCTGACACAGCCTATTGCGGCGAGTGGTAGCCCGTACTACATTATCCATAGATTTGGAAAATTTTCATTTATTGCTCCCCGAAGTCTATTCTCTAAATCCTCTCGATTTTCTGAAGCAGTTTTATAAACACGATTTTTCACATGGGCCCACAAAAAAAAATCTAATGGGGACAAGTCGGGCGATCGAGCTGGCCATCTTGTCGGGCCGTTGATGCCTATCCACCTTTCATTCAAATTATTATTTAGGTATTGAACAAATTCCCTGTAGTTGTGCGCTGGTGCTCCATCTTTTTGGAAAATTAAGTTATTAGCAACAGCCAGTGGTAAACCATCAATCAGATTGCTTATTTCGTTTTGTAAAAATCCTAAATATCTTTCCCCTGTTATTGGTCCATCAAAAATGATTGGACCTATGAGATGTCGCCCTACCATTGCCATCCATACATTAAACCCAAATCGCTCCTGGAAATTACCCTCACGTACTAAATGCACGTTTTCTTGGGCCCAATAGCGCGTTTCTATTGAACATTCCGTAGTTAGTAAATCGGGATTCTTCTGAATATAAAATTTTATAAGGATACCTTGGATCCATTTCCATCATTTGAAGAAACTGGTTGCAATATTCTAATCTTCGGCCATTATCATTTTCATAAAGGTGTTGATGAAGATATATTTGAACGAGCAAAATTAATGCTCCTTAAGAATTCTCCGAACACTCTGATGACTTATCCCTATTTCTTGAGCGATTTCTCTGGTAGATGCCGTACAATTCAAATTAATGTACGCTAATACATCAATTTCAGAATTTTCGCTTACTATGAGATTTTAATTATCTGCAACAACCGGTTGCTGACGAAACTTCACTTCCAGTTTTGGAAAATAGTGCCTTGAAGGATGTTGCCGTTCTGGATAGCGTTCAGCGTATAGAATTGCTGATGCTGTAGAGTTTTTTCGGCATTCGCTATAAATGAGTAGCATATCTACTTTTTCATTCTTTGTGTACAGCATTTCGTCTGTTTTTCTGCGTGAAAATTCAAAAACAATTTATACCAACTCAGCGATTCAGATGCAAAACAATCTCATCTTATGACATTTAAAATTGAATACAAAAAATTCTGTGATCTGTGATCTATCTGTCATAGGATTTCAATGCATTTCCAAAGCACTTCAGATAATGAGTTGAAAAACGAGTTTTATACTATGTCCAGGATAACGAATGGAAATTTTCAACGAAAAATTATCAATTTGGTATCAAAATATTCGTAAAAATATTCTGCGTATTATAGTTTTAATGAGCCTCTATTATACCTTGCGGAAATCAGATTTTTTTTAAGAAACAATGTTTGGAATGTTACGAAGCCAATAACAGAATTCTACAGTTTCAGTGATGAATCCAAATGTACTCGATTTCGGTCGAAAGATCACGCATTTTTTTTGTCGTCATAGCCACCTTGACTTGAAAACAAATTTATCGAAAAAAACCTCAAAATTCGGCAAATTTGTCTTAAAATATGCTGAATGTATAGACAAAGAGAGTTTGATTCGATTTCTCAAATATATACGGATACGGTACAAGAAATGAACGTGGAGACACGATGGTTGACTTTTTAGAGATGAACCAGCTTTATGCTATGAAAACCTTCTTCCAAAAACGTAAATATAGAAAATGCACCTGGAGAAGTCCAGACTTCAAGTATAAAAACGAAATTGACTTTATAATTTCGAGTAACCCTCTCATAGTAGAAGATGTCGCTACAGTCAGCAGGGTAAATGTGGGAAGTGACCACAGAATGATACGAGCAAAGGTCAGAATAAAAACACATAAGAGAAATTTAACGTTGACGCCCCAAAAGAGAGTAGACCCTGAAGTCCTTATCAATAGAAAAGAACAGTACCAATTAAAAAAAGACGAAAATATTGATAAGGCACCCCCAACTCTAAGACATACCGACTCAAATACACATGCAAATGAATTAAGCAACATCATTAAAGAAAGCGCAAGTGAGGTAACAACAGTGACGAAAAGAAGTCGAAGAAAAATAAGTGACGAAACAGCGAAATTATTTGAAGAAAGAAGGAAACTAAAACCAGACAAAGATAGGAACTTAATCGAATGGGCTGAACTGAACAAATTAATAAGAAGAGAAATTAGAAAAGACATTAGGAAATTTAATACCAAGAACATAAAAGAAACTATTGAGAATAACAAAGGCCCAAAAATTTTTAATAGACATGTTAGTATTGGAAGAAGAGAAATGACATCACTTAAAGACAAAGCTGGGAAGGTCATTACAAATAGAGATCAAATGCTCAAATTAATAGAAAGCTTTTATAAAGAATTATATGATTCCAAATTACAACCAAACGCACAGCAAAAGGAAGATGGAAAGAGAAAAATATGTAATGTCGGTTCTGAGGATATTCCCGAAATCACTGTTAATGAATTAAACTCAGCCCTGAATAATCTCAAAAATTCCAAGGCGGCTGGACCAGATGGCATAACTCCAGAAATGCTCAAATGTGGAAGTCCTCGCCTAAGACAAGAACTGGTAATATTGTTCAACAAATGCTCGGATCAAAGTCAAGTCCCCCAAGCATGGCTTGAGGCTGAAGTAATTCTTCTCCACAAAAAAGGCGACATAAGAAACCTTGGTAATTATAGACCAATAAGCCTTTTATCTCAGCTATATAAATTATTCACGAAAATAATTACCAGAAGATTAACGGGAAAAATAGATTTCCAGCAACCCCGTGAACAAGCTGGATTTAGATCTGGGTTCAGTACGCTGGATCATATTCATGCAATTGAACACCTAATAGAAAAGTGCAATGAGTATAATTTAGATCTTTATATAGCCTTTATAGACTACCAAAAGGCCTTTGACAGTATAGAAACTTGGGCAGTCCTTAATTCTCTTAATGCATGTAGAGTGGACAGCAGATACACGAACCTGATAAAAAACATCTATTCTTCCGCCATAATGCATGTCCAGTTATGGAATAAAACCAAAGACATTCCAATAAAACGAGGTGTTCGACAAGGATATACAGTGTCACCGGGGCTATTCATTGCAGCTTTGAACGAAATCTTTAGAGAAATGAATTGGCATAAGAAAGGAATCAACATTGATGGCGAACTTCTACATCATCTACGCTTTGCCGACGATATTGTACTAATATGTAGAAGAATTACAAGATATGATCCTAAACTTGAACAACCATTCAAAAAATGTTGGCCTAGAAATGAACATCAGCAAGACGAAGATAATGACTAACACAAACAATAACCCCGTAATCCACGTAGAAGGTCAACAACTAGAGAATGTCGAAAACTACATATACCTGGGACAAAAACTAACTACTAAAAAAAGACAACATGACTGACGAGATTACACGAAGAGTGGCCCTTTCGTGGGCGGCATTTGGCAAATTAAAACATGTCCTGACATCAGACATACCCCACAACCTCAAGAAAAACCTCTACAACCAATGCATTCTTCCTGTACTTACATTTGGAGCCGAAACATGGTGTCTTACTAAGAAGTTGGCCCAAAAATTGACGAAAACCCAAAGAGCCCACGAGAGAATAATATTAAATATTAAACTATCAGATCGCATAAGAAATACTTGGATAAGAGAACAAACCAAGCTGACAGATGTCATGGAGAGGGCAGCTCAACTAAAGTGGTCATGGGCAGGTTACGTAGCTCGAAGAAATGACAATCGGTGGACCAAGAGGCTCGTGGAATGGAGGCCAAGAGTGGGGCATAGGAGTATCGGCAGGCCAAACACAAGGTGGAGAGACGATATTGAAAAATCAGCGGGTCTTCTTTGGATGAGAGAAGCTATTAGCAGAAAGAAATGGTTCAATATGGGGAAAGCCTACATCCAGCAGTGGATTGAAATAGGCAGATCGTGATCGTGATACAGGGTGAGCCATTTGAAAAACGAAACTTTGGCTAATTTCCTTTGAAACCGGAAACGTTTCAGATAAACTGTCAGTGCCATTCAAATTGAAATAAACTTTTAATTAAGTTCAGAAAATTTCATTGGAAAATATTGGGCAGGAAAAAAGTTATAGGGGCGACCCTGTTTCCAGTTACACCCGGTATGCGTTTTTTAATCAAGGCCGAGGGAACACCATCAGAACCATATGAATAACTATGTTTCAAAGCAATGATTCCTTCAAAAACTTCATACGGAGAGAAAATAACATTGTGATATCAAGAACCTCTGAAATGTCAAAATTTGGCAGAACAACGATTTCGAATATAAAGACTTTGCTGAAAAAATCGACAAATAATTCAGAATTTTCGTTACCATCTTCGCCCAGTTTATCGCCAAAAACCATTTTATCGGGCATGCCATTTTAATTTTTGAAACCATTTACATATTTCCAAAGATATTGTTGTTCTGATTCAATCTTAGACTCAATAAATAATAAATGGTTCCTGTAGCGTACACTGGCCTTAATTTTACACTGAGCTCTCAGATCACTAAGAATCTGGTAATCAATGAGATAAAAAACACAAGGTTTAACTTTAATCTACACTTTATTTGAAAAAATTCGACGACGTTTCGCTGACACAGCAGCTTTATCAAGAATGAAAAGCAGAATGAAGAGTATGGTATTATAAACAAATCGTAGAACAAGTTGGATGAGTAACAGGAAAATCCACACCGAGCCATTGTACAGTTAGTATGAAAGGTAATAAAAACTAATTAAACAAGTTAAGTAGGGGTGAATAATTCACATCTACCTGCTCATTCAAAAGCTTGTCCGAATGTTTGTATCTATTTATTTCTAAGGCTTCTAGGAGATCTAATTTTGAACTTTTTGATTTTATATGTAATATGTCAAAGTTTTTATTGAATGAATGGTTTTCTTTTATTAGGTGGTTTCAATAATTTGAATCAGATTTATTTTTATCGAAGCTACGTTTATGTTCAGATGTTCTTATGCCAAAACTCCTATAGGTCCTACCGATATAAATTTTATCACAAGAACCGCAATTGAGTTTATAGATTCCTGATTTACTTGATTTTTCAACACGAGATTTATTATTTTTAATATGTTTACCTAAGTTATTAGAAAATTTGAAAGTTATATTAAGATTTTGTTTGACGAGAAAGGATTTAATATTTGTACTTGCAGAACCGCAGAAGGTTAAACTGTTGAATATTTTATAGTCTTTATGAATAGGATATACTTCATTTATTGCTTTCTGATACAGTTTTTACGAATGATTAGATCTATCATATCCGGATTATATGAACTATTAATCATGGATCTACATCAAGTAACGGCCTCCACAATTCAAATATGAAAATCGTTAATCGTAGACAAAGACCTATGTTTATTATTAACATTGTCACGGGTTGTGATACTGTTTTAATGTTGTAGCTTGCTTTCGTTGTGTACGATTGTGTATCTCTAGAATTGAGTTAATAATTGTACGTAACACATCACAGTGCTTCTGTGTTGTGGTTTATATGTGATGCTGGAGTACGGGTATTTACTTTCATATAAACAGATAAAAATTAGCAACTATACATCTATATCCTTCTAATCTAAAAACACCGATTTGGCTGCTGCGTTAGACCCATCTGTAAACATTTTCCACTGCGGAAAGTAGTTACTGTCTTGTGGTATTATAACTCAACAACAGAATGCACGTTTCGGTCATTTGTGTTTTTGTTCTCGATTTTTATCGCACCGTTCTGAGATGTGTGATTTAATGGTCTCTCCAGTTTTATACGGTAGTAATGAGAGTAGGTACTGTAAATTTCCTAGCTCGCCATTGTCTGGAAATTTTATGGAAACACATTGTTTTATGATGCAGCTGTAGTTTTATTCTATTTTATTCGGCCATAAGTTGCCAATCAAAGAGATGAAGGCACGCCGTCAAGTAATAATTTTCATAGAAATATATGTGCATTTCGAACGATGGAAATTTAAGGACTCCTCGAAACGATGCAAATATATGATTCTCTACTTTTATGACGAATTTAAATTTTTTTATGCTCTCGGTTCCACAGCCTAGGGTCTGTATGAATTCGGAATTTGTAAAATTATGTAATCTAACGTATGGGACTCGACGCAGGTGATGATGCTTCATTTGTGGCATTTGAGGCTTTCATGAAGCAGAAACCATTTTAAGGGTATTGAGATGGCGCAGAGAGGGTGTGACCAAATTGAAAAATCATTCGTAACAACTGTGTATCAAAATGAAATTCACACAAAATATCGGTTGATAATTTATAGTAAAATTGTTGAATAGCAGAATTTTTTGTTTATGAATGCTGGTACAAATCTTTGGGCGGTTTCCTTCTTAGCTAGGCTTTCATCAAGTCTAGCAGCTTACAGATTTTTCGATGAGCTTTACTAGAAATTCAAGTTTAAAAAATCAAAGGTTTGACTTAACTTCATTTTGCAAATCAAAAGCTTGACATAAGCTTTTTCAAGCTGCTTAAAAACCTGATAGTTGTAAGAGCATAAAGATAAGTTTACTTGCTAATCGCTTCTAGTCGTACCCGTATATAATATATATAATAATTTATAGTAAAATTGTTGAATAGCAGAGTTTTTGTTTATGAATGCTGCTACAAATCTTTGGGCGGTTTCCTTCTTAGCTAGGCTTTCATCAAGTCTAGCAGCTCGCAGATTTTTCGATGAGCTTTACTAGAAATTCAAGTTTTAAGAAATCAAAGGTTTGACTTAACTTAATTTGGCAAATAAAACTCTTGACATAAGCTTTTACAAGCTGCTTGAATGCCTGATAGTTGTAAGAGCATAAAGATAAGTTTACTTCCTAATCGCTTCTAGTCGTACCCGTACAGGTGCAATAGAAGTAGGTAGTATTTCTAGTCATGCAGAATTTATAATGAGCTACAACACAATGGGATTTCGAAGTTTAATACTTTCGATCTGGTTAATTCGTTTCGCAGCGCAGCTAGTAGATACAAAAAGCTTCGTGGGGTTTTTTTTTTTGAAGGAGAAAGAGAAGGGATTAGCCAGTTGGCATTTCATAAGTAAAAGAACTTTTGTATTCAACAACAACACTCAGCAGAGTATTGATGTCGCCTACAACCTTAAATAGATTTCCACATGATATGCAGGGTTTTACATAATAGTATTTTACAACTTGAGAGGGTAAATCTACGTGCAATTTCAAGAAAAAAAGTATATGAACATAGGTCCTCAAAAGCTTCGTTACAGAGCTACAGGGTATTGAAATTTCCGGGAAAAATTTTTGGGATATGCAGCCAATATTTGGAATGCAAGCTATTTTTTACAGCCTCCATCATTACACGTCCTAAGTTTTAACTAGAATCTACAAAGTGTTTCCTTTTCCGGAGCCATGTCTCTTTTTGCCCTTTCAAATTTTTTTGCAGTACGCCACTGATCAGCGTACGATCAATTTTCTTCATCTTTGTTCAATTTAGAAACTTTTTTGACACGTGTAATTTTTTCGTATCTCCGGCCGTTCTCGAGCAGAAAATTATTAAACGATTGTATGCATTCGCTGAATTGAATACACTTCCAATTAAAAAAATGACTAGTAGGCTTTGATTTTTTCATTTATTTATTTATTTTGACAGTTGCTAAAGTTGCACCAGTGTCTTCTCGAATTGTTTAATAAATTAACAATTGATCTTGAGACGTTTGAAATTATTACTGTAAGAAAAAATGGCTAATTTTACTTACGCCGAATTGGCAGATATCCATTATATTTACGGTCTGGCTGACGGAAAAACAACAGAAGCTAGGCGATTATATCAGGTGCGCTTTCCAAATCGAGTTATACCAGACAAGCGAACATTTTCAAATATCCACAGACGGTTGGGGGAAAATGGTACTTTCACTGCAAATAATCATTTAAAAGGTGCAACTCAAACTAGGAGAACTCCAAATATTGGGGAAGCAGTTTTGAATCGTATTGATTTGAATCTTGATGTGAGTACAAGAAAAATTGGAAATCAGTTGAATGTTATCGATCACTTATACACTTTTTCGTAGTTTGCGAAATTCATATCATCGTGATAATCACCGGTTTCACAATTGGACTTAAAGACCAGATGTGCGTTTCGTACGAATCCACATTCACTACCAGCGTTCAAAATTATCAGTCTTGGTCTTCTTGAAATAGGCTCACGTAGGCTGTCGTTTGTCTCGTCACTACAAGCCTTCTTGTGTGTATGGGAGGAATGAAAATATGTTTCGTCCATGTAAATTATTGGTCTCTTTTCTTGTCTGTACCGTTTGATGCTTCTTAAATAATTCAAACGTAGTGGCTGTATTTCAGGTTTTTCCATAAATAGCTTTGTATTCGTTTTCATCTCAAAGATCCGGCGTATTCATTCTCATCGATGAACTTTTGATATATTCGCTTTATTGTGAGTAAGATTTTATCGACAACGTAAGAATTGACGACGAACCTACGAAGCAGAGCTCTATCGAAGTCATTAATATCTGTTCTCTTCCCTGATTTTCTTCTCTTTTTATCAGGAGTTGAAAAACTATTATTTTCGCCATCTTCAATCTTCTTCATTTTGCTCGAATATTTTCGTACAGTTCGCAAACCTACTCCTGTTGCGACAGCTACTCTTCCTTGAACCTTTTTCAAAGAAATTACTGCTTCATTCTGCATCCATTCTCGTTTCATAAAATGAATGAGATTATCAATTGTTTCCCGTGATTGCCCACTCAATTTTCTTCCTTTCAAATTGGAAACGAACTCCATCCTCACCAAAACTTAGAAATATTGAAATGAAATCTGTAAGATTCGGTCCTGTTCGCTTAGCTCTTCCTAAAGCTTCAAAGGTTCATTGAGAACCGAGCTCCTGGCCACGTGACCGGTAAAGTTAACGCGCAACAAGGGGAGGCTATTTCTCCATCACAGATGTTCTTGTCGACCCATAAAACTTTTGCAAAAATCAGAATCCCTAAAATGTGTTAATATCTGGTATTTTCACTACTTGTGAGAATAACTACATGGTATCTATGATGCATACTCAAAATCAATGACTTTATAGCATTATCTCCTTTTTTCGATCAATTTGATTCGAAACTCATTCACGGTAGCTGGTTGGTTGTGCCGTTTTCTTAATATACTATTGAAAATGTCCCAGATATGTTAGATCAGATTGGGGTCTCGATTTAATGCAAGCCGCTCCATTGAAGTTATTTCGTGACGTGGAATCTTGGTGAGGTTATCATGCATAAATGGTACATGTTCTTCAAGAATATCTGTAACGAACCTCCGAGCATTTAGGGTTCCATTGTTCACGATGACCAGATCAGTGCGGGTGTTCAAAAATATTCCTCCCCACACCATTATTGAACTTCCACCAAAACCATATATAGGTGAAAAGTTGCACTGGGAATACCTCTCATTTCGACGTCGGTCACTTCAGAACGTCTATCGAAATGACAAAGAACAAATCTCGACTCATCTCCAAACATAACTTTCTCCCAATCATCTTCTAATATTTGAGCACTTTGATGAGCTGAACCTCAAGCTGCAACACGAGGCCTCAAACCAAATTCCCAGAGACCTTGAAGTATGGTTTCAGTGCTAATTTGCATTCCATCGTTCTGCCCTATTCTTGTATAAACCTCGGTTATCTAACACCACTGCCTCGGCAGTTTCTGCCGGAGTCAAATTTCTTAATTCGCGCTACATTATTACCCAGAATTAAAATTTTCAAGAACAAACTTGACTCGCAATCGAGGGATTTATAACTTTTGATTCAAAGGGATAATGCTAATTTATTTTCGATAATCTGATTAAGAGAAAAGAAATTGTTCATCCATTTTAGCCATGAGGCGATATTGAGATTTTCACGGGAAAAATTGGGAAATGTGACTTTTTCCAATAGTTTTCTTTTTTCCATCAAACTAATTTTTATTGCTCCCAATTGTTAGTCCCACGCTATATGATTCGATCTCAGAAAGTAGAAACACATTAAGTTTCAAAGTAAACCATTTTTTCTCATGATTTAACACAAGTTATCACTGAGCAATAGCGGCTGGAAATAAGCTATTCTAGTTAATGGTATCATAACTGATACGTCTCAACTAATCAGTCAAATGCAATGTACCTGAAAATGCGGGTGATTTCTCGATGAAATGGATCAAACTTTCTTCTTTTCATTTGAGTTTGTCTATTTTTCAATAAAACACCTTGTATATCAAAATTTCAGAAAATTTGACTAAAGCCTAATTGTGTGGTGTCCTATTCAATTTCAAACCTTAAAACATACTCACTAGGGTAGATTAAATATGGAATCTGTAAATTTCCCCAATTAAAGATTTCTGTAAGGACGAAGAGAGGTTTTAAATCTCGGCAACCAACGACCAAACCCTTGTCAATATTTCCCAAACCATGAAAATGAATATTTCCCGGTCGATCGACCCCTCGAAATGAAAGGAAATTCCTGTTCTTGAAAGTTCTTCCTGTTCGTCCCGCAATTTTTTACGAGAATAAGAGCAAAGTTAAACAAGGCTCTGTGCCCTTGGAGCAAGTCTATCGAACTGGGGGATGAACACATTCGGTAAACACTGCTTTTGTGAACGCCGTAGAACCGATCGATAGTGCCTGGATGAGAATTTATCCGGAGGTCATTGTAATTTGTCATAAGTCGGAATAAAATATCGCGATATTCAAATACGGAGTGGAATTTATACGAGGGGATGATATTCGAATATGTAAAGCGGAGGCGAAATCACTCCGACTCCAGAGGTTTGACCTAATAATTCTTTTGTCAACATTCTGGCTGGCGAACGCCAGATTTGGAACGTTAACACATTCGTGATTCTGTATCTTTTCCGATGTTACGTTCGTTTATTTCAATTCGATTCACAAATGGATGAACACAAATGTAGGTCGTTTATCAATTGGTCGAAGTCGTTATGGATTTTCGATGAAGAATCGAAAATTGTGTAACTTTTTCTCAATTTCACCTAGTAGATATAGGATAATTAGACGTAGTTATGCAGGAAGCTACTAAGCCACGAAGACATGAAACGGAGATAATTGAATTCAAAGTTTCTGTTGACTTTCAGATAGTGATATTTAGCAAAATAATCATGCGAAAAAGATGTGTTTTTCTTTAAAGTGTAGTAATTTATGTATAATTCAGTATTATTGTTTTCAATTCAAATTTCATTGAAAAATAAGCGAAAATTTTGTGGGTTGGCTGTTTTATGCAGAATTGAAAAGTATTCAGAATAGACATAGCCGTGAAATGAATTTCAAAAAAAGGTAGTATTTTATTCAGAAAATTGTTCAAAAAATCTACAATACTCATTCAACTTCGAAATCAAGTGAATCGACATTAAAACCATGAACATCTTCTTCAATATTGGCATCACTTTTCAAAATTTTGTCTGATGGAATTAGGCGCATCATTTCGTTAAGGTTCTTGATTTTGGCTTCAGGACTAGGTTTTCCATTAGGCCATAAAGGAATCGGAACCAAGGATATAGTACCATCTTCTTGGGGAGACTTCTGTCGCGTTTTGTTCCGAAGATCAATTATATCTTCAGGTGAGTAAACTGAATTTTCTTGCACCATGAGAAGAAATGGTTCGTCCTTTTCGATTCGTATGAATCTTATTTTGAGCCAATTGATTCTTTTGTTATTCACTGATGATTTTTTATTGACGATCTTCTTTTCGATATTTTGAACACTAAAATAATCATCAAATGCCATTTCACTTACAAGTTCCTATAATTTGTATATACTCCGAAGGTAGGTACAGTCTTTGCTGGTGTTTCAAAGCTGGCTCCATGTCACCAAAATCTGCATCGTAACTATGTCCTGAATACAGAAATTTCAGAGTAATATCGCTTGAATTAACAAAACTCTCCAGTATAGATTTCAACATGACGGTTAGATTTATGTTCCTGTTCTGTCCGCCGCAAGAAGAATCACTCCACAAAATGAAGGGTGGCGAACATTTGGTGAAAGTTTGGTTTGTATGTGTTTAAGAAGGCAGGACCCCATCTTCTGGGCTCCTCTTCCTGAAACTCCCTCAGCCCAGACATAACAGTACCCTATGTCTTCCTTTCCGCTGTGAACACAGGCATTGTACATCCAAAGTTGGCGCTTGTAAAAAACGATGTTCGTTGGGATCCTTGGCAAAAGTAATGTTTTCTGCAATTCAAACGTGAGGCATTCATCATCTTCACACTCTTTCACTTGTTGGAAATCTTGCCTTCTTAACTTATGGGCATTTTCTGAATGAGTTGCATGTTCTTCTAAAAGTTCTTCTTTTTTAGCTGGATCCGCCTCATTCTCTGTTTGTATCTTGAGACTATCGCATATTTTGCAGGTTTCTTTTTTCAATGGCTTGAATTTTAGGTTCAAACGCGTATAAAATAGTTTTTTTAAATGACATACTGACAGGTATGTACATACTATACATTTACTGCAAAGTCATTTCACGGGGCAGGAATTCGAATTTTGTTTGGTCTCGTCTATAATGTGACTTGTATTTAGGAACTCTATTAATTAGTTCACCAACTTTTTCAATTTTATTTTCGTTCAGCTTGTTTTTTCCCCAATGGTTTCGACCTCTTTGGTCTGTCATGGGTGCGTCACTATTGAACTTTTTCATAGCAGTATTCACTCTGAAAGTTGTTATTCCTATAGTCTTGATATACATTTCTCGACACACAACTTTCTCTTGGAGTTTATAAACTCTCGAATATTTCCGCTTTTCAGGATTCCTTCCGTTCTTTTTTTTGGTCTGTTGCACTTCAGCTGCAATAAAATTGATCTGGCAGTCATAGGATTTCAGAGACCAAAATCTCTCGAACTCATTCCTGCGAATCTACCGAGAAACATTCTCAGTACATTTCAAGGTGCATTTGTAATCAAAGACAAGAAATATTTTGGGTTCAATTTTTTTCTCTTTGTAGTTAAAGTTTGTTTCATTACTCCTTCTTTCAAGCTTTTTCTCGCTCCTGTTTTGCTCTGCATACTTTCTTCTTCTGCCTCTTTTTGGTCTCATTTTAGTTTGTTCAGTTTCATCAGGAATTAGATCATTATCATTTTCAGCAACAGTATGTTGAGGTACGGTCAGATAATTCTCAACAGAGATAGAGCTTTCATCTTCGCTTTCCGAGTTGGGATCTTCGACAGAGTTGTCACCACCTTTCGACTCTGAAATATCGTTTTCCTGCAGGAATTGGTTGACTAGTACTAGGGCAGGAAACAACAGATCTCAAACTGTTTTCATTTATGGGAGGCTCTGCATTATTCATACAAAGTTTTTCAACGTTTTCATTATTTGAAATATCTGGTTCAATTAAACCGAGAATCAAACATTCTGGCATATTTCCATCTCGTGAATTTTCGTTGGTGGTGATACTCTAGGGATGTTGTACTATATTTGTCACATATCTTTCTTGTTCTTCCTCACATTCTGAACCAATAGGCAAAAGTTCATGTTAATTGGAAGGAAGTTTACTGCTTCAAATTTTTGCTCGAAACTGCATCTAATATTGAACTTTATCATAAAGAAAAGATTCGGAGCAAAGGTATCGAACGCGTGGGTAGTTAAGCAGGAAGTTAAAAATCGATAAAGAAGAGTAACGGATATACTGAAGAATACTTTAATGTTGAACTGTGTTATCGATAATTCTGGTAAAGTATCAATACCTCACAGGAACCAGATTTACCTTTTCGGTTATTTTTCTCCTCAGCTTTCCTCAAGTTTTCGGACATTTGCTGGGTCCTATTTTGATACATCTTGAAAAAAATTTCAGAAAAACACTAAGGAAACCACTGAGTATACGTTAATATTTCGAGGTTATGTAGTCTTATTTTGCGAGAACCAATCAACGCGGGAAAACGACATATCGCAATTTCTATTTCAACCAAGTGGATTGAGAGTATTCTGCACTAATGTGAACAGAACATGTATGAATAAATGGCTTGGTAGATATTATGCTCGACTCATATTGCGTCATCACAATGGTTGGTAGGTTTCTGGAATTCGAAGAATATGTTACAGAAGGTTTTTTTTCGTTACGAAGTCAGTTTTGGTGAGATTGTGGGTTGGTATGTTTATGCATAACTCCGTCCAATTTAGATATAAATAATTGAAATTGCTTTTTCAGTATTGAAGGATTTATTATTGTTATTAGCCCAAGCCCACTAATCTCTTACAACGATCATAGGCGGTCGACGGTGGCACACCGGGTACCTGAGAATTATAACACCCTACTTGAATTGCGGAGCCATCAAAATTTTCCTGAAAAATAAATCCGTGAATTCGAGACTAGCAATAATTCTACAAACTGTACACGATATTGTAAGATGAAAATATTTTCGATTTGCATCAATATATGTAATTTTGTGAAATTTTATTCCATAAAAAAATTCACAAAATGGTCCGAGCTATATGCCATGCGGGCCATTTCTTTAAAATTCGAGAGAGAAGAATATCCTCATCATTAAGAGAACACCAAAAAAGAATCATGATGGAGAATAAGAAATCAATCAAAGTATGCCTAGGAAATAAGGGCTTTAAGGTTTCGAATGAAGGGAGCAGTTGCCATTTCCCTGATGTGCTCAGGAATCTTATTGTAAGTTCTTATTCCAACAGTCAGTAACCCTCGGTGTCCCAGAGCATACCTCATCTTCGCAGTTCTCAGCCGACTCCCAGCTCCTAAATTGTGATCATGTATGTTCTTGTTTATTATAAGCCTAATGTTAGAAATAATGTCTACCAATTGACATCTGTGTGAATAAAAGCAGACTTGGTAGTTATATATAGATTGCAGGTTCATTATTCGGTTTGGCAAATATAAATCTATGGTTGGGAAGTTTTAGGGAGATTAAAAATCCTCTTTATTGCCTTATTCTGTAGAACTTTGAGTGGTTTCAATTTATTTTGATATATGCAATTCCAAATTAACATCAAATATGATAAGTGGCCATGAATCAAGGAATAGTAAAGCAATTTCCTGTGTTCAATTGAAACAAATGGAGAAACTCTTCCCTAAACCCCGATGGCTGGGGCAATTTTTTTGCAAATATGCGAAATGTGTTCCTGCGAGGTAAGATTATTGTCAATATTCAACCAAGGTATTTGTATGTTGTAGAGGAGTTGAGTCAAGTGAAATATAAAATTCATCTGAATCATTGAACGTAACCATATAGTAGGATTTTTCAATATTTAATGTTAATTTATGATAGTATAGCCAGTTCTTCATTGCCTCTAGGTCCTGATTAACCTCTTGAACAATTTGAGATTTGTCTTCGCTAAAATAAAGTAAGCCAGTATCATCTGCATACAGTTGAATGTGTCCATTGAGAGCCTAGGTTGAGATTGAGTTAATGTAGATCAAGAATAAGGTTGGCTCCAGAACTGACCCTTGGGGGACACCGCATGTGACATCATTCATTCCGTTCGCACCTTCACCAAGACTTACATACTGGGTTATTCCTGTACGATAATCTCTGAACGAAAAGGCCTCCACTTATACCTGCAGAATTCATTATATGCAACAAAATTATATTCCGCGCAGTGTCAAAAGCTTTTTTTAAGTCAAGTGACAAAAACACACAGAATAAACTCTTGTCTATGTGCTCTATTATCTGCCAAATAAGATCATTTGTTGCTACTATAGTGCTGCTACCTGATCTAAATTTATACTGTTTCGTACCAAAAATGAGTCCTGTTTAAATAATCACACGACCGAGTGAGATCTCTGGTGGATTGTATTTTGAGGAGGAAAAGAAGCTGCCAGTTGAGGTCCAATAGTTGAAAAATGCTGATTCAATTTTTTTGCTATCTCATTTGGTTCAGTGTGTTTCATATTATCAATAATATAAACTGTCGATTTCATTTTCTTGGGTTTTCCATGAACCAATTCATTAAGGACCTTTCACAATTGACGAGGATTACCTTACGAATTTCCCAGTTGATCTTGATCGTACTGCTTTTTCCTCAGAGTGAAAGTGGATTTAAGTGCATTTTGAGAATGTTATATGAGTTCTTTAGATATTCATTGCCAAGACATTGGGTGTGTCTTTTTAGATGGAAGTCTCTAGTTTTCCTAGTTCATGAAGTTTTGAATCTATTGTTCAATATCTTCCTTCTAAGAGAAGTTGTGAAAGATCTGATGATTTCATTGCATAAATCATCTGCATTATCCCAGCTTCTTCTTTCTATCTCAACAAGTTTTTCCTGGAAGGTGAGTTTATCCACATCATACATTACACAATGATTCTTACATGCTCCAGAGTTCCGATTTTCCGGTGCATCCACCATCAACATTTGATGTCTATGATCAGCCACATACTCATGAAAATCACCAATTGAGAATTCAATTCACTATTTGTAAATGCTTAGTCAATCAGAGTACCAGTTTTATTAGTTAAATCTCTTGTAGGAATATCTTTGTTCAATATTCGAAAGCCATTGCCACTATATGTTAACTAAACAGAGAGTTTTTGTGGACTATTTAAAAGATAATTTACATTGATATCCGCAAAAATCCAGCATGACTTTTCACTGTTCTGAAGGACGTCTAGGTGTTCATCCAGCTTACTCATGAACATATCAATATTGTAGTCTTGGACGGTATATTCCACCAATTACACAGTTGGACTCATGAATGTGAACGAAAAGCTATGAGCATGTGTCTTGCACCCTCGAAATCTCTCTCCATTAAAGTCATTCTTTTATGAGAATACCCACGCCACCTCCACGTTTGCTTCTGCTAACATAAACAGAATTGTACCCATGAAACTCAAAAAGCTCATTTTCCTCTGGGGATAACCAGGTTTACGTAATAACCACCATATTGCGATTTATTAATTTTTCGAAATATCGAGATAACCTTCAATGAAGAGAGGTCCGACAATATGGTTTCATAAATTTCAGCCCAAATATTCTATTTCGGAGGCATTTGTGTATATGCCTGTGTGACCCAATCAGGATCTGTGTTATACCGACATCCATAATTACGCCTGTTTACTTCAGCATTGAGAAGTAAAAAAATCCTTCAGGAAAATAGGTATTATACAATATATGTAGATTATTCTTATTATTCTCATTTGAAATTTTACGAAATTGCAAGCAGCGATCAAGATATTCGTTTATTTCATAAACTAGTTTCACTTTATAAGGGTGGAATTGGTGATGTTTCAGGATCCTGTAGACTGTTGAAGCTGATACACCAGACACACGTGATGTGATGATTTTCCAATAAAAGTAGTGTTTTCTATTTGTAGGTTTCCCAAAACTGCTACTTCAGTTGATTCGCTCCGTATAAGTCGTTGTTGAACTTCATGTTTTCTGTTAGACACCGAACCCGTAGTTAAAAGTTTATTCATCAAATATATAAGAAACTGGAGTCCTACCTGTTTTTCTGGATAGTTCACATTGAAAATTCTTGCCGTTCCACAAGCACAACTATTATTTCGATGGAAAATTAGAAATTTTCGACCCGCTCATCAGTTGGGTAAACCATTTCAAACGTTCGTCTTACAAACGACAACTGTGGTAAGAAGTATTGCGAAAATGACAGACAAATGTAAAACAGATTTATCATTACCAGATCGATGTGATAAAAAGTTGTGCGTTCCTTAAAAAACATTGACGATTATGAATATTTCAAATTATTACATTTCCTTGAGATATAAAAACTTGGAATTTCTGAGGACTAGAATGTTCACTTGAGAATGATAATAATTTTATCGTCAAATTTTCGTTGGAAATTTTTGAATGGAAAATCAAAAGACATTTCCAAAGATATGTCACTCCATCCTCTCTTCAAATTAATGAATTTCAACTTTGGAGCTGATGGGGTAGAGCGTTATTTTCACATGCCACAAACCAATTCAAAAATTGAAGAATCAAAGTTCCTTCCACCACAATCACTCTTTCTTGACATAGAGGTGGTGGTCCTTCAAAATGTTAGAGAAGAATTCAAGAATCGCTTATACTATTGTATGGAGGTAGAAGGAGGCCATTTTGAGCATTTAATTTTCGTTGAAATACTTTTGTTGTGTTTGAACTGTCTGTATGATATCAAATGTCTATAAAAATACTATTTTTGAATAGAGAATTAGAAGACCTTTCCTAAGATATGTATGGAATTTCTGAGGACTAGAATCTTCACTTGAGAATGATAATAATTTTATCGTCAAATTTTCGTTGGAAATTTTTGAATGGAAAATCAAAAGACATTTCCAAAGATATGTCACTCCATCCTCTCTTCAAATTAATGAATTTCAACTTTGGAGCTGATGGGGTAGAGCGTTATTTTCACATGCCACAAACCAATTCAAAAATTGAAGAATCAAAGTTCCTTCCACCACAATCACTCTTTCTTGACATAGAGGTGGTGGTTCTTCAAAATGTTAGAGAAGAATTCAAGAATCGCTTATACTATTGTATGGAGGTAGAAGGAGGCCATTTTGAGCATTTAATTTTCGTTGAAATACTTTTGTTGTGTTTGAACTGTCTGTATGATATCAAATGTCTATAAAAATACTATTTTTGAATAGAGAATTAGAAGACCTTTCCTAAGATATGTAACACAACCCAATTTCCTACTAATTGATTCCGACTTAGGCGCTTCTAAAGGCAGAAGGATCATTTTACATGCTTCAAAGCAACTCAGAGATTGGTCCCCCTTCAATCGAAAATTGACGACTGTTTTTTCCGCCAAAATAACTCCATCTTTAGATTGAGGGGGTGGCAAATTTTCTTTGGAACACACTGTGCATACTAAATAACAAAACAGGTGCGCAATTCATAGTTTGGAATGCCATCTTATTGATTGTTCGAACGAAAGCTTCTTCAATCAGAGCCTTCTCAAGAATTTATTTCGTCCTACCTGTTCTTCTAATATCCTTAAAATATGTTAAGTAAGAACACCCAATGCTATCATAATAATTCGGCAAAATGTGGGACGTTCGATAACTTCTTAGAGTAGCGTACGTATTATATGTTGAATATTCACAGCAGATTGAGTGAGTTAAGATTTAATCCTAAATCCTGAAAACTCTGCTCAGGATATTGGAAAAAGCCATTAAGTTTATTCTCTGTGAATTTTGCGCTTGATAAGTATACAGAGTTTTGATTGAATTGGATACTTTGAAGTCGATGAGAATAAACAAGCAAACATACTATTAAAAGCGCGAGAAAAACAATATAAAAGGAAGTGTTCTTCTTTTGAATTACTCAACAAATGAAGTTTGACATATAACAAATACCTAACGCGTCAGTCTACTGATTACATCAGAACTTCGTTCTCAACGCGAGTGTGAACAATTCCAAAAGTTAGTTTCGGTTAAGTGGTCCTTAATTCAGTTTCGCAACATTACGTTAATATCGGTCCGTTTCCAGTATAAAATGAAAAATATCAATCCGGAACGTAAAATACAACTGTGAGACGCATCGTCATTTCCCAGGGCTGTATTTAGAGCCATTAGGGCATAACGAGGTCATACCCTAGCTGGTCGTTAATTTTTAATGTCGCACGGCTGGCATAATGTTTGTATTATGCGGCTATTAACATTTCAGTGGATAAATGACGGCCTATATGGAGTATACGGTGTAATTCACTGGAATATTGGCTAGTTCTTCCGACGTGTTGGAAGTCGGCCAGATATGGAAGGAAGTATTTTTCCACATTATTTCGGCCATAATTTCTTCCGGCGTTAGTCATGTTTCGGAATATAAGTGACTCCTTATGGAGTTGGAAAACATTCATAAAGATATCAAATTTTCTACGAATATAGCTTTCTTATCGCCTTTTCGCTAAATCATAAATTAACATCTCTAGCCTAGATTGAATCGAAAGTTCCTTCTATTCTCTTAACAAAAAGATTCTTTTCTTGTGCCCGATCGCTGAAAATGTTACAGAAGACTTACGGTGAATCGACTTTATCAAGAACACTTGCATAAACACCTCAAAAAAGTCTAGGGAACACTTCTGAATATCGATATATCGTATCCAGAACGATCGATATGGATGATTTTTTTTAAGGAATGAACATCTGCATCAATTTCTCACCAAATTATGTAGAGTGCCGAAACCGATTTCAGTTTTGTTTTATAAAAACTAATAATGCAACAGATTCGACGCTGCTTTATAATCATTTCATGTATTCAGTGTTTGAAATCAGTTAGTTGGTACTTTGTTTCTGTTGTAAGCACAAATAAAAGATTCGTAATTCGTAACCATGGAAAGACGACATTTTACTAGAGAAGAGATGTTACGAGCCGTTGGCATGCTCTAAGCTGAGAGCTCACAACGGGAAGTATCCAGGGCTCTGGGAAGTAGCCCAAGTGTCATAAACCGTTTATGGTCGCGTTTAAATGAAACAGGTAGCGTAGAAGAACGCCATACAGGTCGTTTCAGGATTACTACAGTCGCCCAAGACCGATTTTTGGTTTTACAAGCCAGAAGAGATCGTACTAGCACAGCATCTCAATTAGCTCAAGAGCTATAACGACTTCATAATGTACAAATTTCCGACCAAACTGTGAGAAATCGACTGCACGAAGGTCAACTCCACTCCAGACGTCCTTTGAGAGTTCCACAACTGACCCATGGAAATCGCGCTGCTCGTTTAGCTTGGTGCCAAGAACACGTAAACTGGGATCAAGAGAGGTGGACCACAGTTCTCTTCAGTGATGAATCTAGATTTAGTTATTATCCCGATTCGGGAAGAATTCGAATATGGAGGGAACCTGGAAAGCAAAACCGTCTCCAGCATGCTCAAGAAGTTGTTAGACAGGGAGGCGGATCAGTGATGTTTTGGGGAAGTATACGCCTTGGTGGAAGAACTGACCTCGTTTTCATACAGAACAACATAACCGGAAGTGCCATAACATTGAAAATATTTTCGGACCATAGTTCGAATAACATTCAAGATAACAAAAAACAATTCCTCCAATCGGTCGTTCCCTTCTCCATATACTTTTAATGTCCCATCTCGCGTGGACACCCTGTATAATCTCCACAAATGAAACAAAAATGATTTGAATCATTCAAACAAACAGCAATTTATTAAGGTAATTAAGTTGTGTCTTAATAAAAGCTATAACTCGTGAACAAGAGCTGTTAATCTATGCTTGAAATGATAACGACAGAGAAGAAATGTAATCAATCAACCAGACGAATAGAAAATCAGAAAGAAGCCTTATTTCGAAGAACTCTACAGTTTTTAAACATATCATGTTCATGAATGTCAGTCAGATTCTTAGGCAGTCAAGTCAAAATTGTAAAATGTCTTTTGGATTGTGTTCAGTCAAATGTAACTGTAAATAAATTGCGATGTATCGATATATACTACTTTATGTTGCTGTTGTTATCTAACCAACATAAAATTAAGAGGTTAAAGTAGATTTCTTATGAACTGAGATTTTTAGCTTACCTCAGTCATTAGATCATAACAATTTGTATAGTTTCAGTAATTGTTTGACAAGGTGTTTCTCGTGAAATTCAAAAATCCATCGAAATGAATCTCTTTATATTGGTTACATATGAAGGTTTACTGAATCTCAACGTTCCATTGTTAGTGAAAAATTATTTTCATTACTCTTTACATTATTATATAGTTCACTAGCGTATAGCTTGATAATCCACGATGACATGATACACGCATCAATTCTTCTCTTCTCTTGTTGAAACTCGACATGGGACTATATTTATGAGAGTATCCCACATAGGATCGTCTATTAGCTGTTTACAGCGAACTCACAGAACTATCCTCCTGAAACGTACGCAGTTGCTTCCGATCTTACCGGAGATGCAAGCAAACTCCATATATGAGATAATTCGAAAAAACTCTTATTATTTCAAATATGGAAATTCATAAGGCATTAATCTGAGTAAATTGATTCGTGCAATATTTCGGTTTTTCCGGAAGAACGAAAACCGGATTTTTCACGGCCCGAAAAACTGATATATCTCGAAACCTTCGTGAGTTTTGGAGATTATAAAAACATTTTGTGAGTATCAAAAACAAAGAGATAGAAATCAATTATACTAATAAATCTCATTCAGTAGATAGATTGATATTAAAATTGAGTATGGGTTGATTGATAGTCCTGTTACCGCGATCTTGTGGCACACTCTGTCCAAAATTTCACCTACAAGCTCTATCCTTATTGTAAAGACTATAAGCGTTGTGGGAGAGAGCTTAAGGAGATCAATCAGCACCAGTTTTTTTAGATCTAAGTTCCTCAAGCCTGCTTCTGTCCCCAACTGAGCATTAGCACGTGTTCTATTGATTCTATCTCCTCCTCGCATAGTCTGTATGAAAGGTCCTCGATTAATCCTAACTTCTGAGGCAACAGTGTCCCGTTAATATGCAATTAGAACTCTGAGGTCTAGCCTGGAGAGTTTCAACCAAGCCTTGGATCTTGTAGTAGAAGGTCCACTGAGAGTATCTGAGACCTGTGAGGCTCAGTCAGTACTCATTACCTAACCACGGTCTTCAGAGGAAATGCAAGCCAAAGTTTCGGTCTGATGAATCCCAAGGAAATTCCTTAACGGGCAATGAATCTGTCTTCTCATCGCACTCAATGCTAAGGTGGCCCGAGACCCACATCAGACGTAGCCTATTTCTTTCTCCCTGTGTGCTGAGTGTTGGACTACACTCCGTCAAAAAAAGTTAATTGACGTCCAGTTATCGGATTATTAGCAGGTTGATGATTTTTATGGAGCTACTTGTTGTTTCTCTCGCAATCAGCAGGTTAAGTTAGGTTAGATCAATAGAATGTTGCTTGTCTGTACCTCGACCATATACACGAGCTCCTAGTTTTATATCCGTCTCTTAACCAACAGTAGCTCTTAAGTCCTTCGAGCTGGCTCATTTCTGTCTGTTAGGTCGAAACATACTGCAATAGCAGCTCCATGTTGAATTTAGATATTGCTATGTCAGATTTCATATTCAGCATCTTATTGTCATCAATTGTAGAATGTAAGGCGCCATGCACGAATGTAAATATACTTTTCCTATTTCGGGAAAGGTGAAGGAATCTTCTACGTGAAGAGGTGTAGTTTCGGGTAAAACGGAAAAGAAAAAGATTGTATAGGAACACTGTTCAAAAACTTTCGACCTCCCATTACCCATAAAATTGGGTAATGATCTGTTCCAGTTCCAGTTCTCTTCAATCATGAAAATAGTCCTTACGAATACAAGTTTTCTATTCGCATATTTTAGAATCATTGTCATTGAAAACTGAGTTGGTATCATATGTTATATGCATATAACATAGTTTGTTCATAAGCAACACACAACATATCTTGTTGTCAAATAAACTTGAACAGATTTTAAGGCAAAGGAACGAGATCATATCATCATGAAATGCCCCAAGCAATGTTTCTCTTTTCTATAATGTAACAATCTAACCTTTGTTATTCATGAAAGGTTTCAGAAGATTCGACATTTTTCTTTGAATTCAGATTGTGAATAACTTCCGTTAGTTGGTTTTATCGAACCACATGTTTCTTTCGATTCTACGATATATTTAAAAATTTCTTAATAAGTTCCTCTTCAACAATTGCTTTTTGTTCACAGCGCAAATCCAATGCAACTATTCACTTATGTTATGCAATGCCTTGCAACTGAATTTGGTTAAATTCAACAAACTAGTGGTGAAGTGGTATTTGGGTTGTCGATGAATAACTCTCGGGCTGGAAACTCACATAAAATTTCTGCACAATAAGTGACGTCTACTTGTCGGATGCAGTTCAGCTTGGCTATCCGTGATGATTTTCATTGAGCTACTTGTTAATTCCCCCGCAATCAAGAGGTTACCACAGTGGTCGAGGAAAAATATTTCTGCTTGAAAAATAGTCACACGCCCGTCAAAACCTACGGACTATTCCTTGGCAGCAATTCGACCACATATATCAGCTCCAACACATTGGGCAGTTTTGAAGCTGGCCTATTCTGTCTGCTAGGAATGATGATCTGGAATGATAGCTGCAAGTTGTTTTGGGTATTGCTATGTCAGACTTCATACTCAGGATCTCGTTGTCCTAAATTCAGACTATAAATTTCATTTCTGAAAAAATGATGTTATCTGTAAGTAGCAGGTTTAAATGCTCCTCTAATAACAAGGTCCAAAGGTACAAGGCCCAGTATCTATTTCATACCTGCAGTAGGTATAGACTGAAATGCTCCACTGGTCTTCATGCAGGCCTTTCTCTACAGTTTAGAGAGCTTGAGTTAGGATTGCATTCAAAGGTTGCACTTCCATCAAGCAATGCAGCCATATGTGATACGTGGTCTCACTATCATCACATATATATAGCCAATGAAGTTGTTTCGAGGCAAGTCCCTATTTTTTCCACAGGTAGTTGTCATATCCATAAGGAATTTTTAGCCTTATATATTATATTATCCATAATAATTTAAGGAATTTTACTTAATAATTGCGATTCGTAACGCGATTCACTACACCGTAGCTTTTTCAGACGAATGAATGTACAGAAAGTATAAATGAGAACATAAATATAAATGTTCTTGTGTAATTAAAAATTATTGGGTTGCTTCTTCTTAAGTGGTTATTTATGACAGGTATATCCAATAAAATTAAGGAATAGATTGCTCCCCGAAGAGATTCAATAGAGGTGAAGGGCTGAAATCGACTTGTTCATTGATGGGTTTACCTGAGTGTTTGTATTTATTGATTACTAAAGTTTCCCAAGGATCTACCTTCCAATATTTATTATCTGTATGCAAAATTCCAAACTGTGGGTCGAAAGAGTGATTATTTTCTAAGAAATGATTCGCGTAATTTGAATCTGATTTTTTATTTGAAAAACTGCGTTTATGTTCCGATATTCTGATATTAAAATTTCTATGTGTTCTGCCATTGTAGAAATTATCACAATCATTGCAATTTAATTTATAAACACCTGATTTATTGTTTTAACCTGATTTGGTTTTATTATTTTTATATATTTGCCTAAATTATTATTAGTTTGGATAGCTATGTTGAAATTATTGTTACTCAAGAATGATTTCAGTTTCTCACTTGTAATGCCAACGTAGGTTAAGGTGTTGAATTTTTGTTTCAATTTATCGACAGGGTAAACTTCATTCATTGCGATTCTACTTTGTTTTTCATTTAAAATATCATTTATTAGTTTGGTGTTGTTACCATTATTTTTGGCTATTTGTTTAATCAAATTCAATTCTTTCTTAAAATTTTCTGGTGATAACGGGATGTTAATCAATCTATGAATAAAACTATTGAATGCTGACATTTTATGTTGATACGGATAACACGACGAGTTATGTATTATAACATCTGTATGTGACGGCTTATGGTAAATTGCGAAAACATGTTTTCCATTTACATTCGAAATTGTTACGTCTAGGAAATTTATCGAACTATTGCTTTCTATTTCGGTTGTGAATCCAATTTTTGGATGTAATGAATTTATATGATTTTCGAAAATTTTTAACTGTCTATCTGTTCCTGTGAAGCAAATAATGATATCGTCTACATAGCGATACCCGTATGAACAATATTTACTGAGTGGATGATTATGAATTAATTTCTCTGAATTATTCATGAATATTTCTGCTAACAAAGGACTTAACGGATTGCCCATAATCAAGCCGTCTTCAATAGTATAATATTTGTTATTGAAATGGAAATAATTTTGATCTAAACAAATGTGTAATAATGAAAGAATATCTGATTTAATGATAGTATTGACATGATTCTTTTCTAATAATTCTTCAACTAAGTGATACGTATCTTTCGGAGGAATGTTGTGAAATAGATTCTTAACATCGAAAGAAATGAGTTTGGAATTAGGTGGTATAATGGTATCTTTGATATTGGCAATTAGTTCGTATGAATTTTTGACCGAAAATTCAGATTTAAAATTGCAAGTCGTTGAGGAATTTTGAAAGTTTGAAAGAAGGTGCCGTTACATAAGAAACAACAGGTCTGATAGGGTTATTAGGTTTATGAAATTTTATCAACGATTATAATTCGGGGGATTGTGGATTGGAGTTAATGAATTTATATTTTTCGTGGTCTGTAATTAATGATTTTGCTGTCGAAATTATGTTTTCAACCACTTTCTGAAATTTTGCGGTTAGATCCTTAGTTGATGTTATATAGTTTCCGGCTGTTAAGAATTCTTCAGTTTTAGAAATATAATCGGTTTTACTAATCGCGATGACGGTGTTACCTTTATCTCCTTTAGTGAATACTAAATCGTTCTTGATACTATTTTCACGAATTGTTTTTATTATTTTATAATCGGAATTGCAATGAGGTGATAATTTCGAAAAGTCATCTTTGATGATTTTTGCTGTGTTATGTTTGGCTAAAATATTATCTTTGGAGTTTTTGAGAATGATTTCGGAGACTATGCCTAACTGTTCAAAATTGGTTTTATTATGTTTTGGATGTGAATTATGTTTGAATCCTTTTTCTTATAGATCTTTTGGTGATTGTGTGAAATCGGTATCAGTTAAATTAGTGAATCTGCCAAAAAATTTATGGTCTGAAAATCTATCAGTTGAAGGTTTGGGTGGAGAAGTTTTGAATATAAGTGAATTCAACTTTTTCTGTTGTTGCTGAAACTTTTTATGAATTGAAAAACAAATTGCGAAAACATGTTTTCGCAATTTACCATAAGCCGTCACATAGAGATATTATAATACATAACTCGTCGTGTCATCCGTATCAACGTAAAATGTTAGCAGTCAATACCTTTATTCATAGATTGATTAACATCCCGTTATCAGCAGTAAATTTCAACAAAAATTAAATTTGATTAAACAAATAACCAAAAATAATGATTACAACCCCAAACTAATAAAAAATTTTTAAATAAAAACAAAGTAGAATCGCATTGAATGAAGTTTACCCTGTCGATAAATTGAAACAAAAATTCAACACCTTAACCTACGTTGGCATTACAAGTGAGAAACTGAAATCATTCTTGAGTAACAATAATTTCAACATAGCTTTCCAAACTAATAATAATTTAGGCAAATATATGAAAAATAATAAAACCAAATCAGGTAAAAACAATAAATCAGGTGTTTATAGAATAAATTGCAATGACTGTGATAATTTCTACTTGGTAGAACACATAGAAATTTTAATATCAAAATATCGGAACATAAACGCAGTTTTTCAAATAAAACATAAGATTCAAATTACGCGAATCATCTCTTGGAAAATAATCACTCTTTCGACCCACAGTTTGAAAGTTTGCATACAGATAATAAATATTGGAAGGTAGATCTTTGGGAAACTTTAGTAATCAATAAATACAAACACTCAGGTAAACTCATCAATGAACAAAACGATTTAAGCCCTTCATCTCTATTGAATCTCTTCGGGGAGCAATCTATTCCTTAATTTTATTGGATATACCTGTCATAAATAACACCTTAAGAAGAAGCAACCCAATAGGCTTTAAATTACTCAAGAACATTTATATTTATATTCTCATTTATATTTTCTGTACATTCATTCGTCTGAAGAAGCTACGGTGTAGTGAATCGCGTTACGAATCGCAATTATTAAGTAAAATTCCTTAAAACACAGTACTTGTTTTTATTATTGATAATGGAATTTTACCAAGTGAAAGCTTCCCAAATTTAAAAATTATATTATCCAGGTGCGAATTCAAAGTGAGCTTACTATCCAAGGTAATCCTCAGATATTTTGCTTCCTTCGCAATCGCAATGAACACTCCACTTAGGATCAGGTGGTATACGAATATTCTCCTTTTCCTAATAAATGGCGCCATAAGGTTTTTGTGAGGGCTTATACTAGGTTTTTCACCATTACACCACCCCTAGCTGAGATAGCCTCTGGAAGTCAGTAGTCGACGTCTCGGCCATCCAGAATGACTATTTCATCAACGGCTAGTGCGCCGATCATACTATTCAATATATAACGTGTTCTTTTCAGCCCATATTCTAAAACGAAAAGACATAGAAAACTATGTTTCTTCAAATTGTAACCGTCATTTATTCATTTATACTCGAATGATGATAAGGGAATTTCTCTTCAAATATAATTAAACAAAGATTTTCACTCAAATATATTAATAAATTCTCGACGCGTTTCGATAAATAGTATCTTTGTCAAGAGCGAATGAATACTACAAAATTATGTTAACAAACGTATACCTATATAGACTTAAGAGGCAATTCATTCAGAGTTATCTGTATTTGAACTCGTGTTTAGGAAACAAGTTCAGTAAGGATGAGTTATTTATGTATATCTGGTCACTAAAATTTCAGAGAAATACCTAAATATGTTGATCTCAAGTACTTCCAGAAGGTTGAGTTTCATACCTCTATTCTCAGAATGTAGGATTTTATATTCCGAATTGAAAGAAATACTATTTTTCTTAAGATGATTAAGATAGTTCGAATCGGTTTTTCCATTGATGAAACAGCGTTTATGTTCGGAGATTCTAACATTGAAATTGCTTCCTGTTCTACCTATATAAAAACAATTGCAATCTGCACAATTCAATCTATAAACACGTGATTTATTTTCTTTATGAATTGGAGATTCATAATTACTGATGAATAAACCTAATTTTGTTGATGTTTTGAACGCTATATTTAAATTTGAATTCTTGAGAAGGATTTCACATTATTGCTTGTATTGCCAATATATGTTAAACTATTAAATTTCTTGTCTTGATGTTCACCGATTGGATAAATATGTTGTAAAGCTAATTCTTGTTACTTCTTATATAATATGTTCCTGACTGAATTTGCATCATAACCATTATTCATTGCGATCTGTTTCATCAAATTCAATTCTTTGAAATAATTTCCACTAGAGATTGGTGTGCTTAAGAGGCTATGTATATAACTATTAAATGCTGCAACTTTGTGTTGGTAAGGATGTGCCGATGTTTAATGAATTGTGAAATCTGTATGAGAAGGTTTATGATAAATTGAAAACAGGTGTTTATTATTTGATCTTGTTATTGTTAAGTCTAGGAAATTGATCGAGTTGTTCTGTTTTATTTCAGAAATGAATTTTATATTTGGGTGCAGGTTGTTGATGAAATTTTCGAATATAGGGAACTGTCTGTTTGTTCCTGTGAAACACACAATAACGTCATCAACATATCGATACCATTAAAGGAAATGTTTACTAAACGGGTGTTTATGAATAGTTTTTTAAATTATACATGAAGATTTCTGCCAAAAGAGGGCAAAAAAGGGTTTCCTATTATAAGTCCTTCATCACCTTCATAAAAGAGTCGTTAAATAAAAAATAATTTTGGGATATGCAAACATCTAAGAAAATGGTACCACCTCAACTCTATTATTTAGTTAAATTGCACAAAGAAGAAGATGATTAGAAAATAGAAAATGTTGTCATACCAAGTAATGCTAAGTTAGTGTCTCTCGATGTCAAGAATCTGTTTCAAGTATTCCACCGAAGGATCCGTATGATATAATCAAAAATTGGTTAACACAAAATAAGACGAACCCACGAATTAAATATGACATTATGGCTTTATTAGATGTTTGCATATCTAAAGATTATTTTTATTTAACGACACGTTTTATAAAAGTGATGAGGGACTCATAATGGGAAACCCCTTAAGCCCTCTTTTGGCAGAAATCTTCTTGGATAATATAGAAAAAACTATTCATAAACACCCGTTTAGTAGTAAACATTTCCTACATTGGTATCGATATGTCGATGACGTTATTATGTGTTTCACAGGAACGAACAGACTGATCTGTGTGCGAGTGGGTTGGTTACCTTCGACCACTCCTAGTTGTATTTCCAGGGTCAGAACGGGACGTCCTCTCCACTTAGTGACGAGTTGAATAAACAGTTCGAACCCCAAGGAGGAATATTATTTTCACAATCAAACCAGCATCACATACTGAGTAAATTTACGTAACGTCGCGATAGCGGTTTTTATATATACGTTGACCACAAGTCCTAACTCCCGTGCTCTCTTCTGCCCTTAATTCTTAGTTACATGTTACATAGGGTGTTCTCGTAGTGCAGTCCTTCGTTGTGATGATGGATGCTGTCCAAGATAGCGGCGCGAAAGAATGTTAAATAACTTTCGTGAATAGCGTCGAGTTATGTTTGCGCTCGATCTTTTATCTGAGTTTGGCTGCATTCCCACGACACAATTTTCTAACTAAAAATTCAATTAGATCGAATATCAAGAAAAAATCAAAAATAAATCAAAAGATATTTCTGTACGATGAATATGATTCTATTCGAAGTGCACAGTATGTATTATCAGAGATCGGAAATAAGCGAGCGATTTAGTACCAATAAAAGTTGTGAGTTAATGAGCCCGAGTGCTCCCGAAAACGAAATCACATTACCATTTCCACGGAACTTGTTGGCGACACGAGCTTCAATCGCGGCGAAACATAAAACAGAGATGGAAATGGAAATAACAATTCATTTGCGCCCGTGAAAGCTTCCCGCTACGGGTTCTATTATTTTATTACCTTCAATAAGCCGCAATGTTCCTAACTCATATTGTTTCAAATAATACGCGAGCATACCGGTGTGTCGATAAAGTCGCCACTGTATTATTTCGGAAACTCTTCCGTCACTCGAAATACGCCGTTAAATATTATTTTAGTTCAAAACGTTGCTTCCGCTACCTTCTGAGATTATGACTCGCTCTTCATTGAAATAGCAGTTACAATGGGAGAAATTCGTCGACTTCAAATTTCAATTCAATCAACTCAACATAACGTGTGCAAGTACATAAAGACAAGAATTCTAACCTATATTGTCATTGTCAATCGTATCGGGTCAATTGTATGATGCTTTTCTTTGTTCCTATTATGGACACTTTGCACCGTGAGAAAATATGTGAAAATTTATGATATTAATGACATACTCATTTTGTGGAAATACATTTCAAAATATGAAAGAGAAAAAATGTTTTGTCAGGTTTCCACGTTTATTTGTTAAGATACGACCGGTTTGAGCCCTTTCCACAAAGAAGATTACAAGATTATTAAAACACTAATGAAAATTTAATATTTTTTCACTACCAAAAGATATAAATAAAAATAAAACATCAACAACTCAACACTTTCATAGTCGGACAGTGTAATACTCACAGAACAGACCCTAATAAGAAATAAAAACTCAGCGATCCGACATAGGAAACAATATGGCCGTCTCTCCATAAAAACTTGCGCTACACATGCCATTATGGAAAACTAAACCGAAAGGCGCCTAATTTGAATTCTAGATTTCCTACGATCGAATTTAACCCAATCACTCCCGCTCACAGAACTGAAGCAATAGCCTCGAATCACGGACAGTAAAACGGATAATGACCCATGCAAGGAATAAGGACCGACGATTCAGGAAGCGGAAAATAACAAGACTGGCATGCTGGAACATCACATCATGGAATGGCAGAGACCAGGAAATCACAATCGAAATGAAGAAGCACAGACTCGACATATGTGGAATATCAGAAACAAGGAAAAAAGGCCAAGGCACCTCAAAAATTTGCGAGTACATTTTAATATACAGTGGAGTGCTTAAACAGGAAAGAGCACACTCTGGAGTTGGAATAATACTGCAGGAGAGGTATACGCACAACATCGAAAGCATAGAATACGTAAACGATAGAATATTAAGAGTGCCCATCAAAATCAATGAACTCACCACCCACCTTGTTAGTACATACGCTCCTAATACATTACGAACCACCAAAGAGTCTGAAAACTTCTATCTGTCACTGCAAGATACTATCGACAAACTTGATAGAAGCCATAAACTCATTGTCTTTGGAGATCTCAATGCCCGAATTGGAAATGATATAATACCCAACCTGAAACAGAAATTCAACGAGCCAATTGCCAACGAAAATGGTGAACTTCTTATAGACTTCTGTGCCAGGAACGAGCTGAGAATTAATAACACATACTTCCAACACAAAGAACAGCACAAATATACTTTTTCCAACAAAAGAGGACAACGCTCCATGATAGACTTTGTCCTAACCAACAGAGCAATCACACCCTCGCAAATATTAGACGTAAGGGCTCTAACATCAGCCAATCTGGGAACAGATCACAAGCTTGTATTATGAAAAATGTTAATGAAACAATCTCGTAAAGTTATAAAGAAGCCTATCCACATAAGAAAATTCAATATAGAATCTTTGTCTACCGAAAGCACAAGACACCTTGACGAACTCAGATTATCAAGCAAACTGAATAACATTTGCTTATCAGATGAAGTTGAAGAAGGCTGGCAACAAATAAAAACCTGCATAACAGAAGCTGCAGCAGAGTCGGTGGGAGAACGCACAATCAACATAAACGCCAACAAAAATATCAAGTCATGGTACTGTAAGGAAGTATAGGAACTGACAGATATGAAACGTAAAAGCTATCTATTGTATTCAAGTTCACCGACAGAAACCAAGCGAAAGAGATACGTTGAAAATAGAAACAAAGCTATCAGAGCCATCAGAGCCACCAAAATGGAACACTGGAGACAGTTTACCAGTGAAATGGAACACGACCTTTATGGAGCCCAAAGAAAGGTATGGAAGATGCTGAAAAACAGGAAAAAGCCAGTAAATGAATACGTTCAAACTAAAATCATATCACCTGACATCTGGGAAAAATATTTTAAAGAGCTGTACCAAGATGAAGAAACAACTGATACATGGGCGAACGAAGATGAAACACCAGATGATGTTCTGATAACAGGGGAAAAGCTGAGAAAAAGAATACAAAAGCTAAAAAACAGGAAAACCGTGGGAAAAGACAACATCCCCAACGAATTGCTAAAATATGGGGGAAAGAAACTCACCGAGAAGCTGCTAATTTTTTTCAATGAAATTTTAAGCACATCACAGATTCCTGAAGAATGGCGTAGCAGCATCACTATTCCTATTTTCAAAAAGGGGCAAAAGACATCACCTGAAAACTACAGGAGTATAACCTTGCTAAGTGCGTCCATGAAACTGCTCACTGGCATCCTAAAAGACAAATTGGAATCACGTATCGAGAATAGAGAGGAACAGTTTGGATTTCGAACAAATAGATCAACAACGGACGCTCTCTTCATAATGAAACAACTAAAGGAGAAATCAACAAGCCTGCTTACATCTGCTTTGTAGACTTAACAAAGGCATTCGACAAAGTGCGCTTGACAGACATCCTACAAATTCTAATAAAGAAACAGTCCCCGTCCCAAATCACCAAACTAATTAAAAAATTTAACACTGGAAATGTGACAAAGATCAAGTCAGGCGAACATACTACACCTAACATAAAAACACCAGGCGGAATTAGACAGGGTGACAGCCTGAGCCCTTTCCTTTTCAACCTCTTGATGGATGAAATAATACAAGTCACATCCTTAGATTTGGGATACAGAATGGGCCACTCTAAAATATCTCTGGTCTGCTATGCTGACGACGCAGCTATTATAGCAGAAACGGAGAACGATCTTCAGAGACAGCTTTTTAAATTCTATCAAGTCAGCCAACAACTCAACATGGTAATTTCAATATCAAAAACCAAAGCCATGACATTCTCCAGAGAACCTGTCAGGTGTAAAGTGGTTGTGGAAGACAAGTCAATCGAGCAAGTCAATGTCTTTGAATATCTAGGCATGGACATCTGCAGCTACCACGATCCGGCGAAGGAAGTAAGAAGTCTCATAACTAAAGCAGCAGCTCTGTCAGGGTGTCTTAGAGATGTGATATGGTCACACCAGCACATGGGAACAGATAGCAAGGTGAAGATCTATAAGACTTGCATCAGACCTATCATGACTTACGGCATAGAAGCACGCGAAGACACAAACAAAACTAAAAGTATGCTACGCGCGGCCGAAATGAAAACCCTAAGAACTATCCTCGGAAAGACCAGACTGGACAGGATAAGAAACACTGACATACAAGCTCAATGCGGCATAGTAGAAATAGTCAGATGGGGCAGGCAAAGACGAAGAGAATGGTATGCGCACGTGCGAAAAATGTACGAAAACAGATTACCGCGCATAATGATGGAGAGCAAGCCACATGGAAAGCACCCACCAGGAAGACCCCCAAAAAGGTGGCAGAAAAGCTGGCAGTCCACCTCGCAAGAAACCATCCAGAGACGGCTTCGGCAAGCAACAGACCAATGGGTCCTTTTAAAAGAATAAGAAGAAGAAGAAGAAGAAGAAGAAGAAGAAGAAGAAGAATTTAACTTGAACAAAATGGGGTATATGAACTAGTCTAACCGATGCATATTATTTCTGCCTCAATTAAACTGTTCAAAAATTGAGAAAATGATGAGTATTTTTTCACATTAACACTTTCATTTTAAAATAACAAAAATCTCTTAAACCATATATACAACATTTCCGATTTCCGAAAATAAAATAAATTCTTAACACACGTAAATGAAAAATATAAGTCACATATCACAGAGAATAGGTACATTCTAACATTCAAAATTAAAAAGAAATATTGTTGTCAGCCATAATATAGGTCCTCCATTACCTTCACTGCCATCTTCATGGCAGCATCTAACCTAATCTAACCCATACTGCTTCTGAAAATAGAAAGAAAACGCAGTAATAACTGTCTCAATAAGTTTTTATTTAAATGAATTTGAGATCACTCAACATTGAATATGGTCAAAATAGGCAATTTCATTACTAATCTTGGAAACTAGGGTTGCATTAATATGCAATATGGTTCATTAAGACCTGCTGTTACAGTTAAAGATTCAGGCAAAGATGGCAAACTGTCAATATATGAGTGATCTCCCATAACTACAAAAACCGAAGAAGATTTATTCAGAGATGGCATATTAGCAAAGTTTGAAGGGTACCCTATGTTAGAAACCGGACAAGATGGTTCATTGGAAGTATCTGGCAAAGATGATCTACCACCAGTATTCGAGTGATCTTTTGATAATAAATGATATTGCTCGTTGGGAGCTCCTGGCCAAGAAGAAATACTGACTACTTTTGACTGACCCTCTTTATTGTAAGAACAAGATGGTTCATTATTCAAAATAGAAAATGGTATAACGCCACGGTTTAATCTTTTTTGATTTGCATTAACAATGTCGTCTTCTTTGAAGGGATCACTACATAAGAAAAAGTTAGTAGTGTCGACAGTTTCACTTATAGAACAAAACTCTTTCCACTTCGAACATGTTGATGGATCTTGTCGAGGAGAAAACATGGAAACTGATATTTTCATCTCGGTAGATGTACTTGTTGGGGCATATGGGAAATTTTCAGCGATATTTACTTCCTAACGAAGTCATCCTGACAAATTCGAAAGTTGAGAACCAAGAAAATTTATATAATTCAAATCAACCTTTCAGAGCTCGACAAAAGGCTTCCTCGGCTACTTTTATTTCCTCGCCATTCACAGGGGTCCTCTTGTGCGGTATAGTCCTTTCCCGCCGCACGCGAAGAGAAGATCCTCAAAATTAAGACGAAAACCGATAAGAATTGTATATAATCCAATCTAGGTACCGTAGAATCAAACAAAGCTCAAGCTGCACAAAATATCGGCTAAAACTTCACAAATTCAATTTACTTACCATAAATTTTCAAGAGAATGACTAAACTTGAGTCCAAGACACAGCAACGGAAACACCTGAAAAGAAAATGATTTGGGAAGCATAAACCGCAAAAATAAAAGGGTTTGGCGGGAAACTGAAAACTTTGACATTCACGGACATTTGACAATCATTTATCGGCGATTGAAGTTTGATCGACAGAGTTTGACATTTGACGTGGTTAAATTAGTGCCATCTATATGTATTATGGGAGGACTAGATAGATTGGTGAGGGGTCGTGAGGGGGTGTTGAATGTTTTAGTCGGTAACTCGGCCTTCTTAATGGATCTTTTCTCTGGTAATGAAAATACAAAGTTCAGTGGTACAGGTATAAATACAGACTATAGGATATTTATTTGATGGTATTATTACTTGAATGCTTCAAATACTTGGGATTTACGTCTGGTCATTCATTATCTGTGCATTATCATTAAGGAGGGATTTGTATACTTCAATTGATTGTAAATAATGGAGTTTTCTACCTTTCTGAGCAATATGTAGAGTTTCCAAACTATTAATCCTAGGAAAGGAGTGTCTGTTTTGAATACAATGGTTGCCTAATGTTGAATCTTGTTTATTTTTACTGAAAGAAGTCTGATATTCTTTATATCTGATTTTGAAGTATCGAATATTCCGAGGAAAGAAAGTATCAATATAACTTCCGACATTTTAGAACAATTACATATAAACCCTTTAATACTTCGTGAATTTATAATTCTTCTGGAGTTATGCCTACAACTGAACTATCTTGAATTTAATAATAAGCTATGCGAACAACCTGATGGCCTTGCGATGGGATCGCCACTAAGCCTTCTTCTAGCAGATATATTTTTGTCCAACATACAAAACGAAATTCTAAATTCCAACTCGAGCGCAAAAATTCACTTTTGGTACAGATTCGTTGACGACATCCTCATTTGCTTAAATGGTACCTCCAGACAATTTGATCAGTTTTGAGATTTATAAATAGTATCCATCCGAAAATAAAATTCAAATAGGAAAAAGAACAGAACCAGCAAATCGGTTCAAGATCTCACCCTTTCACATTCTAATAGTAAAATTGAATTCAATATCTTTAGAAAACCTGCTAATACGGATTTATGTATTCCAAAGGAATTCTATCACCTGTTTTCATATAAAACTTGGGCATATAACTCAATTATAGACAGAGCCTTTTCAATACCTTCATCATCAGAAAATCTCATAACAGAAATTAAGACCATTGAAACAATACCTCCCAATAACGGCTTTGATAATTGACTTTTTTTTCATCATAATTGATAAAATAGTGAAACGAAAACAATCACATATAGCTATGAGCAAAATATATCCAACTATAAATACAAACGATCCAGAGAAATTCATTCCTCTAACCTATTTTGGGCAAATACGTGAAAAAATCGCAGATAAACTTTCCATATCAAAATCAAAAATTGCCTTTAGACCACAAAATAAATTATCTTCAATGCTATTTAACGTCAAAACCCGTATTCAAAATTTGAATGAATCAGGAGTTTATAAGTTAACTTGTCCAGAATGCAATACTTTTTACATAGATCAGACTCGTCGATCCTTCAAAATCAGATATAAAGAACATCAGACTTCTTACAGTAAAATTATCAAGATTCAACATTAGGCAACCATTGTATTCAAAATAGACACTCCTTTCCAAGTATTGATAGTTTGAAAACTTTGCATATTGCTCTGAAACGTAGAAAACTCCATTATTTAGAATCAGTTGAAATATACAAATCCCTCTTTAACGATAATGCACAGATAATGAATAACCAGACTGACCTGCGTGAATCCCAAATATATGAAGCATTCAAGTAATAATACCATTAAATAAATATCTTATAGTCTGTATTTATACCTGTACCACTGAACTTTGTATTTTAGTATTACCAGAGAAAAGATCCATTAAGAAGGCCGAGTTACCGACCAAAACATTCAACACCCCCTCACTTATCTATCTAGTCCTCCCATAATACATATAGATGGCACTAATTTAACTACGTCAAGTGTCAAACTCTGTCGATCAAACTTCAATCGCCTATAATGGCATGTGTAGCGCAAGCTTTTATGGAGAGACGGCCATATTGTTTCCTATGTCGGAGCGCTGAGTTTTCATTTCTCATTAGGGTCTGTTCTGTGAGTATTACACTGTCCGACTATGAATGTGAGTTCGAAACCGCGGTCACAGTAATTGGTCTTTTTTTTTCTTATTTTATTTATATTTTCTGGTTGTAAAAACATAGTGAATTTTCATTAGCGTTTTATTAGTCATGATCAACTATCAAGTAGTAACGGCTAAATCCATTCAATTTCTGAAGATTACAAGATATATTTTTTCCATTACATGATGTAGAGGGGAGCTATTGATTTCAAGATTGCTATTGAGAGTAGTAAATGTGAGGTTCATTCATTTTCAACAGATTCATTCTTCTTCCTTTACTGCATTTGTGGAGGACTTCGAGATTGTCTTGAACTATTGTGTGGTTTGTTAATTCAATGTGCTCAAATATTGGTAATTTCTTGTCAGATGATATATGTCCTTTGATTCTGCATTCAAAATTTTTACCTGTTTGACCTACATAAGCTGAAGGACATTTGTTAAATTGGATTTTGTAGATACCAGATTGTTTGAACTTTTCTGTTTTCTGTTTTGCATTAAAAAGTAATTTGCTAAGATATTCACCGCTTGGGGATAAAGAGAATATTGGTTATTTAGAATTCTGTAGAATAATGCATTATTTTATGAGAGAGTCGGACGGCAAAATTGAAATAAGCATATCTCTTTTTGGGTTTTTCTTGAATGTAATATAATAATTGAAATATTCGATTTTTATCTATTCTTCTTATTGTATTCATTTTCGTTTCGAAATATTAAACGGAGAGGGGAATAGTAAAAGCTCTGTGGACCATAGAATTGTAGGCAGGGATTTAATGATTCGAATGATTGAATGAGTCCATGAGTATTGTTGCGATTCTTTTCTATAGATATTATAACTTACGATATTGTTTATATTTGCTATTGTAAAATAAAGAAGATTTATGGAGTTATTAGTTTCTTCAACTGTAAATTTTAAATGATCGTGAGTTTTATTGAGGAAGTACCATAATAGTGCTAACTGAAGGCTAATACAATATCACAATGACAGGTATATTGAAACAATGAAGATCAGGGAATGTCCCATTGACCTAACGAAATCCTTTATCAGCAAAGTCAAAGAAGCTTTGGAACATGCACATCATCTAGCTCATACAGAATGGGAAAACGAAGACTCCTACTGATGAGCTCCCAATCACCCAAAATCATTGAACGTATCAAGCTACATGAAGAAAATCTGCTAGGCTTGTAGTATCCTACATTAACACTACTTCAGATGACTCCTAATGAACAAAGCAATCCAACTTCTTTTTTGCCGCATTAACATTGCTCTTCTTTCTCAGTTGCAAGAAATGTCGATGTCTTCTGCCCAGTTGATTACCAAGCCACACTTGAATTTGGTAATACGAGGGAAATCTACTTTATTCAAAGTGGCCTCTCGGAAAGCATCAACAGCCTCTTCTGAAGACCGAGACCTTTTACCACTCTGTCCGTTATTGATTTTGGGAAGAGTAAAGATAATCGTTGGGAGTCAGGTTCGGTCTGTACGCAGGATATTGTAATAATTCGATGTTTCTTAGCGTTAAATATTCAATCATTTTTCAGGCTGCGAACTTGCATTGCCATGAAGGAGCACGAATCGCCTTTCGGGGATGGTTTCGTGAAGCTTACTAACGACGGTGAACACATGGTTGAGTACCAATCAGCGGTAACTTTTCTTCAATCTCGTAAGGGAAATGTTGCTACATGATCTGTTTTTGAAACAATCGTTGTGATCATATTTTGGAAAAGACACTATGGCTACTTTTGTCGATTCTCCTTCCTCTTGAGATACCTGGAACGCTCAAACAGAAGGTTGGCGCTTATTTTCTGGCTCGTATGAATGAATGTTGTGAAAGCTTTATTGGCACCTTTGCAGCATTCTGCTCTTTTGTTTACAGATACGGTATCCAACGGGAAACTAATTCTTCCACAAGCAATTCTTCGTACAAAATTTTTTGTATTGAAGTCTTCAAAATCCACAATGATTCCTCAATCTTTCGATATGTTGTATGTCGATCTTCCTTACGCACAGCATCCACTTTTCCTACCACTGTTTTTGGTGCATTTACCATCGGATCATCGTTAGGCATATTTCATTTGCTTTTGAATTTTCCACCCCAATGAGAAAATAATAACTGGTATGGTGCTATCTAAAACACAAACCTAGTCACCGAGACATTCTTGTTGAAATAATTGGTCATGAAAACTGTAGAAAGTTAATGCGTGAAAATGCTCATGGTTTATTATCTTTTTTCAACTAACTTGTGAAGTTAGATAGTTTGTTGTGGCTAAAATAAGATCCCTTATAATTAGTTCACATAAATCCGTAATTTCAGTTATATGCCTGCTGTTTATTCATTTATTCCTTCTGAAATGAATGAATAAATTAATAAACAGCATGCATATAACTAAAATTTCGGATTTATGTTAACAAATTATAAAGGATCATGTTTAGTATTGACAGTTGATCAATGGTGTTCTCTATGTCACCGCAAGAGAAACAGAAAAGACTTGTCGCGTACAAGATGAAGTTGGAGTAAGACACGGTGCACTCGCTTTTTGTTTCAAGTATTTTTTACAGAAAATACATACCGGAATTCATGCAGCCAGTTATTTTATCAGAGCTCCGTCGACAGAAGCACAAAGCGAATTCCAATGGTGATTACATCAAGAGGGGTAAAGTTACTTTTTATGTACCTCATGCACAGACAACGAAATCTTATTTCCTCGAACATATCAAAAACTATTTGATATAACCCTCCTAAAACATCGTGCTCTGTTATTGCTTGTCAAAATATTTGTGATAAACTTGTGGAAGAATATATTTCAGAAAGCTAATGACGTTCGTATGGGACAATAATATATTTTGTCGAATTGAATTGTTGTTCTACTGCTTCGATGACACCAATTCATTATCACCATTAAAAATATTTTCATATCTCAACGATGATAACATTCGAAATTTATCACATATGTGTAAACACATTGAAAAGTATCATTCTGGGGATAATATTCAACTGGCTATCTGATCTACTGTTCATAATCATCACCAACCAGGCAAGGCCCCACACAAGTGATACCGTCTGATCGGATGTCATGAAAATACTGTAGTTTAGGTTTCGTTTCACTTCGTCAGTATTGTTCACCCACTTGCAACACCAGGCTAGACTGCCACCTACTCATCTCAATCTGTTCGAGCAGATTAAGTACAACTAGTGAACAGCCAGACTAGTACAGTGAGCGATAGCTTTTCAAAAGATCGCATCTTGAAGACACAGTGTGTAGCGTTGCGGTAGATAGTCCGACTAATACGGTTTCCTGTCGTGTTTTGTTTGATCTACCCTTTGTTATCATCGTCTATCGGTGGCACTGGTGGTAGCTTCTGTGTCAGTTCATTGGAGGGTGCCAACACATATACAATTATTTGATGCGTACTGACGACGTGATGTTGGAAAAATGTGTGCAATACTGTCGAGGTCAACCGAGACGAAAACTACTCGTATTCATGACATAGTAGTACAACTACTATGATTATGAAGGGTGGATAGGAAGCCAGCTCCTTTAGGAATGGATATTCAACATTCTTCGGATGGTTGAATATCATCTCTAGAAATAAATTTCGCATGTACTCATTGTTAAGATATCAAAATATTTTTAAAGGTGCATATGACGATGGTGCATTGAAACATTCAAGGAGAGATATCTAACGTTCTTCAGAAGATTCAATATTGTTCCCTGAATAAAATTCTTCCAAAATATCTTCAGGATTTGATCGTTCTTTCAATGTTGTGAGTTCATTATAAGCTCTTAATTTGCGGGAATATGTTCCGTAAATATAGAAACCATGAATATGGAATGGTAATTTATATGGGATTATAAGGAATCGTTCCTAGGTGACAAAATAAGGAATAAATATATAAAAAAAAAGTTTTTGATAAATCTGATTAATTCTCATCTTCAATGTTAGGCATTGTTATGAAGAATTTTGTAATTTTTTCTTGCTTGGCAGTATTTTTGAAACTTTGCATTCAGAGTGATATTCGATAGTGGCATTAGCAATTCACCTCCTTAAAAATAACACTCTGTTTCATAGACGGATCGATTTTCGAAAAAATAAAATCTTAAAGTTCGTTCACCCTTTTTAGACCTTCACTAAGATTTTTCAAATAGAACGTCACCAATGCTTGTTGAAGCCTCGTCTTCAGTAGGCTGTGAGTTTAACATTTCCTCCAAATCGGTTTCAGTCAAATCTTAATCTTGTGATTCCTGCAACTCCTGAATGTAGCTTGATTCTATCTATTCGAATCCATCTCTTTCTATTCCATTCGTAATTTGGGCAATGTTTGCAGTTGAAGTTTAAATTCGCACAGATTATTCGTCATTATCGGTAGTCAGAACAGACCACAGTTTTTTCCAGCATGATTTCAAGGTGTATGGGTTCAGTTCTTCCACTGATTCTTTTCTGTTTAAAATACATTTTACTGAGTCAGATTTCTTCCAGCATTCATTAATATTTATACCTACCAGGATCAGATTCTATATTATGCAATATGATTTTGAAGGTTTGTCTAATGTCATAGAGCTTTAAGGCCTGGATTATTTCCCAGGTTGAAGCAGTGTTTCGAAGTTAAAATGTCACTTTTTTATTTGGAAGCACAGTTTCAGGTTCGCGAGGTTAACCTGGTTCATTGTCTCAAACTAGGAGAGCATGGAATTCTTTTTTTTATGAGTTTCAACTCCTGAAACAAAACAATTCCGGAACCAGTCACAAAAAATAGCGCTTGTAGACCACGCTTCATTATTCGCACACCAAAACACTGGCAGGTCGTTTTTGTTTTGATTTTTTAAAGCAAGAGAATTTTAGCAATCTGTAAAGCATCAGTGGTTTGATGATATCATTTCAAGATACATTTAAACATAGCAGAAGTGCAACTCCTTTGCTGCCTCAAACCCAGTGGCAGACTTTTCTGTCTTGAAATGAATGTTCTGTTTGTCATTCTCTTTCAAAACCGTGCAGTTTCATCTGCATTAGATACTCGTTCAGGTGTGTATACCCCATCAGATACTAGATAAAAATTATCCTGGATGTGTCTCTGCTGCAGCAGTTAGCTACATTATAGATTAGGAAGACAGCGATAGAAATGTATAACTCGATCACAATTTTTGTAACGAATGGAAAAATGAAGCAATAAAAACCGCAAAACGGTCAGAACGTCTAATGAGTGGCATTCAACAATATACTTTATGCATTGAATAATAAGGTCGCTTTACTTAGACATTTCGTTTGTTTACATTCTAAAAAACAAATACGGCGAAGGTGGCTTATGTCGAAGGAAAAACCGACCCAATGTGGCAGCGGTATCATTTAAAAACATACTTCGGTGGTATTAAGGTCTATTTTACTTTTCTATTAGTCATTCCATCATATTGAACTTGTACAGAAGGGCATGTTGAGTGGTATTTTCTATATTGCGTTCAAATTTTTTGATGTGTTTGTTGTTAATATTTATAAACCTCCTGGCGAAATCTGGCCCATCAATTCCGATATTATTTTTCCCCGCTCTGCTATCTATTGTGGTGACTTCAATTGCCATCCCAATCATTGGGGTTATACAGAAAACGACAGGAGTGGTATTTCATTAGTTGAATGGATGGAAACAAATGATTTTCAAGTTGTATTCCATGCGAAGGCAAAGGGCACTTTTCATTCTGCAGGATTGAATCGCGACTATAATTCTGATCTTTGTCTGGTTCTAACGACTCACAGTTAACACAGGCCAGTTATTATTTCGTTAGGTTCTCAATTTACATTTTGAGATTCATTAGAAAAACCAAGATGAAATTTCAAAAGAGCTCGTTGGAATGATTTCAATAAACAGGTAGATAGTGATTTGAGATGGGTTCCCCCTTGAGGAAACTAGGCAAAGCTGATCTCGTTTCAAAAACTGCGTCTGAAATGAATCCGAATTCCGTAGCATCTAGGCTTGTTAATGTCTCTAAAAGTGTGAAGATTAGTGGATATGACAGGAATAGAATGAAACGAATCTCACATAAGAAGAGGAGGGATGCTATTACGGTAGAGGACTTATCGAATCCTTTTGAGAAAGAAGAGCTCAAATCTGCAATGAAATCTAATAAAGTTCATAAGGCTTCAGGATTTGATGGCATTTTCCGTGAAATTTTTAAACATCTAGGAAATAACGCTAAAAAGTGGTTACTATCCGTTTACAATGACATACTCAGCTCAGGTAGTATTCCCGTTGAATTTAGAGTGGCTAAAGTTATGGCCATTCTCAAACCTGAAAAAAATCCAGAACTTCCTAGTAGATATCGACCTACCAGCTTACTTTCGAAATTTCAGAAAGACTTTTTCATCAGAGGTTAGAACCAATCATTGACAGAGCTCTGTCCACTTCTCAGCGAGGTTTTCGAAAAAACTGGAATTGTTCTGATCAGGTTTTAGATTTATCCACTCTCATTGAGACTGGATTTCAGGGTAAACTCAAAATAGGCGCTGTATTTGTAGATCTCTCTTCGGCATATGACACAGTTTGGAAGGATGATTTAGTTTATAAACTCTTTGAAGTAGTTCAATGTGGAAAAATTGTGAAGTTGATTGAAAATATGTTATCTGATATAAGACTTCGAGTTTCTGTCGGTGAGAAAAGTAGTAGATTTCACACTCTAAATGGTGGCCTACCTCAGGGATCTGTTCTTGCACCTCTTCTCTTCAATTTATATATGTCTGACATTCCTGAAACTTCCTCTACAAAGTTTATTTATGCTGATGATATTACTTTGGTTTTTGGACACTTAAACTTCGAAACAATTGAGCAAACATTCTCAGTTGAATTGTTCTATGAGAGTTATACGTGGATATATCAGATCAACTGCTACCACATGGCTTCCGATTATTTGTAATATAGTTCCTACCCGTATTCGCAGAAAATTAGCTCTTAAATCATCTTGGGATAAGTATCACTCATTTCCAGAAAATTTTCCGATAATACACGATCTTCAAAATCCACCTAACCTGAAATTGAAATCTAGGAAACCTATTTGGTCGATTGACTTTTTGCGTACACGAGTGAAGGCTGTTGATCTTTGGAAAACTGAATGGCAGGAAGTTTATGTTTTCTATAAAGTTCACATAGAGAATCCTTCCAAAAGGGTTGAGGTTTCGATATCTGTAGGAAAAATGTGTACATTAAATCGTCTCAGAACAAGACATGGTCGTAATAATAGTATGTTGTTAAAATGGAATACTGTAAAAAGTCCGGTAAGTGAATGTGGCGCCGCTGAAGAAACAATAAGACATTCAGTCCTCGATTGTCGTTTTTACCATATAATGGGTTTTTTTCAAGAAATTCATTCTGTTTCAGATAATTTCATTAAATGGGTAGAGAACTTCGAGTCTATTTAGGAGATTAGTTTTGAATATTGAGGTTATTATGGGCTACACCCCCGAATGGTGTATGAGATGTTCCCTGTTGAGAAATAGCGGAGCATTAGTTAAGTTCTTAGATAAGGCTAGGACTGCTCCCCCTTAGGGCTTTATCCCCATGGTGTATGTTGATAATGCAAGGGCTACAACCCCGTAGGGCTTCATTCCCACAAGGTGTATGAGATGTTCTCTGTTGAAAAATAGAAAAGCATTAGTTAAGTTCTTAGATTCAAGTGAGTGTGGACATATAAAAGTTAGCTTTGTTTAATGAAATATTTTCCTGTTGGTTCTCTTTTTCCATTGTTACAGATTCTTCCTGTCCCAAACCCCCTTTCTTTTCTTACTTGTCTTCGTGAAGAAGTCCTGGAAATCATGGAGTGCAAGATGAGAATGAAAGAATGAAGCTGCTAAGCAGAAAAGTTTTTGGTACTCTTTTTGTACATACGAAACTAACACAACATAAACAGACAAGCTATTGCTATTTCAATAGCGACAGGGAAACGAGTTTTTTTCCACAGGTTTTTTCACTCGTTCATTGAATCATACGCAACATATTTTGGTTCCCTGTTACATTTTCTATGCTCACACTTTAGGGGCAATGATGCGAGTTTAGATGCCTGATTAACGAACAGGTATGGTCTGTTTTTCCGCCGGTATTCTTTTTATTCGCTTGTTTTTTACGATTGTGTTTTTCTAACACACTCCAAAATTATAGATATAAGCATTTATTGTAAATACAATTATTCGAATTTTTGTAAGGCCTCTCTTTGCAAGAGAATATATATATATATATATATATATATATATATATATATATATATATATATATATATATATATATATATATATATATATATATATATATATATATATATATATATATTAGTCCATTTACAAAAGGATACCAAATTCTATTTTCTACACATATAAAGAAAAACTATTTTGCTGCGAATATGCGAATACAGGAATTCGGGCACAGTTTTTATATCCACGAGTAGTGAGAACGCGAATGTAGGAAGGTCGAATGAGGAGCTTTTAGTGTATTTGCAAGAAATTTTCGTTGACTGGAGGGAACTGTCATAAGTTTATCAAAGAAGATATCAACTGCTTCAATTTTTTGAATAGTTTTATCTCAGAAATGATGACTAAGACTCTAAGCAGAAAACGTTTGTTAACAATTTTTATATACAGGGATATCCACCGGGACCGTCCGTTAAAAACTTTTTGAGTTCCAATTACAATATCAAGCCGAAATTTTATACGCGGCCATAACAAGCGATTTCCAATTGGAGTGAAATATTTTCGACGTGATACCATTTCCGGTTATACCGGAAGTGGGTCATCACTTTGTTATTTCAAATGGCAATCTACCTTTTTCATTATACATCTAGAACCGACCTTTGAGCAAGGCATAAAATACCCAAGTTGTTGGCACTTATCTGTCAAAACTTTTGACAGATTTAATTATTTTTGTTATAAACTCGATTTTTGAGGAACATTTAAAAAAATTGTAGCCCGTAGATCTTTTGCGCTACAGACACAATTTTTGCTTGGGTGGATACAAGAAGGATCAAGGAAGTTTTTAAGCAATCTACATATGCCAAATGTTTATTGCGTTGTTTTGTATGAGTTTTTTCAATTTAGCCTTTTTCAAACAGCAATAACTCAATTTTTCAAATTGCACGTGCCAATTTTTATATCGCCATCAGATGAAGCCCCGAATTTCAGATGGAATTGTATCAGCATGTACAATACCCATCTCTTATAGTTCCGAAATAATTTGGGAATATATTGAATTTTGATGATTTTGCAAGGCAAGAACTAACAGTGAATGCTTTGAAATATTTGAATCAAGTAGCTGAACTGGCTACGCTCACCTAACAAGTGCCTGAAATTAATGTACTTGTCACTTCGTTCATTCGAATTTGATATTTTAACAAGAATTGTTTGTAATTTGAAGTGAAAATTTTTGAAAAAAACCAGATTGATAATAAAATGGCTGATTATTCAAACGAGGATATGTTTAATCTCTTTTTAATTCATGGCGAATGTCAAGTGGTGGATAGAACTTGCAGTTCCAGGTATTTTTGTCCATTAAGATTTTCCTCATAAATGTGATAAGCCAACAAATCATTCATTAAAATTGCAAGAACGTTCACGCTGAATTTATTTTGGAAATTAATAACCTCAATGAAATGTGGATTTTCTGTGGCCCAAAAATGTCGATTTCTTCTGTTGGTTAATCCACTTTCATTGAACTTGGCTTCATCAGACCATTTAATTTTTTGCAGAATGGTCTCATCTTCTTGAAGCCGAATTAATAAATTTTCACAGAAATTCAGCCGCTTGGGAAGGTCAGTTGGTTTCAATTTTTGTAGTCTGATAAAAGAATACGGGTGCATGTTATGTTTCTTAAGGATCCTTTGAATGGAAGTATAACTCAATCCAATATCCATTGATGCCGACTTAATGGACACGTGTGGATTGGCACGAAAATACGCTAGCGTATTAATTTGATTGTCGTCGTCGTCGAGAATTGGTTTTCTTTTAGTTTCTATGTATTTTGTTCCTCCAAATTGCAGAAAATTGCTCCTAGATCTTCGAAATTTTGTTTTACTCATAGGCGCCAAATTTGGAAATTGGTTATTGAATTGCCTGCAAGTTCTATCCACCACTTTTTGACATTCGCCATGAATTAAAAAGAGATTAAACATATCCTCGTTTGAATAATCAGCCATTTTATTATCAATCTGGCTTTTTTCAAAAATTTTCACTTCAAATTACCAACAATTCTTGTTGAAATATCAAATTCGAATGAACGAAGTGACAAGTACATTAATTTTAGGCACCTGTTAGGTGAGCGTAGCCAGTTCAGCTACTTGATTCAAATATTTCAAAGCATTCACTGTTAGTTCTTGCAAAATCATCAAAATTCAATATATTCCCAAATTATTTCGGAACTATAAGAGATGGGTATTGTACATGCTGATACAATTCCATCTGAAATTCGTCGCTTCATCTGATGGCGATATAAAAATTGGCACGTGTAATTTGAAAAATTGAGTTATTGCTGTTTGAAAAAGGCTAAATTGAAAAAATCATACAAAACAACGCAATAAACATTTGGCATATGTAGATTGCTTAAAAACTTCCTTGATCCTTCTTGTATCCACCCAAGCAAAAATTGTGTCTGTAGTGCAAAAGATCTACGGGCTACAATTTTTTTAAATGTTCCTCAAAAATCGAGTTTATAACAAAAATAATTAAAAAATAATAAAGTTTTGATAGATAAGTGCCAACAACTTGGATATTTTATGCCTTGCTCAAAGGTCGGTTCTAGATGTATAACGAAAAAGGTAGATTGCCATTTGATATAACAAAGTGATGACCCACTTCCGGTATAACCGGAAATGGTATCACTTCGAAAATATTTCACTCCAATTGGAAATCGCTTGTTATGACCGCGTATAAAATTTCAGCTTGATATTGTAGTTGGAACTTAAAAAGTTTTTAACGGACTGTCCCGGTGGATATCCCTGAATAATTGATTTCAGGACCCTCAATTTTAGTAAATATATGTTCATGATAGTGGTAAGAGTTTCGCTAAAAAACGCAGAAAACCATATTTGCGAACTTTGACCTTGAATATATTCTTCAATATTTCTTTTATATTGGCGTTTCCAACATTTGTTACAATGTATAGCTTCATGCGAATATTTGTGATTTTTCAGCTTACCTATTTTATTTTTTTTTGAGCTAGTGCATTGCAACGATTTATTTTTGGGCAAAGTTTTTGTAATGTAAACGCTCGTGATTCTTGCGCATTTATGTTTGATTTAATTTAAATGTCCAATATTAAATCGTGCTGAACATTTGTGGCAATAATTCTTTTCAGTTTTTTATGGTGTAAATTCTAATTTTGGAGAAAGATTTGCTTGATTATTTGTTAACTTTACATACTTATTGTGTTATTTAGTTTTCCTTCTAGCCAAATGTTAGTGTTGAACATTTGTGACAAAAATTCTGTTCTCTTATATCTGCAACAGATATCACTGTTATCTATAATATTTGCAGATTGTAGTTATATGAAGTCCATATAACAAAAATATCGACGACCCACACATGACAAAACCTCTCAATTACGTTAGAAATTAACTGAAGCCGTCGCGGAAGAGGTCCGAACGCATAATCCCTGAAATCCCAAACGCGGAGAAGGCCGTTAATCGATCGAAGAGCGGCCACTGGAGCGTGATAGTTCCCTTCGAACCCCTTCTATGACCCTCCACTCTCTCGGCTCTGTGACCCTCGTCTCCCTCTGTGATCTCGCTCGTTCTATCAGAGTAACACGACGCTCAGCGATAGATGCGACGAAGCATTTCGTGAATTCTGATCCACAAGTCTTGTCGTGGCACAGCCCGTCGAGGGATTTTCTGGGCGAACTCAATCAGTGCATTCGCACGGAAGTACAGGGCGCATTAGACGCCAAGTAGGTTATAAGTTTAATGAATTAGCAAAACCGTGAGATGAGATTCTTTCGTAGGTAGCTGCAATATTTAGGTCATGATTATTTTCTGTGTACTTGCTGAAAGTTTTTCGGGAAGTCGATAACGATGTATTAAACGTCAAAATACGAAATAGCAGTTAAGGCACGAATTCCGATCTGAACATAAGATCAATGAAGAGAAACGAGGTTAAGGAGTATTTCAGAAGTATTATAAAGTTTCCTGAACGTCGTGGTATGCCTTCTATTAGTTCCTTAGTTAAATGACAACTTTGTAACAACATTATGAACGGTATAAAAATTATGCAGAGCATAGAACTTGGGTAACGTAGGCTAAGTGTTTTGTTATTACATCGAATTAATGATTCTCCCGACTAGGTAACATTGTTTTGTCGAACTTTATAAGCTAATAATGGAAATAACTATCGAAAAAGGAATTTTGCTGCTAGTTATAGTGAAAACTGGCGTCGAGTGACTAATTATAAAGTCGGATTATAAGAACATCTTATAATGACTAAAGCACAAGTAAGCTTGTTTCCTTTAATTCAAAAAACATGTACCCCAACATTAGGAGAGATGAATGTCTACCTTTAATTTCAGATATTTTCACAAAAACCAACATACTTCCATATATATCCTTCGAATTTTGCAAGCCATTATAAACATGTTTATATCGAAATTTCTCGAGTTTTAAAATAAATTCTTTGAATAAAAACCAGGACCTAGTATATGATCGCCACTATCTATTGTCAGATGTTTTCATGGGCAACTCAGAAAACACATCATAGTGAACAGGGACGTAGCTAAAAACATATCATCTGGTACGGTGCGAAGAGTTGAATGGGAATAATTTTATAATTTTATATTAATCAGGTTGAATCATACTTTTAGCTCCATCTGTTGTTCCATGGAGAGAGATAAAAAAAAGACAATCGAATAGTATATTTCTTGATCCCCTGGCCGAAAGTATAGATTTCCCGGCCGCATTTCGCTACCGAAACAACGACTTTTGTGGCCTGCTCGACCTAATGCGCGCAATTTCCTGGCGCGTGTCGTAATATACTATTACGACCCAAGGCCAGAAAGTTGAATTTCCTGGCGCGTGTGATATGATGGCCGGAGCGAAGCCGAGGCCTTCATATCACACGCGCCAGGGCATTCAACTTTTTGGCCGTGTGTCGTATACAGTTTTTCTTGATTCCCTGGCCGAAAGTATAGATTTCCCGGCTTTTCAATATAAAGAACACAAGGTAGCGCTGGCTGTTCGGGAAATTCAAATAATAATTTATTGCGAGAAACAAATAAAAAAACGCAGCACAGATGTGGGGATTCGGGAATGTTCCTTTCTGAAACGAGAAACAGTAATGAGTAGATTGGTGAATTTTGAAATAACTATTTATATTGTTACATACTTGAAATTTGATTGAGTTTAATAATTTAATTAAAAGGACTGTGAACCACTGGAGTAAGTAGATTGATATGTTATATGTACTGTAACAACATTGTAGATCATTCATTATGTTTGATTGAATTTTCCTAATTAATTCAGAAAGTGGTTCAAGTTTTCTATATAATTATATCCATACATTGTTGGTTCAGTAGATTAAGAGATAACAAGTCTGATCAGCATAGAAATACTTCAATTAAATCACCTTCATACTTACCTAGAAAGAAGCACCTGTACATTTATAGAAGTATACATTTTTGAAACAACTTGTTCCAGAGACGTAGCAGACAGTTCGTAAATGGTAGCAGATACAGCGCAGGTATTTATCCATACAATTTTCTATAAACGGAGTAAGGAGTATACAGAGAGATTGCTACAAATTATTCGTGAGTTTTATTGAAGATTAAATAGAGACAGTTTAATATAAGAAAGTTGATTTGAGTTTTAAAAATATAGAATCAACACATAAGAAAATTTATTGGGTTAGTTTTAGTAATAATAAATTATAATAGGCTAAGAATTAGATGGAAGAAGTGTTATGCATATTATTCAAGTGAAATTTTGAATGTCATTAAAGTTTGTTTATTTTGAATAAAAAAAAGTATCATTTTAGAAAGGAATATTTCTGAATAGCCAGCGATCAACTAATCGTTGCATAATTGGCGCCCAAGCATTAAGTAACTTTTGGCTGAATTTAAAAATTTAGTTTCATTTACTATAGCTATTGAAAATCAGTAAAAAATAGAAAAGGATAAAGATTTTATCGTTCGCATATAAAAATAAGTTTCGTTTTACCTCCAGTCTGTTCGACTAAATGAGAGTTAGTTATATAAATAGTGACAAATTTTACATTATACTCAAGCATTGAATAGTATGGTAAATAACGAGGGAGATCTGCAACAAAATATGATATTGCGATCTGGAAGTAGATTAAATATTTAGAAACAGGGAATGAAAATGGTGAAAATAGTACAGAATCTGAGGTGGAGGAAGTGGAGGAAATATTGGTGCTAAGGCAAATACAGGAGCAGTAAATAAAAATTTGAAGTGGCGGGATGAAATGAGAGGGGAAGGTCAAAAAGTAGATTGCAAAAATAAAAGTGAAAATGTTACTGAAAGATTACATCTAAATGGTCCAGATAAGGAAAAAAACAAATGATTTGGTCAAAGAAAATACAGGGGCGGTAAATACAGGTAATTGTTGGAAAAATATGTACTGGTGTAGACAAAAAAATAATTCACAGGAGAGGTCACAAAAATTCCATAAGTCAAATACCAGAATGTCGGACAGTTTTAAACAGAATCAAAAAATTCCTAGGTACACTAAGGAAACAATTCACCAGATAACGAGGTTAAAAATTTAGATTTGGATAATAACTTTGATAGTTTAAGGGAGTATAGATACGTAGATCATGAAAAGAATCAAAATCCTCACAAGTTATTTTCCGAAATCCTAGCAGCTAGTAGGAATGAAAACTCATTTGATCCATTTCGACTTACGCACAGACCTATTAATATCAGTAGGCAACCAAAATTTTCGGGTTATATAGATCAATCTTCACCTGAATTCATACAAAATTTAGAAGAATGGTTTATAGAAAATAACGTAACGAGGTCGGAATTTTTGATGTATGCAAAGTTCAGTCTGAAAGGAGAAGCTAAGCTTTGGTATAAAAGTTTTTTGTAAAGATGTGATTATAATGAGTTCAAACACAAGATACTGGAAAATATTGGAGTTCTCAAAAACAGCATTTTATACTCATGAATATATTCAATGGAAATATATACCCAGACAGTCGTCGAACATGGCCAGTTATTTTTGAGAACATTAAAAAGTCAAAACTTATCAATTGTAAACCAGGGTCGTGAGTTCAATCCTCACAGGAGGCACCACAATTATGCAACGATTAGTTGATCGCTGGCTCTTCAGAAATATTTCTTTCTAAAATGATACTTGTTTCTTTTATTCAAAATAAACAAACTTTAATGACATCCAAAATTTCACTCGAATAATATGCGTAACACTTCTTTCATCTAATTCTTAGCCTATTATAATTCATTATTACTAAAACTAGCCCAATAAATTCCTTATGTATTAATTCTATCATATCTAACACTCAAATCAACTTTCTTATATTAAACTGTCTTTAATTAATCTTCAATAAAACTCACGAAGAAATATGTAGCAATCACTCTGTATACTCCTTACTCCATTCATAAAAATTGTATGGATGAATACATGTGCTGTACCTGCTACCATTTACGAACTGTCAGCTACGTCACTGGAACAAGTTTTTTCAAAAACTTATACTTTTATAAAGGTACCGGTGCTTCTTTCTAGGTAAGTATGAAGGTGATATTATTGAAATATTTCTATGCTGATCAGACTTGTTATCTCTTAATCTACTGAACCAACAATGTATGGATATAATTATATAGAAAACTTGAACCGCTTTCTGAAATAATTAGGAAAATTCAATCAAACATAATAAATGATCTACAATGTTGTTACAGTACATATAACATATCAATCTACTTACTCCAGTGGTTCACAGTCCTTTTAATTAAATTAATAATTTCAATCAAATTTCAAGTATGTAACAATACAAAAGTTATTTCAAAATACATCAATCTACTCATTACTGTTTCTCGTTTTAGAAAGAAACATTCCCGAATCCCACATCTGTGCTGCGTTTTTTATTTGTTTCTCACAATAAATTATTATTTAACTTTCCCGAACAGCCAGTACCACCTTGTGTTCTTTATATTGAAAAGATAATGTAAATGAAAAGTATTTTCGATTGTCTTCTTTTTATTTCTCGTCATGGAACAACAGATGGAGCTAGAAATATGATTCTTCCTGTTTAATAAAAAATTATAAAATTATTCCAAATTATCCCCTTTAACTGTTCGCATAGTCCCACCAATTAAAAATTCATGAATTTCGACTTTTTTAACAATTATACAAAATTAGAAATTTGTAATTATTAATTACATTTCAGTAGCTAATGATCCAATCCTCCAGTGGACACCGCCGACGGCTGGCAAGGATAAAAAAGATTTACGAATAAGGTACTACTGGGTGTAAGCACGCCCGCAGATTCCAATAATGTGCTCAGACAATGTTTGATCAGAAGTTACAGTCACACCGAGATCGTCGTGCGATGAAACAGCACCAAGGGGGAAAATCGTCGATAAAGTATTGAGAGGAGGGGTTTTTTGTGTCCTACCTTCAGCACGACGCACTTGTTTGAATTCAAAACTAGTAGCCAGTCGCCACACCACCGCAATATTGTATGTAGATCTCCTTGAAGAGCCATCGACTCGTTCAGAGGATTAGCATATAACTTGCTGTCATCTGCGTTCTATGGAAAATTTCTTTGCAAATCTTTGGCAAGGTTTGTTATATCGGTTGGCTTTTCACGGTCATAAGCTAGCGTCCAATCATCAAGGTAAATCAGAAGATAAATGGTAGTGGATCTTCCTTTTACAAAACCATGCTGTCTAGAAGGTATAGTGGAGTTATTAGTTTGAAATTCCGACATTTTCTCAACAACGATGCACTTTCAAGAAAGGAGACTGATCGGCCTATAATTAAGGACATCGAGTTAATCTCCCTTCTAAACATTGCGGTAACTAATGATTTCGTCCACGGTACAGACAAAGTAACAGAGAACCTTTTAAAAAACATAGTGCTCAAGTCATCAGGACCAGGGGAAGAGTAGGTTCCAATTTTAGAGGATGTTTTTTACCATTTCGGCAGTGAATTCAATATCTGTTAAGCTATCAATGGCGTACGGCTTCAAAATGGATAACAACTGCTCATTACCAGGTTTCGTTAAGAAACACCTGGAAAGAAGCATAACCAAAGTCTTCTCAGAGTCGAGATCAAAAGAGCACAAACTACCTTCAGCTTTACGAGGTAGCGATGTGTTAACTTCAGATAGTAAGTTGGCACGCATATATTTGAACAACTTGAGTTTTAATGTTGGAATTTGTGATGTACCTCTACGACGTATTACGCGAAGTGTGGCAGACAGGTGGTTGGGAACATATTCCATGGTTCATGTAATGGACCTGGCTCTTGGAAATCTTATATGTTTCCCAGAGTTGATTTCTGTGTGCAACTTGTTGTGAAATTCCCTTGATTCAAACAAGGTTTTTGAGGATTTTTAGGAACTATTTTTTTTTACTTTGTGTTACTTCAATGAACGGAAAGTCCAATGAACTGATGAGCGGGTCGATATTGTTTCAATTTATTATCGAAATCAGAAATGTGCGAAAGAAACAGCAAGGATTTTCAATGCACCCATCCAGAGAAATATGTAGGACACCAGGATGTTTTATATTTGATAAATAAATTCTCAACTACGAGTCAGTGGTTAACAAAGAACAAGAAGTTCAACGTAGGCCTAAACGGAACGAAGCAACTGAAGTGATAGTTTTGGGCCACTTACAAATGGAAAACACTGCTTCTATCAGAAAATCATCACGTGTGTCTGATGTATCAGCTTCAACAGTCTACAAGATCGTGAAAGATCATCTATTTTACCCTCATAAAGTGAAACTAGTTCATGAAATGAACGAAGATGATCCTGATCGCAGCTTGCAATTTTGTGAAATTTAAAGTGAAAATTTTAACTTCAAATATAAAAAGTCATAACCCGCGAAATTCTCGCTGTATGTGTAGACATAATGAATGCGATAATTTCGCGGATTATGATTGTTTAGATTTGAAGTATATCGAGTTGACAACCAGCATGAATCAGGAGCGTAGTCTTCCGACTTACAGTATTCTAGCAGACACTGTGTGTAGCGTTGCGGTGAATAGTCGAACTAGTGTGACTGTTTGAGGTTTTCTGTTTGTCTACTCTTCGTTTTCATGGTTTGCCCGTGGCGCGGTGGTGTGGGTAGCTTCTTTATCGATCCGTTGGGGGGCGCTATAACATACGAATGTTTCGTTGCGCTTCGACGGATAGAAACGAAGTAGGGGCGGTATGGACTGGTTTTAAATAGGTTGGCAGTGCTGACGAGGTCCAATAAGACCGAAACTGCAGTCCATTGCTCCTATTCGTAACAACTGTCCATACCGTACCACTCCTCTGTGGCCTCGGTTGACGGTGAGTTTGGGGGGTGGATCGGAAAACCAGCTCCTTCAGGGAAGGATATTTAACATTCTAAGGAAGGTTGAATATTGTTCCTTGAATGAAATTCTTGAAAATTTTAACAATAATGTAGGCTGACGAGAATACACACAAACAACTTAGTAATTGAATGTTGTTGGAAACCGTATAATTATATGTTTCTTCATCCCAGGTTATTTCAATGAAGACACTCATTTGCAGTTGTTGTAAGAATCAATAAATTCCAGAGCCACAAAAATTTTGTAAAATGATGAAATTCTAAGAAGATGAGAAACGTTTTCAGCAAGATGGTGCTGATGTACTTGTGGGTGTTAGTGTGTGACAATATGGATGTAAATTGTCCATACCGATGGATTATTAGAAGAGGAACAGTTGAGTGGCCAGCCAGAACAACTGATTTGAGTCCTTTAGATTTCTGCTTATGAAGTCATCTCGAATCGAGAGTTCATGCTATATTACCTGAAAATCTGAAAGAGCTGCCGAGAGAAGTCGTCACTAAATGTAAACTTTTGACACCAGAAATTCTTCAAAATGTTAGAAGAGAATTCGAAATTCGTTTTTATCATTGTATGAGCTAGAAGCAGGTAATTTTAAGGATTAAATGCGAATTTTGGCATTGTCAAATTTTTGTTTTGTTTGAACTATCTATGTGATAATGAATGATCAAAAAGATACTATATTGGAATAGATAATTGAAGGACCTTTCTGAGGATATGTTACTAGGCCCACTTTCCTCATAATGAATTTTGACTTAGGTGCTGCTGAGGCTAGGGAATTGATTTTACACGCTCAGGGGACTCAGAGATTGGTCCCCCTCCAATCAAAACTTGACGTGTATCCGCTTTTTTCACCGAAATCAGTCTATCTTGCGGTAGAGAGGTCATTCGTTTGATAACACTCTATATACACTAAAATTCTAACATTTCAAATAAGGAACATGTGTTCACGTTATAAGGAAATTTCCTCTGGAAGAACAAAGAATTAATAATTTCCGATCTTAGCCTGGTTCATTTTTCCGCTCCTCATCCTTGACTTGTTGACGTATAATATACTCAGAATCGCCGCTGTCAAAATCACCCTTCCGTTCTATGATTTATGATTCCAAGTGGCTTATAAATTCTTGTAGCAACCCTGCCTTGTTCAGAAATAAGCGCGTCTGTTTGCATTGCTCCATGAGATAAGTGGGCACAAGACAAGTCTTATCTATCGTTTCCGCAGGTCTCTGTAATTTTTCATGAATTTTCCCAGTTTCCTTTGCTTCTTTGATCGTGTTTCTTCAAGTTGGAAATTATATCGTCGAGAAGAATTTTCGACTCAACAGCAATTTGAATCATGTATTCATTTAAATCTTCTGACACATTGCCACACTTTCATGCTGAATTTATGCATGAATAAAATGAAGGTAAAACAATTCCTAAAGGACAAACTTTTATTTAAATGCGCTTAAAAGAAAAAATATACTTTTACATTGAAACTTTTACTGTTAACTGTTGACGTCATTCCAATTTCAACACATTTGACACAATTTATAGGTTATAATATGAAAGCTTGTCGCGACATATATGTACTCGTACTTACTTTCTTTAGTTTTAAAATATCAACATATAAATTGTGTCAAATGTGTAAAATTTGAAATGACAATATAAGTCAACAGTAAAAGTTTTAGTGTAAAGTTTATTTTTTTAGCGCATTTGAATAAAAGCTTGTTTTTAAAGAATTTTTTTTCACCTTAATTTTATTTCTAGTTATTCCTGGCAAGCCTTTTCATATGACGCCCATATTGTAGTAACGAATGAAGGAAAACACAGGTCTGCAACAAAAATGCTGTGTGGATATTTTCAACTGATTTCTATGTATTTAAGTGTTCTGAAAACAAAAAACATACTCAAAAAATTCCAGAACGTAAGGTTATTTTACAAACGCAAAATTTTATTACAACAAACGGATTTTTTGGGCTAAAAAAGGATTAACTTTCAAGCCTTTAAGTCTTTTAATGGACTCTATAACGAGTAGGTTCAGTTATCAGTTGATATAGACTAGAATCTCGAATGGAATTAATGAACGAATTTTTAGAGTTGAGCGTCTCCTCAAAAAAAAACTAATCAAAGGCCAATCTATGTCACGAGAATTAAAGTTTCCTAATCTCCGCAATTTTTCAATTTGAACAAGGTCATCAGTAAGATGAGAATCCCCATCTGATATTTTTCTACGAACTGTCCTACCCTATAGCCTATATTTTGAAGTGCATTGCTCAGATGACAGTGCGATAACACAGGTCTGCAACAAAAATGCTGTCTGGATATTTTCAACTGATTTCTATGTATTTAGGTGTTCTGAAAACAAAAAATAACTATCATTAGTTTCTAAATAAGGAACACCCTGTTTGACCTTTATTATCAGGTATAAACATGTTGTAACCTGAACGTGCGCGCTCCGATAGTGTAGAAGTGGCGCGGGACAATTACGTGTTAACTCATCATTGTTTTATAGATCTTGGTTCAATACAGTGCAATGTCTTCTGTGCGGAAGTGTGTGAACACTTCGGATAGTTTCTGTTACATTTGTTAAGAATATATGACATTAAAGCAACAAGTTAATATTACGGACTTTGTAAAAAAAGTATACTTCGCGTATTTTGGCTTCAAACTTGGAGATCAGGATAAAGTATGGGCACCTCATAAAGTCCGCAAACGATGTGTTGAAGACCTTCGAAATTGGTTTAAGGGCAAGAAAAAAGCTTTCCGATTTGCGATTCCTATGGTATGGCGAGCAAAAGAACCATAGTGATGATTGTTACTCTTGTTCGTGTAATGTGAAAGGGTGCAGAGGGCAGTCAATTTCATACCCCAATCTGCAATCAGCTATTCGTCCCATCCCTCATGGGACCGAGATACCAGTGCCCAAGGTCCCTGCTACCTTGGAAGAGGTTCCAAGTTCTGACGAAGATGGTGCTGTACCTACACCCGATGACCAGTCAACTTTTGAATTTGAAGATGACAGAAGCCCAAAATTGTTTTCCCAAGGCGAGCTTAATGATTTGGTAAGAGACTTGAATCTCCCAAAAACGCTGACGAGTTGCTTGGATCAAGGCGCAAAAGCAACTTACTTGTGCCGGGAGTGTCTTCCTCCTGGTTCAGATATCGTGAAAAGCAGTTTACTTCCTGCTTTGCCCAAGAGGACGAGTTGGTTTATTGCACCAATATTGAAGGTTTGATGAATATATTTAAGATCTCATACGACCCAGAAGAGTGGCGTATTTTTATAGATTCTTCAAAAAGAAGCCTGAAAGCAGTTCTGCTTCACAACGGTGGTTTCTCTGCTTCCATTCCGTACACCTCAAAGAAACCTACAAGAACTTGGAATTAATTCTTTGTAAATTAAAATATAAAGACCACGGAAGGCAAGTGTGCGGTGATTTGAAAATCTTGGGCATGGCGCTCGGGCAGCAATCTGGTTTTACCAAATTCCCTTGCTTTTTGTGTCTATCGGATAGTAGAGACCGAACATATCACTGGACCAAAAAGTGTTGGCCTGCGAGGGAGCTTAAAGTTGGCGAAAAGAATGTCCTGCATGAAACTTGGGTGCCTCCTCATAAAGTTCTTTTACCACCGCTTCGCATAAAGCTGGGATTGATGAAGCAATTTGTAAAGTCACTTCCAAGAGATGGAAATTGCTTCAAATACTTAATATCAAAGTTTCTTTGTCTCTCGGAGGCAAAGTTGAAGGAAGGTGTTTTCGTTGGACCAGATATTAGACGGCTTATGGCTGATCCACTATTCGTCACAACCATGACGGATCCTCAAAGAGAAGGGTGGATTGCCTTTAAGGAAGTTATAACAAAATTTTCAGGCAATAACAAAGACCCTAACTACAAACAAATCGTCAAAAGAATGTTAAAAGCGTTTCAAGCTTTGGGTTGCTTAATGAGTTTAAAAGTACATTTTCTTCATACCCACCTTGACTATTTTCCAGAAAATTTAGGAGAAAAGATGGAGCGTCTCAATGATGGCAGATTACTGTTGGACGCTTAAAAGAGACCTTCCCACAAGCGAAAATGTACCAAAACGAGTCTCACTGGGAAAAAAAATGTGTTTAGTGCTCACTAATTTATGTATTTTACATAAGAAAATAAGTGACGTGTTAGGACAAAATGAAAGTCATTTTCGAATTCAGCACACCCAAAAACATAAGAATTAAACAGAAAAACCAAAACAGCTCTCAACTTTGTTTTTTTTCGCAGACTTCTGTAATAAATGAAACGATGAGAACTGAGAATGGAAGTTCAGGGACGATCCACGTTACTTTAGAGAGAAGAATATATGACGTATAGAGAAAGAAATATATTTTAACGCTTAGACACTGGAGGAAAAAGATCAACATGAAGACACCTCTACATAGCGATTGAAAAATGAATCTGGGAGCTTGCGCACATTTTAAGCGCATGTAGACCAGTTCAGGAGTGCGCGCACTGTTTCGGGAAGCACAAGAGCCGGCACGGTACCGAGCATATTCTCGGTTTCGACTATGACTATTTTTGACTTCCACAATAAATATCTCATATTCTAAATTTTTTTTTAAATTTCACTTTTATCACTCTTGCCCTCATTTTCTAAATTATGATAACGAAAACAAAAACTATAGCGAAAACAACTGAATATGATGAAATCCCGAAAAGTAACATCTCGGAAATTTCAACAAGACGCACCCTTTCGTTTAAATGTAATAATGATATAACATTTATATACTTTTAATTGATAATCAACCCTAAAAAAACTCAAAAATAGATTTTTTGTAATTTGCAGAAGTTAGCTTTCCTCTTCATTCTATAAAGTTTACGATTTTGACACATGTACCCTTTTCGAAATTGTCTATTCTATTTGCCATATAGTTAAATATGTGGATGATATGGCACCAATAATTGGTTTGTATAGAAAACGCTTCAATTACGTTATCAACGGCTAGAAGTCGGTGTCATATTGTGGCTCTACTTAATTAGGAAACCTCATCTTAAGATATGTGAGACCATAAGCATCCGGTTCATTCGCACGACGTTTCACATTAGAGGTTGATTTGTAATCGTATCCAGATTGTTGAAATTTGAGCTTTTGTGCTTCTGAATGAGATAAAAACAACTTAATAGCAATGCGATGTGGTTGCCTCACCATACTGTACGACTGCGCAAACGGAAAAGCGGCTAGTTTATCATGAATCCTCAATTTGTAACTTGATCTTCTGAAAACTCCTTATTTCTCACCAATGAATATAACCATCTAAGTGCTCTCGTTACGGAAATATTTCTGTGCTCGGTGAAAAACTTTTTTAACTTAGCGGTTCTTGAGTTTTAATGCAAACATGCTTTTTTTAAATACAAACCATAGGAAGTTTTACTTCTGTTGGATGCAGCTTTTTTTTTCCTTTTCAGAAATATAAAACACTTGTAGACAATTATTGCATTCAATACCTTTTTCCAGAGAAAAACCTGAAATCAACGATTCATATTGTTTTATCACTGAAAACCACAGATTTTATAGATTCTTTTTAAGATCATGGATATTTCTATGGTTTGATTCGATTCAGACCATAGTAATCAACTGTGGTCTTCTTCTTCTTCCTCACTTTTACTCTTCATAAATCGAATTACAGATGAACATTAATTTTTTTGAAATTCGAAACTTGCCAACTCGAATCTACGTAACATATAAGTCCATGCATGTTGCGCTGATAATATTCTATTAGAATGATCAGAAATTTATGCGAGGAAAAGAGTATATTATCATGAAAAACAAGATCTACGACATTGAACTTTTCTCAAACAAAAACCAAAAACACATATGAAAAACTTCAACAGAAACAAAAAGTCTTTACGATACAAATGGGGGAAACTACTTCATCTCAAATATTCAAAAGTGTTGCCATCGTTTTCAATGCATAAATTACATCACCGAGAAACACTACTGCAGGCTTTGTAAATATGAATATTGCTAACAGAAGCAAGACATTTCCTGAAATTCTGTTTTAACTCTTCTGAATTGTTACTGTTTCTCTTATAAAGTGAATCATCAACATGACCCCAAAGAAAAAAATCTAGTGACGTCAAGTCAGGGGCACGAGGCGGCCATCTCACTGGACCTTCAGTCTCTATCTAATATGTCCAAAATTCAAATTCAACAGACCAGTGATGACCCTTGTTTAGTGGGAAGGGGCACCATCGTGTTGAGAAAAAATATTTGATCTTTGTGCTGACGAAATCTGATCTAGAAATCCTTCAAATATTATTGTTAATGATTTCTCCATAACTTTCCATTCAAATTTCCATCAAAAATTTCAAATGCTTGAACGCGACTATCTTTCAGTGCATTATTAAATATCCCTTCACTAGTGATGCGGACTTCATCTGTCCATATGACTTTTCTAAAAAGGTCTGAGCGTTCTTGGATATTTTCTAGATACCAATTGCAGAAATTTAGTCGGCGAGGGAGATCCCCTAGCTGCAAAAACTGGGAGACTCGTATTTTGTAGGGTTTAAACTGTTTTTTCAACAGAATGCCTAGCGCTCGACGTCTCAAAATTCCTGTTTCTGCTTCTATTTGTCTACTCAAAATTTAAGGTTTGGCCGTTACAGCACCTATCACTTCGATCGTTGCTTCCTCTCTATTACTTACATAATATTCTTCATTTCTTGATTATCTGAATGGGCCACTATTGATAAGATTCTCTTTCATTCTTCGAAAAATAGATTCATTTGGCTGGTGCCTTTCAGGATACCGATTGAAATATGTTTCGGCCGTTGCTGCTGAATCATACCCGCTAAGAGTATAACATTCATCATATCGAACTTTTCATAATGTTCATAGCTATGATTTCTATTCTGCATCTTGAAACAACCAAAGTATCAGGTGAACAAATTCTTAAATGTAATAGTTGGAACATACCACTAACAAGCACTCATTTCAATACTCAATAAACATTAATACCTATGCTGAAACTGGAATCGTAAGTGTCAAACTCTAAGACCACAGTTGATTATTATGGTTTAGATCTAATCAAACCATGATCTTAGATAGGATCTTTGAAATCTGTGGTTTTCAGTCATAGAACTATATGAATCGTTGATGGACATGCACCTAATGAATAAAATTGTGGTAATTTTACGTTTTTCTCTGAAGAAAATTATTGAATGCAATGATTGACTACGAGTGATATATTTGTCAAAGGAAAAAATTACTGCATCCAATAGAGGTAAAGGTTCGTATTAAAAAAAACGCATTTTTGCATTATAACTCAAAAACCGCTGAGCTAACAAAAATTTTTCAAACAGGGCTGTATTTTACTCAAAAAAGTGCCTGTAGAATATCAAACTTATTTTTATGTAACTTTGATGATGATAGAGATATCTGCGAAGGACGATTTTGCCAAAATTCTGGAAAGTCCAGAACGGAAAGAGATATCAGCAAAATTCTGGTATCACTAAACTTGTCCCTGAAAATAGGATCTTGAGAGGGGGTTCATTTTTCCCTTTCTGCAATATTTCACTTAGCTGCGTTACAAATACATCGAAATTTGTCTACCCTGTGTACAGTGTAGTATAATTGATTGCTTTGGAAAAGGTTTCAGTAGTGACAGTAAAAACACTGTTCACCACTTCACCTGAACTTTATTTCAAAACACGACATGCTTTCGGCCAACTAAGTTGGCATCATCAGGAGATGATAGTACATTAAATCTTATTTGCATGGATCTATCACTTATATTCAATCTATCCCTGCTATCACAGATTTCTTCTATGTTTTGAAAGAAAGCGAGTTCACCTAGCTTGTCTCACTTCAACTTTGTCTTTTGTTCAACATCTATTTTGGGTATATGAGGGATGTATTTTATGTTGTGCATGCTAGGACTTAGAGGACACTGAAAATGAACCTCTGTGATTTGTTAAATCAACTCTAAAGTGCCAGTTCTCTGCGTGCTGTATTTTGGCAACAAAAATCTGTAAAAATTAAAGATCAGTTGAGAAATAGAAAAATCAAACCGTGAGCATTTTCACGTAATGGTTTTCTACAATTTTCAAAGACAATTATCTTAGCAAGAATGTCTCGGCGAGTTGATTTTTGTTTTCGGTATTGAAGCACTACACCAGTCAATAGTCTTCCGTTGGTATATAGCATTTAAACGCAAAAGGGTGAGGTTTGGTGACAATCCGACGATCTGAGTTGAGGTTCAACAAAATCCAGGAATGTCGGCATGCAAACACGAGAGTTCATTGTGGATTTGGATGACTTCAATACGAAAAATTTTGCACGAAGAATTGCATGTGGAAACTAACCTGAGAACAGAAGGCTGCAAGTGTAAATTGATGTCGAAAAACTCTGGACCGTTTTAACCTTGGAATTTCTGAAGGCCTTTACAACATTGGCAGTGGTCAAGAATTTTCGATTTATTCATACGAGCCAGAAAACAAACACGAATTTGGGGGTTCCAAGGGGAAGAAAATTCAACAAAAGTCATTCGTGGCCGAAGTGTCTCCAGAAAGATGGTTGAAACGTTTGTTTCGAGCTCATGCTTAAGAAATTCCTCCACAAGATCAGAAAACAGTTACTGCTGATCGGTACACAACCATTTGTGTACCACAAATCGTTGGTTAAATTCGGGGAATCCTGGAACAGCTCGGAAAACAATTATATTCAACGCAACAAAATACCGAATTCTTACATCATTCGGCGTACACTCTGCACTTAAGTCCCAATGATTCTTTTAGTTTTCCCATCATCAAAACCGGACTGCGTGCTCAAAGATTCCAGTCTTCAGAAGAAGTTGTTGATCGCTTCCAAAAGGTCGTTTTGAATGTAGCAGAAAACGATTCGAAAAACTGCTTTCAGCATTGGTTTGAACGAATGCTGAAGTATATAAATATTCTTGGAGAATATATCAAAAAACAATAGTTTTTCAGAACTCTCAATTGTTCAATTCCAGCTCTATATGCAAAACTTGAAAGAAATTCCTCGCTAGACGCTTTCGACGAACCATCGTCCTGATTGGTCGAACGTGTTATTAGTAAGCGCGTCTAATTCAACAATTGGAGTAGAGTACATTGAACGGAATCGGGTTGGAGGCGAAAATGCAAACGTTCCAATAAGTAACAAAAATTTTTCCGATTCAAGGAAATCGATTCTGATCGAATGTTTTTCCCCGAACGGAGATGACCATATGTCTTATATAAATTTAAAGGATAGGAGGAGAATGGAACATGTAATGGAAAATGTCCCCATCTAATGAAAAATCGATCTGTTTCAGGAAATCCACATAAAAATCAAACCAAGCTTGTTCATTTTTATTGGAAAGCTCTGTATACCACTATATTCTTTCAAATGTTTTGAATCTCTTGTGAAATTTTGAATACCACTTGTATTACTATTGTCAAATCAAACTTCCTGTGAATTATGTTAGTTTCATTCAACGGGAATTAATTGATTAATTAATTAAATCAATCAATTAAGCCTTCGTTTGTTTTGAAAAATGATTTGTCATTCAAATTTATTCATAACCAACCCAAATATTTTATGTAACATCTGAATTTGGGAGGCTTTTACTTGGTAAAATTATCAATAATAAAAACAAGTACTGTGTTTTAAGGAATTTAACTTAATAATTGCGATTCATAACGCCTTTCACTACACCGTAGCTTCTTCAGACGAATGAATGTACAGAAATTATAAATGAAAATGTAACTATAAATGTTCTTGAGTAATTAGAAGCTTATTGGGTTGCTTCTTCTTAAGTGGTTATTTATGACAGGTATATCCAATAAAATTAAGGAATAGATTGCTCCCCAAGAGATTCAATTGAGGTGAAGGGCTTAAATTGACTTGTTCATTGATGAGTCTACCAAAGTGTTTGTATTTATTAATTTCTAAAGTTTCCCAAAGATCTACCTTCCAATATTTATTATCTGTATGCAAAATTTCAAACTGTGGATCGAAAGAGTGATTTTTTCTAAGAGATGATTCGCGTTATTTTGTATCTGATTTTTATTTGAAAACTGCGTCAAGTCCTTCGTTAGCAGAAATATTCATGAATAACTTGGAGAAATTAATTCATAATCATCCACTCAGTAAATATTGTTTATACTGGTATCGCTATGTAGACGATATCATTATTTGCTTCACAGGAACAGATAGACAGTTAAAAATTTTCGAAAATCATATAAATTCATTACATCCAAAAATTGGATACACAACCGAAATAGAAAGCAAAAATTCGATAAATTTCTTAGACGTAAAATTTCGAATGAAAATGTAAAACATGTTTTCGCAATTTACCATAAGCCGTCACATACAGATATTATAATACATAACTCGTCGTGTCATCCATATCAACATAAAATGTCAGCATTCAATATTTTTATTCATAGATTGATTAACATCCCGTTATCACCAGAAAATTTCAACAAAGAACTGAATTTGATTAAACAAATAGCCAAAAATAATGGTTACAATCCCAAACTAATAAATAATATTTTAAATAAAAACAAAGTAGAATCGCATTGAATGAAGTTTACCCTGTCGATAAATTGAAACAAAATTCAACACCTTAACCTACGTTGGCATTACAAGTGAGAAACTGGAATCATTCTTAAGTAGCAATAATTTCAACAAAGCTTTCCAAACTAATAATGATTTAAGCAAATATATAAAAAACAAGAAAACCAAACCAGGTAAAAACAATTAATCAGGTGTTTATAGATTGAATTGCAATGACTGATAATTTCTACATTGGTAGAGCACATAGAAATTTTAATTTAGAATATCGGAACACAAACGCAGTTTTCCAAATGAAAAATCAGATTCAAATTACGCGAATCATCTCTTGAAAAATAATCACTCTTTCGACCTATAGTTTGAAATTTTGCATACAGATAATAAATATTGGAGGATAGATCTTTAGGAAACTTTAGAAATCAATAAATACAAACACTCAGGTAGACTCATCAATGAACAAGTCGATTTAAGCCCTTCACCTCTATTGAATATCTTCGGGGAGCAATCTATTCCTTAATTTTTTGGATATACATGTCATAAATAACCACTTAAGAAGAAGCAACCCAATAAGCTTTTAACTACTCAAGAACATTTATAGTTATATTCTCATTTATAATTTCTGTACATTCATTCGTCTGAAGAAGCTACGGTGTAGTGAAACGCGTTACGAATCGCAATTATTAAATAAAATTCCTTACAACACAGTACTTGTTTTTCATTATTATTTTATGAAAGATTTCTCTTCAAGAAATATGTACATTGTAAGTTGGCGGTCAACCCTATGGTATGTAATTTAACCATGGTAATTTTTCAAGTCGATTTTCTTGGGCACCCGTTTCCGAATTGGGAGTACACCTAATGGAATGGAAGATCGATAGTGCTGAAAGCAATTATTCAGGCAGCGAATTGGGGGGTGGAACATGGGTGGCAGGCTATACATCTTTTGCAGGTAATGTGTGAACACACAGATGCAGTTGCTAAATGATTTTGCCTGTCAAATACATGTCCTCTAAATGTTGCCGCCTCATTATTCAATAAGTGGGCGTGCAAAATGAACTAGGAACCTTGTTAGCGCCTATTCAACTGGATATTTCGTTTTAATATCAAAAGCTGATAGTTTCATCATTTTCTGGCGAAATGATTTCGAATATCAGACAGTAAAAAGGTCTGCATTGTATAGAATAAAATCGATTGTTCTTTCAAAATCGAAGCAACGGCTTTCAAAATATCTTAAATTCTATTATTTATTCATATTAATGAAGAAGAGAGTAACAGAAATTGGAGGACTATACAGATTATTATTTTTACTCCATAAGTTCGAGTTTTGATGCGAGTCAAAACATGATCTGTTGCAAGCAAGGTATGCAGAATCGATTAATATTCAAAACACACTATATATCCTACAATAAAAACAAGTACTGTGTTTTATTATTGATCATGGAATTTTACCAAGTAAAAGCCTCCCAAATTCAAATATATCTCCTACCATCGCCACTAATGTGGAGGCTAAGAAAAATGAGGAGTAACGGGTAAACCATACGAAATCTTCTATATGATTCAAAAGAATGGGAAGAAAAAATCTGAAAAAAGGACTGTCTATCCCACTGCTGCTACAATATAAATAGCTAGTACCGAATGAAAAATGTAATCAGAGTTATTGTGTTTACGCTTCATTCTTTATAAAATTTAGATCTTCGGTTGTTAGACAACATATATACACGGTGAAAGTAATGAATATCCTTTTGTACCAGTCTAACATTCAAAGAAGAATAGTTATCGTAAGAAGTAAGATCATATACAGGACAAAGAAAGTAATCCAACAATATATCACTCTGCTACACTTTCGTCACACGATACTGATTCCCAGCGCAACTTATGTTTATTGTACGGTTAATAATTCCGCCCCATGGGATCTTGCTAATTTGGAAACCCAATCACTTTCGACCTTGCAGATAATGATGTTTAACAGGTTCACTGCTAAGCAACTTAGCAAATACTTTGGGGGAGCGTTACGGATCTTGGGTGACCGTATTGTTTTGTTGCTTGTTGTGGTTACTGGGTCAGAATATCCTGTACAGATCACCAAAACATCGTTGCAATAAAATGTAGAGAGAGTGGTTCAAATTCACTTGGGTTAAGTCTACACGACGACACAATAAACGTACTGCGCGCGCATGATGGGGTCCCTGCAACTCCTACCATTTATTTTATATTTCGGGTAGTAGTAAAACATTGTTTCTTTCATTAATAAAAATCAATATATTATATTTCAATCAATATAAATGAAGAATAACCTTTAAACGGCCACAATTCTCTATGGGGAAAAATTAATTTCAATACGAAATTTTCATTATACATATAACAAATATTATAGAACTTTGGAAAAATAAATTCTTCCTCAAACTAGATTTTGCACAAGAAATAAATGTTTTGACGATTTGAGCAAAGTTTTTACATCCTCCCCTCGTTTATCGAGCATGAAAAGCAACCTATTTGGTTGCAGAAACCATCCGATGATTGTCTTGCACTGATTGAAACTCTGAGATTTTAAGCAGGTTGCTCATTTGCCATGTGGACCTGTGTTCTTTCAATATATTTGTTTCCTTTTTGTAGTTCCGTAGCTACATTGATACGAAATGTTGTCATGTTATCATGTTTTAGCAAACTTGACGAATTCATACATCTCCTGTACAACAAGGAGACATTACTGAAGTAGTCTACGAAATTTTTCACTGGTATTACATCTGCTATGAGAGCAAACCTTAAAGTGAGTGCCCAAAAGTCATCTATTGATTGTATTTTACTACCCTTAAGAATTTCAATACCAACAAAACATTTTATTTCATCAAGTGTGGTATTAATTCGCAAGCCGGTTGTCATTGTAGAATAGAAATTTGTTTTTTCTGATATAACTTGAAGTATCGACTCGTCCAAGAACTGAAACAAAAACTGCAATATGGTTGGAATGTCTTTTGGCGATTCTAATTTCGTCCCTATTGAAGTCTTATGCTCAAAATTGGTTTTGTTTTTCCACATTTGGGGTTTTAAAGTTGCCAATAGACCTCCTCTTCGGAATTCCATTCATCATCCAATCTGCGAACTCGTAGCAGCTCCAAATGTGTATCAGTATCAGTAAGGGTATTTGTAAATTCCCATTCATCCTAAGATGACTGTCCAACATCTGATAAATCAGGATCTACCTGAGGCAAAACGGAAATAGTACTCTTCCTTTTTTCCACAGAAAAATTGTCGAAGAGATTTCAGCGTGAAATACAAAATCTCCTTTCATAATTTCGGCATCCATCTGTTTTTTCGAGAAAGCCATTCAGAATGAGACTCCAGTTTTCTCCAAAACGGCTACTCGTATACCAAGCTGGTAATGTTTATCACAAGATACATGCAGAGGTATGTTCGATTTTCCTTATGCAAAATATCAAAATAAAGATACACCAATCAAACGCATCATGTTCTACATATAAACAACCCTTTTTCCATGTTCTTTATACAATGAAGTACTATTCACTTCTTCTCATTCTCCATTCATAAATCTGAAATTCAAAATTCAAGTAAAAACTAAATTTGTTTCCACTGTTGATATGAACGGCTTTAACCTTCATCTCAACCTAAATTTAAATGAGTTGCAATGAACCCACTAATACAAATGCCAAACTAATTCTAATTAATTACGTGCACTTCAAAGTTGGCTGACTTGACAGAAGGGACATATTTTGAACATTTATGTGAACATGAAAATTATTGTCTCCTTTGTGATGAAATTAAACTGTTGAAATGCTGAATTAATTTTCTAATTATTGAATATTTAGCTTCTAGAAACAATAGTTCATCAATTTTCTATAATCATATTTAGTTCGCATCATTGTATTACGTCAAATTTTGTTACACTGAAGCAATGAAATTTGTAGAAATATTCAGAATTGAATGTATTATAATCCATATTTTATAAAATATTTCAGTTACTCGTGAGATTATATCGAAAATTTTGAAAATTGTACGCTCAGAGAAGCATATGGGGTACAAATTTATGAACAAACAGTACGCTAATGGGGAAAGCCCTGACATGGCACAGATTAAAAGTATCCACCATAAATTCAGTCGTAATGAGTCGCTGAAGAGCAAACATGGTATCTGAGAGGTATTTTGCGCATTTCCATTGCCATAAATAAGAACTCGGAGGTCAGGGGCCACGGGATGATAGAGGAGGAATAACTGGGGTTGACAGCAACGCTCGTCAGGGAGATATAACGTTGTACAACTGTTTTGAATTAGTCAGACTAGGAAGCTGCCTCTGTGTAATATACATGTTTCAAATGACCGATGACTTTCAAAAAAAAGAAACTCAACTAGTCACTAAAGAAAACTACATTCAGATTTGCATTATGAAAAGAAAATCTGAATGTGGAAAGATTCGACCGAGTAGATCTTTTTGGAATATCGCAATGTTTTTTGACATTTAATTCCATTCGTTTCATATTCCACTAGGTTTTTTACTTATTCAGGTAGGCGATGAGAAATGATTATTTCAACAGACATCGGTATCGCCGAAAAGTCCGTACTCGTGTCGCTCCCGAAAATCTAACCTACATACTCCACGCTGCTCTCATCTCTGGGCCGGTAGCGAGCGGCAGCAGTGCTCCACTCGAGCGGCTTAGGATGATCGATCTCAGTATGACCTGAATAAAACCCGCCCCCGCCTCGCAGTCCTCCCTCCACCCTGCCCCACATCCACGGCCACCGAGTGCTATCACTGAAACAGCCGGCGTGTGCTCTTATGCTCCTCGTTCGACCGCTGCCTGGCTGGGACAAAAAACGTACGGATTTTAGCGACGGGGCTAGTACAGATACGGTTTGGTGTCAGTGAAATGAAATTCGTTTATTCGTAAACCATCTGAATGTTGGAATAAATTCCCCTTAATGGCATGATTACTGAATATTCCGGAATATTCTTTTGAAGTTCATTTTGCAACCTAATAATCATTCATTACATCGTGTTGATCTTTATTATTTTTCTGTAGCCTTTCGACAGGCTTCTAACGTATCGATACTTACATTGAATAGAATATAAAGGAAAATTAGATGAATTTTACATCTGTTTCCGTAAGTTTCATTGAACAGTACAGGGGATATACTATCGGCAGATAAATTCTATTATGCGTGTGAACTTCCGCTTTGATCTTATGATTCCCATACATGAAGAAATCCGTATCGATATAATTTTTCTAACTTATGAGATTAGATATATATGGAATATATAGAACGAATATAACCTACTTTAAATAAAAGAAAATGGATAAGAATTGGGCGAGTATTGATGTACTGCGTGGGTAAATGTTTCAGGACGGCAGACAGATGAGTTCCGGAATATTCCTTGAAGTTCATCAATTTTGCAACTTAATAAACATTCATAACTTAGGTGATCTCTTTAATTTTTCTAGATTGTCTTTCAATAACCTTCTGATATATCGATACTACAGAAAATATAAATGAACCGGAAACAGATCAATTTTACATCTGTTTATGTGAGCTTCATTAAACAGTACAGGGGATATGTTATTGGCAAAACAATTTCTTATTATTGGAAAAATCATTTTCGTTTATTGTGAAAACTTCCATTTTGATCTTATAATTCTCATATATGAAGGAATCTGTGTCACTATAAGTTATCCCACTCATGAGATTAGATATATATGGGATATATGGAAGGTGAAATAGCCTACTTTGATTAAAAAAATGAATGATAATTTGGCGAGGATAGATGTATTGCGTGGGTAAATATTCAGTATGGCAGCTATATGAGTTTGGATTATTCCTTGAAGTTCATTAATTTTGCAACACAATAATCATTCATTATATTAAGCTGATTTCTTTATTATTTTTGAGATTGTCTTTCAATAATGTTCTGACGTATAGATACTACACAGAATAAAAATTAGCAGGAATAAGATTGAATTTCATCGTTTAGCAGGGGAAAAATTATTGACAAATAATTTCACTATAATAAAGAGGATCATTCTATTTTGTGTGAGAACTTTTGTTTTGAACTTAAAATTCCTCTACATGAAGGAATCCGTGTCGTTATAGGTTATCTCACTTATGAGATAAGATATAAATGGAAGATGAAATAGCTCACTCATCAGAAAATATAATTGGAACCAAGTGAGTTCGATACTAACGAAATTATAGTCAGATTTTTTTTTTCGGTTTCGTTTTTAGGAGCCAGTTCAGCGGTGCTGTGATACCTCTCTCTGTTTTCAAGTTTTCAAGTCGAAATTTTTTCAATGCTGGGAAAATTGTTAGTCACAATATATTATTGCTCTAGCAGCCAAAGTCAATTTTTGCAACTGCTTCTCCAGAAATATGGGGAAAATTAGCAGGTTTGTTGATTGATGAAGTTGAGATTGGTAGAGATGAAATATTCAATCGTCAAGTAAGCACCACTAATAAGCATCCGTGGTCGGATCTAATTCCACATCGCCATATTAATATTCAACGTCAGGGCCGATATGGGCATAATATACAGGGTGTTTCCGAATAAGATGTCATAAATGAAGGATGCGAATCCTGAATGATTTGAGCAAGAAAGTTCGATCGCCATATTAATATTTTTTGTGGTGCGCTACTGGTATATTCTGAAAACAGAATCAAACAGATTATTCAAAGTGAAAACTTTTCTGTTCCTTGTATTTTCCGTATCTGCCACCATTTTCGAAAAATTAATCAACAACGCCCGAACAGGCTACCCTTTGCCTCCGTATATTTTTCGGTGCATAACTGACGTTTTTCGTGATCAGAAACGGATTTTTCATTCAATTCGGATAATTTTGTGCTCATCTTGATCCTCATGTCTTTCACCATTTTGAATTGAAAATCATCAGAATTTATCGTGTCTTCCTCATATCAGAACACGTTGGTGATTTCAACGTGTAAGTAGTAACCAATAATCTTTGAAATGGTTTTCACTAATGCAGAAATGGCCGATATACATTTCATGTACGGTGTGGCTGAAGGAAACGCAGTGCACGCAAAGCGTTTGTATCAAGAACGCTTCCCTAATCGAATCATTCCTGATAGGCGTACGTTTTCTGACATCCACAGAAGATTGAGAGAACAGGGCCGATATGGGTATAATATACATATGGTGGGCATTGTGTATTAGCGTATGTTATTTCGAATTGAATTATATCATGAAATTGTGAACAACAATATAATCGATCGATATTTCGATGAACTGTCTATGTCTGAAAAAGGAAGTACCTCTTTTCAACATGCTTCGGTTACTAATATTCAAATTTCTAATCCGTATTTAGGTATCCTCAGGCGTTGCGAATAATGCATACAGATTAATGGTAACACATTTGAATACCTACATTTACTATTTTCATTAAATTTAATTCTATATGATACAGTTTTTTATTAGGTTTTTGTTTCAAAAACGATTGCAAGATACTTTTCAAACTTCTGTACGGCATATTTGCTTCATTATAAGAAACGGTACTATATTCACACAAAAATGTAACTGATGAAAAACATTGAACAATTCATCTGAATCGTTATCGTGAGAATTAATTTCCAAAGCGTCATGATGAGAGCACAAAATATACTTCAGCTATTACAATAATTCCGGAAAAACACTGTGAATGGAATTGAGTTACTAGATAAAATCAGGGAAAAGTTATACAATTCTCGGTTTTTCAAGAAAACACTTCCAGCATGAAAATATTTAGTGCATATGAGGAACGAATTCAAAGTTTCCTATTATTCATATTAAAATAACGCAAGTTTGCATCATTACTCAGGAACCGTTGGACATTCCGCACATAGTTAGATTCTACGTAAGAAAGTGCCTAGAGAAACAACAGAGATATTGGCCTTTGACTAATTTCGAAAATTTCCACAGATTCCGAATAAATCAAAACCAAAAATAACTAGCTTGAACCTGTTTGCGTTCATTTCGCCAAAAGGACACATGGAAGGGGGAAGTTTTCTTCCTCTATTCACAATATTTCACATAGCTATAGTACTAAAACGAAGTTATAATGGGAATAAGTTGAAATGAGATTCGAATAGGATCTCTGAATATTTCCGAAAGAATTCAAAAGTAAGCTATCGTGATAATTCGAAACAATCTATTTCCACGATACTCATCTCAACCGAAACGGGTGCTGCATGCAATGAATTTGCCATCGACCCCGAGTTGAGTATCAGTGAAATTACGAGTTCGTGCCGACCAAGATTGGGTGGATAAATTACAGTTCATAAATGATCCCATCAAATCAGCTTTAAAATTCACTAACAACCCAATAAATCGAAGATAACTTTATCGAATTTCTGACACTGTCTCGGTTAACTGAGCCAATTATGATATTTGTTATTTAATATGCGTTACTGTTCGATATTCTACGTCCGTTACGAAGTTTATTGGATTGTTTTTGGATCTATACTGACAAACCACTGTTTGTATTCTATGGGGACAAATAATTAGAATACCACTAAATAATGTTAAGCCCTTTTGATTCGACAAGTAAAATAATAGATGAAGAAACTCAAAATGATGAATTCTGAATAATAAATGTGTATACTTCAAGTGGTAATAAGTTTAATTGTATTTATTACTATGGTAAGGAAATACCCCAAATCATTTCCTTCATTTTGAGGAAAGATTTTCAGTGAACATGTGTTCAAAAATGCTGCGGCTTTTCAGAAAAATTGGTATATTATAAATACAGAGTGTTTTCGGACGAGAGAGTCATTCTGTGAGGGGGGAAGGAGAGGTGGAGCCACTCCAGACCTCTCAGAAATGGTGTATCTAAAACATCAAAGCATCTGGGTTTTCAAGATACAGGGCGAGTGGAAGTTTTTGGTCAAATCTTTCATCATTTATAACTCGAGAACCCGTAGACCAAAAATTATGTAGTTCTACACATTCATTACACTCGTCTCAAAAATCGACCCATGAAGGAAAAGCTAAATGCAGGTCCGTACTCAGCCCAAACTTTAGACACCCTGTGTAAGAATAATATGATTTTTTTGGATTCCGCAATTATGATTCATAGCAGTCCAATAATTTTAAGAAAATCGTGGCAGCAATTTCATTATCAATGAAGTCAGCAATGATGGTCGGCAGTTTCCAGGACATACAAAAAAACTCATGCTAGATAATTTGTTAATTAACGGTTTTTCAAACGGATTCTCGGTTAGATTTCGGTAAATTTATTCTCTGATGAAATTTATTTGAGTTCACAATCGAAATCTTTTCAGTGTAATCAGGTGAAAAGGGAATGCCCCATTTATACACAAATAGAGAATATGTCAATATCGTGTTTTACTATGGATTTTGCAATAGTATTGCACGAGCTGCTAGGTTAGAATATAGACGGCGCTTCAGAAATCCAAATTACAAAAATTTCATGTCTTCTTCAAACTATCGGTATCAGGGGCTCTACCTCCTGCTTCTTAACATGAACGACCCATTCAGCAGAATATTCAGGAGGAACGAAATATCCTGAATATAGTAGAGCAAACCCTAGAAATCAGTATGAGAACGTCACCATTCAAATGTCAATTGTAGAGTGAGTTCAAATTAAAAATACGAGTTTGCGATTTAAATAAGTTCAGTGTATCAACAAATAGATATAAGAACATAGTAAATGACGAGACAAGGATAATACAATATTACTCGCACAACCAACAAACACACAGTCACTAAAATTCAATTTTATCTTCGAAATATTCTTCTAAATTATATTACGGGTTTTTTCTAAAGTATTCATTCAGCATCTTCTTCAATTTGATGTTTGGCCAGTTCTTCATTTTCCTTGGCAAATGATTATATACTTTCAATAAGTTATATTGAGCATTCTTCTGCAGGAAAGTATATTTTGTCTGTGTTGGCTTCAGGTCAGCTCTACCTCTTGTCGCGTATGAATGTGCTCTCTCTGAGTTCCTGACTCAATATCTGTTTGAAGCGACAAACATGATAGCTTCATAGATATACAGATTAATGGCAGTTAGTATGCCTCTATGTGCAGAATGGGACCTACACGACTCACGTCAATGCAAAGATAGTATGGCTCTCAGACTGATCTGTGATGAACCTCCCCAGACAATAATTCCATACCTGAGCCGACTGTTTACGTACGCATTTTAAGCGATGAGATCGGTTTCTGTATTAATTAGCCTGGATATTGTTCTTGAAGCGAATACGTATCTAGCCATATCGTTAGCTAAATTATCCACGTGTAACACCCAGGATTTTGAGGCTACCAGTTATGAACATACTTCTGCTCTGATCTTGGAATCTCATGCTCTCAAACTCCTTTCCTCCGCCGAAATTGACCACCTGAGATTCGTCCCGATTGAGTTTCAAATGATTTCGGGAGAACCACGCCTCTGAATCTGCCAGTGCCATGCACATTTTAGTTCCCAACGAACTCTTGTCATCCCCTGATACTACCACATGGTCAGCATACGATACACTAAACTCTGTCAAGAAACCGGGTTAATCCTTGGTGTAAATGATATAGAGGAGTGACCCCAAAACTGATTCCTGGGGCTCACCATTCCCTAACGGCAATGGAACTGATCTTAACATTTCATCTGATACTACCCAACTCTACAGCATATTGGGATCTGCTATTCAAATAGGACGTGATAAGCTTCAAGGGCAAACCCCTGACCCCGCACATATTCAGCTTGCTGAAAAGTACGTCGCGTAGGACATTATGAAACGCTCTACTTAGATCCATGCACATTAGTGAAGTAAATTTAACTGAATTGAGTCTCTCTAAGATATTTGAGATTGGCCTGATATATCGCCCTACTTGTAGACTTTCTCTTTCGAAAACCGTTTTGGAATTCTATCAGTACCGTGTGTGTTTTCAAAGTACTGGTGTTATTGGTTTTGCAGGAAGTTTTAAATAGAGTTTCCGAGACTGTGTGGGAGACTTCTGAATCATGAGGGAACTAGATGTTTCAGTGCCAGATTTCTCCAATCTGGCCGGCTATTGAGTGAAACATTCGAAGGGTGTATGTTCCGCTGTTGCATTATTTTATAAACAACCACGACATTGTGAGGTTTCCTATAGTCTCATTAAATTTAGATAATTTTTGAGTTGGTGTTCTTTTAGTTGGTAAACTACCATCCCAATTAACTTCTCATCAATCGACAATAATTTATGAGCCTTCTTTTCAATTATCTTAGCCCCAAGGTGCATGCTGAGCAGTTCAGGACCCTGATAGCGTTCAAGTCTGGGAAAAAAGATCATATGGGCCAATGGGATAGATAGATTAGGTTTTAGTCCCATTGGACTAACAGCTGTTGTATTCTTATTTTACTTGATATCCGATTTAAAGACTTCATTGTTTTTGTATTCTCCGCGAAGATGAATATACTTCCGCATTTGTCCGAACCAATTATAGGAGCAGTTGTTCCAATTGCTTGTTGATAAATTCAACATGACCTTTTCGAAGCTATCATCAGCTATTTCTGAAGACTCAAATCTTAGACCACAAAGCACGTTCTTGACTTAGGTGCAAACCGTATGCAGGATGATGTTACAATTCGACGTTTACTTGTCTTGAGTATTCAAATTTTTCCCGCTATATGTGCGAATTTGCATTGTCTTGGTGAAGGATGATTTGCCGTTCGGGGTTGGTTTGCCGAAGCTTTCTAATGACTTGCGGTAAACAAATGGTTGTTTACCAATTGGCAGTAATTGTTATTTCATCTCGTAAAAGAATTGGTGCCACATGATCCATTTTCGAAACAAGCGGTGCGACCATTTGGAGACACTCACGGATGACTTCTGTGGGTTTTTCTCCCCTTGAAACACCCAAAGGGAGATTGTCTGTTAATTTATTTCTGTTTTTCGGTCAACAGATGTGGTATTCAACAGGAAAATGATTTTTCTTTACGAGCAATTAGTCTTGCCAAATTTTCTGTTTTGGGGCCTTTGAAATCTGCTATGAAGCTTCAATCTCTTGATATATTGCATGCCGATCTACCTGCAAATCTTACGCACAGCATTCATATCTTCTTCAGTGACCACTGTTGTTGTTGCATATGCCCTTAGATCGTCGTTGAGCCTAACCCTTTTGCTCTCAAGTTCACCATACCAACCAGACAGTTTTGACTCTTATAATGTTTCAAAATGCTCACGGTTTATTTCCATTTTTCAACTAACTTGTGAACTTCGAACTTTCGAAATTAATAAATTATAGAGGTGCATTATAGGTACTGATTTTTGATTAATGGCGTCCTCTATATCTCAGCATGAAGAACATAAAAGCTATCCCTCTTACAAGCGTCTCTGTAGTTTCTGTGAGAGGTTTCCTGCGCGCATCTGAGAAAAGCGTATAGTTCTGTGTGTGTTACGGTGACATTATCTCCTAGAACAGTCGGTTTTGGACCCATTTGTAAACCAAGTGGAGCCCTGTGGGTTGAGAAAGGCATGAGACGTAGACCAAATTACTTTAGGAGTATTGACGACTGCAAACGGTTCGCCAAAACGAGCATGCAGGTTCTATTATTTGATTGGCTCTGCTCATTCACTTCGAGGTCGAAATTATTCTTGGTTTTTCTTCTAAGTTGACCATAGGTAGTTTTTATAATGAGTGGAAATGCTTCTCATTTTTATTTTGAAAATGGTGATGTAACAAATTTCAATTCAGTTACCATCACAAAAGCTGAAAGAAAAATCAAAAGCAACCTTGAAAAGTCAAGATCTTCTTGTTGCATTCATTTTTCGATAACTGCAGTTAAAAAAAAGATGGCAATCTTACCCCCACAACATTCGGGTAAGTTCGGTTTGAATCTCAGAAAACTTATGGAGACTCTCTTTTGTGTGCTAATATCCAAAACTTTGTGTTGAATTACGACCACGTGACCTAGTTTCCGGTTATGTTGAGAGAAAATTGGAAAATTATGAGTTTTCGTATCGGCGAACGTTGTTATGTAATGTCTTCACGTTTTCCCTGTTCGTTACGAGGAGTTTGGCTGCCATTAGTTATCTAAGTTGTTCGTGAAGTTTTGTCGTTATGACAGCAATTTTAATAGTTAGCGAATGATTTCGTTGATGCTTAATGTTCGGTTATAATTGAAGAGCTCACTAGGAAGACAATTAGCTATGATATATCGGGAATGAATAACAAAGTTACGCAAATCTGCCTTATTATTAGACCTTTGAACTTTCAAGAACAATTAGACTGATATATAAAATCGGGAAATTACAGTGGATATAATAATAAATAATTCCAATTAACAACTGCTTCAACATTTCATACATGCAAATCGACTTTTTTGAACACAAAAATAAAAGAAACTTTGGGGAAAGTGGAAACTTTAAACCGAACAGGGACACTGACACACTTCTGTCGTTAATGTCTTGAAGGTCTGGGATGGGGAAAAGAAGGAGAACGAAGCTTCAATAAAATAAGCGACAATTGAAATAACGCATCATTTTATTATAATGATATACAAAGTACTATTCAAATTAGCTGTTCGGCGCGCGTGGTTGTAGAGAATGGTTAGGTTACCATATTGGGTTTGTGTGAAACTATCCATAATACATTCTCAAGTACACATCTGCAAGTACAAAAACTACATAATTACAAAATCCAACAATTACGGTCGAGATACTATTACAGATGATTTTAATGTGAAACGTCATGCGAATCCCTCTTCCATCATATTTGAGTGATTTTCTCTCTGATCGTTCTCAGCGTGTCACGTACAATAGTATTTTCCTTGATCCCTTTGATGCTCCATCCGGTCTTGGCCAGAGTACCCACCAAGGTCCAATATTATTCCTATTATTTATTAATGATCGGAAATCTGCAAATTTTTGGCATTTACGGATTGTTGTAAGATTTTTAAATCCAAAATTACTCTCGGAGAAAATTCAAATTCTTCAACTAGATGATGTAAGTCAAATTGGTTTATTCTTTATTTTTTGATCTAAACTCTTAGAAGAAGGCGATTCCTGTCATGCCACAGGTTTGAACGCCCAAGATGATTTAATGTGTGTAATTACTCGCTTGTTGAAAGTGACCAAGTAATCTAGAAGATGTTCGAAGGAAGCAAGTTCCACATAATCGAAGGAAGCCCTGTAAACAATATAATTTTTATGGACAGAACTAATGGCGTTTCGCGAACCTTGTTTTCCTTCATAACTGGATTATTTTTGGAACCAAAGCATTCAGGTCCTTAGAGGATCTATCGAGGAAGTACCTGTAGAAAAGAGAAAGATCAGCAACCTGCCACCTTTGAGCCAGAGGCTGGAGATCACGCGTGCTCTCTGGTTGGTCGATAAGGTGCACTGCTCTCTTGTGAACACTATTCAATAGATGTAATGAATGTATGTTTGGAGTTCCACACATGGAAACAATATTCCAGACCACGTCGAACCTGTGTTTTGAATCAAAATTATCAACTGTGTTGGCGTGAAGCACTGCTAAGTTTTGATGAGAAAATTGAATTTAGCAGAAGTATATTCAGAAACTGACACATGATGAGATTTGTTGCTGACTCGAATCTTATCCAGTTGGTGAATGAGCCAACTAGATTCAGAAGAAACAATGAGCCTTCATCACTTGACCTCATTTTACACACCCTGAATACCATCCACCGATTGGCATTTCCGATCATGCAGCTATCACTTCAACCCTTCAGCTTAATATTACTATACTTAAAAAATCCAATCGCGTTGAATACAGCGTGACCAACTTTGATTCGCTCTCAGAGGAGCTTCAGCATGTAAACTGGCAAAGACTCTTACATCCAGCAGACGACGCTGATATTATGTGGAAAAAATTCCATTCCACGTTACTGTCCCTTATAGATAGACACTCCAGGAGAAGGACCTCACATGTGAACCCTCTTAAACCATGGATAAATTCGGAACTTTTATCACTTATACAACACAAAAAACGTCTCTGGAAGAAATATAAACGAACTAAAAATTCTGAAGATTTCTGAAGTCATAGAGATTTTTCTAGTCACGTGACCTATGCTCTGCGCTCTGCACGCTGTGAATATGAGGAATCAATTGCTGCCTCCGACAATAACAGAAAATTTTACAAATTCATTCGTGCCAATTTGCAATCGAAGGTCAGTGCCCCTTTGCTACGAAAAGACGATGGGAGCATGTGTGGCTCTGATGCCGAATCGGCGGAAATTTTGGCAGATGCATTTGCCAGTTGCTTCACAACTGAGCCCAATAACGATCAGATGCCCCATTCTGCAACTAGACGTCTTGAGAATAGTCTAACACACGTAGAGTTTGATTCTTGCACAGTAAAAAAGCACCTACTCAAGCTAAAAATCATTCGTCTTCAGGACTTGATGGTATCAGTCCTTTTTTCTTGAAGAAGTTTGCCGACGTCCTTTCTCATCCTTTGGCCTTGATTATGAGAACATCTTTCGAGACATCCAGCGTTTCTCTGGACTGGAAGAAATCAAGTGTCACTCCTATATTTAAAAAAATGTGATAAACTGGACCCATGCAACTATAGACCAATAAGCCTTCTGTCTGCTGCATCAAAAGTGATGGAATCCATAATAGTCGAAGTGACAACCGAGTTCTTGACAAAAAACTTTATCATTCCGTCAGAACAACATGGCTTCGTAAAGAGAAAGTCAACTACCACAAATCTTTTGTCTTGAGTTAATGATTGGATACATGCCTATGATCAAAGGATCCCTACTGATGTCATTAACCTCGATTTCGCCAATGCTTTTGACAGAGTCACAGTAAGAAGATTAGTTCACAAATTGGATATCGTTGGAATTCGCGGGAAGTTGCTTCTCTGGACTACTAATTATATGTCGCAGCGAACATTCGTGGTGAGGGTTGGTGGTGTTCTTTCGTCGGAAAGACCGTTTGTGAGCGGAGTGCCTCAGGGATCCGTCCTGGGGCCACTTTTATTTGTCATTTTCGCCAGCGATCTTTCATTACACATTAAATCTCGCAAGTCATTCTTCGCTGACGACACCAAGTTGTATGCAAACCCGCTCACCGAGATACCGATTCTCCAGGACGATCTTGACGCAATAAACCGATGGTGCAACGACTGGCTCCTACCACTAAATGTTGATAAATGTGTTGTGCTCCATATAGGACCCAATAATCCATCCCGTCAATACTCGATTGACAATCATCCACTTTGCTCAGTTATTTCACATGTAGATCTAAGAGTATTCGTTACTTCAAACCGTACGTGGTCGGAACATGTCCCAAGTGTTTGTAAACGTGCTAATTCTTTAATTTATCTATCTCATTCGTAGATCGTTCGTTAAGTTGTCCTTCTCTAGTTCGGTTACACTTTATAAGACTTATGTGCGTCCTATTTTGGAGTATGCAGGCTCGGTTTGGTGGCCGGTTCTCGCTGGGGATAAAAGCATGCTTGAGGGTGTCCAGCGCCATGCTACACGTATGACTTTTGGGGTCGTCCGTCCCTCATATAATGAAAGATTGGCTAGAGCTGGTCTCATAACCTTCGAGCAGCGAAGACATCGCGGAGATCTAATCTTGTGCTATCGTATAATTAAACACAATTACGCCAACCTGAGATGTTTGTTTAGTTTGAGTGCTGATACTCGTTTGCGTGGTCATCATCTGAAGCTGAAAAAAGAAAAATTTTCGTTGAGACAATGACAGTATTTTCTTGTGAATAGGGTGTTTGATGATTGGCACAGGTTTTCTAGTGATGTGGTGGTCTCAAACTCGGTTAATGAATTCAAAAACAAATTGGACTTTCTTTTGTTTAATTAGATTTCGTTTTTGACATAAGTGGATTTAGTTATTATATATGTGTGCATATTTAATTATGGCTAAGCTGTGCTTGCAATACTATAGAATTTATTTTTTGTTATTAGGCTTTTATAGGACTTACCCTCAGCCTTGAATTACTCCAATAATAATAATCATAATAATCATGCTAGCAAACTTCGGTGTTGAATGTGACGCTGAGAGGATGCATGTTCTTTTCTGAGGAAATTCAATGTCCTTGCCTCATTAAAGGAGGTTCTTCAGCAGTGACTTTTCTGGAGAGCGTTATTGATTGCGATTGACCGAGCTGAGTTCAGTGACGTGCTCTGTTCATATCTTTGTCGATGTTTGTCTCCTCAAAAGTTGTAGGACGCTGACTAGAAAATGAGGACACCAGAGTACAGTCGTCCGCAAGCCCAAATATTTCAGTTTCGGTGAAGTGGTGCAGATTCGTAATTTGCAACATAAAAAGAGTTGGCGAGAGTGTCTAGCCCTAGAGTAAACATGCATTAACCCGAAAACATTCACTCGTTATACCATCAAGTACCACCCGAATCGATCTACTGGAGTGACAACTAATCCAACCACGCAATTTTCCGAAAAGTCAATATGTGATTAGTTTATTCATCAAGTCTGCGTGTCAAATCATATCGAGAGCAATGACTCTTGATTCGCCATGCTTTTTGATTGTTGATGTCCACACATGGGTAGCGTTTGCAAGGAGATCACTGGTTCATCGATGTCTACCTAAACCGTATTGTCGATCGTGATACCCTGTAACTCGAGATATTTCATGAGCTCTTCTCTTATCACTCTTTCCATGATTTTCGACATAATGGGCAACAATGCGATTGGACAAATGTTGGGGTAGACATTTCTTTCCGTTCTGTGGAATCGAGTGTACTATTAAAACTCTTCAATACTACAGAAAACTCAAGTCACATGGTTTGCCGGTGGCGATTGTGAGTGGCATCTGTATCAGTTCGTTGGGGGGCGCAATAAGATTTACATATGTTGTTACGCTTCAACGGATTCAGATGAGTAGTATGGCCTGATGTTGTGAACGGGTACGCAATACTGACGAGGTCAAATGAGACCATCTCCTAGTAATAACATCCGACCGAGCTGAACCACTACTGTGTGGCCTTGTTTGACGATGATTATGAAGGGTGGATCGGAAAACCAGCTCTTCAGGGAAAAATATAAAACCCTCTACGGAAGGTTGAGTATAGTTTCTTGAATAAAAATTCTTCAATGTGTCTACATATAACGATAAATTCGCAAGTTGTAATAGACGAGATTGTTATGTTTTATTCCTAGTTGAACTTTTCCGCGCTCAGACTAGCTTGAAAAAGCTTATGAAGTAAACAGCTCTGATCGTTCAAAGTGAAGCCTTCTAAGATCATTGAACTGATCTCTTTTCGGTTCATCACTACCTGAATGTAAACTTTATCGTTAATCACATTATTGAGCTCCCTGTGTCCCTATACAGCAGCAATTGAGGAAAGTTTTCAATACATACATAATAAGGTAACATGATTTTCAAAATCGGCAACAATTGTTTGATGCTCCCTAATTAAGTCGCACAACATCCCACATGAATCTTGGAATAACTTAATTTTCAGCCTGCTTAATACCAATAGTTCATGTAGCAAATTCTCCCCTTTTGTTCTTGAGTATAATGAATGCTTTGATATAAAACACAACAATGTTTACAAAAAAAAAAAATGATGGCAGGAGTCGAATTCGAAAGTTAGTTGCGATTGCAACGTATCAAAAGTGAGATAGTACATCGGGATTAGAGTTGTCTACGCCTCTGAAAAGAAGGAAACCAGGATAAGCCGAATCGATATTAGACGGTCCTTCGTAAGCTGGATCCATAGCACCTGACTTACAGATTTTCTTCCTCTCGAGATACACGATTTTTCGATCTCCCGTTCATCGTCACACATCCAGTCGGGTGCAATATATTTGACGGGATCCGTGGATTTCCATTTTCAATTTACCGCGTATCGCTGAATTCATCGGAAGATATTGACACGTATTGGACCGAAATTGGAAATTTCGAACTCAAATTAACTTCTATTATTTCGCTGAATGATGAGATTAATCCGAACTCGTCAGTTTGAAAAAATATAATCCTGTTGGAAAATGAAAATATAAAACATTGAACAATTAAAGAAGAAACACTAGGCATAAGTTTCACAAAAGATAATGAATAATAAATATGTTTGACATATTTTTGAGATTTCATCCTAATTTCTGAAGCTAAGGGGAAAATAAAATATTACAAAGACATTTATTTCTGAGAATTAGATGAGAGAAAAGGAGACAAATGGAAATCAAGCTGGTCGAATGCTTCCGACAGCGCTTCAACATCTAGACCATACAATCAGGGAAGAAGTTGAGATATTAGTTTATGAGCAACATGAAAATCAAATGAAAAATCCCAACATCTTATTCAGTAGAAAGTAACAGGCAAATCTTCTTTATTTTCGATAAAGTGGGCCACAGCGTAAGCTCTCTATTTGCGAGGTATATAATCCGTAAATATGCTGTGAATACAGAAACCGTGAATATGAAATGTTAATTTATATGGCTTATTTGCCATTCTTAAACCTTCACTAAGATTTTTTAATTGAATGTCACGATTCCAGTGCTTCGTTTTCGATAGGCTGTGAATTTAACTTTTCCTCCAAATCGGTTTGAGTCTAACCTTCATCTTGCCATTCAAGCAACTCCTGAATGTCATTTGATTCTATCTGTTCGAACCCATCTCGTCCTATTCCTATTCGTAATTTCGGCAAAATTTGCATAATTTTGAGTTTGCACAGATTCTTCGTCAGTTTCCGCAGTCAGTACAGACCATATTCTTTCATTTTTAAGATACATTTTGCTATGTAAAATTTCTTCCAGCATTCCATAATATTTATATCAGCTTCACATTCCACATTAACCAATAGGATTTCGAAAGTTCGTCTAATGTAATAGAGCTTAAAGGCCTGGATCATTCCTTGGTCTTTAGGTTGAAGCTGTTGAAGGTAAAAATGTCACTTTTATATTTGGATGCATAGTTCGCGAGGACGACCTGGTGCATTGTTGGAAACTAGAACAGCTTTGAAATCTGAATTATTTCTTTGAATAAATTTCAAATTCTGAAACGAATCAATTCCAGAACCAGTCACAAAACATAGTGCTTCTAACCTACGCTTTTTTATCAACAGGCCAAAACACTGAGAGGTTGTTCTTGTTTTGATTTTTTGAGCACGAGGATTTAACGATCTGTGAAGCATCAGTGGTTCAATGACATAATCTCCAAATGCATTAGAATATAGTAGCAGCATAACTTTATCATTTTTTGCTTGAGAAATATATATGGGCATGATTTTAACAAATATATTTCTTACATTAAGAACATTTCATGGTCTTCATGTGAAATTCAATCAAAACTTATTATGTGCCTTCACGTATCCTTCTGCGTTTTGACTTTAGTAAATAGGGGTGCTCATTTTCGAATTCCAGATTTTCTATATATTATGCCGCGGGCTATCAGTACCACAACTTTTTAACTAACTTCATTAATATTATGTAATTGTGTGTCTATTCTACTTCACCTGTTCAATAACAGTCTATTTATACCCTCCTCCGAATAGAAATATAAACTTCTACCCTGAGAAACAAAGAAAAATTTGAAAGAAAATTACGAGAGAAGATATTCATTTCGTGAAGACTAGAGTAGTTAATGTACTAAAAAGTAACCAATATTTGGAAAATGATATGGATTACTGAATCTAAAATACCATCATCATCATTATCATTTCAACCAAGTTTTATGATCTTTTTCATACGACTTGACACTGAAAACAAGATATTGTTATGGTATCCGATCGACTTCGTTTCAGTTAATAGCTTCTTATTATTTACGGAATTTTGTCAATCACATAACGTAACATAAAATTTCAGAACTCCATAATTTATTTCCGAGTTAAATATTTATTATCAATGTATTTCTTACCGAAGTAACATCAAAAAGTCATCTACGAGTAGTTTATAATCAAAACATATTATGTAATGCCCAAAGAAATTTTTCACTAGAAGAAACCTCGAACTAGTAGCAAAGAACACATTTTTATGTTTTCAAGTGCCCACATTACGAATATATTCATGAAAGTTCTCAATGTGCTCGTATTTTCATGATTTTTGCATTTCTTATATTTTGAACAATTATAAGCTTGTCAGTCATGATTAGGCTTCTGTGCAACTTTTTCGCGCATACAAACATCACCTGATCCCCACTCTCAGACCCCTTGCTCCACAGAACAGCTGAGATCTCAGTTATTTGACAATATTGAAGTACATATACACGTAAATCTGGATAAAGTGTCATGGATTAATATTTTGTTTCAATTACTGAATGTCCATTCTTATATATTTGTCTTCTAGTCTAAAATATGAGTTCGTCACGAAGAAAGTGTAAATATTGTAGTGATTTATTTTGTTATATTTGCGGTGTTTATATACCAAAAAAACAAAAAGAAATATCACCGAGTTTGTCAAGGAGACTTATGTTGAATATTTTGGTTTCAAAATGGACAAATTAGGTAAACCATGGGTTCCTAATAAAGTTTGTAAGTCCTGTGTTGAGTCTTTACGGTTGTGGAAAAAGGTGAACGTTCTGGATTAGAATTTGGTATTCCTATGATCTGGATGGAGCCTACGAATCATTTAGATGATTGTTACTTTTGCGTAGTAGATGTTAAAGGTTTTAATCAAAATCAAACGTGGAGATACCCAGACTTACAGTCTACGAAATGTCCGGTTCTACACAGTGAAAATCTCCCTCGGCCCATATACATTTCAAAAGTAATTCGCATGCCCTCAGAAACAATGATGTTACCAAATTCACAGAAATCGGGACCATCTATTAGTGGAAGTGAATGGATTAATATTTTGTTTCAATTACTGAATGTCCATTCTTATATATTTGTCTTCTAGTCTAAAATATGAGTTCGTCACGAAGAAAGTGTAAATATTGTAGTGATTTATTTTGTTATATTTGCGGTGTTTATATACCAAAAAAAACAAAAAAGAAATATCACCGAGTTTGTCAAGGAGACTTATGTTGAATATTTTGGTTTCAAAATGGACAAATTAGGTAAACCATGGGTTCCTAATAAAGTTTGTAAGTCCTGTGTTGAGTCTTTACGGTTGTGGAAAAAAGGTGAACGTTCTGGATTAGAATTTGGTATTCCTATGATCTGGATGGAGCCTACGAATCATTTAGATGATTGTTACTTTTGCGTAGTAGATGTTAAAGGTTTTAATCAAAATCAAACGTGGAGATACCCAGACTTACAGTCTACGAAATGTCCGGTTCTACACAGTGAAAATCTCCCTCGGCCCATATACATTTCAAAAGTAATTCGCATGCCCTCAGAAACAATGATGTTACCAAATTCACAGAAATCGGGACCATCTATTAGTGGAAGTGAATGGATTAATATTTTGTTTCAATTACTGAATGTCCATTCTTATATATTTGTCTTCTAGTCTAAAATATGAGTTCGTCACGAAGAAAGTGTAAATATTGTAGTGATTTATTTTGTTATATTTGCGGTGTTTATATACCAAAAAACAAAAAGAAATATCACCGACTTTGTCAAGGAGACTTATGTTGAATATTTTGGTTTCAAAATGGACAAATTAGGTAAACCATGGGTTCCTAATAAAGTTTGTAAGTCCTGTGTTGAGTCTTTACGGTTGTGGAAAAAAGGTGAACGTTCTGGATTAGACTTTGGTATTCCTATGATCTGGATGGAGCCTACGAATCATTTAGATGATTGTTACTTTTGCGTAGTAGATGTTAAAGGTTTTAATCAAAATCAAACGTGGAGATACCCAGACTTACAGTCTACGAAATGTCCGGTTCCACACAGTGAAAATCTCCCTCGGCCCATATACATTTCAAAAGTAATTCGCATGCCTTCAGAAACAATGATGTTACCAAATTCACAGAAATCGGGACCATCTATTAGTGGAAGTGAATGGGAAGGTGAAACATCTACGCCAAAGTTATTTTCTCAAAATGAACTCAGTGATTTAATACGTGATCTCAATTTATCAAAACAAGGATCATAACTGTTAGCCTCAAGATTGAAAGAAAAAAATTTATTGGCACCAACAGTAACAATTACAACATACAGAACGCGAGAAAAAGAGTTATTACAATTTTTTAGTGAAAATGAAAGATTAGTGTATTGTGATGATATCGCGAAGCTGCTTATAGACATGGGTTTAAAAGAGTACAAATCTACTGAATGGCGGCTTTTTATGGATAGTTGCAAAAGAAGTTTAAAATGCGTCTTATTGCACAATGGAAATAAATTTGCATCAACTCTAATTGCCCATTCAACGAAACTCAAAGAAGAATATGAAAATGTAAAATTAGTTTTAGAGAAAATTAATTACTCTGAGCATCAATGGCCGATCTGCGTGGATTTAAAAATGGTTAATTTCTTACTTGGCCAACAAAGTGGATATACAAAATACCCTTGCTTTATTTGTATGTGGGATAGTAGAGCAAAGCAACTTCATTGGGAACAAGATGTTTGGCCTGTAAGAAATTCTTTAACTGTCGGTAAAGCCAACGTAATAAGGGAGCCGCTGGTGAGCAGAGACAAAATCATACTTCCACCATTACATATTAAGTTAGGTAAGATTAACCAATTTGTAAAAGCGTTGAACAAAGACGGAAATTGTTTCAATTACATTTGCAGAAAATTTCCGAAGCTTAGTATCGAAAAATTGAAAGGTGGAATATTTGATGGTCCTCAAATACGGCAATTGATGAAAGACTCAGATTTTATCAAAGTTATGACTGTTCCGGAAAGTAAAGCTTGGAAAAGTTTTGTGTTGGTTGTCGAAAATTTCCTAGGTAACCATAAAGCAGCAAATTATGAAGAAATTGTGCAAAATATGCTGACAAACTTTCAGACTTTAAGAGCAAATATGAGTATTAAGTTACATCTAGATAAATTTCCGGATAATTTAGGAAATTATAGTGAGGAACAGGGAGAGCGGTTTCATCAAGATCTAAAAGTGATGGAAGAAAGGTATCAAGGTCGATGGGATTGTCACATGATGGAGATTACTTCTGGTCTTTGAAAACAGATTGTCCCCTGAAAAATTATAGAAGAAAAGCTCATAAAAGGCGTTTTATGGAAATATGAAATATATTTTCGACATTTTTCTCTTTATTTACTTCGATGTATCCGAATTTCTCAAAACATAACTGACATTATAAATATATCTGTTATTTTGTTTCTTGTTTTACGATTTTTGTTATGTATAATGAAAATAAAGATTTAAAAAAAATCAGAGCAAATCCTACAAAATCATTGATAGTTTCACGAATTGTGTGCATAAATAGACCCAAAATCATTTTCATATCTAGGGCAACAAAACCATTGTAGATCAGTGTATGATATCGAATGAAAGGATTTTTGAACAGAAATAGATCTATGGAAAATTTCTTATACTATACTCTGCTGGCCTAATGATAGAATTTATTTTAAATTCAATGAAACTTAACTGATAGACATGCTTCAAACCTTACTTAGTGACACAGTTTTTGCTTGAGAAATATATATGGGCATGATTTTAACAAATATAATTCTTGCATTCAGAACATTTCATAGTCTTCTTCATATGAAATTTATACAAAACCTATTATGTGCCTTAACTTACCCCTCTACGTTTTGACTTTAGTGAATAGGGGTGCTGATTTCCGAATTACAGATTTTCTATATATTATACCGCTGACTATCAGTAACACAACTTTTCAACTTACTGCATTAATTTTATGATGTTTATATAATGAATCAACCATTCGTGGTTTCGGGTGTCGATAAATTGTCGAAATTTGAATTATACGGAGTCACATGAACTTCAATGTATATAAGATGACTTGAAGCTTTTTTTAGAAATTGCTAGGGTCAAAGCCCCGGGAGAGTATGTTGATGCTTTTCGATATGTAGGGCATAAGCTACCAGTTATTCATAGAGATGAGATAATTATTATATATTTTCCTTTTTCGTTATGCGTTCTATTATCTTATTGCTTTTCTTGCTCTCATTCAATAATTCTTGGTTCATGCGTAGGCAAAATTTTTCCATAAATTCTAAGCAGTACAGCTAGTTGACTATTGCGGCTTTCTCGGAATGTTGCGGTTCTTTGAATTTCTTCGTCTCCCAATATGATTTTTTTTCCAACATCTCGTTTATTCAACACATCGGAACAACAGTTTCATAAGCCGGCTCGGTGGCGTATGGGATATGATGCTCGTCTCCTACGCAGAGTTACCTGAGTACAATCCCCACAAAGTCGGTGCGATTTTTCGGATTCTGGGAATCGCTTGAGTGTCCATCTTTCGGAGGAGATGTAAAGCTGTCGGTCCTGTTTAACAGAGATGTGTTGGACATTAAAGATCCCTTCCCTCGACACGAGAGGGGTTCGGCAAAATTCCCGGGTTAGTGAGGTGACAGAATTCCCCGGCGTGTCATTAGCCGAAAGGCAGAAATAGAACACGTTAAAGGAAAAACAAACAAACAAACAGTTTCCTTACTGAATTTCATCCACTTTCATTTTGTTAGTATGAATCAAAAACAAACTTCATTCTATGAATCAGAAGCATACTCTTCCAATAAGTCATGTTTCAGTCATAAATATTTCATAATCTTTTTTTTCAAAACTAGTAGAATGCAGTTACTCGTAGTCCGAGAACTATACACTCGTATGAAAAACTTTTAGGAAAACATAAATCCATTTTCGTGGTGAAAACTCAGTCAAAAAAATGTTAGGTAGTAATGCAACAAATTGTGAGAGGAAATTTTGTTTCGCATTTATGGAAATATCTGGTTTTATATTAAGCTCATTTCACTGAACTTATATTGCATTAAGCATGAAACCCGTGTTCAGCACTTTTAATCCTTTTGTCCTTTACGAGAAACTTTATTTCGCTAAAATGCCCTTTAGGCTTTACGTTCATGTTTCAGTAGATGGTTGTCGCGTATATTGCAATTACTTTTGAGAAGATATTATCAAGGATGTTGATGGAATTACAATTACCATTCATGACATCATGTATCTAACTCAAATCAAATGACTTCCGTTGAATCATTAAATATTAATTAATCAATAAATCGTAAAACATTTCTGGGTTATGTTATGCTAGGTTATTATTTCTTCAAATTCTAGTTCATTCTACCGAAGAAATTTCTCTTCTAGGATAGATTTGTTGCATCTTCGAGGGTATCCAATGTCAGTTTATCATGATAAATATTTACTCACTTGCGTAGATTGCTCAATCAGAATTTCCTAGGGGAATCGAAAACATCATGGATTTATACGTGCACCGAACTCATATTCGGCTGAGGTGTACACTTCGATTTCGATTTCACCCTGCCTGTATAAGCAACCCTTTGTGGAATAAATTGCGGTTTCCGTTAACCAGTTTTGCGAATATTATCCTCGCAGGTGAAACAATGTTCGCCAGTGCATAGTTGGAAATCCACAAGTATTTACGAAATGTTCGGCTTCGACGACATAGCTTAGGTATGCATTCGTTTAAGTTGAACAAATGAAGGATTATATTCTGCAGACGCAATATATGTTTCAATGCAAGGAATATGGAAAGTAATTTGAATCATTTTTCATTATTTATTCAGTAGAAGTACATAAAAGAACTATTTTCAATATTGAAAATTACTACAAGTAAATCGATTTTAACATCTGATTTAATTGCTTTCGGTTTGTTTTCTATAGTATCTCTACCTGTATTATTGAAAGACACCAATGAAACTGCTCATTATCAGTTAGAATAATGTTTTTGTGATTAGGGATACTTTTTCCGATCTGAGGTTCATACTTGTCATGTCGTAACCATACGACTTATTAACATCCAGTTTAATATAATCACTAAACTGTACACTAAACAGAGGAATTGTTTTGAAAGGAGTTCAAAAATGAGTTAATGTTAGATTTCCATCTTTTTTCAGAAAAAAATTGCTACAAGTAAATCGATTTCAATATCTGATTTAATTGCTTTCGGTTTGTTTTCTATAGTATCTCTACCTGTATTATTGAAAGACACCAATGAAACTGCTCATTATCAGTTAGAATAATGTTTTTGTGATTAGGATACTTTTTCCGATCTGAGGTTCATACTTGTCATGTCGTAACCATACGAATTATTAACATCCAGTTTAATATAATCACTAAACTGTAAACTAAACAGAGGAATGGTTTTAAAAGGAGTTCAAAAATGAGTTAATGTTAGATTTCCATCTTTTTTCAAAAAATGTACTGAATGATTTGATGTTATCAGAAAATGGGAAACTATAAGCTATTGGATATACAGTGTGTTCCAACTAAATTTACTACCCCTCTGTCCGAAGATAGACATTGATTTGGCGGTAAAACTGGAATACGTCAATTTTTTGTTGAAGGGGGGTGGGAGGTGGGAATCAATCTAACCCTCAGCAGCACCGTAGTCAAAATTCATCATCGGGAAAGTGGGTCGAGTGACATATTTTTGGAAAGGTCTTTTAAATCTCTATTCAAAATTATTATCTTCATGAAGATTTAGTATCACACAAAGAGTATAAACGCAACGAAAGCTTGTATTTCAACGAAAATTCGCGACCCCTCTACATCAAGAAAGACTGATTGTGGCGGATGAAGCTGATACACATAATTTCTTGATTGGAGTTAGTTCGAAGCATGTGAATTGAACTCTACTATCAGCAGCTCCTAAATTTAAATTCATTGTTGGAAAATTGATCGAGTGATACATTTTTTGAAGGGCCCTCAATTATCTGTTCAAAAATTTCATTTTTATGACCGTTTAATATCATACAACCAGTTTAAACACAACAAAAGTTTTCCAACTGAAATTTGACAATGCTTGAGATGAACTAAGTTCTTAAAGTATTAGAACATTTACTGTGATAAAATGTAGCATCAGTATTTACAAATATTAACCTTATGTCATCTTCATTCTTTGTTATTGAAAATCAATATCAAGCTACCACTGAAGCGTCATTCGTATATTCTGTCGCAGTATATTAATCGAATGATGATGATAAGTCTAACTTTATACTGAAAAAAACATGAACGTACATATCAATTGAATTTTATTTGAATAATTTGTTCTAGCACTTTTGATGTAACATTTAATTCACCAGAAATGGGATATTTTCACAGATATAACGCAATTAAATGAGTAACTCAGTCAATACTCCTTACTTCTCATTATGCTGACATTCCATATCAAAATACATTCATTCTGAAATTCAAGATGGATATCATTTCTATATTCCGGTAACATACTCGCAAGAACATCAATAATAAAAACCATCAAAATATCGTTGAGCATCCGCATTTTATGGTAATCCCGAGGGATAGTCCGGGAATTTGAAGCCCGGAAAACACAGCATGAATATTAGACGATCTAATACCTCGATCAATCTTGATGACACTCTAGACAGCAGCCATTGAACCCTCGTCCCACATTTGATGCTTTCGATATCGAAATTAAGGCAATATTGGTGAAACGGTCAACGGTCTAGTTATTTCAGAATTTTAGTTTATACGAAAGAATCGGACTATTCAACGAAAATCCTGGAATTGAATGAATAAACGTTGTATAGAATTCCACAAATGTGACACTAAAACCTCGTGAAGGATTGTATTCGGGAACATTGCCAAGACATTGTGAGGAACAGAACCCGTCTTCGATGTGTAGAATCATTAAATAGCATTCTTTCTATTAGTTACATAAAATGGGACATATTTTTCTCAGTAGGTATAACATACGAAAGACGTTTCAAGACTCTACCCAATCTTGTACCGCACAACAATTCTGATGAAGAATTATGGCACATGATTACCTAATTTTTAATGACTATCTCAAATCCGGGATCAAAACTTCTGTATCAGCTCTAATTTAAAAAATATGTAACATGGTCTATTTTGCAATGAAACATTACTTCTATAAAATTGATATAATTTATAGAATCCTTTAATTGGAAGAAAACAATTTCTTTTGTAAGAATTCCTTGCAGATATTGTAGTCAATGAGCTGTTCTGAATCATTTAGAAATAGTCAGCTATCATGTGTGCGGTCCAGTAGCCTTGATATCGTTCTTCCATAGTCCGAAGATCCTGATGGAATCTCCAAGATTAGCATGAAAATATTCTAGGTGATGATCATGTTACATCCAAGATGATGTGTTTGTTTCTTGTTCAAAATTTTTTGGGAAATAAGAAAAGTTCTGACGATTCTCAACAAGTTGAACAACTAATGAATCACTTTAAAATTCTTGGATATATAGTTAATTGATTCCGCCGTTACTAAGTGATAGTTAATCATGGTGATAATAAGAAATTAAACTATGTATTATACTATCATAAGCGATTTATTGAATATCAGGAGTTCAATTTCGGTCTCTCAACCAACTTCAGCTGACAACAAGTATTCAACTAAAGTTGAAAATACATACATATATAGAACAGGTAGATACAAACTTTATAAGGAAGAAAACAAGAGGTAATAAACTAATTATGATACAAACAGATATTATTTACCGATATTAAATAGGGAAGAATAAGCCGGGCCATACTGGTCGTTCAGAAGATCATCGATATGGAGGGTTTGTTGCAGTTTGAACATTTCCATGGATTCCAAGAACTCTTAATTTCCTTCCTTAGGTATTCTGTGAATAATTTGAAATTGATCTATGGGTGAAAAATGATGGCCATTTTCGATACAATGTGTAGCGAAAGTAGATTCGTCGGTTCTCTGGTTATTGTAATCTGATTGACGCTTTTTGAATTTAACAATCCATACAGGACTTGTAAACTCCAGTATTGTCAAATTTATCAGTATCATCTTTACTATTGAAGAATTCCTGCAAGAGGTTCATGTGGGTCTTGAAAGCTACGTTTTCATTCTGTTTTGAAATGAATTTGTGATCTTTCCGTAGATAGATTCTATACGTGGGTGAATATAATAATATGCTATTTGTGTTTGTTTTTTCTGATTATTCCGTTTATTATATTTGACGGATAACCATTGTTTTTAACTATTCCTTCAATAGTTGACACTTCGTTGGACAAATTTTCTTCGTATAATGGCAGAGAGATGCCATCAGTGTGTTATTTTTATGAGTGATTGTTAGATCTAAGAAGTGAATCTGATCATCGATTTCCTTCTCTAATTTGAATTTAATTTTGGGATGAATGCTATTGATGTAAATTAAAATTTGATCTAGTTGTCTAGCGGTCTATGATACATGCTAGTATATCGTCTACATATATATACCAAAAATGTACTAATTTTGATTTGGAGGAATTAAATATGAATTTTTCAATAAATGCCATGAAATTGTCAGCTAGTAAAGGGAGTTTATAATAATTCTGTTGTAGGCACAACTAGATCAAAAGCATAAAATCATTTTGTCCAACTGGATTAACGTATGATTTGTTTCAGATGTCTGAGACTAATGAAAGGCATTCGTCACCTGTTGTTATTTACATCCAAACTGATTAAACTTGATTTGATTTGAGTTTGGACCTATTTCAGTTTTTTGTGTTGATTGATGTGAATTCCGCGGCCGAAGTTTTTTCATGTTTTTGGATGAGATAATGAAGTTGAATTTGTGACCTTTCTCTAACAAACTACGTTTATAAATTGATAAATCAACATCTGAATAATTTACAATTCTACTACTGAATCCATCGAAATTTTCAAACTGCATAAAACTCCCATAGAGATATTCATCTGAACGACCAATAAGGCCCGGCCTATTCATCCCTATTTGATGTCTTTTTATCATGATAAGTTTATGACCTCTTATTCGCACACTTATTAGTTTTGTATCTATCTGTTCTATATATGTATGTATTTTCAACTTCATTTCAATATTGGTCTAGAGACCAAAATTGAAATCCTGATTTTGAAAAAAACCATAATAATACATTCGGAGGCAAAATTGGCGGAACACTCGAAAATTTAACCAAATTCGAAGTTCGATATTTTTCCTAATTCTCAACCGATTTAGATGATTTGTTCGGCAAGTTATGGATCAACTCTTCTGCTTTGTAGAAATTATAAGAGAAAACAAAAAAAATTGAAAAAAATTTCATACGGGGGCAAAACTAAAAGTGTTTTTTTTGGTCAAAAATTCGTAACACCCTGTGGAATTTCGTGGTCCGAGTTGAAACGTACAATATCATGGTCTGTCAAGACACATCTTCCTACAGTAACGCCTTCTTTTTTCATGCGTTTATTTCTATTTTTGCAAAATATATTCAATTTCAAGTGGAAAATCACCATTTTGGAGAAATTCCATTGAATCAAGAAAATTGTCACTAAAATTCGTCTATCAATTTGGAATTTTCTTATTATCACTCAGGCTTGTCGAAATTGTTGTTTGCGATCTTTATGTTCGAATCGCATTAGTTATTGATGACAATTTGGTTAATTTGGTGAAAAATAGGAATTCATAGGAGATAACAGTCGGTAGGTATTAAAATACACAACCGAATTCTGGGACCATTCATAAAACTTTTCATTTACACATGTTCACACCTTGTTTCATCAAATATGAAATACAACACACGTTTTTTTTATATGACCACATTTGCACTTGTTTAAAGAATGAGAGTTTTCCATTCTTTGATTTGATACAAATTCGATCGAGTGCGGTGTTTTGTGATTCTTTTACTGTTCACGATTCGAAACGGTATTTTTCGTTCAGAATGAGAGATTTACCACCAACCTCAGTAGCAAGGGCAGTTACATTGATCGAGGAAGGGCGCACCTACCGCTCAGTCGGTACCATGTTGGGTGTCCCGACGTCGGTTATCCATCGAATCTACCGACGCTACAGGAAACTGGATTGTACGTGAGGTGGCCAGGACAAGGAAGAAATCGGGCAACCCGCGCTATACATGACCGTTTCATCGTCAATCAAACCTTAAGAAATCCTCGTCTTACTGCTGTTCAGGAACGTAACCTTTACAAGCAGTGGATAACATTGACGTCAGTGTGAGGACAGTCAAAAGACGATTAAATGAAGTTGTTCTGAGATCATACGCGCAAGCAAGAGCACCAAGACTCGATAGAGCCCATCGGGTAGCAAAATTGGCGTTTGCTAGGAGCATGTAGCATGGACAAGCAATCAGTGTGACGGGTTTTATTTAGTGATGAGAGCCGATATTGTGTGAATTTCGTGGATGGTAGAGATAGAATATGGAGGCATCGAGGGGAACGGTACAATCAAGCGAACTTCACAGGAACTGAGCAATACGGTGGAGGGTCAGTTATGATATGGGGTGGCATATGCTTGGGAGTACGAACAGAACTGGAGATTATTGGCAATGGATCATTTAATGCCCATCGGTATATAACAGAAATCTTGGAGCCCCATGTTGTGCCTTTTGCTCCTTACATAGGGAAAATTTCCTTTTATGCACGATAACGCGCTTCCTCATACTGCGCACATAGTGATAGAATATCTCAATGAAGTTGGGATCACACGAATGGACTGGTCGTCGCGGTCACCGGATTTAAACCCGATCGAACACGTTTGGGACATTCTTGGAAGAAGGGTTCGACAACGGAATCCAGGCAACGTTGAAGAGCTGACATTGGCTTTGGTGGAAGAGTGGGACAACATACCTCAACAGATGATAGACAACATCATTGGGAGTATGCGAAATCGTATGCGCGCTGTAATAAGAGTTCAGGGGATCATACTCACTACTAAAATCAAATGTTTTTTTTGTGGGTCATCATGAACATTTTTCTCAACATGTTCATTTCATTTCACGAGTGTATCGCCAGGATACACACCTGCTCTCAATTTTGGACAAGAATGATAATTATTATAGTGTCACACAAAGAAACTCAAAAATAAATGTGCAAAGTCAACGATTTTTCCAGTGTAGTTTGAGTTCTCCCGGAGCGTGAAATTGGCCAGTGAATTTCAAAAATTTTCATTTCATTAGATTTCCGCTTCTCTAATTTTGATTTTACTTTTTGGCTAACCTCCGATGTTATGCACCTACGCAAGATTAAAAATAAATTCTTGAAATTTGTGACTTTTCGCTTCAAATTGGATATCTCTTGTAAAAATAGAGATAAATGCATAAAACAAGAAGGGGTTACTGAGGAAGATGTGTCTTGATAGACCATGATATTGCACGTTTCAACTTGGAACACGAAATTCCACAGGGTGTTACGAATTTTCGACAAAAAAGCACTTATAGTTTTGCCCCTGTATAAAATTTTTTGTTTTTTCTTATAATTTCTACAAAGCAGAAGAGTTGATCTATAACTTGCCGAAAAAATCATCTAAATCGGTTGAGAATTAGGAAAAATATCGGACTTCGAATTTGGTTAAATTTTCGAGTGTTCCGCTAATTTTACATCCAAGCTTTTGAAATTGACTCATTATTTGTTCAACCTATTGAGAATAGTCAGAGCTTTTCTTATTTCCCAAAAAAATTTGAACAAGCCTAACAAACTCATTCCATGCATATTTCTCAATTTATGTCATACCTCCTGCAAAATCTGTGTCCTTTATTGATGATATTATTTTTGACCCATCGAAGATGCCCGGTTTTATCTTCTCGCAACTCAGTTTTGGAAATTTTTGAGACGTGAAAAGGAAAGAATATCCATTTTCGTTAGGAACTTAACAAACTTTCGATGCTTCGAAGGCAATATTATGCGATTCCTTGCTACTTATCACGTTTTGTTGGTCTGGGATTAGCGCTTCATGAGTAGGCCACATACTTCTCAACTCAGTGTTGATTTTTAGCTCTACTATCCCAAAAGCAGAGAAAACAGGGATTCTTTGTGTGACCACTTTATTGGCATAGGAGAAAGCTAATCACTTTCAAATCAACACATATGAGCCAGTTGTTTTCTGTACACTTGATTTTGTCCGAAACCAAATTAACTCATGCTGTGAAACTTAGAAACAAGGAAGTTCTATGGCTAAAAATTCGTCTATGTGCCGATTATATGAAAGGATATTCCCATTTTCCTCGATTTTTTCGGTTAATGCCAGTTTTGTTCACCAAATGAGAATATGTGTCATTATAGTGGTTGATGAGTTCTTTCCAGATCATAGTAGTTTCGTACCGGAAAGTTTGTTCTTCTTATTTCTCCATAACTGTAGAAACTCATGCATTTCCAGTGGATGCTTTGCTCACGAACTCTGTCAAATTCAAACGGTATTCTTTAAAAATATATTCTCCACAAATGAAATAAAAATGATTTGAATCATTCACACAAACCTTGTTAACGATACCATATCAAATTATGGTAAACATCAAGTGCTTTGAATAAATCATAATTGAATTGATTTTCAGAATAATTCCATAATTATTATAATATACTGAAAATACCATATATTGTATAAAAATTTGATAAAAATTATGGCAGATGTCACAGCCATAGGGTGATACAAAATCTCTACAAGTGTGGAATATGGACCTATATATTTTGATTAGCCAACAAGGCAAATCTCTTCACTCCTACCAATTAGGGCATCTTGTTAGATCATAGACAATCCCTGTTAGCTCTGAAATGCCTTGTATTCCGTTAAAGCTAATCAACGCAATAATATAATTCATCTGGTGAAGTGTACCGAGGGATAGAGTACATCTGAAAACCTGCCAAGGACTCTCAGCTAACGATCCGCTCTCTTTTACAGCCTTTTTCTAAGGACATTGGTTGAGATACACTCTCTGCTAGAAATGAAATGAGCACATGCAGATTCGTAAATGAACTTCTAGGGGACACTAGTCCAAATGAGACACTAACAAATAACTGTCAGTGAGCAAAATTCAAATTGAAATTGTTCACTTAGTGTCAAGATAAAAAGCACTTACAATGGAATTGGAAAAATTAACAAAAAACCATTTTTCTTTATTCAAACAAATAATCAAGCAAATCTTCCTCCAAAATTAGAATTTACACCATAAAAAAACTGAAAAGAATTATTGCCACAAATGTTCAGAACGATTTCATATTGAACATTTAAATAAAACTGAACACAAATGCGCAAGAAGCACGAGCGTTTACATTACGAAAACTTTGCCCAAAAATAAATCGTTGCAAGAAAAATAAAATAGGTAAGCTGAAAAATCACAAATATTCGCTATACATTGTAACAAATGTTAGAAACGCCAATATAAAAAAATATTGAAGAATATATTCAAGGTCAAAGTTCGCCAATATGGTTTTCTGCGTTTTTTAGCGAAACTCTTACCACTATCATGAAAATATATTCAATAAAATTGAGTGGTCCTGAAATCAATTATACAGGGATATCCACCGGGACTGTCCGTTAAAAACTTTTTGAGTTCCAATTACAATATCAAGCTGAAATTTTATACGCGGCCATAACTAGCGATTTCCAATTGAAGTGAAATATTTTCGAAGTGGTCATCACTCTATTATTTCAAATGGCAATCTACCTTTTTTATTATACATCTAGAACCGACATTTAAGCAAGGCATAAAATACCCAAGTTGTTGGCACTTAACTTTCTAAGATTTAAGTATTTTTGTTATGAACTCGATTTTTGAGGAACATTTAAAAAAATTGTAGCTCGTAGATCCTTTCCACTACAGACACAATTTTTGCTTGGGTGGATAGAAGAAAATTGCTATTTGAAAAAGGCCAAAATGAAAAAATCATACAAAACAACGCAATAAATATTTGACATGTGTAGACTGTTTAAAAAATTTCTTGATCCTTCTTCTATCCACCAAAGTAAAAATTGTGTCTGTAGTGCTAAAGATCTACGAGCTACAATTTTTTTAAATAATCCTCAAAAATCGAGTTTATAACAAAAATAATCAAATCTGTCAAAAGTTTCGACAGATAAGTGCCAACAACTTGGGTATTTTATGCCTTGCTCAAATGTCGGTTCTAGATGTATAATAAAAAAGGTAGACTGCCGTTTGAAATAACAAAGTGATGACCCACTTCTGTTTTAACTGGAAATGGTTTCACTTCCAAAATATTTCACTTCAATTGGAAATCAAACCCTCTGTCTGTAAACAAGAGAAATTGTATATGCAATATTTGTCAACGAAGAATGAATATTTTTGATCAACCTACATCAAAACAGTAGTCTAATAGAACTGCCATCAATCAAGTTTGACTTTAGACTCATAAACTTCAGTTAACCTTTGTGAATTTAGTGATAATGAAAAAGTTTCACTATAAATAATCAATTTCTATAAACTGTAAGATTCATTTGACTAATAGCTGTAAATGTATCAAGATATCACAACAAAAATCAAATTTTTCCATAAATTTATAGTTTGTGAGAGTTGCATTCACTACGACGCACTTGAACATATAAATTCTCAGTTTATTGGATCAACTCCGAGTAAAACAACATTAACTATAAATTTAAGACAAATTAAATTAATGAAAAAGAGTAAATAAAAATGAAAATACCCATTTAATAAATGAGATGAAAAACACAAGGTTCAACTTTAATCTACACTTTATTTGAAAAAATTCGACGACGTTTCGCTGACACAGCAGCTTTATCAAGAATGAAGAACAGAATGAAGAGTATGGTATTATAAACAAATCGTAGAACAAGTTGGATGAATAACAGGAAAATCCACACCGAGCCATTGTACAGTTAGTATGAAAGGTAATAAAACTAATTAAACGAGTTAAGTAGGGGTGAATAATTCACATCTACCTGTTCATTCAAAAGCTTGTCCGAATGTTTGTATCTATTTATTTCTAATGCTTCTAGGAGATCTAATTTTGAACTTTTGATTTTATATGTAATATGTCAAAGTTTTTATTGAATGAATGGTTTTCTTCTATAAGGTGGTTTGAATAATTTGAATCAGATTTATTTTATCGAAGCTACGTTTATGTTCAGATGTTCTTATTCCAAAACTCCTATAGGTCCTACCGATATAAATTTTATCACAAGAACCGCAATTGAGTTTATAGATTCCTGATTTAGTTGATTTTTCAACACGAGATTTATTATTTTTAATATGTTTACCTAAGTTAATAGAAGTTTTGAAAGTTATATTAAGATTTTGTTTGACGAGATCTCGTATTTAATAAGTTTTTGTTACCTTTCATACTAACTGTACAATGGCTCGGTGTGGGTTTTCCTGTTATTCATCCAACTTGTTCTACGATTTGTTTATAATACCATACTCTTTATTCTATTTTTCATTCTTGATAAAGCTGCTGTGTCAGCGAAACGTCGTCGAATTTTTTCAAATAAAGTGTAGATTAAAGTTGAACCTTGTGTTTTTTATCTCATTTATATCATGGATCTACATCAAGTAACGGCCTCCACAATTCAAATACCCATTCAAGATGATTTTTCATAAAATCAATCAGCAATACTCTCAGAATTAATATATTAAATAATCTGAGATATTATTCATTTTCATCACCAAAAACCTCATGTGATACTATTTTCGTCCTTGTAGAATATATTTCATATATTGAACTTACGCCAAGGAGTAATATACAGAAAATTGCACGAGTGCACTTAGCAATTGGGTCGCCCCAAGCTAGAATCTCGCTTTGAAACATGTTGAGAAGGAAAATTCATCGAAAAATCTTCCAGCATCCCAAAGGAATGAACCTTATTTCTGCTGAGAATTAGCTCACATTTTTCTCAAGATTGGTTTTGCAATGTCCAATAAGGATGAACGCAAACGAGGTTAAAGGAAAGGAATAATCTTTTTAAGCATATCAGAATCTCTTCTTGGGCTGATAAGGTGAATCAAATTATTTCCTTGCCATAGAAAACATTCATATTTGATGCAGTTTTCGATGTCTATATACCAGTTGAAATCGAAACTATGGGGCTGATTTGAACAAACAATTAAATCTACTTTTAAACTTTGTAGAGTTTTGAAAACAAATAATTTAAAATAGTCGCTTCATACAGATTGGTCTCTTTGCATATATGTGGTCGCTAACAAGAGTCCTTCTTTATAATCTGATCTCCAGCCACATATATATATATATATATATATATATATATATATATATATATATATATATATATATATATAATATTTGATTATACTGGGAATATGGGTTAAAATTGACAGATATTATCTTTGGTTATATATAATCTGCAGAAAACTATTTTACGCGTTTCGGCACCATTGCCATCTTCAGAAAATCTGTATCGCACAATTATCTAAAATTAAACATAAACATCGAAAAAAGGTTGAATTGTTGCTCGAGAGAGACCACCAAAAACAAACAAAAGTCCCATCCGAATGGATATGTAATCTCACTCAGGCACGAATTCCTTTTAGTGTGAATCAATTTCTTGGGCTCGGGAGCAAATTTTCAATAGTTGAAAAATTAATCAATTATAACGACATCATCGCCACAATAGAAACTGCAATTTTCAAAAAACCCAATGAAATAAAAAATGAAATAAGAAACGAAATATGTAACACACTAACGAACCACAAACAAAAGAGCAAGGGAATAAAAGACTATTATAAAAAAAATAAATATATACACTACAGGAAAAAAACTAGGAATTTGTCAAAAACAACCCAGATGTATACATTCTTAGAGCTGCTAAAACCAACAAAACAGTGTTTATGAACAAGAGAGACTATGATTACAAAATGAAAGAAATGCTTAACCACACCAATACACATAAAAAAGAAAAAACTGACCCCACTAACAAAATTCAACTTGAAATGAACAAAATGAGAAACAGTTGGTGTACTGCAAAATACATTGACAAAGATCTCAAAAACAAATTAATTTGTCACAATGGAAGATCACCCTTCATGTATGGGTTGCCAAAATTACACAAAAATCCATCCCTTTAAGACCTATAGTAAGTAACATACATTCACCAACCTATAACTTAGCACAATATCTATCGAAAACTATAACTAACATACTTGGCACAAATAACTACTTCTTAAAAGATTCCTGGCATTTTTATGAGTTCATCAAAAATCAAATTGTTCCAAAAAACTTTGTACTCATATCTTTAGATGTGATATCCCTATTCACCAATATCCCATGTACACTCGCACTTCAGATAATCGACAAAAAATGGGAGAAAATTGCTCCTTTCACAGATCTACCACAAAAAGAATTTATAAGGGCTACGAAATTTTGCTTAGACTCTACCTATTTCATGTTCGAAACCCAGATTTATTCACAAATATTCGGAACTCCAATGGGATCACCTATTTCAGCTGCAATAGCAAACCTCATATTAGAAGATCTCGAATGCACAATACTTTCAACATTAAATTTGCAATTCTATAAACGCTTCGTTGATGACTGTATTGCATGTATACCATCGAATCAAATAAAACAAATAACAAAAGTCTTCAATAGATACCACAATAAGATCCAATTTACGAACGAGGTAGAAAGTGGGAGAAAATAACTTTTCTTGACATGCAAATTTCATATGACGAATACGGAATGATATACACCAATTGGTATCAAAACCAACATGGAGTGGAAGATAATTGAATTTTGAATCAAGCGTACCTAACAGGTATAAAAAAGTGTTGTTTATGGCCTGGTTGATCGAGCAATAAAACTATCACACCCCAAATATAGAAGAAAGAATCTTATGAAATTGAAGAAAGTGCTGAGAAGAAATTCATATCCACCAAACTTTTACGAACCACTCATAAGACAAAGAATACATCAAATTTATAACACGGAACCGAAAAGAGAAGAAAAAGGTGATTTCAACCATATAGGTCTCACTTTCACTCCCGGATTGTCTCAACAGATAAACAAGTGTCTAGAAAAATACAACATCAAAGTGGGACATAAACCTAACAATCATAGCAAGAAATTCTTCACAAATCTAAAACCTCGCATTGAATTAAAAACAAAACTCATAGCATATATAAAATAGAATGCCAAGAGTGCGATGGGTGTTATATTGGCAATACGAAACAATATTTGCATAAGAGGGTCTACGAGCATGAATATTCCGTTAGATCGAACAAAGTAGTCACAGCTCTAGCAAGACATAGTATTGAAAAACTGCACAAATTTGCCTATGCAAATGCACAAGTACTCACAACGGAATATAATTTTAAAAGGAATATTTTAGAAATGATCAAAATCCAGAAAGAACCTAGGACAATAAACTCAAAAGTTGACTCTGATGGTTTAATGAATATCTATGGAAATCTTATCTCTTAACTGTGAAGTGTATAATTCTACAACCCGTGATACAGTAACTTTAAGAATGTTTGCCTATATTTGTTTATTGTTTCCTTTCATGTCAGTCTTAATGTGATAACGACAGAATGATATCGTCGGTTAAGTTTTAAAATGTAAGATTTGTTTTGTATGGTATATGTACTTATTTTAAAATATCTCGATTTTAATTTTAGATAATTGTGCAGATACAGATTTTCTGAAGATGGCAATGGTGCCGAAACGCGTAAAATAGATTTCTGCAGATTATATATAACCAAAGATAATATCTGTCAATTTTAACCCATATTCCCAGTATAATCAAATATTTATAGAGGAAGGGTTAGTAAATTAAACTCCTATTATATATATATATATATATATATATATATATATATATATATATATATATATATATATATATATATATATATATATATATACAGTGTGTTCCAACGATAATTTGACCCCACCTCTAACTCAGAAATGAGTAACATTAGCGAAAAACACCAAGACACGTCGATTTTTGTTTCGAGGGGAGCATTTTCGAAATAATTCGAAACTTCTCAGATCAACCCCTACCCCCAGCAACCCTAACTTTGAATTTCATCATAGGGAATAAGGGTCGAGTGGCACCTTACTGAAAAGGTCTGTCAATTCTCCACCTTGATTTGTCATTTTAGAATTTTAAATTAACATACAGGGTGTCCCAACCAAGGGTGAAGTTGAATTCTGGAAATCCCAAATACTAAATGAAATAGATTTATTTTGGCATAATGCAAGCGCAGGTTTATGCTCGGTCTAGAAAAACGACCTACACTTGTGAATTTGGAGTTGGTGCAATCAACCCCTATTTCCAGCATCCCCAACTCAAAAATCATTCGATCGATAATAGGTCAAGTGGCACCTCGTTGGAAAGGTACTGCAATTTTCTCTTCGAATTTGGTATTTTCGAAATTCAGAATCATCATACAGGGTGTCCCGAAGCAGGAACATTGAAAATCCAAATAACTTTTGAAACTGGTTCATTTCGGTATACGAGAATGTTTGATCCGAGAATAGGACTTTCTTGTGTGGTTATAGAATTTTGCAATCAACCCTTCCATTCAGCATCCCCAACTTGAAAATCATACAAATAATTCAAGTGGCATATCTTCAGAAAGGTTTTTGAATTCCAGAATGATTAAAGCATTTCATTCAGTTCGGCTCTCCATACAGGATGTCGCTTTCGAAAAATTCAATATCGTCATTTGAAATTATCAACTAAAATTAATTCGAAACTGTTAAAAGTATTGGGGTACGATGTGTTGAGCATCAATTACGAAGAAATAAAGCTGATTTCTGCATTGAAAATGTTCACATTTTTTCATTTCCATCTGGCGTGCAGTCATCTGTTATTTCTCATTTTGCAATGAAATATTATTATTATTCAGATCAGTTCTTCATTATTGTTGTTGTTCGTCAGTTGAAATTAATCTGAAAATGGTTTATTCCACTGAGGAAAGGGTCGAAATTGTATCGACGTATTTTCGAAATAACAGTTGTGCCAAAAGAAACGGCAAGGATATTCGATAGGAACCATCCTGAAAGAGAAAGGAGTCAGTCACCAGTACGTTAAATATTTGGTTGACAAATTCCTAGCTACGGGTTCGGTGGCAAACAAAAACATGAAGTGGCATGTCCTGTCAGAAATGAGGCAACGGAAGTGGCAGTAGTGGGTCATCTACAAATGGAGAATACTACTTCGATCAGAAAACTATCTCGTCTGACTGGTGTATCAGCTACAACTGTCCATAGAATCGTGAAACATCACAAATTTCACCCTACAAGGTAAAATTAGTGCATGAAATAAACGAAGATGATCCAGATCGTCGTTTACAGTTTTGTGAAAATCTAAGTGAAAACCTAAACGCTAATCCAAATTTTCTGAATAACATCTGTTTTTCTGATGAAAGCACCTTTATGCTCAGTGGTGAAGTGAATAGACATAATTGTCGATATTGGGACACACAGAATCCTCATTGGTTTAGAGAGGCCCACACGCAAAGGCCTCAGAAGTTGAACGTTTGAGCAGGAATTTTTGGCAATCATCTAGTTGGGCCTTTCTTTATTGAGGGTAATCTGAATGGAAATGGCTACCTACAGTTGTTAGAGAAACACATACATCCTAGATTGACAGAAATTTTACAGAACGATCCAACTCTTTCTGAGGACGAAATGCGTTTTCAACAAGACGGTGCTCCTCCGCATTATGATGCTCAGGTGCGCCAATATTTAGACGAAAATTTCCCAGGAAGGTGGATTGGTAGAAGAGGACCTGTTGAGTGGCCAGCCAGGTCACCAGATTTAAATCCCCTAGATTTTTTTTTGTGGGGCCATCTAAAATCTAAAGTTTATGCCACAAGACCAGAAAACCTGGAAGAGCTGCGGATGAGGATTATCACAGAATGCCGACTTTTGACTCCTGAAGTTTTCGCTAATGTGAGAAGAGAGTTCGAAAATCGTCTGTATAACTGTATGGAGGTGGGCGGAGGTCATTTTGAACAATTGTTGTAATAATCAAGTTAGTTTTTTGTTTTCAATTGAATACAAGTTCAATAAATCTCGTTTTCCTGTTTAGATGAGCATCCAATCAGTTTCTCCATCATCCCCTCATCCTGATCCTCACGCCAGAAAACCTCGATTGCCAAACTGAAACCAATGCCTCAGTGATTCAGAAAATAGAAAAATCTTTCTGGAACTTTGCCACTCAACCTGTAATCACTTGTATGATTTTTTGAGTTGGGGATGCTGAATGGAAGAGATTGATTGCAAAATTCCATATTCACGCAAGAGAGTCTTATTCTCGAATCAAACATAAACATGTTCTCGTATTATACCGAAATGAACCAGTTTCAAAAGTTATTTGGGTTTTCAGTGTTCCTGCTCCGGGACACCCTGTATGCTGATTCTGAATTTCGAAAATACCAAATTCGAAGAGAAAATTGAAATACCTTTCCAACGAGGTGCCACTTGACCTATTTTCGATCGAATGATTTTTGAGTTGGGGATGCTGGAAATAGGGGGTTGATTGCACCAACTCCAAATTCACAAGTGTAGGTCGTTTTTCTAGACCGAGCATAAACCTGCGCTTGCATTATGCCAAAATAAATCGATTTCATTTAGTATTTGGGATTTGCAGGAATTCAACTTTACCCTCGGTTGGGACACCCTGTATGTTAATTTAAAATTCTAAAAATGACAAATCAGAATGGAGAATTGACAGACCTTTACAGTAAGGTGCCACTCGACCCTTATTCCCTATGATGAATTTCGAAATTAGGGTTGCTGGGGGTAGGGGGTTGATCTGACAAGTTTCGAATTATTTCGAAAAATGCTCCCCCTCGAAACAAAAATCGACGTGTCTTGGTGTTTTTCGCTAATGTTACTCATTTCGGAGTTATAGGGGGGGTCAAATTTTCGTTGGAACACACTGTATATATATATATATATATATATATATATATATATATATATATATATATATATATATATATATATATATATATATATATATATATGGCTGGAGATCAGAATTTCTTTAGGGCCCTTCTCTAATGAGAAGTCATTTTTTCGAAAAACACATTGCATTTCCGCACATCAATCTTTCAGCTCTGTGAGGCATGGGTACCATTCAAAAGGAGGACAGTGTGCAATTACATTATGTTTTGATATGGTGGAAAATTTAACACCGCAAATTTCCAACCGTTGTGACACCCGTCGACAAAGTGAAAAATAACGCGAAATGACGAGGGCAGCGGTTGGAATTTCATCAGGTTTTTAATTTTAGCGTATGATTTTTCCACGAGCCATGTCCAGGTAAATTATTCACTGATGTCCCCGTTGATGTCGGTTTACATAGCCAGAATTCGATAGTTTTTCGTCATCAGGGTTTTCGTTGAAACATTTTTGAATTGTTTATTCGAAATCGACATACGAATATACAGTTTTAATAATGTTCACGCCAGTTATGTCAGTTATGTCATATAGAAGCATTTTTAACAACTTCCAGTTTGCAATAAATTTTGGGTTAAAAATGTATGGATTGCAATGCAGTTACGAATTCAGGAATTGTCGCCCCACTTGCTTGACGAGCATTGTTTCTAATGTGCTTGAGTCTATAATTGTGGAAAATCTTTATTTTAAGAAATATTATCAATCCAAGACAACTGCATAGTTTTGTGCGGGACTGTTCCACATTGACCATGTCTGGTACATAACCAGTAGATTAGAAAGCGGAACACCGGTAGACGTTATTTATCTTGACTTTGATCTCATACCGAGAAAAGATTTTTTCATACGCTGGTACATCTTGACATTGGTGTAGGGTTTCTAGGCAGAAACTACTCGTTCCTATAGGACCTGAGTGATTTGATGTGAAAATTGTGAAAATGGACAAAATCGAGTCATTAAATATTGTTTGTAAAATAGGCAAATTTGCAAATTGAAGATTAGTTGTATTCAGCGTATGGGGATTCTTCTTCTTCTTCTTCTTCACCGTGTAGAAGGCGTAGCGCCTGTTCAGTTCCGGTTTCCCTGCAGCAGTTCTTGTGAAGTTGATTGCCAACTGTCCCGCCATCGTTTTGGTGGTCGTCCAACGGGTCTTCTTCCGTGTGGTATGTTGTCATATACGATTTTGGCTATTCTATCTGTGGTCATTCTGTTTACATGCTGGTTCCATTCTCTTCTTCTTTTTCTTACCCATCTTACAATATCGTCTGTTTCACATTTTTCCCTTATGTCGGTATTTCTGTGTCTGTCATTCAATGTGTAACCAGTTATAGTTCTTGGCGATTTCATTTCTGTTGTTCTTAGTATCCTCTTTGTTACTGACGTTTCCGCTCTTGTTTCTGCCCCGTATGTCATAATTGGTCGCACACATGTTTTGTAAATTCTGGATTTGCATGTTATACTGAGGTGTTCATTTCTCCAAATTGGTTGTTTAAGATATCCCGATACTGCAGCTGCTTTGTTCACTTGTCTCCTCACTTCATCTTCAAGGTATCCTGTGCTTGTTATTTTGCACCCTAAGTATTCGAATTACATGACTTGGTTTATAGTGGCGTTGTCTATTGTTAACTTGCAGCGCAGAGGTTCCTTAGCTATGGTCATGCATTTTGTCTTACTTGTTGAGATTTCCATATTGAAATTTTTTGCGCGTTTGCTAAAGGCGTATAACATTCTTTGTAGGTCATCTTCTGATTTTGCAATGAGTATGGCGTCATCGGCATAGCATAAGATGTTAATTTTGTAGGTTCCCATGCGGTATCCTAGTCCCAAGTTTTTAACGGTCTCTACAAGTTGGTCCATAACAGTATTAAATAGTAGAGGGCTAAGACTATCACATTGGCGGATGCCCGACGTTGTTCGAAATGCTGCGTTAGGGTGTGGTTTGTTCGTTTTGCGTTGTTGTATTAGTGTTCAGATCTCTTATGAGTCTTATATATTTTTGGGTACCTCTTTGTTTTCCAGTATCTTGATTACATCCTTCAGTTGGACTCTGTCGAAGGCCTTCGTTAAATCTATGAAACAAAGATATGCTGGAGTGTTATATTCAAGAGACTTTTCTACTATTTACCTTGTTATAAATAGTGCATCGACCGTAGACCGGTTTTTTCGAAAGCCTTGTTGCTCTTCGCTGATTGGCATTGTTGACGTTATGTCATCGGCAAGAATCTTTGTAAGCAGTTTCAAAGAGGTGCTTAATAAGGTTATTCCGCGATAGTTGGCAGGATTTGTTTTGTCTCATTTTTTAAAGATAGGCACTGTTACACTTCTTTTCCATTCTTCTGGTATTTTTCCGTGTTGAATTATGATGTTAAACAGTTTTGTGTACTCTTCTCTCATGGCTTCTCCGCCATATTTGATCATGTTATTTGTTATCTTATCTTCATTTGGAGCTTTCCTATTTTTAAGTTTACTTATTGCCATAGCTACTTGCTCTTTCGTGATTGTTACCGGTTAATTTATAATGTCGATTTCTAAGTCTTCTTCTGGGGGTTCTCCTTCATATTCTGATTCGGTGTAAGGATTTTTGAAGTATTTTTCCCATGTATGGGGACTCTGCTCTATCATTTACCAGAGTGGAATTTCGGCAGCTGAATTTGAATATGGCCATAACAGCTTGGGAGACGTGAACATTCGGAACATTCAAAAACTGCAACTACCGTCGATAGTATCGTGAAAATTCACCAAATGGTGCTGTTCGCGCGTTGGGTGCCGCGTTTTCTCACGTTAGACCGAAAACGGGATGGAATAAACATTTCCAACACTCTGTTGGCGGAGTTTTGGCGCCAAAAAATAATAGTAGATGAAACTTGGATGCATCATTATCCGCCAGAAACAAAAATACAGTTTAGGAGACGTGAACGTTCGGGACGTCCAAAAACTGCAACTACCGACGATAACAGAGTTGGCAAGGGACAGATACTGATAGAGTTGATACTTGCCAACTTGACAGCTAATGGCAGATAGAACAAAAAAATGTAGGAATATTTTAATCTAATCAACCTTCAATTATTCTCGATGAGGTATCATTTTATTATATTATCGAGATTATTTTGGATTGAAAAGTATTTGTTGTTTTATTCGTATAGAAAATGTTTGAAACTCATGGTGTATTAAAAAGTAGGTAAACCAAACCTCGAAACGTCTACCAGAATTCAAATTATAGACATTCAATATATATAGGGGTTTTACCCCGACGAGTTGCCCATGTATCTATTCATGCAATCAAACTGATTTCATGAAAAATATAAATCCACCACCCGGTAATTAATACCATTGCCAGAAAATAATTATAATCAAAACATATCCTGGAATAATTATATATTAGGATAAGTTAAATGTTATGAGAATATATCGATCTACCAGAATATATACATACTATAGCATCATCAGACAATGATATCAATGTACCAACGAGTAGTGTCAGAGGCTTTCTCCCCGGAAAAATCCAGTGTACGGACCTTAGTCAAGTAACACTGAATGTTACTCATTAATAGTTTCCTTTGTGTGAAGAGGTGAACGATCGAATAGAATACTGCTCTGAATATAAATATGACAAAATTGTCAGTTTATTATATTACATTTATATAAACAAATAAATAAAATATAAAATGAGATTCTGAGCAGTATAAACTAAAGAGAAAACCTATGACTCTACCTCATTATTTTTTCGGAAAGAAACCTACGAAGAATATTACAAGATTTGATGACTGTTATCTTTTGTAACTGTTCAAACAAAATTTTCTTCAGACCAAAAATCTCAATACTTTTGTGAAGATTTCTGGGAATAACACCTGTTGTGGAAATAACAATCAGTAGAATATATATTTTTTTCATTTTCTACATTTTTTAATCTCGTCGCCAAGCATCATATATTTAGATATTTTTTCATTGTATTTATTTTGTATATTATGTGTGTCGGGTATAGCAATATCAATTATATATGTTATTTGATTCTGTTCATCATTAAGAATGATATCTGGTCTACTGTGTTTTACAGCTCTGTTGCAAAGAATTGTTTTATCAAAATAAAGTTTATATTTGTCATTTTCACAAACAATCTCAGGTTCATATTTGTAAAATTTTTTTCTTTTGGGAATAAGCTCATGTTTAATTCCTAGATTAAAATGAATAATATTAGCGACGGCATTATGTCTTTCTAAATAATATGTTGAAGCAAGGACTGAGCAAGATGATAAAATATAAAAACTGTTTCTGAAGAACAGAAACATCTACGGCAAGAATCATCTATATTTTGTTTGATGATGTGTTTTCTATAATTCCTCGTGAAAACAACCTGATCCTGGATCGCAATTGCCAAGCCTTCTGTTTCAGCAAACAATTCTCCAGATACTAACCATTTATTCGATGCGATTTCATCAATATAATCATTTTTCAATTCTTTAGGGTGCTTTCCGTGTAATTCCTTCTGCATCCAACTTTCTCTTTTAGAATTATCATGAAATATATCAAAATCTACCTTTTGCATTGTCAAGTTCAGAGGTGTAAGATTATAATCTGAAGCAACAACAATATCATGTAATTTAGACGTTCTCTGTTTATCATGAAAATGGGAACGTAGATGAAAAATCTGTATACTATGAAGATTATTCAAATCAGTTAATCCACGACCTCCAAGATGTCTAGGTTGTGTAACTGTCTGAACAGCTGACTTTGGGTGGTGCTTATGATATTTACAAAGCATTTTCCTCGTTTGACATTGTAATTCATTTAGATCAGTTTTAGATATATATATATATATATATATATATATATATATATATATATATATATATATATATATATATATATATATATATATATATATATATATATATATATATATATATATATATATATATATATATATATATATATACAGTGTGTTCAACGAAAATTTGACCCCCTATAACTCCGAAATGAGTAACATTAGCGAAAAACACCAAGACACTTCGATTTTTGTTTCGAGGGGAGCATTTTCGAAATAATTCGAAACTTCTCAGATCAACCCCTACCCCAGCAACCCTAACTTTGAAATTCATCATTGGGAATAAGGATCGAGTGGCACCTTACTGAAAAGGTCTGTCAATTCTCCACCTTGATTTGTCATTTTAGAATTTTAAATTAACATACAGGGTGTCCCAACCAAGGGTGAAATTGAATTCCTGGAAATCCCAAATACTAAATGAAATAGATTTATTTTGGCATAATGCAAGCGCAGGTTTATGCTCGGTCTAGAAAAACGACCTACACTTGTGAATTTGGAGTTGATGCAATCAACCCCTATTTCCAGCATCCCCAACTCAAAAATCATTCGATCGATAATAGGTCAAGTGGCACCTCGTTGGAAAGGTACTGCAATTTTCTCTTCGAATTTGGTATTTTCGAAATTCAGAATCATCATACAGGGTGTCCCGAAGCAGGAACATTGAAAATCCAAATAACTTTTGAAACTGGTTCATTTCGGTATACGAGAACATGTTTGATCCGAGAATAGGACTTTCTTGTGTGGTTATAGAATTTTTGCAATCAAACGCTTCCATTCAGCATCCCCAACTTGAAAATCATACAAATAATTCAAGTGGCATATCTTCAGAAAGGTTTTTGAATTCCAGAATGATTAAAGCATTTCATTCAGTTCGGCTCTCCATACAGGATGTCGCTTTCGAAAAATTCAATATCGTCATTTGAAATTATCAACTAAAATTAATTCGAAACTGTTAAAAGTATTGGGGTACGATGTGTTGAGCATCAATTACGAAGAAATAAAGCTGATTTCTGCATTGAAAATGTTCACATTTTTTCATTTCCATCTGGCGTGCAGTCATCTGTTAATTCTCATTTTTGCAATGAAATATTATTATTATTCAGATCAGTTCCTCATTATTGTTGTTGTTCGTCAGTTGAAATTAATCTGAAAATGGTTTATTCCACTGAGGAAAGGGTCGAAATTGTATCGACGTATTTTCGAAATAACAGTTGTGCCAAAGAAACGGCAAGGATATTCGATAGGAACCATCCTGAAAGAGAAAGGAGTCAGTCACCAGTACGTTAAATATTTGGTTGACAAATTCCTAGCTACGGGTTCGGTGGCAAACAAAAACATAAAGTGGCATGTCCTGTCAGAAATGAGGCAACGGAAGTGGCAGTAGTGGGTCATCTACAAATGGAGAATACTACTTCGATCAGAAAACTATCTCGTCTGACTGGTGTATCAGCTACAACTGTCCATAGAATCGTGAAACATCACAAATTTCACCCTACAGGGTAAAATTAGTGCATGAAATAAACGAAGATGATCCAGATCGTCGTTTACAGTTTTGTGAAAATCTAAGTGAAAACCTAAACGCTAATCCAAATTTTCTGAATAACATCTGTTTTTCTGATGAAAGCACCTTTATGCTCAGTGGTGAAGTGAATAGACATAATTGTCGATATTGGGACACACAGAATCCTCATTGGTTTAGAGAGGCCCACACGCAAAGGCCTCAGAAGTTGAACGTTTGGGCAGGAATTTTGGCAATCATCTAGTTGGGCCTTTCTTTATTGAGGGTAATCTGAATGGAAACGGCTACCTACAGTTGTTAGAGGAACACATACATCCTAGATTGACAGAAATTTTACAGAACGATCCAACTCTTTCTGAGGACGAAATGCGTTTTCAACAAGACGGTGCTCCTCCGCATTATGATGCTCAGGTGCGCCAATATTTAGACGAAAATTTCCCAGGAAGGTGGATTGGTAGAAGAGGACCTGTTGAGTGGCCAGCCAGGTCACCAGATTTAAATCCCTAGATTTTTTTTTGTGGGGCCATCTAAAATCTAAAGTTTATGCCACAAGACCAGAAAACCTGGAGGAGCTGCGGATGAGGATTATCACAGAATGCCGACTTTTGACTCCTGAAGTTTTCGCTAATGTGAGAAGAGAGTTCGAAAATCGTCTGTATAACTGTATGGAGGTGGGCGGAGGTCATTTTGAACAATTGTTGAAATAATCAAGTTAGTTTTTGTTTTCAATTGAATACAAGTTCAATAAATCTCGTTTTCCTGTTTAGATGAGCATCCAATCAGTTTCTCCATCATCCCTCATCCTGATCCTCACGCCAGAAAACCTCGATTGCCAAACTGAAACCAATGCCTCAGTGATTCAGAAAATAGAAAAATCTTTCTGGAACTTTGCCACTCAACCTGTAATCACTTGTATGATTTTTTGAGTTGGGGATGCTGAATGGAAGAGATTGATTGCAAAAATTCCATATTCACGCAAGAGAGTCTTATTCTCGAATCAAACATAAACATGTTCTCGTATTATACCGAAATGAACCAGTTTCAAAAAGTTATTTGGGTTTTCAGTGTTCCTGCTCCGGGACACCCTGTATGCTGATTCTGAATTTCGAAAATACCAAATTCGAAGAGAAAATTGCAGTACCTTTCCAACGAGGTGCCACTTGACCTATTTTCGACCGCATGATTTTTGAGTTGGGGATGCTGGAAATAGGGGGTTGATTGCACCAACTCCAAATTCACAAGTGTAGGTTGTTTTTCTAGACCGAGCATAAACCTGCGCTTGCATTATGAAAAATAAATCGATTTCATTTAGTATTTGGGATTTGCAGGAATTCAACTTTACCCTCGGTTGGGACACCCTGTATGTTAATTTAAAATTCGAAAATGACAAATCAGAATGGAGAATTGACAGACCTTCACAGTAAGGTGCCACTCGACCCTTATTCTCTATGATGAATTTCGAAATTAGGGTTGCTGGGGGTAGGGGGTTGATCTGACAAGTTTCGAATAATTTCGAAAAATGCTCCCCTTGAAACAAAAATCGACGTGTCTTGGTGTTTTTCGCTAATGTTACTCATTTCGGAGTTATAGGGGGTCAAATTTTCGTTGGAACACACTGTATATATAGAGTAACTTAACTATTGGGATAGCAGCAATTAGAAAATGAGAGACTCGTTTTTCTTTTACTCAAGCTTTCGACTTTAATTAAGTCTTCTTCAGGAGTGTTACAAAATATGGCAATTATGATTAAGTTGACATTGAAAAAAAAAGTGAAGTACTCACAGCAATTGAGGTTTGCAGTCTAAGGTTATTAACTAGAATTTTTGTGATGAGTATCTACACATTAAATTGCTCTCATTTAGCCAAAAATCCCTATTCGGACTATCACGTGAAGTCGTTTTGACAACCGGAAATTTTTCTCTAAAAAGTGCAATGTCTGTCATCCATGATATGTCATCAAAATTGATGGATTAGTTAAAAATGATCTACTGAGTAGTTACCGTGCACAGAACTTTCACAGAGCCACCAACATACCAAGGTGAGTCATTAATTGATGAACGCTAAGTACTATTACAGTCAAATTTAAATTCAAAAGGGACTGAAGGTCCCATTTACGTTCACTCAAGATAACGTAAAGAAAAAGAAAAAAACTACATACGTCAGAATCACTTAAACCGTTATAAAACACTAACAGAATCCTACTACTACTAATATTTCAGGAAGGGAGCTTTAAATGTAAAAGAAGAGGGAAAGAAATGGGCTTCAGTTCGCCTAAAACAGTTAAATTCTGATAATGAATTATTTTAATAAATTAAAATTGCTGACTGCCTGAAGGGTAATTATCAAACAAGGTAACAACTACTTAGAGAATGGCTAAAACCTAGAAATGACAACAAATAAGTGCTCTTTGTATTTACAGTCCATTATTTTACTTTCATTTAGGTAATCTCATCTATTGAATGGGGACCGAGATGGAAATTGAGTATACCGAAAACTGAGGTGTGGAAACAGTTATGTTATTGTGGCCTGGAGGTCTACCATTGTGATTTCTGGACAATTTGTTAATTTACACTAAGTATGCGTACATACTGTGCAATCTGTCTAGATCTTTCTTGAAATTCATTGCAGTGGGTTCCTGACAAACTCTCATCATTTCTATCAATCTCCTATTCCATACGTTGCTTTCGGTATCCAAGATGGTAACATTTTCATAATCTAACCCAATTCATTTTCGTAAAGTGCTGCCGCGCAAGATTTTTTGTTTTTCTTGAATCACTCTTGTGTGAGGTTATCCTTTCACTAAAGTTTCTTCCTGGTTCTCCTATGTAAACGTTTTCACAGTTATTACATGGGATTTTATACACGACGTTTGGTCTCTGAAGTAACGATGTGCGATCTTTCAATTTTGTGAACGCTGATTTGGCTAATCTCATATTTTTGATTGCCATAAGTGTATTATTTCCACGTAATAAACCACCTAGTAGGTTTGTTAATCCGTCTGCATGAGGTAAAACGATGATTTTTGATCTCTCTTGTATCTGTCTAGTTACTTTCAAAATTTCAAAATACAATGTTGTGGATCTATATGAACTGAATCTACGATCAGTTGCCATTCTTTATTTGTCTGATGAAGGCGCAGTGTCGTTAAAACGACACAAACAGATAAGTGTAAATTAAATTTTCTTTATTTATCATTTGAAATGAATTTGCATAAAATATCGGCCAGTATTGTTCAAGTTTCGTATACTTCAATGGGTATTGAAATGGTTCTTCGATCAATTTTTATTGCTTCAAATTAAAATTTTCTATAGAAAACAGCTCAACACCTTCAGCGGAATGAACGCGGTACTAAGTATTCAGTCCCTTTCTAAAGATGAAAGGTAGGAAGCCATCTCACAAAATAAATGAGCATCTTTCCAACCACCGCAGAGACTTTATTGCGATGATGCATTTACGTGTTTACTATGCCAATATTGACCCCGTCTTTAACAAAGGTGGAGCCCTTGTCGTTCTCGCTCGCAAGAGTCCCTAGAGATCCCGTGCCCACATCCTCAATTTCGCTATACGAATCTCCGGATGGAAGGAAGAGGAAATGTTTCTTCACGATCCTTGGATTATTGTAATCAACTATTATAAAACTTGGATCTACCCTTTATGAGGAATTTTTTATACGATAGTTCGGCCAGTGGTATTATCTTCAAATATTTGAGCCTGAAAAAAGCTTTTAAGTCTTATAACCTTTTTATTTCGAATATAGTTTCTAACGTATTTTTCTTTTTCAGGTGAGTTATTCACATTTCGTGTAAAATCTCTACCACAGGTAAGCTAATTACGTATGAAATTATGACATATCTTGATGATACTATCTTAATTTAAGCTAATGAATAAACTTTATTATGTACACAATATCAGATGAACATGATGTACACACATAAAAATATTCATATTAATGATAATTCCTTCAAATACACTGTGAGGAAATTAACGCCCAGTTTCAATATTTTGAACTTCTCTCTTTTGAGGCAGCTGATTAACACATCATATTTCCGAATATTTCCGCACACATGCTAATATAATTCCATGTTTTTACACAGGTTCCACTCATGCGAAATACAATGAAAGAAATAAATTGAAAATTTGCAAGAAACTGCCATATATTGATAATAGCAGTTGTTGATCAATTTTTGCGAGTAACGTTTGCTCTTCTTGAGATTTTTCGGTAAAAATGCAACGCTAATCTCGACATTCGACCGCGCAGAATGTGCTGCAACAATGATGTTAGATGGTTTAGGTTGGACTTATACAAGGAGTGGCCGAAGGCTTGTGTTGTCCCATTCAACTGTTTCCAGAATGATCTGCAGTTATAGGTAGACTGGTAGTCATTGAAGGAGAACTGGGTATGGATGACCTCGAGCAACAACGGCGATCCATGACCGTGTTTTAAAAATTTCTTCGGTGGAACAACTGTTTACTTCTTTAGAACAGCTTTAAATGCAGCTTTGACAAAAGAGTGGAGTGCAAATTAGTACTGAAACGATATGACTTCTCAGGAAGTTTGGTTTGACGCCTCGTGTCGTAGCTCGTGACCCAGCTCTAACCGCAACACCTCGAAGAGTCCTATTGAATTTTCTCAGGAACTTGTAAATTAATCAAGAAGCTGACTGGTAGAGCGTTTGTTTACCGATGATTCGAGATTTTGTCTTTTTCATTGCATTAGACTCCAGTGTACAAACGACGAAATGAGATGATATATCTCCATAGCAACTTTTTACCTACCTATGGTTTTGATGGAGGTTCAATAATTTTATGGGGAGGAATTTCTTTGAACTGGTCATCCTTAATAATGGAACTCTCAATGCTCAGAGCGCGTTACAAACATTTTAGAAGAACATGTTGTACCATTTACGGCAATCATGGGTATGAACTTTCTGTTTATACGAGGTTTGTCAATTAAGTTTGCGGAAAAGTGCTCGGACGGTCCGGAAAGCACACAAATAATTGAAAATAACTTATATTCCTTCGTAATTGTCTCCCTAAAGTTTGATGCACCAGTGACAACTGTTGGAAACACACCCTGAACACCTCCGAAGAACTGCCGTCGTGATGCTTTGGACTCCCGAAACTTTGTCATATATGTTTCCTTTGAGGTACGACTTCAACTGTGGGAACAGATGGAAGTCACAGGGTACTAGATCTGGAATGTAGGAAGTTTGGAAGTGTTGGAATGCCGTTTTTGGTTGAAAAATCACGAAATGCGAATGACGAGTGGGCCGGAGCATTGTATGATGAAGCACCCATCCGCGCTCCGCCAATTCGGGTCGTACACGAAACACAAGGGCCTTCAGACGTTTCAAAACTTCAATGTAGAATACTTCGTTGACTGCCTGACGTGCTGGATCGTATTCGTGGTGTACAACTTAATTAATATCGAAAAATGCGATGAGTAAAGATTTTACTTTCGATTTAGACATTCTGGATTTCGTGGGGAGTTTACCCCCGTTCTTTACCCACTGCATGCTCTGCCTTTTGGTCTCAGGGTCGTATTCGAACACCCACGATTCTTCACCTGTGATAACAGTCACTTCGAGAAATCATGTCTTGACAGATGGACAATCGGAGCTCTTTCTGCTCAACTGTGAGAACTTTGGGAACCATTTTCGCAATCAGCTTTCGCATTCCTGAATCTTCGTGTAGTATCGGCCGGATCGTCTTCCTGTTGATGCCCAACTCGTCTTCCAATTTACCCGACGGTCTCCGAGCTCTCGCGAGTACAGCCAATCGAGATGTTTGTGCGTTTCGAGAGGTGGAGGGAGCTTTCTCGCTCGGATCATCCTCTACTGGCTCTCTGCTGCTTCTGAACTGCTTTGCCCAATCGTTGACAGCTGATTTTTCAGACAATCTTCGTTATACACGTCGGTTAACTGTTTCATAATTTCCACGGAAGTTTCGCCGCGTTTCACCAAAAATTTAGTCACTATTCTTTGCTCAGTTATTTCATCACTCATCTTCAAGACGGTAGCATTGCCAACTTCCTCGAACTTAATTGACATACATGATAACGTCTGATCTAATATCGTTAGAAACAACTTCAAGATCACGAAATCACTTTAATGTAGTGACCTGCAAGTCCCAGACCTCGATCCCATCCAACATGTCTGGTACATTCTCAATAGAAGATTATGAAACCAGAAAAGTAAGCCAGCTACCGTGAATGGAATTCGAAACATACTGATCTGAATGTATCAAAATGCTTTAAAGTAATTGATACTGAGTATTCATCGTAGATGTTTGCAGTAATTCTCGCCAGGGGTAGAATTATTTTGTATTAACAGGTTTTTGTAGTCTTTGATGTTACATTTTAATTATTAGTTTTATTTCAATTTTTCATGAGTACCATTTTCATTTCCAGAAATCCTCTAGCATTCCTCAGTGCTGATGGATTACTGGAAAAATAACTCCTCAACAGATCTTAATTTCTTCTGAGTATATTTGAATTTTCTATTTCGTGCAATTATTTCTTGGCGCGATGTAGTATGTCTAAACAGCGTATATTCTCTCAACATGTTGAACTTTATTCAAGCAATGAAAAGTTCAACTTTTCTACCAAATCTGATTTCGATCAAGTATTTTAAGTATACTTTTTGAAATTATTACTCTAATGAAATACTGATATTTTTCTGGATCTATTAGGATTTCGACAGATCGCAGATACCATGTTTAGCGTTACGATATATAATTAAACTAATATATCCCCTTGAAGTTTTCTGTTGAATCTAATCTCAGTTTTCATCATTTTCTGGTGGCGCTGGCAGTAGCATCTGTCTTTGTCCATTAGAGAACGACAATTATACTGGGTGATTCACCAGTGGCGCGGTGCTCTGTAGCTCGTACACTCTTGAAGATTTCATTTTTGTTCGAACGGTATTGTATTTTGAAAGTAAAAATCTACTTCAGCAATTTATTCTGCAGTAAACAGAGTGTTCTAATTTTCTATAAAAAAATATTGGGTGGTTTTTTCAGATCACTTTTTTGTTCAAGATTCAGGAGCGGCCTAAACTCTGCTATAATGTCTTCGAGTAATAATTTTTTTGGTGAGTAGTTTCGTCACAATTTTTTTTATATAAAAATTTTTTAAAATAGGCTCTCACATCTTCGCATACTCCTTCAGCCAGAGAGGATGAATACTTTTTTTCCTTTCGTTTTCTTATTGCCCAAGGATAGCTTTATTGATGAATTTAAATTGATTATACTCATTTTATACAGGAATGACTCAAAAGAATTATTGAATATTGTAATTTTAAAATATCATATCTTGATTTTTCAAATGGAACACCCTATATTTTATTATTCATGTCAACGCATAAAATATTGTGCTATATTTTTGCAGAAGGAACTTTATCTTCATCTTCGATCAAACTCATTAACATGCATCGTTGTTCGCACAGAAGTTTTTTTTTCCTCTAATGATTCAAGTAATAAAAAATGAAACCTAAACAAGATAATTCTTTTAACGAATGATAAAATCAAGATGATTGAAACGTAAATCGAGTTATGTGTTAACTTTTTTTTCTTATTTGTGCCTTCTGTCAGGTGCCCGGACATATCATATTTTGCATTTTACGTGAACTTATCAGTGTTTCGTAATTGAACATTATTGAAGTGAGGTTTGAACACAATTTTCTCAATTGAAAAAATGGTTGATATGATTTTTATTCTGGATGAGTGTGATAGAAATTCTTTGTTGCCAAGTAAAATTTATGCACAAGGGTTTCCTGATGAGAGGCATCCTGATGCAAGATGCTTTGAAAAGATTAGATTTATCTAAATGGGTAATATCGCGCACAAAAAAACATGAAAAACCAAAATCTGCTACAGCTGAAGACAACGAGTTATCAGTTTTGTTGACAGTGACAGAGGACCCATATAAAAGCCAAACAGAAATTTCTCAATTAACAGATGTGACAAACTTCCGTCCAGAATCTTGAAAGTGAATAAATCAAGACTATGAAAATCGAATGAAGTTTTTCAATTTGCAAAATCCGCACATCATGAGACAAATAGATCACCAGCATCGTTGGTCCTTGAATGTATGGGTATAGTAGATGGATATCTAATTGGGCCGCACTTTTTCGACGGGCACCTCAATAGTGAAATGTATTTAGATTTTCTGCAAAATAATCTATCAATGTTACTTTTCGATGTACCAAAGCAGATAAGACAAGATTTGTGGGTTCAACAGGATGCACCGGCACATTACTCACATCAGGTTAGGAAGCATTTGAGTCATGCATTTCTATACAAGCCAGGTTTCCGGACCTTACAAGTCTTTATTTTTTCTTGTGGGGTTATATTAAGGGCATCGTTTAGAAGATTTTCTTCTACAACACAGTAGGATATGAGACAGAGAATAGTCGACGCATTTCAGTCAGTTAATCCGCAAATGTTGTCGAGATTTCAACAGTCTTTCCTCAGAAGGATTGACTTATGTCTACGAAGAAACGGGCAACATTTCGAACACCTTTTGAAATATTTCAACACCTTGTAGGCCATCTCACCAAAAACCAATCTATTACGTATTTCTTACACGACTACCTTATAATATCTCAATTTCTCTGATCAAGTATAATGATATGTACTAATAAACTCTTTTTTCGCAACCTCTGATTTTATTATTTTGGTTTATTTTTTTTAATCGAGAATGGTCGAAGATAAAAATTTTGTTACTGCTGCAAAAATATGGCACAATATTTTATGCGTTGACATGAATAATGGAATATAGGACTTTCCATTTGGTAAAATCAAGATATGATATTTTTAAATTTCAATATTCAATTATTTTTTTGAGTTACTCCCGTATGGAATGAGGATAATCTATTTCAATTCATCAATGAAACTCTCCTTGGGCTATAAAAAACCAATGGAAAAAAGTATTCATCCTCTCTGGCCGAAGGAGTATGCGATGATGTGAGAGACTATTTTCATGAATTTTTACGGAGAAAAAAATTTTGTGACGAAACTACTCACCAAAAAAACTTATTATTCAAAGAAATTATAGCAGAGTTCAGGACGCTCTTGAATCTTCAACAAAAAAGTGGTTTTCAAATCTGAAAAAACTTCCCAAGATTTTTTCATACAGAATTTCTAACTTCAAAATAAATTGCTGAAGTAGATTTTTAGTTTATGAATACAATACCGTTCGAACAAAAATGAAATCTTCAAGAGTGTACGAGCTACAGAGCATTGAGCCACTGGTGAATCACCCAGTGTATGTATATTCATAATTGTACTTGATGCGCTCCAAAGATTCAGCTGAGTTGGTGGCAGGCTGGCCTGGTGTTGTGAATGAGTCTGCAACACTGACGTGGTCAAACTAGCCCGAAATTGCAGTTTGATCGCTTCTATTTATGATAACCGACCGGACTGTACCACTATTGTAAGGCTCTGGTTGTCGATTATTATAAAGAGTGTATTGGAAAACTAGCCCTTTCAGGAAGAGATATATAACTTTCTTTGGAAGGTTGAATATTGTTCCCTAAACAAAAATCTTCAACATGTATACACATACAGCGATAAATTCCGCATGTTATCATTATAGAGATAAGATGTACACGTGGTTTTCAACTAAATAAATACTGGAGCGTTAGCTTTTCGACATACTACACCTTGCAGACATAGTGTGTTGCGTTGTGGTGTATAGTCCAAATAGTATGGCATCTTGGCTAGTTTTTGCTTGATCTATTCTTTGTTTACACAATTTCCCGGTGGCGATGGAAGTAGTCTCAGTGTCAGTTCGTAGGATGGCGCCAATTATATATGTATACATCTACATGTACTTCAAGCCCTACAACGGATTGAGATCAGTAGGTAACTGTCTCGCCTGGTGTTATCAATGGGTTTGCAATACTGAAAAGGTCAATTGAGATCGAAACTGCTTTATGTCGCTCCTATTCATGAAATCTTACCAGACTTTTCCCTATGTGTAACACTAGTTGAAAATGGTTATGTAGAGTAGATCCGAGAACCAACTCTGTCAGGGAGGGCTATTGAATATTCTACGGATGGTTGTTTATTGTTTCCCGACTAAAAGTCTCCATAAAACATGAAATTAACTGTTCGGGATACCTTGACAGCAATAGATGCAAACTTTTCACCATATTATAAAAGAAAAAGTAGATTTTGAGAATAATTTCCTGTTATTAAATTTGTTTCCTACTGAGTGTTTTAGATAATATTTTTTTGAATTTGCCTGAAGTAGTTTCACTCACTTTTCATCCAATGTTGTAGATCATATATAAATTGTTGTACGATAATTTAGTTTTCATTTTGTATTTGTCTGTTAAAGGCGTAGTGTCGTCGAAACGCGTTACAAATTTAACAAATAAGTGCAAATCGATATTTCCTCTATTCCTCATTTGAAATTGGTTTTAACCAGTGAATATACTTTCTGTCAAAAAACCGGGAATTGACTATTTGAAAAATCTGCTCGAATTAATTGTCAACATTTTTGTTTTTGCTAGGTTGGCACAACTGTTTTCTATACTGAAGCAGATCTGTCATTTAGTTTGTTCATAGTTCTCGATTTTGTCAGCTCTCATAAGTGTGTTTTGCGATTTTTACGATGGATAAAAATATTGAACAAAGAATGTCTGGAATTGTGTATTGCGAATGGGATTTCGTGTGCCGAATCGCTGAAAATTTTACAGAAGATGAAGAGATCATCAAAAACACGTGATATAGTGCATTTAACAGCGGCCGAGATGTGGTAACACATTTTCTTTGCTCGGGTCGGCCAGCAATATCTTTAACTGAAGTGAACACCGATGAAGTTAAGTAGAGAAGGAAATGGCTATTCAAAATAGTTATTCAAGTTTGAGAGAGATAGGCAATGACTCTTCTGTGTCTCACGAATCAATTCGTGCCATTGCAAACAATTGTTTGGGCATGAAAAAATACATTGTTACTGGTGATGAGACATGGGTTTTATGAGTTTGCCATGCGTTTTTTCTGAGAAAGTCGTTTTCCAAAAATTGAAAGAATTAAATACTGCCTCTACTGTGGGTCCGGGTGATCTCTCACCATACATTCTCAAGAATTGCGCCTCCTCTCTCTCCTTTTCCTTGTCCCTAATCTAACCTAATCATGCATTCGACGAAGGAGCCTTACCGGCTGCATGGAGAGTGGCTGATGTCATTGCGGTGTATAAAAAGGGCGATAAAAGTCTCAAAAAGAATTATAGACAAATCAGCCTAACTTGCTCCGAGGTGAAAATGATGGGAAGAATTCTTTTTGACAACTTGATACCATATTTGATGCAGAACAACATAATTTCACCTCGGCAGCATTGATTTCTCCCTGGCAGATCTGTTACCTCTAACTTGTTGCAGTGCTTGGATGTGTGGACCAAATCTATCTTTCCTATTGATGTCATCTATCTCGATTTCCAGAAGGCATTCGACAAACTCCCACACATAAAAAGTTCAATCACATTGGGGTGAGGGGAGCTTTACATAGATGGATTGAGCAGTTTCTGAGCAACAGAAGTTTTCGGGTTAAAATAGGTGAAGCCCATTCAAATATGCATCCGGTGACAAGTGGAGTCCCCCAAGGATCAGTCTGTGATCCTATACTCTTCTTTATATATACTTCTGACCTCCCAGGTTTGCTTTCTTCCACGTGTTCGATGTATGCAGACGACTCCAAGTTATACTCTAATCCCCTCTTTGCTTGGCGAGAGCTTCGGATAGACCTTGACAGAGTTATGGAGTGAAACAGAAAATGGCTTTAAATGCATCAAAATGTATGGTGATGCATATCGGTAAAAAAAATCCCCCACACACATACTATATCAATGGAATGTCCCTCTGATTTGGGAGTAATAGAGACTAAGGAAATACATAGACGGCCCACATAGAAAATATCTGTAATAATGCCAGAAAAAAATTGTTTCTATTCAAAAAAAGTTTTATAAACCTTCTCTAGATACAGCGGCGTATTTGTATGAAACCTATATGAGACCACAGAGTTTTGCTCCTCGGTTTGGACGCCTGTTCTTGTTCGAGACATGAATCTTATTGAATCAGTTTAACGCGCAGCCACCCGTCTCCCATATGGAATTCATCGACCATCTTATGAAGATAGAATTATAATGACAAAAAAGATGTCCCAGATTGACCAACTGGAGACAGGATGCCTGGTGAACACTTACCGAATTTTACATGCATCATTCTCTGTTGATCTCGCAGATATTTTTCAACTGGCTCAGAATTCCAACCTGAGAGGTCACAGTTTGAAGCTGGCACATGAGCGGTATCTCACCACCTGTAGAAGAGGATTCTTTCCAAATAGAGTGTTCAACACTTGGAACTCTCTTCCTGAGGATGTTGTGAATGCCCCTTCGATAAACTGCTTCAAGAATAGACTGGATAGATACTTGTTGGCTTAGTTGTATGATGCTAGGCTGGTTTATTTAGTTTAGTTTATCTTTATAAAATTTGATTTTTATGTTTGAATTACTTGATTGTAATGAATGTTTTTTCTTGAGTTTTATAGGTCTTAAAGACCTCACTCTCATTGTATTCATAATAATAATAATGCACACCAGACCGCAAGCTTCGGAATTGCGTGTTTCAACTGAACCGAAACTGAAGAATTCACGTCGAAATCGATCAAAAGCGAACATAATGTTGACTGTTGTCTTCGATTTTCGCGGTGTTATGCACTCTGTATTGTTGTCTGAAGGTCAGACGGCAAATAAAGAAAATCACCTGAGCGTCATGCAGCGTTGAGGGAACACTCGAGGATTTTGCACCATTCTGACCAAAAACTCAACCAGTACCATCGAACAACCACCGTATTCACCTGATATGGCTCCTGCTACTTTTTTTCTTTTTCCAGAACTCGGATGACCGTTGGAGGTACCCGTTTTGAAACGAAAGAATACATAAAAGAAAATTCTCTGCTAGAACTGAAGTCGATTTCGAAAAAAGCATTTAAAATTGTTTTTTATGATTGGATTATTCGTTGGCGTAGATGTATTATTTCGAAAGAGGACTACTTTGAAGGTGATACAATAAATTTTCGGGTATTTTTCTGACATAATGTAAACATTAGAATTAGCGCCTTTTGCACCTGAACAAAAATCATAAGTCCGCCACTGCTACCGATTCTCATAACGGCCAATTTCATCGCTTTCGGTGCGCCGATAATTATCGAATATCAAATTGGTTTCGTCAATCGGAAAATCGAGTACGTTTCTTTCGAAATTCATTCAGTTGGCACTCATCGAATATTCGCAAGCTTCAGAATGCTTCTGTTTGATTTCCACTCTACATGTTCGAGCGAGCTAGTGAATGGCACATGCTATGGAAGTACGCTACTCGATCGTCGAGAAACGGGCGAATTACGGGGGTGAAAATGAACATTTCAAGCATAAGGTCACGGTTTATTACTGGTCGATATATGAATGAAGTCGCCCAACACCAACAAATCATGGATCTCTCATTTCTGATGCAGACGCTCGGTTTCCTTCCGGTGTAACACTTCCGAGTGGAATATATGGAAAGTCGGGATGGCTTTTTACATAATTGTTAGGATTTCGTACCACAAATGACACCCCCAGATGATTTTATGGTCCGTTTGTTTGTCGATACTCTTTCACTCTAGAACGCTTCGAATTATCAAATTATAATTGATATCGAATAATCAAGGTCAATAATTTGATTGTTAATTGATGAAAACTATGATACACATTTTTCAATTAAATGAAATATTAATTTTCAAATTTTCACTATATTGACGCCATTTATTACATTGTGATTTCATCAGATAACTAATTCACTCAAAAGGATGATCTGCCTTATTATACCAAACACTACCGAATTTATATGGATTCACCCGATATTTTGGATATTACCTCAGGGTTTTGGAAATTTCGAAGGATTGTTAAAATTGATCCATTTTGAGATATTTCAAATGAAAAAAAGGAATAGAATAAGTAGGTTTATTTTAAGAAAGAAACAAATAAAAGAAAATGAGAGACTCTTCTCGCATGTAGAAAAAAAATTGAAAATTGTTTACTCACGGAGTAGGTGTTTTTTCTCGACCTAAGTAGTTTGTATTACCTCCTCTGATACAGGCTTGAATCTGTTCGACCTTCTCTCAGGTGATATTCTGTCACTCTTCTGTGGCGGCTTGAATGAGCTGTTGAGGGGTTCTTGGATTATCCTGGAGCGATCTAATTTTCCTTTTGAGATCATCCCATAAATGTTCAATAGGATTCAGGGCTGGAGAGCAAGCTGGCCAGTCCAAAATAGCGACTCCCTCTGTTTTAATGTCGCGCGATGTTGCTTGTATGCGGAGGAGCATTATCTTTCATAAAAGTGAAATTCTCACCGTGGGCATCTCGCCAGAGTCTCACTATGGGCTCCAGCACTAGGTCCACGTAATTTCTAGCCGTTACACTTGCATGAAACAAAAATAATAACAGCCACCACAAAACATCACACTGCCCCCTTGGTATTGCGGAACTTATCTTGCTGCTCGAAGTCTAGCTTGTCTTCTGGTCTCATCTGCCAATTCTCTATATTCCCATTTTGGTGCTCGATACACCAATTAAGTCTACTACTTTTTCGTTGTCTGGTTTGCTCTGGAACTCTTAAGGGCCTTCTCTTCTTACAATTTGGTACGGAAAGTGGTATTGTTCTCCAGAAGTGATCCTCCCACGACTTCTTCTAGGCATATTTTGCAGAGATTGTAGCTCTACGTATTGGGCGTAAATTTCTGAAATCATCCCCTGTGATACCCCATTGTGGCCGCTATACCCCTCTGTTTCATCCCTTCTTTAACGAGAGCAATTATTCGACCCTTCTGCACAACGTAAGGCATTTTCAATTATGATAATATCCCGAACATGTGGTGATAATTCAACATTTCTTATCATACTATACAGTTTTTTTACAACAAAAAACTTCATTCTTCACAAGTAGTCAATGATCCATGGTTAAAAACAATCAAAAATGTGAAATACCAAGTGATTCCATATAAATTTGGTTGTGTGTACATTGGTAAAAGCAGATATTTAACTAAATAGGAGAGATATCCAAACAAGGTTCCTTCTTTTAAGAACTGAAAAGATTAAGAAGTTAAATCTAAGTAGAATTATGAAAAAGAGCACTAAGTGTGAAAATTTTCTTTCAATAGTTTATCAAGAAAATAGCGGCTCTACAATAGCTTAAAGAAAATTCTCGATTTTGACGGTGTAACCTCTATCGAACGTAATTTTAATCTGAAACAAACCAGAAAAACATATGTTATTGAAATCCATAATTTGTAGTTGAACTTAAGAAATGTGAGAAGAAGAGAGGTCGCTTAGCGGAGCTTCAAAGCGAAAAATCGAGGTTTCGTCTCTTCTTCTTACCCAATTTCGCAATAAAAATATAATTTTATTTCAAAACAATTAAAATTTTTTCATTTGGATGAATACTAATAAACAAGAAATCTTTTGAATTTCAACCCAATCGGCCGATTAGTTTTTTAGTTATCTCTTACCCCAATTTAAAAAATGCTGTTTTGAGAAAACTGGTTTAAAGTTCCGAGAAGAGGAAAATGATACCAAACCTCCTCGGTAGCTGCACGGTTAGTGCGCAAGCATATTGGAACTGGTAAGCCCAGGTGCCTGTTTCGACTCCGGGTTCAATTTATAGATGACGTTCCTGAACAGAAAGGTGATATTTGACCAAAGCTTCCCAAATTGTACTAGCAAATTTCCTGAGTAGCAAAGCCATTAACCAATTGAGGCCAGACAACTTGTAATCCTGCTATTATTTCAAGGTATAGGTGAGTGGTTCCGAGTACACTATAAACTGTAGGTTCACATCATCAAACAAAAAAAATAATACTCACGGCTTAATCTGCTTTTCAAGGTTGTCATGTATTTAAGCTCCTTCCGAGCCTTACGAGCATCCTTCATGGTGGGCTCGCTATCCAAGGTTTCAACTACTCCCATATCCCCAATCTGCCGGAAAACCCTTCATTAAATGAAACATCAGAAATGTAGGCACACATTTCTATTATTCTTGATCCAGAATGAAGCTGTTTAAGTGCCAATTAGTAAGATCCTCGAAAAAGCAGTGAATTGAGTGGCTCTATTCCAGTTGGTCTGAAACCAATTGTAGCGTTCCTTATGGTTGATGCTCTTTAAATGCAACCCCAAATAGCTATTTGATATCTTTTAAACCAATTGTCAGGATGACTTACAAGAAAATCAATAGAGGCGAGGCTACATGTGGTTTTTGAACGCCCAAAGAGAGACACATTCAGAGGTTGCATTTTTGGCTTGTGTCGGGTGGGTTTCTTAATACATGTATTTGATAGAAACGACATCCACAGATTGCAAAGTTATGTGGTAAGAATTATTATCCATAAGAACTAAAATCAGGTTAGCTTCCGATGACTTTGCTGGTCCAATGAAATGATTTAACCATTTCACAAAGTTTTGCAGATTCGTGAGCTACTGCACCTTACCCTGAAGACGCATCATCCAAATATGCTAGCTTCATTCTAACTCTGTTGAATTCAAAGAATGGAAGACTATATTGAGCTGTTGGACTTGCACAACAAGCAAGAGTAACATTGGTCACTCGTTGTGGCTGATGATATTTTAATTACCCTTCTAGTTCTGACTTGAAGCGGATGGTGTTTTGGTAAGAACAGTACACAACTCACTTTCTTTCATAATGAAAATTTCATTCGGATGAAAACCGTATTTTCCTTTTAGTTCATTGTATTAGGGAGAAATTATGTTTGGCAATAAAAGCTGATATGAAATCCTCACCAGCTAACTCTATTGTTCGGTTAGAACGACGATCAGTTTTTCCAGACATACATAAACGACTTCTGCAAAATCATTTTTTGGTTAGATCAAACCCTCTATCGTCTAAATGGGTTATGCAATTCTTTAATTTTTCTTTTTATTGAGGAGAAAATGTGTTCCTTAATCTCCGGAAGAAAAGAAAATAAATATTCTAACAGAAATACGAATAAAGATAATTACTATCAGTAGGTAGGTAACTATATTACACGTTAGTTTGTAAATGAAATTCATGGAAAATTACAATGTCTCACATTATTCTCATATTATTTATATATCGGCACAAATTCGGTTCAGGGATTTTGTACTTTTTTTGTGCTAGATTCTCCTCTTCAAATCTCGTTTATTGCCTCTAACATTGCATCTTTGGAATGTTTTTGTCGATTGGTCCTTTTAATATATTTTCTAACCATATTTACAGCAGTTAAAAATCTTTTGAGTGAAAGAAGCTCCCTTAATACCTTTGTTTAGGGTAAGATGATGAACTCGTCAACTTATCCGCAACTGCATTTGTCATCTTACCACCCCAACCGTCTATTCTAACAAGAACTCTTCGCCGCAAAAATTGAGTGAATAATGAATAGTTACACCTTTAATCACTTAACTACAGTATTTGACATTATTCTCAGGGTGAGTAATTTTAAATGTACTTATCTCTAACAAGATGAAACCTTTGTTTCAAACGGTAGCATGTAATAAAAGAACACCGCGTTTATGTGTTTCCTTCTCTAACACATAAACAAAACATGGATGGTTTCTGCCAATACTCGACATACTGGTTCTACGGGAAACTAAAATTGATACCGCTTCGGATTGTGCTGCCATCTTACGGATAGGAGTGATAGTCAATTAGTTATCTCACTGGATTCGTCATCTTACCCGGCTTACCCTACATACATGATTCCAATTTGTGTTTCATATTCTCAACAAATAGAGTAATTAGAAAAAATTAAAAATAGAAATTAGACATTTAGACTAAGTATCCTGGAATCGAATTATAGAATTGCCATCGTTTTTGAGGGATATGCATAGTTACAATTTGATCTGACGTTTCGGAGTCGACTAGCTTTGAAGGTTCCGTTACAAACAAACAAACTTACAAACATACAGGATAAGTTAACAAAAGAATGTTGAAAAAAAAAATCAAAAGAACGAGATGAAAATTCAAGGATTCCGATATTTCATTTGCACAAAAGTTTCTGCACGAGTTTATTATTTGCCAGACAAATTTCTATTTCAAAGTACTATTTTAATCAAGTAATGAATTGAAAGCAACAACCACGTCAAGCTTCAATATACAAGGAACACAATCTCTCCCCTCATCATAAACTGAAAAAGATCACTTTTTCCTCTAAAAGAGAACACGACAATATATTTTTAATGAACGTCATATCTTCGAGAGATGCCAGCTACAGAAATATGGATCGGGTATGAAGTATTATACACCCAAACATTTCAATATACTTCATTCCATCAGCGGGTGAAACCAAGAGAGGGCAAAAGTTTCATTTCCGACATTTCGACATATTCAGAAGGTTGACTTTCATAGAAGTTGATTTTGTTATTTCTTTTTCCGATAGACATTTCGACATGAAAGATTTTAAGTATTAGACATATGACGGTTGGAAACAAAGAACAGGAGGTAAAAACAAGAGTATCAATCTGTTTCGTATAAGATTAAAAATCTTTTCAGATATGTAAGGAAGAAATCAAACGGCTGTGCATGAAACCAATTTTTTTTCTTATCCACAATTCTGTCTACCCGAAGTTGCTCAATAAAACAACCAATTTTAATGAACCATCCAAATTTATTTTATCGCCTTCAAACTAGATCCACATGATGATTAATACAATCATCCGTATAATTTTTTTAATTGTTGATTATTTCAATGAACCATCATGCTCCAAAAAAACGTTTTAATCAATCAACACATTGGGAAATCTCGGCCAGACCAATTTCTTTCACGTAAATATACATTTTGTCGAAAAAGTATCGGGAATTGATCCTTTCAAAATTCTGCTTAAAACGATTGTCAAAATATTTGTTGTTGCTTAGTTGGCACCACTGTTTTCTATACCGACGCGAAGTTTGACCTCCATCTGTCATTTATTTTGTTTCTCCTTCTTCTTCTTCTTCCTACACCTCTCTTCGTTGTTCTTGGTCTCCAGAATGTTGTTTCATTTGTCCACTCTGTCTAGCGACATGTTCAACCCACTGCCACTTAAGGCTCGCCACCCGTTCCATAATATCTGTTAATTTAGTTCTGTTTCTTATGTCATCGTTTCGCATTTCATCCCTTAAAGATATCCCTAGCATGGCTCTCTCCTTAGCTCTCTGCGTGACTCTAAATTGGTCCGCGACTTTTCTCGTTATGGACATGGTTTCCAGTCCATACGTAGCCACAGGGATTATGCAGCTATTATATACTCTTTTTTTGAGAGATGACCGGAGATTAGGTCGTGTTCGACCATTCAAATTTCCATGTAGAATTCACTTTTGTTTTTATAAACTTCTTCACGCCACTAGTCAATAAGTCTCTAACCAGAACTACGTTTTTGTCACTGATGGATTCTCGAGCGTGTTTGTCAGCTTTTTCGTTGCCTGGAATTCCAATGTGTGATGGCACCCAGATGAAAATGATTTCTTTCGCTCGGGACTTTTCTAATTCTTGTTTTATTCTATTTGCGATGGGATGATGTTATCAGAGAATATTTTATTGAGGGTATGAAGGGAGCTGAGTGAATCGGTTAGGATGATGAATTTTTCTTCTTGAGAGTAGTTGATGTGTATTAAGGCTTAAAGTATAGCGAACAGTTCAGCAGAGTACACGCTGCTTTGTGATGGTGAAGTGAATTCAAGCACAGAATTAGATGTCACAACTGCTAATCCTACGTCAGCCTCGGATTTGGATGCGTCTGTATTTACTTCGGTATAACCCTAGTATAAAATATATTTCATTTCATCTTCATTACTTTCTCTAGGTCACTATTATTCAACACTTGCATCGTGCTATCGATGCCATTTTCGGATATTTTTGGTTGAAGAATCACATTTTCATTATGGCATATGAATTTCCAGATACGTTTGTGACGTTTAAGTTATGAGTTATACTCATTCTATATAATTTTTCGAATACTTTGAGAACTATTCTATTAATTTTCTGGGGAAACTCGAAAATTCAATCTCGAACGTTATATGGGAGTCGAGTTTATACGCATAGATGTATGGCGAGCATATAGCTCGAGTGAACCCGCCGTATATAACAAGAAGTACAGTTTTTTCATTGAACGTTGTTCCAGTTGAACAGACACTATAGATCGTAAAATATTTTGGCGAATCTGTACCAAGTAGCCGTTCAGAATTTTATGGGTCTTTTACTGCCGTAAAGTTTATAATTCTTACATCGATTATTATTTTATGTCTGGAAACTGAAGTTGTCAAACATAAAGAGTCTAAGCCCTCTGTGCTACTCTATAAAATTCCATATTTCACCAGTTTATGGTACACGTTAGTAAGATATAATTTCCTCCAGTTTTTTTTTGAGTTTGCAAGATGGAATCAATCATACATTTATTGCAAGCAAATGGCTTTGTAGACATTCTGGAATTTATGAAGTAATGCTCACTGTTGCGCACATCGAAAGAAAAACTGCTTTCGACAGAACCTACACGCAGGGGTAGATTTCGTTTTTCATGCTTGGGAATTAGCGAAACTGTATAGCCTTTTGAAAATTATTTAACTTTTGAGGTCTAGAAAAAAGGAAAGGAAAAGATTTCAAAAAAGGTATTCTATAATAATATTCCTTGGGATGATATAAAATCCGCATAGGTCCATTTTGGTTATTTTCGCAGATATGGTTAATTGAAAATCCGAAAATTCGAAAATCTCTGTCTCGAATCGAAAGCTTTTGATACTTAAATGCTAGAAGAAATTTTGAAAACCGCATGGGTTTGTCTTGGTTATTACTGAAGATATGGAGATTTGGAAATTTCAACCCTGTTTCGGAAGTTATGGGTCAAATCAAAAAACAAAAGTCTTTGACAATAATTTATCTCACATATGAAAACTGCAGAGATGTATTTTGATTATTACTGGAGATGGCTTTATGGTAATTCACAACCCCTCCTACTCGAATCCGAAGGTATAAGTCGTATCAAAAAAATTGTAACAAAAGTTTTCGACAATAATATTTATTTATTATTTATTTAGTTATTTATTTGGTTATTTATTTAGTTAATATATATTCATCTTTTCATTCAATAGAAATTACATCATAAATTATTGCTGTAAACCTGCAGAGATGAACAAGGTTATCTGTTCGCAGGTCCGGAAACTTAAAACTAACTTATCAACTAATATTCAACATTTTGCAATTATAGATCATAGTTATGAAATTTTAGTAAAATTGTCATTTTGCTTTATTTGTTATATATTTTGCTTATGCGCATCAGACTGTTAAACAGTGGCGTGACACAGATAGAGGGTTGACTGGAACCAGGTGTTCTAATTCAAATTGTTGTGACGTGATTCAAGCACGTTACACTATAAACACCTCAAAAAAGTCTAGGGAACACTTACCAATATCTATAAAATATGAATTTGATGATTCGAATTTATAGAAATCTTTCGGATTTTGTTAGGATGTATTGTATATAATGTATTCTCAAGAAAGCAAAATAATATTCTACTTCTCCAAAGCACCTATTATAAAAAAAAATTTTAAATTTGAAAATGACGAAATTTGGTAAAACACAAAAAAAAAATCCTGAAGTAATATTTTCGAATCGATATGGAAGCACTTATATTTTTCAGTACCCAGAAGGTCCACCTCTGTTATTAATGACACTTTGGCATCGTCGCGGCATTCTCAATATTAAATTGTCTATTACATTTTGGCCTAAATCATTCCAAGCCCCCTGAACTGCTAATCGAAGCTCCTATTCATGATGGAAGACGTTTTGACGCAGGAGATTTATTTTTAGTGTGTCCCACACATGTTCGATGGGAATCAGATCTGCGGAGCAGGATGGCCATGGTAGAAGATCGATATCATTCTCTTCAAGAACGTTCAAGAAAACTCTTGCACGATGAGGAGGGGCATTATCTTGTTGGAAGAGTGGATTTTGACCCATTGTTTAGAGATACGGTACCACTACTGGTAAAACTATCTCATTTGCGTGAGAATTTCCCGTTGTCTAACAACTTCTCGAGCATGCTGGAGACGGTTTTGCTTTCCAGGTTCCCTCTATATTCGAATTCTTCCCGAATCGGGATAATAACTAAATCTAGATTCATCACTGAAGAGAACTGTGGCCCACCTCTCTTGATCCCAGTTTACGTGTTCTTGGCACCAAGCTAAACGAGCAGCTCGATTTCCATGGGTCAGTTGTGGAACTCTTAAAGGATGTCTGGAGTGGAGTTGACCTTCGTGCAGTCGATTTCTCACAGTTTGGTCGGAAATTTGTACATTATGAACTCGTGATAGCTCTTGAGCTAATTGAGATGCTGTGGTAGTACGATCTCTTCTGGTTTGTAAAACTAAAAATTGGTCTTGGGCGACTGTAGTAATCCTGAAACGACCTGTATGGCATTCTTCTACGCTACCTGTTTCATTGAAACGCAACCATAAACGGTTTATGACACTTAGACTACTTCCCAGAACCCTGGATACTTCCCGTTGTGAGCTCCCAGCTTGAAGCATGCCAACGGCTCGTAACATCTCTTCTCTAGTCGAATGTCGTCTTTCCATGGTCGAATCACAAAACTTGAATCTTTTATTTGTGCTTATAACAGAAACAAAGTGCCAACTAACTGATTTCAAACACTGAATACATGAAATGTTTATAAAGCAGAGTCGCATCTGCTGCATTTTCAGTTTTTCATAAAAAAAAACTGAAATCTGTTGCAGCACTCTACATAATTTGGTGAGAAATTGATGCAGGTGTTCATTTCTTAAAGAAAATCATCCATATTGATCGTTCTGGATACGATGTATCGATATTCAGAAGTGTTCCCTAGATTTTTTTGAGGTGTTTACGTGTACTAACCCTATTGTTATGTTTAATCCAATTTTTCATTTTTTGTTGGCATTTTTGTAATATCAAACACCTTTAGATTTGACTCATTATATGGCAGTTCATCGAACACTTTTATTGCGTTAATTTAGTTTTTTCATCGTTAATAACTTTGGTAGATCTCGTTAAGATAATACATTTATTTCTAGTTCTACTTGCTCAAACCCTATATTGTTCCAAATAATAATAGTTTAAACATTCGTAAGCAAATAATTGTTTCACATTGAATAGGTTATTTTGCACAGATTTGTTTTTATTTACAATATTTAAAAAGTTGTTTAGAAGCCTTTGTAATTTCCAAGATTGTTCATATAGGCATCTCCCCACGCAATTTTTCCATAATTTTGTACACTTTGAAAAGAAGCATAATAAATAAGTTTTAAAATGCTAGATTGCTTGAATCGAGAAGCTTACCTCCAAATCGGATGTTATAGAAAGATAGAAAACTCATTGTCAAAAATTGATGGCTGATAACAGTACAGATAGCTCTTCACACAATAGACACGATATAGAAGCAACAGAAGACTTGGAACCGCCAATTCTAAAACAAGAAGTGGAAAGGGCTGTTCAAAGGCTCAGTGAACAAAAAGCAGCAGGTAATGATGACATAGTTACTGAAATGTTGAAGGCGCTGGAATAAAAATATTACACCACATCTGCACAAATATCTGGGAAACGGGGATTTAGCCAACTGAATGGACAGAATCATTATATATTCTGCTACATAAAAAGGGACCGAGAGACCAGTGTGAAAACTATAGAACCATCGCTCTGATTCCGCATTATACTGATATTTGAAGAGAAGCTGACACCCTACCTACATCCCCAAATTCCACCTGAACAGACAAGTTTCATGCCAGGACGCAACTCATAAATATCGGACAGCTTAAAGAGAAATGTTACGAATACATTGTTCTTTGCTGATTCTTTTCTTGGATTATATCAAGGCGTTCGATAAAGTTGTCTGGAATAATTTTTGGCAGGTTCTAGATGAGATGGGCACGCCAAAGCGTGTTATCAAGAATTTTCATACAACCAACAAAGCTTTTGTGAGGGTGGATGACATGGTTTCGTATTTGTTTACAGTAGGAAAGAGTGTAAGACAAGGGTGCGTCCTGTCACCCATTTTAATCAACATATATGGGGAATGGATAATAAGGATGGCGATAGAAGGTTGGAATGGTGATGTCTTCGTAGCGAAAAATAAAATATCAAACTTACATTATGCTGATGGCACAACTCTTTTTGCGTCCTCAGTGAAGGAATGGCAGAACTGTTGTTGGGATATCCGAGGTATATAACAAATAAAGCAGTGGTCCCAAAACGCTGCCTTGTGGGACCCCAGCCGATATTGGTTTTAATGATGCCAATGCCCCTTCAGAGACACTCTAAGTTTTCTTTCTGAGACTCTCACAATTGACAGTAGTTCCCAGGCAGCGATCTACTCATCTTATATATCAAGCCCGCATGCCACACCCTGTCAAAAGCTTGTGCTACATCTAGGAATGCGGCAGGATATTCATTTTCTTCAAAAGCCTTTTCAATGACTGCTGTCGCTCTGTGCACTTGGTCTATTGTGGAATGATGGTTTCGAAACCCAAATTGGAAATCTGGTATCTGTATGAGTGGTTTAAGACGTTTCAGCAATCGTTTCTCGAACAGTTTGGATAAGACAGGTAATAACGAGATAGGTCTGTAAATTTCAACCTGTTCTGCTGGTTTGTCAGGTTTCTTAATCATAATTATCTTTGTTGTTTTGAAGCATTCCGGTACTTGTTTCAATCTAAAAAAGGCATTGAATAGATACGAGATCATGATGATTGCTTTACGTGGCAGTTCTTCCAACAGTCCGGGTGAAATTTAATCGATACCAAGTGCCTTTTTGGGGTTCAGATTGTTGTCTATCTCCTTTACAACTTCCAATGGAGATACTGACTTTAAAGGTATTTCAGGCTGATGAATAGGTGTAACGTCTATGAAAGACTATCATCTGGAAGAAACACGTTACTCAAGTGATGCGCAAAATAATTCAGCTTTCTGTTTATTGCACTGATCCATTCGTCGCGTCTATTTTTAATTGGCGGAACTCTAACGATTGGTCTCCTGAGTTTGCGAGTCGCTTTCCAGAGCGAATAATCTTTTTCAGCTTTCAGGCTTGAACCGCAAAGGTATTTCTTGAAGCATTTTTGTTTGATTTGTTTGATCTTTATATTTGTTTGATTACTTATCTGGTTGAACTTTCGTTTATCTGTAGCACTTCTGGTATTGCTCTCCCCCTTTCTTTTATCATGTCTCTTATTTCAAGAGGGTGATTCATGTCATTGTTCGATTTTTGTTTTGCAATTTGCTTAGCTTCTTTGGCAGCTAACCTCAACTGTTCTATTAGATTTCGTGATTGTTGTTCAAGTTCTCCTCTAGTTTTGAGTCTTATATCCAATCTGATCTGGTGTTCAAGTGTTTGTCTGAACGTATTCCAGTGAGTGTATTTATTAGTAACATTTTGTTTTTTTGTATTTTTATTTAATTTTTGTAGTTGGAGTAAGATGACTTTACCATATGCACGTATTTTTGATAAAATTGATTCACCGTAAGTCCTCTGTAACATATTTTGCGATTCGGCACACGACATTCCATTTGTAATTGAAAATTTGCGACAAATGTATTTATATCTATTGTAAAAATCTCAAAACACTTGTGATAACTGACAAAAGGACAGATCGCGTTCAAACTCGCGTCACTATAGAAAACAGTTGTACCAACTTAGCAATACTAAAAATGTTGACAATCGTTTCAAACAGTTTTTAATAATATATATATATATATATATATATATATATATATATATATATATATATATATATATATATATATATATATATATATATATATATTTGATTAGTTGAGGATGATCAGTGCTCGAAATCAGAAATTTCATCATGAGGACGGCTGCAATAGGTAGTCTTTCCTACGAAACATACTTTAAAAGGAACTGATATCGTTGTTCTTCTGTCGATTCTTCAGAAACACCAAAGGGTATTGAATTGAAATCACAATCAAATACTTTGTATACGCTCCATTCGAACTGTTGGCCTGCTGAATCACGCCTGACTTAAACCCCATTGATTGCTTTGTGATATCAGAACCGGTAGTTCAATTCGTACCAATTGAAAGGGAAGCTCATCTTGTAGCGTTTTAAATCTCATGTTCACCCTACAACGCTCTAAAGACGAATTGAACGCCGGTCGAGCGTGTCTCCCCGCTTATCATCATATCACGTGACTGAACTCGGTGTACATTTTGAGATTCACCCTTACCTTGATTTTAGTTGTTCAGTAGTTTATGCTGATTTCTTGAGATTTCTTGGACATTTTCATTTCAGAGTAAAGTAATATTTATGTACAAGTTAACCGCCGAATATGAGGCATTAGAAATATACAGAAATTGGAGGTATCGATTATCTCACAACTTAAAATTTAGGGCTTTCGGATACGAAACTATCTTCTAAATTATTTTCAGTGTTGTACTACTTCCAGTTATACTGGAAGTCCAACTTCGTTATTTTGAATGACATAATTATGTTTCCTGTTTTTTACCTCTGAAATTAACCGTAAAAAAGTTATCAGAATTTTTAAAACTGAAGTGTTGTTTTCCCCATCCTGTTGAAGATGCTTTTATTTCTTAAGGGTTGAATTTTTCCCGGAATTGATTCCGCCATGATACGTGATACTTAATCATAATGATAATAAGAAAGAACTGTGTATTTCACTATCACAAGAGATTCATTAGAAGTTAAGATTGCAATTTCGGTCTCTCGACCATCATCAGCTGACAACAATTATTGAACTGAAGTTGATAATACATTCTTATACTGGGTGATCCAACAGCGGCACGGTGCTCTGTAACTTGTACAGTCTTGAAGATTTCATTTTTGTCCGAACGGTATTGTATTTAGAAAGTAAGAATCTACTTCAGCAACTCATTTTGCAGTAAACAGGGTGTCCGAATTTTCTATAAAAAAATCTTGGGCGGTTTTTTCAGATTGGAAGATCACTTTTTCGTCGGAGATTCAGGAGCGGGCTAAACTCTGCTATAATGTCTTTAAGTAATAAGTTTTTCTGGTGAGTAGTTTCCTCACAATATTTTTTTTGCTGTAAAAATTCATGAGAATAGGTTCTAACATCATCGCATGCATCTTCGGCAAGAGAGGATAAATACTTTTTTCCTTTCGTCTTCTCATTGCCCGAGGATAGCTCTATTGATGAATTGAAATAGATTATCCTCATTTTATACAGGAGTGACTCAAAAAAATTATTGAGTATTATAGTTTTGAAATGTTATATCTTGTTTTTTTCAAATGGAAAATCCTGTATTTTATTATTCTTGTCAACGCATGGAATATTGTGCTATATTTTTGCAGAAGAAACCTTATCTTTATCTTCAATCATTTTCGAAATATTCGATTATTTGTGAAAATTTTGATGAAAATTCTACAAACCGTATCAAACTCACCAACATGCATCATTTTTCGCACAGAAAATTTTTTTTCTGTAATGATTCAAGTAGTAAAAAATGAAACCTAAACAAGATAATTCTTTCAACGAATGATAAAATCAAGATCATTAAAACGTAAATCGAGGTATGTTGGCATTTTTCTTTTATTTGTGCCTTCTGTCAGGTGTTCGGACATATCATATTCTGCATTTTACATGGTGAACTTATCAGTGTTTCGTTATTAAACATTGTTAAAGTGAGGTTTGAAACCAATATTCTCAATTGACTGTCATGAAGTTCTCCAAAGAAGACATGGTTGATATAATTTTTATTCTGGGTGAGTGTGATTGAAATTCTTCGTTGGCAACTAGAGTTCAGGCACAAAGGTTTCCTGATAAGAGGCATCCTGATGCAAGATGCTTTGAAAAACTTCTAATTATATTTATCGAAACGGGTTATATCGCTTAAAAAAACATAAAAAACCAAAAACTGCTACAGCTGAAGACAGTTATCAGTTTTGTTGACAGTGACAGAGGACCCATATAAAAGCCATAGAGAGATTTCTCAGTTAACAGATATAAGGCAAACTTCCGTCCAGAGAATCTTGAAAGTGAATAAATTTCACGCATATCAGGAACTGAACAATCAAGACTATGAAAATCGAATCAATTTTTGCAATTGGACAAGTTACAAAGTAGCAGAAAATCCATGTTTAGCAGAGTTCTTTTCTCGGACGAGGCAACTTTCCACAAGAATGGGCTTGTTAACAGGCTTAACTCTCATTATTACGGAAAATTCACACCTCATGAGACAACTAAATCACCAGCATCGTTGGTCCTTGAATGTATGGGCCGCTATAGTGGATGGAATTCTAAATGGGCCGAACTTTTTCGACGGGCACCTCAATAGTGAAATGTAGTTAGATTTTCTGCAAGATCATCTACTAATGTTACTTGCCGATGTACCAGAGCATATAAGACAAGATTTGTGGTTTCAACAGAATGGTGCACCGGCACATTACTCACATCAGGTTAGGGAGCATTTGAGTCTTGTATTTCCAATTAATTGGATAGGACGTGATGGTCCTATTAGATGGCCAGGTAGGTTTCCAGACCTTAGAAGACTATATTTTTTCTTGTGGGGTTATATTAAGAGCATCGTTTACCAGATTCCTTCTACAACACAGTTGGATATGAGACAGAGAATAGTCGACGCCAGTCAGTCAGTTAATCCGCAAATATTCAACGGTCTTTCCTCAAAAGGATTGAGTTGTGGCTACAAAGAAACGGGCAACATTTCGAACATTTATTGAAATAGTTCAACACCTTGTAGATCATCTCACCAAAAACCAATCTATGACGTATTTCATACACGACTACCCTTAAAATATCTCCATTTGTCTGATCAAGTATAATGATATGTACTAATAATCTCTTCTTTCTCAACCTCTGATTTTATTATTTTAGTTTATTTTTTTTTTCATTTCAAAAAAGATCGAAGATAAAGATAAGGTTACTTCTGTAAAAATATGGCACAATATTTTATGCGTTGACATGAATAATGAAACACAGGATGTTCAATTTGACAAAATCAAGATATGATATTTTTAACATTACAATATTCAATAATTTTTTTGAGTCACTCCTGTATAAAATGAGGATAATCTATTTCAATTCATCAATGAAGCTATCCTTGGGCAATAAGAAAACGAAAGGAAGAAAGTATTCATCCTCTCTGGCCGAAGGTGCATGCGATGATGTGAGAGCCTATTTTCATGAATTTTTACGGAAAAAGAAATATTGTGAGGAAACTACTCACCCAAAAAACTTATTAATTAAAGACAAAATAGCAGAGTTTAGGACGCTCTTGAATCTTCAACAAAAAGTGGTCATTCATTCTGAAAAGACGTACCACGATTTTTTCATAGAAAATTGGGACATCCTGGTTACTTCAGAATGAATTGCAGAAGTAGATTTTTACTTTCTAAATATAATACCGTTCGAAAAAAAAATGTGAAATCTTCAAGAATGTACGAGCTACAGAGCATCGCGCCACTGGTAAATCACCCAGTATAAACAGGTAGATAAAAAATTAAGTGTGCGAACAAGAGTAATAAAATCAGGTATTACTGAAAGATATCAAATAAGGACGAAAAAAGTGCAAGAGTAGATTGGTCGGTTCTCTGGTGATTGTAATCTGATTGATGCTATTTGTATCTAGTTTTAATGCCTAAACAATCAATACCGGGCAACTTATAAACTCCACTATTGTCAAATGTATCAGTTTTATCTTTACTATTGAAAAATTCCTGGGAGAGTTTCGTGTGAGCCTTGAAAGCTATTTTTTATACTGTTTTGAAATGACGTTTGCAACCTTTTTGCTGATAGGGCCACAATATGTTAATGAAATATATTTATCTGTATTAGTTGATTCGATACGTGGGTAAATATTATGATATGCTATTTGTGTTTGTTTTTTCTGATCATTCCGATTATAAGACTGGAAGCCTCATTAAACACAAAGTATTTATGAGATTTTGGGTGTGTTGAGTCTTGAGAGATACAAATATCAGAAAAGGTGGATTTTCGATATCAACACCTCAAAAAAGTCTAGGGAACACTTACCAATATCTTTAAAATATGAATTTGATGATTCGAATTTATGGAAATCTTTCGGTATTTGTTAGGATGTATTGTATATAATGTGTTCTCAAGAAAACAAAATAATATTTGACTTCTCCAAAGAACCAATTATAAAAAACAATTTGAAATTTGAGAATGACGAAATTTGGTGAAACACAAAAATAAATCCTGAACTACTATTTTCGAAACGATATGGAAGCACTTATATTTTTCAGTACCCAGAAGGTCCACCTCTGTTATTAATGACGCTTTGGCATCGTCGCGACATGCTCAATATTAAATTGTCTATTACATTTTCGCCTAAGTCATTCCAAATCCCCTGAACCGCTAATCGAAGCTCCTGTTCATGAATGAGTACGTTTTGACGCAGGAGATTTCTTTTCAGGGTGTCCCACACATGCTCGATGGGATTCAGATCTGGGGAGCAGGATGGCCACGGTAGAAGATCGTTATCATTCTCTTCAAGAACGTTCAAGACAACTCTTGCACGATGAAGAGGGGCATTATCTTGTTGGAAGAGTGGATTTTGACCCATTGTTTGGAGATACGGTACCATTACAGGTAAAACTATCTCATTTGCGTCAGAATTCCCCCTGAGATTGTTCTGTATGAAAACGAAATCAGTTTTTCCACCAAGGCTCATACCTCCCCAAAACATCACTGATTCGCCTCCCTGTCTAACAACTTCTCGAGCATGCTGGAGACGGTTTTGCTTCCCAGGTTCCTTCCATATTCGAATTCCTCCCGAATCAGGATAATAACCACATTTAGATTCATCACTGAAGAGAACTGTGGCCCACCTCTCTTGATCACAGTTTACGTGTTCTTGGCACCAAGCTTAACGAACAGCGCGATTTCCATGGGTCAGTTGTGGAACTCTTAAAGGACGTCTGGAGTGGAGTCGACCTTCGTGCAGGCGATTTCTCACAATTTGGTCGGGAATTTGTACATTATGAACTCGTGATAGCTCTTGATCTAATTGAGATGCTGTGGTAGTACGATCGCTTCTGGCTTGTAAAATCAAAACTCGGTCTTGGGCGACTGTAGTAATCCTGAAACGACCTGTATGGCGTTCTTCTACGCTACCTGTTTCATTGAAACGTGACCATAAACGGTTAATGACACTTGGGCTACTTCCCAGAACCCTGGATTCTTCCCGTTGTGAGCTCCCAGCTTGGAGCATGCCAACGGCGCGTAACATCTCTTCTCTAGTCAAATGTCGTCCTTCCATGGTCGAATCACAAAACTTGAATCTTGTATTTGTGCTTACAACAGAAACAAAGTGCCAACTAACTGATTTCAAACACTGAATACACGAAATGATTATAAATCAGCATCGCATCTGCTGCATTTTTAGTTTTTTATAAAAAAAAACTGAAATCTGTTGCGGCACTCTACATAATTTGGTGAGAAATTGATACAAGTGTTCATTTCTTAAAAAAAATCATCCATATTGATCGTTCTAGATACGATATATCGATGTTCAGAAGTGTTGCCTAGACTGACCTCGTTTTCATACAGAACATTTTCACGGCAAATTCTTACGCAAATGAGATGGTTTTACCTGTACTGGTACCGTATCTCCAAACGATGGGTCAAAATCCACTCTTGCAACAAGATAATGCACCACCTCATCGTGCAAGAGTTGTCTCGAACGTTCTGAAGAGAATGATATCGATCTTCTACCATGGACATCCTGCTCCCTAGATCTGAATCCCATCGAGCATGTGTGGGACACCCTAAAAAGAAATCTCCTGTGTCAGAACGTCTTCCATCATGAACAGGAGATTCTATTAGCAGTTCAGGGGGCTCGAAATGAATTAGGCCAAAATGTAATAGACAATTTAATATTGAGCATACCGCGACGATGCCAAAGTGTCATTAATAACAGACGTGGACCTTCAGGGTACTGAAAAACATAAGTGCTTCCATATCGTTTCGAAAATATTAGTTCAGGATTTTTTTTTGTGTTTTACCAAATTTCGTCATTTTCAAATTTCAGATTTTTTTTATAATAGGTGCTTTGGAGAAGTCAAATATTATTTTATTTTCTTGAGAATACATTATATACAATACATCCTAACAAAAACCGAAAGATTTCTATAAATTCGAATCATCAAATTCATATTTTAAAGATATTGGTAAGTGTTCCTAGACTTTTTTGAGGTGTTTATATTATTAGTGATCAATTTGCGAAAAAGTCATCGGTGTCGTCATCATCACTGTGTTCATAACAGCTATCTTCATCTACATGGAAAATTATAGAATCCACATTATCATCATCCGCAATTTGTTCTTTTTCTAAATTTTGTTCTTCAATTTTTTCAACTTCTTTATATAAAGGCTTGGCAAGAGTCGCACAATGCGGATCAGCAACTTTTTGCATTGCTATATTCTTAACATCTTCTAATTGGAAAGTCACATTTTTTGAAGCAATCAAATTTTTGACATATGCCCACATTTTGTTTATTGGGTTTGATTCAGGATAATAAGGGGGTAAGCGGAGAACGAAATGCCTATTATCAGCCAGTAGAGAATCGATAACATATGTCTTAACCCGTGGTTTATGCTCCTGAACTATTTTATATAATTATCGTTTGGTGGCTTGCTTTTCAGAAAATATACCTATTTTATTCAACCATTGCTGCATTTCGGCCTTTTTATTCGAAAACACAATATTTTTCCGTAGCTACATTGGTGTACGAAGCGTTATCCATTACAACCACACAATTGGTTGGTAAATTTGATATTTGTTTATCTGCTATCCTTTTCTAAAATTTTCATTTCATCATGATAGTCCCTGATTTTGCTCCAGATTCGAATTATTAAAAGTGCTCACTGTGTTATAACTAACAGGACGTTTTCCAATTTTTAACAATCAGTCATGAAAATAACATGCTGAGTTTTGATATACAGAGTTTGACAAAAGTGCCAAAACGGCTAGTTATTTCAGTTATTTACAGAGCGATTTTCTTGAAAATTAGTATTCCTACATTGTGAAGCATAAATAATTCAGTGTTGAAATATTGTGCTCAATAGTGTTTCCGGTGTAGTCGGAAATGACCACAACATGAGAATTTCAAATATTACACCATATATGTTTATTTATTTAGATTCAGAGGAAAATAATTCCTTAGAAACAATCAAGAAAAATGGTTATCCTCCAATGCCGTGTTCATAAAAAAAATCAAAATAACAATAATTATTATCACCTAAATCAAATTACTCTCGAATTCATAATCAACTTGACAGGTTGACAATTATTGTCAACTATTTGTTGCAGTTTTGATTTTTTCACGAAAGAGAGAAACTTTTTTATTGAAACTATAGCAAGTGTTGAAAATGAGTTCCATTCACCCCCTGACAATAACCTAATTGATCACTGAAATTCCTAAGAGAATTTCGTAGAACTTGTGGGGGTATCAAATTGATTTCTCCTGTTATGCGACGCCGTAACTCATCTAGATTGGCAGGTCGTCCTCTATAAATTCGGCATTTCAAGTGACCCTATAAAAAGAAGTCCAGAGACGATAGATCAGGTGACCGCGAGGGCCACTCAATATGACCTCTTTTACCGATCCATGTTTCTGGAGAAACTCCATCCAGATAATTTCGAACATCTATCGCAAAGTGTGTGGGTGATTTAGGTGATATAATTTTTATTATTCTAATTTTTTATGAACTCGACATTAAAAGGAAATGTATTTTGTTGATTAATTCTAAAAAAGTTTTTTCTCATAATCTAAAAATGAATAAACATATAGGGTGTTACGTTTGAAATTCACATTTTTTGGTCATTTTCGGCTACACCGGATACACTAGCGAGCAAAAAATATCAACACTGAGTTTTCTATGTTTAGCAATGTAGGAATTTGTAAATAACTGAGATAATTTACCGTTCCGGTACTTTTTCCTAACCCTGTATATCAAAAACACACCTCTACTGAAATTTGCACCCATCTTGTTGGAACAATGTCTTAATAATTCCAAATATCGCTCTCCATTTAAATTTCCTTCTATGAAAAACGGACCAATTACGTGGTCACCAATAATACCGGCCCAAACATTCAATTTTTGTGAATGTTATGTATGAACCTCTCTGATCTAATGTGGGTTGTCTCTCGTCCAAATACCGCAATTATGCCTATTTACGGCACCGTTGAGACAGAACGTAGCTTCATTCGAGAATACGATTCTATTAAAAAAATTTGGATTCGCCATAATCATTTCCATGATGGTCTCTGAAAATTGTACTCTACGGTCAGGATCATCTTCAGTAAGCTTATGGACGAAATGGATTCTATATGGTTCCATTTTTTCTGTTATTATTTCTGACCCCTGAGAAATATCATGATTCAAGCTTGGTTTATATGTAGGAACCTGAGGATTTTCCTCAATTGCCAGTAAAATGTCCAACTTTGTTTTTTCGTCAGTGGCAGACTTAGGGCCTTCTGCTCTGGGAATATCTTTCACTTGGCGGCTTGATTTATATCGCTGAATAGTCCTGCATACTGTGGATTTATTAATTCGATGATCTGGATGAACAGTATTGAACAGACTGCGAACTTCTTGGTAAGATCGTTGTCTGTCACTATATCGGCGCATCATCAAAACCTCGATCAGTTCTGCTTCACTGAGCTTGAATACCATTAGTAGGAATTGAAGTGAAAAAATCTGAACTTCAACGAATACTTGACATTATTTGTCAATCTGTCCCGTTGATTATTAATACAAAAGTTATTTGATTTAGGTGATATAATTTTTATCATAATTTTTTATGAACTTGACATTGAAAGAAAATGTATTTTGTTGATTATTCCTGAAAATTTTTTTCTCTGAATCTAAAAATAAATAAACATATAGGGTGTTACGTTTGAAATTCACAATATCTGAATTCTTTATGTTGAGCAATGTATGAATACCAAATTTCTGAAAAATCGCTTGGTAAGTAACTGAGATAATTAACCGTTCCGATACTTTTGCCTAACCCTGTATATCGAAAACCTAATATTACTGAAATTTGCATCCCTTATGACTGAGCACACCACTGTTGTTATCATCCTAAGAATCTATGGAATGATGTGTAAACATTGCTGTCCTTTTTCAACAACAAAGACGATCTAGGCTACCGCTCCCTTTTTCAAGTAAATATTCGTTCAAAAAAACCTCTAGAAGATAATTCGTGCTTTTGAAAGAAACTTTTAGATTACAAGAAATGAAGAATAATATTTTGCAAAACTACATTGTTCATGATTGATATTGCAACGTCAAAGTGTAAAATGATATATTTCATCCAAACAAATGGCATAGATTCGATTACGAATATCACCTCCGAGTAAAGATGTGCATCGACATCTGTCAAGCTTGAAATCCCTATTATGCGCTTATTAATTCTTGCCACTGGTTGCCATTGGTCAGAAATTAAGGTGTTCAAAGGGTTCCCGCTGGTTCGACATGGTTATCAATGAATGAGCAATCAATTTGCGGCTGACAAGTAATTTCACATTGATGTTTACAAATTAGCTTGAAACGAGATCGGTGGTTACATTGCCAGCTCTTGCTTTATCAACAATATGCCTTCGACCCTCATTTACATTGAGTGATGGAAACTTGGGGTTGTCATATTATTGATTCGCTTTTGGCAAAAAATATGATTAATGTGATTAATCTTGTTTCATACATGGAGTTTCAAAGAAAACATGTTTATAGAAGAGTTATTCTAGATGCAACTCATCTAGAATAACTCTGTTCAAGTGAAGTATTTATATTGCTGTAATTCAGTTTTAGGACTAGAGGACTATTTTGCTCATCGACTACTTTGGCACAATTTGAAACAGTGAATACGATGATTATTCTTCAAAGTGTGATATTAGATAATTTCATTAGCTGTGAGATCAGATATGACTAAACTTACCATAGATCCGTTTTAAATGAGACTGTCCCTTTCCTGGTGAGTTGTCCATTGGTACCTGAATAGAACAGAATACGCAAAATAGTTCCGTTTTCCAAAGCCACGCGAAAATTTGAAATTATAAACTCGTGAGACTGGCGCGGGCGGGGAATCACAAACCGTTGCGTCGCCGACGATCGGTAATTTCTAGTCACGAGTTGCCTTTATCAGGTTGTAGAGTCCGCGAGCTCCAAAATGAGCCATGTCAATCATCCTTGAGGTTCAATATCGATTATCAGTATTCAACCACTAGAAATGTAGAAAACAAAATTCCATTATTGCTTTCCAGCAATTCTCGAATTTCGGACTTGTTATCTTTTGAAAGCGAAACAAATCAGTTTAATAATAGAAATGCAATATAAGATAACCATTTAAGAACTGAACTGGTCTATTGTATCCCAAACTTTCAGGAAGAAAGGGAGATACTATAGACGGCGGTAAAATTAGTTGCAAAAATAGGTACATTTGTCCATCCTCAATTATTTGGTCTATCTTGATAGATCGAAGACCATTTACATGCTATTAATTTAACAATACCTAAATTCAAATTGTATGGAAATAATTATTAAATCATTAAGATGAATAACTTCCTGAAAATAAGGGGTCGAATAATTGCTCTCGTTGCAGAAGCGGTATATAGCGGCTACAATGGGGGTATCACGGGCGGTGATTTCAAAAACCTACGCCCGATACGTGCAGCTACAATCTCTGCAAAATAGGCCTAGAAGAACTCGTAGGAAGATCATCAAATTGCAAGAAGAGACCCTAGTGCTTCGCACCTCAAACTACAAAGGAATTTCTAGAAGCAACATGCATCAATGTGTTAGTCGAAACGATACGTCCACGACTTCGTTCGAGGGGTTTATACAGCAGAAGGCCCTTAAGAGCCAACCAGATAACAAAAAATTAACAGACTTAATTGGTGTATCGAGCAACAAAATTGGAATATTGAGAATTGGCGATATGTTCTTTTTTCGGATAAGACCAGAATTGGTGTTCTATCAGATGACAGCCGGATTCGGGTTTGAAGGGCTAGTCTCTGAGCAGCAAGACATATTCTTAAATACCAAGGGAGCAGTGTGATGTTTTGGGGTGGCATTGTTCTGGGAGGCAAAACAGATTTGATTTCGTTTCCTGTGAGTGTAACTTCTAGAAATTACGTGGACCTAGCGCTGGACTCCATAGTGAGACTCTGGCGAGGTGCCCACAGTGAGAATTTCACTTCTATGCAAGATAATGCTCCTCCGCATACCAGCAACCTCGCTCGACATTATCTTGAAACAGAGGGAATCGTTGTTTTGAACTGTCCAGCTTGCTCTCCAGACCTAAATCCTATCGAAAGTTTATGAGATAATCTCAAAGGGGAAATTGGATCGCGCCAGGATACGCCAAGAACCAGACAACAGCTCATCCAAGCCGCCACAGAAGAGTGGTAGAATAACACCCCAGAGGAGGTCGAAAGCCTAATCCAAAGAATGCCTAGATAGATTCAAGCTTGTATGATGTCAAGGGGACGCAACACAAGCTACTGAGGTCGAGAAAAAAACACCTTATCCCTGAGAAAACAATTTTCAATATTTTTACTACATGTTTCTTTCTTGAACGAAACCTCAATTTATTTGTTTTCGCAATGTATCTTTTTTAAAGATTCTTGATATTTTAATATACACAGAAGAGACTGGTTCACTCACTGTTCACAATCATCGTTTACCAGGGTCACAAATGTAGTGGTACAATCTATTTCGATGTCATTAATAGTCTGGCTTGATGTTACGAAAGTATATGCAACACTGACGAGTTCAAACGAGAATGAAACTTCAGACTGTTGCTCCTATTCATAACATTCGAATGGATTGTTCTTCTAGTGTTGCAGCCCTGGTTGATGATGATTCAAAGTGGACATTTAAAATTCTACGGACGGTCGAATATTGCTCCCTGAATGAAAATCTTCGAGATATAACGTTTTCAATTCGGGTAAAAATGCTAGCAATTATTCTCAAACAACCTTTAATGAAAAATCAAAATTGGGAGAAATATTTAAGAAAAACGTGAAAACGTGACCGATAAAAAATTTGATTAATTGAAAGTCATTTTCGGGTACTTGTTGCTGACGAAATTATTCTCAACCCCTTTCATAGTGGCAGTGCAGTTCTTCGGAGAAACAATTATTCCAATATTGAAGTTATTTGCCTATATGTGAAGCTGATCTTCCGATCTTTTTCTCAAGAAATTATAATATCTCCAAACCCTTAAAAATCCTATATATTCCAAAATCGTACCTTTTTGGTTCTCTTGCGGCTGAATATGCACATAGTAGAAAGTCATGAAACGTTAGTTCGCAAAAAGCAATAACAAGAAAAGTCGATTTCAGACTGTTTTTCCAATATGACTCGAAAAGTAATACACTGATCCATAGATCTATCTACATCATACAACCTCTTAATCTAAGATTTTTCTCTAGGAGTTTTGGACTTTCTCTTATCTGTGAAAGAAAAGCTTTCCCAATTTTATGAACTTTTCAGGTCATGAAGGAGCTTAGTCAGTACTGGAAAGAAATTTTCATGGAATTTTTTCTCTATGTCATCATATTTTTATGTTATCTGTTGAATTTATTGGGCAGCTCAAACATCTGTCAATCGGACTTGTACGATGATACATTCATGGAAAAGACAGGGAACAACCACAGAAATTCAAAGGGACATACCCAATGGATAAAAGTGAAAAGCAATTTAATTCTTCGAGATACTTCAGTTCGTGAGTTGTTTGAATCATGTTTAAGTGTAGATAAACATCTTTTGTAAAATCAGGACCTATGTAGGCAGTAGACAATCTGTTCTGGCGCATGAGAACGTCATGTCCCTGGCGTCACATTGATTCATTATCCAACTAGACGAGTAAACGCGATTTTCCGCGATTTCTTAAAGAAATTCCACAACTTAGACATGATTACCCGCATACACTTCACTTCCTGAAGCAAGAACTCGCGTCATGCCTTAACGCTCTAACGTCTTCAGTTATATCTTTAATCCTACTTCGAGTAAGTTTGCCATTATCCTATCCTTAACGACTTTGGAGTGAATATAACTTTGGACGAATATGTGGAAACTTAAACGATCTCGCAGAATTGCGATATGGGTGAATTAGTGTTTATTGTTTTGCATCAACGAATTTACTAGTTGTAATATAAGAATGCAACACCTCCCTGTTTATTTACTATCCATAGAAGTGCATATTCTACAACTAGACGATAAGAGGTGTCTCTCAATTTGTTTCGTGAATGATTTAATTGTAGTTTAATCAAGACCGTTCGTTCCAATCCATCTATCGTCAAACATATCAGTTAAAATTCGCTAATTTTCATTTGTGCGATAAGCTGGCGCTCCATCGAGTTGGTACCAACTACTCCTTGATTCGGCTACTGATAAAGTGTCAACGAAGTCACTTACTGCCGTCCTCAAAATCTCAATATAAAGTTCACCATTTAAGTTTTCATCGTACGCAGAATACGAAAATCTGTTGTCCTTCAAAAGTGCAAATCATTGAAAGTAAATTTACTTTGAGGATTTCTTTCCCTCGTAATTTGAGGATTTTTTCCCTCGTAATTTGAAGATTTCTTTCCCTCGTAATTTGAAGATTTCTTTCCCTCGTAATTTGAAGATTTCTTTCCCTCGTAATTTGAGGATTTTGGTTGGACCAAAAGTGTAAGATATTTCGGTTGAAAACCTTCCGTCCAGATAATCCTTTTGAGAGAATCGGGATCCTGTTGTGTTCTGAGAAGAAGGATCTCAAACAGTTCTATTCGAAGCTGTGGATTACCAGCTAGTAGAGTTTGGACCGATGAACATTTATAAGGGTACAGTTTCTGTTTTTTTTGTACTTTGTGCATACTACGATGAGGTGAATTGAGATCATGCTCTGCTTTTGCCAATGATACACGTGGATTAACATCAAAATAAGCTAGAACGGCAACGACTACAGGCGATGAAAAAGGTGTCTTATTCTGGACAGTTCCAGTCGAAAGAAAATCCTGAATTTTTTAGGGTCTTAGACGGCATATTTGGATATCATTGGTTGAATCTTCTACAGGTTCTACTCAAATTCCGTCTCTCATCTCCATGAATGAAAAATAAATTGAGTAGTTGCTCATTTGTGTAGCTAGACATTCTGTTCGAATTTATTCTGACAGCTAGGTAATAGTATGTTATCTGTGTTCAGGAGCCTGTATATATTCTGAGATATGTCTATGCACGTGCAGAAATCTAAGGCTTCTTGCTAACTTCAGGTGGGTACGAAGAATTCGTTTTTTCGTCATAACTTGAAAACTTGAGATCTCAGATACAGGGTATGTATGTATCAGTAATTTTTTACGGCGAATATAATAAATTGAAAAAACGTAGTTTTCGATATTTCTTCGTTTTGAAATGTGAGGCGAAAAAAGAGCACTCTGTATACTGACTGAGATTCAGTCGGATATGATTTATGTTCCGCCTGGTTTCTGGTTTGCAAAACACCTTTCATTATTTTGATAGCTCACGCCATTCTCGAGACATATCAAAAATTCGATAATTTTCAAGTGAACGAGGATACTTTATGGACAAAACAAGTGCTATTGAGGTGAAAATATGAAATGAAGTTTCGGATCAGCTGAATCAACTACCAAAATTTCAGAACGATAGCATTATTAGTTTTCCATAAATGTCTAATAGGCCACTCAACTTGGGATACCCTGTATAAATCATATCATATATATATATATATATATATATATATATATATATATATATATATATATATATATATATATATATATATATATATATATATATATATATATACCACTAAACCGCTATCAGTTACGCTCGAGTCATCGTCTACTAAACGCCTTAAGATGACAAGGAACAATTTGTTTAAACTTCGCCAAAATCAAAATGGACCACGGAATGAAACCCGTAACACATTAAATCATAGATACTTCCGTGAAAATTTAAAATTTAACATAATAAACCTCTACGGGGAGGAGATTCTTCATCATTTCAGTTTTACGAATTTGTTTTCTAAATTCGTCCTCTTCTCTACGTAATGTATTTCAGATTCGGTAAAGGCGCGTTCTCTATTCGCACCCACAGTGCTGGGTGTGCTATGTTACTTAATTTCAGATATAGGTCCCCTAACAGAGTGTTGCATTTGTTGATTTCTCTTCTTCCATTGTGAATGGAGTTCCTTAGTAGGGCTTCGGTAGCTTTTCGTAGAATTCGCTCTGTTGTTGGCGATTTCATGTGAAACCTCAATTTAGTGCATGTGCGTAGTGTCTTCGAATCTCGGCATTTCTTCAGGAAAATAGGTTCCGGTAGAAGTTTTGCTATCCTGATAAGCATTTTCTCGTGGCTTCTGGTTTCATTAAAAATATCCTGTCCGTAGAGGTTTATTTTGTTAAATTTAAAATTTTCACGGAAGCATCTATCATTTGATGTGTTACGGTTTTTATTCCGTGGTCCATTTTGATTTTGGCGACGTTTCGACAAGTTATCACTTGTCATCTCCAGGCGTTAGGTAGACGATGACTCGAGCGTAACTGATAGCGGTTTTCTGGTGGTTCCCTTTTTGTGTCCTCGTTGTGGGTGTTGGTATACCCGGTGGTGGGGATACTTTCATTAGTATCTGTTGATGATGCTGGTTTCCTAGGTGGTAAAATAATGTTCCAAGCATTTTATACGTTGAAGTTTTAGTCTCTTTTGTTCATTGGACCTCATTCTGGAGCACCCATGGTATTGCCTTTGTCCCTTATTACTAATTTATTTATTACAACTTTCGAGAAACAAGCACAACAGAAAATTCCATCTGAAACCCAAAATATTGCTGAGATACGTCGACGAAAATTATCATATGGTCACGTTGAAGAATCCCTAAGCGCGTTCACAGTTCACCTGAATTCAATCCATGCGAACATAAGATTCACAATTGAAAAAGAATCGAACAAACAGTTGCCATATCTGAATCTCCTCTTAACAAAGTAACAAAGCGGACATTCACAATTCTTAGTGTACAGAAAATCCATCCACACAAATAGATACTTACATGCCTCATCACATCATCATCCAGCTCAATTAAAATTAGTGGTCAAAACGCTCATAAGCAGATCGGTAGCACTTACAGATGACAGCCACGAAGAAGAAGAGTTATCTGCAATAACCAACGTTCTTCAATATAATGGATATAACAAAAACACAATAAAAGCAGCTATAAGAGACACTCTCATTGGGCGAAACACGATATGTACAGAAGAACAAAAGCACACAACTGTTTCGCCATATATCAAAGGATTAACTGATAAAATAGGAAGAAGAACATTAAGGAAATACAAAATTGGAACGAAATACAAACCATACTCAACTATCGGAAAAATTCTCAGAAACCCGAACGACAACATTCCTTCAGAAAATCAGGAGCTTACTCTATACCATGCGGAGATTGTGACGAGATATTCATCGGCCAAATCAATCGAAGAATAAAAGAAAGTATAGAGGAACATAAAAGAGCACCGAAAAATAAGTCCATCTCATCCGCCATTTATTTATTATTATATATATATATATATATATATATATATATATATATATATATATATATATATATATATATATATATATATATATATATATATATATATATATATATATATATATATATATATATATATATATATATATATATATATATATATATATTTATTACATACAGGTCATACAATAGATTTCGATAACAAAAGAATCAGCACCACACAACAACTTAAGAAACGTCTTATCAGAGAAGCAGTGGAAATTGAAATAGGAGGTATAATGAGCAGAAGAGACGAAACCCTCAACCTATAAAATGCTTGGAAAGTTATTTTACCACCTAGGAAACCGGCATCATCAACAGATAATAATGAAAGCATCCCCATCACCGACATCACAACGAGGACACAAGAAGAGAACCACCAGCAAACGGCAATTAGTTACGTTATATATATATATATATATATATATATATATATATATATATATATATATATATATATATATATATATATATATATATATATATATACAGTGTGTTCCAACGAAAATTTGACCCCCTATAACTCCGAAATGAGTAACATTAGCGAAAACACCAAGACATGTCGATTTTTGTTTCGAGGAGAGCATTTTTCGAAATAATTCGAAACTTGTCAGATCAACCCCTACCCCAGCAACCCTAATTTCGAAATTCATCATAGGGAATAAGGGTCGAGTGGCAGCTTACTGTAAAGGTCTCAATTCTCCATTCTGATTTGTCATTTTTAGAATTTTAAATTAACATAGGTACAGGGTGTCCCAACCGAGGGTAAAGTTGAATTCCTGCAAATCCCAAATACTAAATGAAATCGATTTATTTTGGCATAATGCAAGCGCAGGTTTATGCTCGGTCTAGAAAAACGACCTACACTTGTGAATTTGGAGTTGGTGCAATCAACCCCTATTTCCAGCATCCCCAACTCAAAAATCATTCGATCGAAAATGGGTCAAGTGGCACCTCGTTGGAAAGGTATTTCAATTTTCTTCGAATTTGGTATTTTCGAAATTCAGAATCAGCATACAGGGTGTCCCGGAGCAGGAACACTGAAAACCCAAATAACTTTTGAAACTGGTTCATTTCGGTATAATACGAGAACATGTTTATGTTTGATTCGAGAATAAGACTCTCTTGCGTGAATATGGAATTTTGCAATCAATCTCTTCCATTCAGCATCCCCAACTCAAAAATCATACAAGTGATTACAGGTTGAGTGGCAAAGTTCCAGAAAGATTTTTCTATTTTCTGAATCACTGAGGCATTGGTTTCAGTTTGGCAATTGAGGTTTTCTGGCGTGAGGATCAGGATGAGGGATGATGGAGAAACTGATTGGATGCTCATCTAAACAGGAAAACGAGATTTATTGAACTTGTATTCAATTGAAAACAAAAACTAACTTGATTATTACAACAATTGTTCAAAATGACCTCCGCCCACCTCCATACAGTTATACAGACGATTTTCGAACTCTCTTCACATTAGCGAAAACTTCAGGAGTCAAAAGTCGGCATTCTGTGATAATCCTCATCCGCAGCTCCTCCAGGTTTTCTGGTCTTGTGGCATAAACTTTAGATTTTAGATGGCTCCACAAAAAAATCTAGGGATTTAAATCTGGTGACCTGGCTGGCCACTCAACAGGTCCTCTTCTACCAATCCACCTTCCTGGGAAATTTTCGTCTAAATATTGGCGCACCTGAGCATCATAATGCGGAGGAGCACCGTCTTGTTGAAAACGCATTTCGTCCTCAGAAAGAGTTGGATCGTTCTGTAAAATTTCTGTCAATCTAGGATGTATGTGTTCCTCTAACAACTGTAGGTAGCCATTTCCATTCAGATTACCCTCAATAAAGAAAGGCCCAACTAGATGATTGCCAAAAATTCCTGCCCAAACGTTCAACTTCTGAGGCCTTTGCGTGTGGGCCTCTCTAAACCAATGAGGATTCTGTGTGTCCCAATATCGACAATTATGTCTATTCACTTCACCACTGAGCATAAAGGTGCTTTCATCAGAAAAACAGATGTTATTAAGAAAATTTGGATTAGCGTTTAGGTTTTCACAAAACTGTAAACGACGATCTGGATCATCTTCGTTTATTTCATGCACTAATTTCACCTTGTAGGGTGAAATTTGTGATGTTTCACGATTCTATGGACAGTTGTAGCTGATACACCAGTCAGACGAGATAGTTTTCTGATCGAAGTAGTATTCTCCATTTGTAGATGACCCACTACTGCCACTTCCGTTGCCTCATTTCTGACAGGACATGCCACTTCATGTTTTTGTTTGCCACCGAACCCGTAGCTAGGAATTTGTCAACCAAATATTTAACGTACTGGTGACTGACTCCTTTCTCTTTCAGGATGGTTCCTATCGAATATCCTTGCCGTTTCTTTGGCACAACTGTTATTTCGAAAATACGTCGATACAATTTCGACCCTTTCCTCAGTGGAATAAACCATTTTCAGATTAATTTCAACTGACGAACAACAACAATAATGAGGAACTGATCTGAATAATAATAATATTTCATTGCAAAATGAGAAATAACAGATGACTGCACGCCAGATGGAAATGAAAAAATGTGAACATTTTCAATGCAGAAATCAGCTTTATTTCTTCGTAATTGATGCTCAACACATCGTACCCCAATACTTTTAACAGTTTCGAATTAATTTTAGTTGATAATTTCAAATGACGATATTGAATTTTTCGAAAGCGACATCCTGTATGGAGAGCCGAACTGAATGAAATGCTTTAATCATTCTGGAATTCAAAAACCTTTCTGAAGATATGCCACTTGAATTATTTGTATGATTTTCAAGTTGGGGATGCTGAATGGAAGGGGTTGATTGCAAAAATTCTATAACCACACAAGAAAGTCCTATTCTCGGATCAAACATGTTCTCGTATACCGAAATGAACCAGTTTCAAAAGTTATTTGGATTTTCAATGTTCCTGCTTCAGGACACCCTGTATGATGATTCTGAATTTCGAAAATACCAAATTCGAAGAGAAAATTGCAGTACCTTTCCAACGAGGTGCCACTTGACCTATTATCGATAGAATGATTTTTGAGTTGGGGATGCTGGAAATAGGGGTTGATTGCACCAACTCTAAATTCACAAGTGTAGGTCGTTTTCTAGACCGAGCATAAACCTGCGCTTGCATTATGCCAAAATAAATCTATTTCATTTAGTATTTGGGATTTCCAGAATTCAACTTCACCCTTGGTTGGGACACCCTGTATGTTAATTTAAAATTCTAAAATGACAAATTAAGGTGGAGAATTGACAGACCTTTTCAGTAAGGTGCCACTCGACCTTTATTCCCTATGATGAATTTCAAAGTTAGGGTTGCTGGGGTAGGGGTTGATCTGGGAAGTTTCGAATTATTTCGAAAATGTTCCCCTCGAAACAAAAAATCGACGTGTCTTGGTGTTTTCGCTAATGTTACTCATTTCGGAGTTATAGGGGGTCAAATTTTCGTTGGAACACACTGTATATATATATATATATATATATATATATATATATATATATAGCGCCCCAATAATCACAAAAGTGCAATTAAGCACGATGCTAAAACACGACTTGGCCGACTACAGTTTCGTCCTATTAGGAACTCGCATATCGCTTTTCAGCATCCTAACCCAACACATCGGAATACCCTAACGATTCCAGAGAAGACTCATCTCGTACATACATACAAGAGTTGCTCTCTATGGACCTTGACGGCTGACCCGGTACTGGTCTTCGAGAACTGCAACGAACGTATGTGAGAATGTAAAATTGCAACATCTGTGGACCATCTTTTGCTGGTCCGTGACTCCTGTCGGTTAATATTCGATAAAACAAATATATTTAGCGATATTCTTCGCGAGGAGTCTACATATGTAAATTTGAGACAAGAAGAATTATTCAAAATCTGGAAATCAATGAATAATCCTCCTGAAAAGAGCTAGTTCTCAAATCTACAAGCCATGCACGCAGCCCCAAGAGTCACAATGGTGCAATTAGGCAGGATGCTGAAAAACAAAGCGGCAGACTTCAGTTTCGCTCTTTTCAGGATGTCATCATTGTCGCATATCGAATTCATGTCTCAAATTTACATACGTTGACGGCTGAAGAATCAAAGAATCGAAACGTTCGGGGTGGTAGAAAACGTGGTCCATATACAACATTTATAGTATTTCGGTTATTAAATACACTCCCACAAAAATTGTCGCATCACCCTACTTTTATGACAATACTATATAAGAGTCGCTTGGTAACTTTCAGAAGCACAAAATAAGAAGATATCAATCAATAGATGGGTTTTGATGGAAAATATCAACAATTTTCGAGTTAATGAAAATCAAAATTTTCTACCCTTTTCAAACATTCGCGAAGAGACCAATCGACTAGCATCGAATGGTTACTAATCATTTTAAAATCAAGTGTTTCCTTCCCGGGCCCTAAATACTGCCAGTATACGTCCCGGAAGCCACTCAAATAAATTTTGGATGTACTCTTGAGTCACTGAGTTCCAAATTTCAGGAAGCAGATTTTCTAGTTTTTGGATTGTTCTACAAGGCATCCTACGTTGCTGAGTTTGCCACCCCATGTTGTCCCAAACATGTTCTATGGGATTCAAGTCGGGACTTCTGGCTGGCCATCTTAAAATATCAATTTCGGCATTTTGCAGAAATTCTTTAACTACTCTAGCTGCATGACACCGAGCATTATCATGCATATAAATGAAGTTTTTGCCAATCAATGGGCCAAAGGGTAGGGTTCAAGGATATCTGCGATGTATCTGGCCGCTGTCATTGTTCCATTATTCACTAGGACTAACTATGTTCGACCATGGAAAGAAATGCCAACCCACACCTCTACTGAGCCCCCTCCGAAGTTTTCGGTTTGCCGGATATTGCATTGCTGATACCGTTCCCCAGGTCGTCTATATACAGGTACGCTTCTATCATTCGATACTAGACAGAACCTGGACTCGTCGGCAAAGAGAACATTCGACCATTCTGGAATACCCCATGTTCTTCCAACTCGATGCTCCCTGGTGGCTTCTACCACCCTTGGTCGGATATCGTCTTTTCTGAGCCTATTCCTAACAGTTTGCAATGAAATATGCACATTTCTGGATAGTGCAAGTTCATTTTGTAGCATTCTAGCCGTACTGTTCCGAACTCTTAGTGCAGTTAAACGAAGCCAACGATCATCAACTGGTGTTGTTGTCCGATTTCTTTCCTGTCCGGCCCTTCTTCCATATTCTCCTATTTCGTGGTACCGATTTATTGCTCTTGAAATAGTGCTTTGGTTAACATTCAACAAGTTAGCCACGTAACGTTGGCTTCGCCCCTCCTCTAGAAGTGTTACAATTCTTACCATTTCATGACCCCTCAAATATAGTCCAGGATGTTCAGCAGCCATTACAATAAATTCAAAAGTTCGAAAATCAACAAAAAACACAGAAAACTTGCATTAATTTAGCGTGAAAACGGAAGAAAAATTGAATGAATACTGATAGTCAAATAAACTCATTCTTGTTTCAGACGTGTTTGAGATCATATGAAAACGAATTTTACTTCATAGATAAGATTTTTTCCCGTCATATGTCTGCGATCGAGCTGCTTAATCAATTGTGGAATTCAGAATACGTGATGCGACAATTTTAGTGGTGTGTGTATTTCTTGTGAACCAAAAAATACTTGTGAGATTTATACAATTTATATCCTTTTAACAACCACTGCTTCAGCCCATACTACTCGCTTTTTCCGTTTATTCATTTTAAGAACGGCACACGCCGCCACCACCGCTAAGTGTTAGTTTGACAATTCATCCGTTCAGAATGCCGTGTTGAACAGAGAACCTAGAAACGGCTAAAATGAACGAAGTGTATGAGGCCAATAATAAATTTTTTCTGTACATCGAACATTTCAACATTTCACGTGATGGATTGAAGTTGCCAATTCAAAAAAAAATAAAATGGTGGCACAGGGGGGTTTTGGGAATGCACAAATCTACGGTTTAGTTCTACATCGAAAATCCTTTGGAATAAACAACAATGAAAAAATGTTCCTTTGTGTCCATTCTGAATGTGCTGAACTACCTGGCATTCAAATACTAAAGTAATTATAATAAAAGACGTTTCATTCTAGCAAAAAATAGGACATTGTAGGCCTATGACTTGAAACAAAACACGTTGGTTATTTCCTTTTTTCTTATTCAAATAGTATATTATTTTCCGAATCTTTCAAATAGTTCATTAAAACAACCAACTAATTCCTCATCATTCATTCCTGAATCAAGCAGACACGAATCTTACGGATACACCCCAACTTGTTTGTTTTTATCCGAATAAACGACTCGATAAAAAACATCAACACAGCGTGATTGCCTGTACATGTACGTCGTACACTGATTTCAATCCCCAAGCGGTTTCTATGGTTATCGGACAGAAAGCAAATGTCGTGACGCGTGCGCCATCTCGTTTAAATGCTATTTTCTTGGTTGACTGTCGGCTGTTTTCCAACTTTCTGTTACCTTAGAGATCACGACATCACGTGCTTCACTCCATTGCTTTTCAATGTTGTTCAGACTCAAACAAGTTTATCGATTCGGGAAATTTTGTTGCAGAGGGGTGTGAAAACGCTTTCGGGGATTTGAAAAATTTCCATATTTTACATTTGAATATTGATGGAAAAGAGATGTTTAATAGGATTAAACCTTTTTTTATTTCATGAGAATAAAATCGCTTCGATAATTCATCTAAGATAGCATCGTATAGTTTGAAACCTGTATTGTTAAAGGAAATTTTGGATTTCCTTTCATTGTGGGAAGAGCTCAATAAAATAAACAGTTTCTGCTTCGTTCATAAATAATATAATGAATAAGTGCAGAATGTGGCCTACAATTTGTAGGCTTATTGCTCCCGATCGAAAACTCGCACAAGTGACAAACGCCTACTCGTCGTGCAATATGACACTGCACGAGTTTTTAGGTATACATTCTGTCAAAAAAATATAGGGAAGTGGGCAATGAATAACAAAATTTATCGTATCGCCTTCAAAGTAGGCCCTTTTCGAAATAATACATTTACGCCAACGAATGAACCAATCACCTAAACATTTTTCAAACGCTATATCCGGAATCGACTTCAATCCTTGCCGTGAATTCTTTTCAATGTTTCCTTTCGATTGAAAACTGGTACAAATACAAGTGAACGATGATTTCTACTAAAACATATAATTGAATGCTCGACGCGTTTCGATACACAGTATCTTTATCAAGAGCGAATGAATACTACAAATATATCTTACTAACAAATTTTTATATATACTAAAGAGGCAATCCACTCAGAGCTATCCGTACTTGAACAAATGTTTAGGAAATAAATTTAATAAGGGTGAGTTATTTATGTCTACCTGATCATTAAGAATTTCCGGTGAATACCTAAATCTGTTAATTTCAAGTACTTCCAGAAGGTTGAGTTTTATACTTCTATTCTCAGAATGTAGAATTTTGAATTCCGCATTGAAATTGTGACCATATTCTCTAAGATGATTTGAATAATTTGAATCGGTTTTCCATTGATGAAACTGCGTTGATGTTCAGAGATTCTAACATTAAAATTTCTTCCTGTTCTACCTATATAAAAACAATTGCAATCTGCACAATCCAATCTATAAACACTTGATTTATTTTCTTTATTAATTGGAGATTTATAATTCCTGATAAATGAATCTAAATTTGTTGATGTTTTGAACACTTTATTTAAATTTGAATTTTAAGGAGGATCTCACATTGTTGCTAATAACGCCTATATATGTTAAACTATTGAATTTCTTGTCTTTGTGTTCACCGATTGGATATATATGTTGTAAAGCTAATTTTTGTTTTTTCTTATGTAATATGCTGCTAACTAAATTTGCATCATAACCATTATTTATTGCGATCTGTTATCTCAAATTCAATTCTTTGAAATAATTATCATTGACATCGGTGTGTTCAAGAGTCTATGTATATAGCTATTAAATGCTGCAACTTTTGTTGGTAAGAATGTGCCGATGTATAATGAATTGTGATATCTGTATAAGAAGGCTTATGATTGTTAGATCTAGGAAATTGATCGAATTGTTCTGTTCTATTTCAGAAGTGAATTTTATTTTTGGGTGCAGGTTGTTGATGAAATTCTCGAATACAGTGAACTGTCTTTTTGTTCCTATGAAACACACAATAATGTTATCGACATATCGATACCAATATAGGAAATGTTTACTAAGCAGGCGTTTATGAATAGTTTTTTCTATGTTATCCATGAAGATTTCTGCTCAAAGAGGGCTTAAGGGGTTTCCTATTATAAGTCCCTCATTACTTTTACAAAAACAATCGTTAAATAAAAAATAATTTTGAGGTATACAAACATCTAATAAAGCCATAATGTCGTATTTAATTCGTGGTTTCGTCATACTTTGTGTTTACAAATTATTGATTATATTATACGGATATTTCTGTGGAATACTTGGGAACAATTTCTAGACATCAAAAGAGACTAACTTTGCATTACTTGGAATGAAAATATTTTCTATTTTCTTATCAAATCATTTGAATAACGAATAGAAAAAGACGGTTTAAAATTACAAAATTTTTCCAGAATATGTATTAAAATTTTGGAAATCAAGTTGAGTATTAGGAGTAGTGTAAAGAGAGCTTTCACTTTTCCTCTGTCAATTCAAGATATCAAAACTGAAATGAGTACCATAAAAAGAATAGCCTTCAATAACAATGTACCACACTCCTCCATAAATAAAATCATTAGAGGCAAAGAACAAAACCGAACATTACAATTATTATATTGCATCCAAGAAAAACCTGAAGAAAGATATGCTAGTTTTAATTATGTCGGTCCACTTCCTCATAAAATTAAGCATAATTTTCGAAATTTGAAATAACCACCTCTTTCTATTATCAAGTTACATTTTAATGCGAAACAGAAAACAGATGATTTCAATTAATCTGGTATTTACAAAACCGAATGTAACGGATACCCTCCAGCTTCTGTAGGTCGAACAGGTACAAATTTCAACGTAGATTCGAAGAACACATATCATCGGACAATAAATGCTCAATATTTGATTATATTTAATCAACAAATAACACACTAGCTTTAGACAATCTCAAAGTCACCCATAAATGCAATAGTGGAAGAAGAATTAATCTGTTACAAAGTTCGGAATGAATAAACTCGGGGGAACCCCACCCCACAGTATACTACTCTCAATAGCCAATTCGCAATCAAGAACTCCCCTATTTGACATTCACGGAAAAAATATATGTTATAATCATCTTTGTATCTTAGTATTCAGCACTAAAAATGACCGAATGGTCGAAACCTTTTATGTATTAACAAAAAACGTGAGAAACTAACGAATGTGTTTCTTCCCTTTTCATATTTTGAAGTGGATTTCCACAAAATAATTATGTCTTCAATATCATTCATTATTCCATTCTTGTCGTTCAGCGATTATAAAGTCCTCCATTTTCACGATTGCGATTTTTCTATTGGTTTGGGCTCTTTCGATACATGCTCGATGAGATTCATGTCTGACAAGTTGGCAGATCACTTCTCCCTTCGTACGTTTTGCTCTTGGAGTTCTTTTGCGACCCTTATGGTTCTGTGGGCGTTGATATCAAATTTTTTTCTTAGTGTAAGAACAATTTACGCATACTTGTTACCCGTCACTGTTTATGGTACATGAATGGTTGAAGTTCGACAACCTTCCACTATTTCACTTCAAAACATATAGGAACTCCCCTCAACCTCAAAAGGAATAAATTTCCTGGCAATTGCTAGTCAGACTTGCATCACTGGTCCTCTCCATACGATGACGATTGTCACCACGAATACAAATCTGGACTTGTCTGAAAAAAGAACATCGTAATTATTATAATGCATTAAAGAAAAAGCTGAAAGAAGAAATGCTAGTTTGAACTTTGTCAGCCCAATTTCTCATGAAATCTGTCCAAATCATAGCGAATTACTTCTAAATGCAAACTGGAAAATGGATAAACTAAAACAATCTGGTGTTGCTGAAATAGAATGTAACGAATGCCCTTCAACCTATGTAAGTAAAACAGGTAGAAATAAGTAATACATATTCCAAGAACATATAGTACTAGACAAGAAATTCCCAATATTTGAGCACGTTCAGTCAACAAATCACACACTAGCTTTAGACAATCTCAAAGTCCTCCATAAACTCAATAAAGGAAGAAGAATTAACTTGTTGGAGAGTTTGGAGATTAATAAACTCAGGGAAACCTCACATTATACTGCTCTCTATAACTAACATGAAATCAATAAGTCCTCCCCCCCCTAATTAACATTTCAGGAGGAAATATATCTTGTAACGATTTGTGTACCTTAATATTCAGCACTTTGAATGAGCCAATGGGTGAAACCGGTCTTGTATTAACTAATCATGAAAAACTGGGAATGGAGTAACATCTCTATTGGCACCATCAATATCCTCGTTGTTGGTATGCAATGTCGAGTCCATGTTTGACTGCAGAACAGGGGTACCATATCGGTTACAAACTTGGCGATTTTTCAGTTTTTTTATTTTTTAATAAGTTTAGAGTTGAAAAAATGAGTAAACCGGTTTTAAACTATTCTTCGTTTCCTCTATGTAACATCTAAAAAAAAGGCAAATATATTGTTTCATCTCAGTGAAGTGAGCAATGAAAATTATATAAAAACGATTCCAATTATGTCACCGCTTTTGTGTGTTTTAAAAAGAAACGTCCAATCTGAGAGACCTTTGATGGATCGAATAGAATAGCTAAATATTCTCTTGCGAATAAATTTGAATCAGAGATTTCAATTTTTCGTCGGGCATATAATCAACGTCGCAGACGCTTTTCTCAGAAGTTTCTCCGACAAATAAACACATCAAACGACTACATCGCGACTCGTTAACGTGACGAAAGTTGAAACGGAGCTAGCACGAAAATTTTCTGCGATTCCATCTCGGGAGTGTCAGTATAAACTTTGATCCTGATGAAAACACGTCACGGAAGTTCGTTGCGGAAGCGATCCATATTTGTCAGAGAAGGCTTGACGGATTTCGGCACTGTCTGTTTGATGTATCGCCTTTTCATTTCGGTTCGCGAAAGTTTCGCTTTTGTTGTTATACGAGTCGGAAATGAAGGCTGAGTGGCTCGGTTTAAATTCTTTGATTAGAAAAGTTACTCCGAAAATATAATTCGCGACTGCGAGTCGTTCGCAATTTTTAACTAGGAACGTTAAAAGTTAATGGTCGAAAGGATTTATGTGCGCTATCTAAGAAACAAGAATTCTTAAAATAATTTCTTACTGGAATTTACCGCGCCATTTTAATTATTTCGTCAAATATTTTCAGAAAATATTAGTTTGAAATTTCGTAAAAGTACAAGGGCGCTCCAAAAAGCGAATTTGCAATTTGGTGGAAGTAGAAGAATCTTTTTGAGTGAAATAAAATGCTGACAAGGAATCAGAACTTGAACATTTTACGAATATAGTTTATATAAGAAACTCATATGATTTTTCGGTTCAAATCAAAAACACGACGGGCTTCGACTGTCAAGTCATTTTCAAGTGGTCAACTATATTGAACGAATCTACTTATATGTATAGATACTAGCCTGATTACAAATTTAGTAGTGGAGATGTGTTGATGTCAAGCTGACTATTAAAAGTGATTTCACTTGGGTTTTTTCAAAGTTTACTAATTTCCATACATTTCAACATATTAATTTTTTGTCCTTTGTCGCAATTATGGAGAACTTTGATATTACCTAATGATATTGAATGTTTTGTGGTTTTTATTTATTTACATTTTTTTATATTGGAGAATTAGTATCACAGGATTCGTGTTCTTTTAATCTGGTTTCGAAATTTCTACCAGTCTGGCCAACATAAACTGCCGTACATTCATTGAAACAATATTGTAAACTCCTGATTTTTTGAACTGGTCTGTTTTTTGCTTAGCATTGAATAATAATTTGCTTAAGTTCAGACCACTTGAGAAAGAGATGGTTATTTTAGATTTGGAAAAATAGTTTCTCAAGTTATTGGAAAGAGAATCAGCGTAGTTGAAAATAACGTATTTTTTGAAGCAAATACTTTTTATAGAATATAAAAATTGTGTTGTTTGCTGTTTTTCCTCACGTTGGATAATTTTGTCTTCAACAGTCAAAGGAATTTTGTTATTTATGGCAGCTTTTCTGAAGCTCTAACGTTTGTTGGTAAAATTTTGATTGAACTTGAAAATAATTTTGAGATTCGCAGGTTTTTAGAAGGTTAAAGAAGTCATCAGCAACGTGTAGCAGCGTCTTATTTTTGGTGAATATTTTCTAGACTATCGGAGGGCATTCATCTCTTGGAATATCTGGATACATGTTTTTTATATCAAATGAAACTAATTCAAGATTTTGTGTATTTTCGAGCCTGAAAGTTTCTGTACAAGAGCAATTGAATTGAAAATGATGTTTTGAACGGAATTTTGTGAGTTCAATAAATTTCTGATTAAACAACTCTGCTAATTTATCTGAAGGTGTATTTATATATGATACTACTGGTCTAGCGGATTTTTCTTCTTTTTGCTGTTTTATTAATCCGAATATTTTTGGAGATGTTCATTGGAATCAGCTTCCTTTGCTCACATTCTGTATGTGCTAGGTAGACATAATACAGGGATTGGAATACCTAGCACATACAGAATGGGACAAAAGAAATCTGATTCAATGAACCTCAATTTCCAAAGTTTTACGGATTATAAAACTGCACAAAGAAGAAAAATCCACTAGAGCAGTAGTATCTTATATAAATACACCTTTAGGTAAAATAGCAACGTTGTTAAATGAGAAATTTATCGAACGTACGAAATTCCGTTTCAAACACTTCATTTCGAAATTGTACAAAAGCTTTCTAGGCTCGAAAACACACAAAATCGTAAATTAATTTCATTGGATATAGAGAAAATTAATTCAAATATTCCAACAGATGATTGCCCTTCGATAGTCAGAGAAATATTCATCAAAAATAAGACGCTGCAACATGTCGCAGATGAGTTTTGTAACCTTCTGAAAACCTGCCTATCTCAAAATTATTTTCAATCTAAATCAAAATTTTACCAACAAACGTCAGGACTTTCCATATGATCACCTCTCAGCTTCCTTTCAGCCGATATATTCATGGATAACATAGAAAGAACAGTAAAGTTAGCCACTTCGCAAAGAATCATGTAGTGTTCTGGTACCGATATGTAGATGATATTTTGTTAGGTTTCCAAAGATCCAACTGGCAAATTTTTTACCAACATTAAGGTTACAGCAGAAAGAGAATTCAATAACTCAATTAATTTTTCATACCTAACAATAACAAAATCAACTAATAATTTCATAAAATACATCTACAGAAAAGAATTCTTCACGGACTCAACTATTCCCATGGACTCATTCAATCATTTAAATCACAAATGAGTAACTTACAATTCAATGATTCATAGAGTATTTTCCATCCCTCTGTCACTGACGAACTTTAAAAGTGAAATAGATACTATCAGAAAATTCCTCTGATTTTTATAGACAAAATTATCCAACGTAAAGAAAAACATCAACACTATTATTATATTCCATAAAAGATAACTGCTCGAAACAATACGTTATTTTCAACCACGCTGGTCCTCTTTCCAATAACTTCAGCAACTATTTTTCCAAATTGCTCAAGTGGTATAAACATAAGCAAATCGTCATTTAATGCTAAACAAAAACAGACAAGTTCAGAAATTCACAAAGTTGTTTGCAATGAGTGTACGGCAGCTTACGTTGGGCAGACTGGTAGGAATTTCGAAACCAGATGAAAAGAACCCATCCTCTGATAATACTTCTCCAATATGTGAACATATAAAAACCACAAATCATTCAATATCATTAGATAATATAAAAGTTCTTCATAATTGCGACAAAGAACAGATAATGAATCTGTTGGAAATCAATAAACTTTGAAAATACCCAAATCACTCTTAATTGTCAGCTGGATATAAATACATCTCCACTACTAAATTTGTTGTTAGGCTGGTATCTATACATATAAGTAGGTTCGTTCCCTGTTGCTGACCACTTGAAAATGACTTGACAGTCGAAGCCGGACGTGTTTTTGATAATAAAATTGGAGGTAGTTATGTATTTTCAATGAAATAAAACTAAAGTATTTAGAGTTTCACTATATCAACAAAACTATGACCGGTTTCACCAAACTGTTGCTTCATCAGACAGATACAAACTAATGAACAGAGTTATTCCTTATATATTAGTCTTATTTCCTACTTAATATTACAATAGCTACAAGAGGTATGTTGGAAAACCCATCGGAGTTGCTTACTTTATGGATTGAAAAGATTGAGTAAAGGAGAAGGATTTACATCTAATCGACTATTAAGTAACCTACCTGAATTCTTTTCTTTGTTGATCTCTAAAATTTCCAATAGATTGATTTTTTGTCTGTTGTTTTCATTGTGTGAAATTTTGAAATTATCATTAAAGTTATGGTTTTCTTCGAGTAAGTGATTAGAATAATGGGAATCTGATTTATGATAATTGAAACTACGTTTGTGCTCGAATAATCTAACTTTGAAATTTCTGAAACTTCTACCAATATAAATTTTATCACAATCCTCGCAAGACAGTTTATAAACAGCGGATTTATTACTTTTATCAATTTTAGATTTGCAGTTTTTGATATGTCAGCCTGAAGAATTATCAGTTCGGAATGCTATATTGAAATTATAATGCATATGAATGATTTTAATTTCAGACTAGGATTACAAATATAAGTTAAGCTGTTGTATTTTGTGTTTGAACTTTTTTATTTGGAAATAGTTCCTGGATTGCTTTTTGAAATTTTTTGCGTGAAATCATGTTCTCAATCATAGTTGGACTGTAACCGTTATTGACTGATATTTGTTTAATTATATTTAGCTCTTTTATGAAATTATATTCTGACATTGGGATATCAATGAGTTTATGTACCATACTATTGTAAGCTGCTAATTTATGTGGATAAGGATGTGTAGATGAGCTGTGAATAGTAATATCTGTATGCCATGGCTTATGAAGAATAGAAAAATCATATTTGCCGTTAATTTTAGTATTAGATAAATCCAGAAAGTTAATGGAGTTTTCTGTTTCTATCTCTAACATGAATTTAATATTATCGTGAATTTTGTTAATGAATGTTTTGAATTACTCTAATTCTCTTTTTGTGCCAGTGAAACAACAAATGATATCGTCGACATATCTAAACCAATAAATAAAGTGTTTGAATAACGGATGTTCTTGGATAGTTTTTTCAATATCATCCATGAAAATTTCAGCGAGCAGAGGGCTCAGAGGATTACCCATGGTTCAACCTTTTTTACTTTTATATAATACTCCATTGAAGTTAATATAATTCTGTTCTAAACAAATTTCTAAAAGGTGTAAGATTTCTGATTGAATTATCGGATTGACTTTATTAATTTGAAGGGCGTTCTTGATGAGTTTCACTATATCACTAGGTGGAACACTGGGGAACAGATTTACTAGATCCCATGACATAAGTTTAGCGTTCGGTGGTAGTATCGTGTGCTGAATTTTATTTATTAGGACTGAAGAGTTTTTTATTGAGAATTTAGGTTCAAAATTACGTACAGTCGAATGATGTCTATGAGAAAGCGTGAAAGTGTTGCAGTTGGAGCTTGAAAATATTCCAACATACCTCTTGTACCTATTGTAATATTAAGTAGGAGATAAGACTAATATATAAGGAATAACTCTGTTCATTAGTTTGTATCTATCTGATGAAGCCACAGTGTGGTGAAACCGGTCATAGTTTTGTTAATATAGTGAAAATCTAAATACTTTAGTTTTATTTCATTGAAAATATGTATATCGATTTTCATCAAGTAACGACCTCCTCAATCAAAGGACGTAGATATGCATAAACACACCAACCCACAATCTTTCGAAAATTTTTTGGTTGGTAACGAAAACCAACCTTCTGTGAACTATTCTTCAAATTGCAGAAACCAACCAACCAATATGATGACGCAATATTAGTCAAGGATAATATCTACCAAGCCATTTATTTACGCATGTTATGTTTACATTAGTGCAGAGTACTCTCAAACCACTTGGTTGCAATATGTCGTTTTCCCGCATTGGTTCTTGAAAAATAAGAATTTCCACTTAACCTCGAAATATTAACGTGTACTTAGTGGTTTCCTTAGTGTGCTTCTGAAGTTTTTTTTCAAGATATCAAAATAGGACCCAACGAATGTTCGAAAACTTGAGGAAAGCTGAAAAGAATCGAAAAGGTAAGTATATTTTGAAGTATTATGCTTGTATATTTTTGAAAATCTGGTTCCTGTGATATATTGATACTTTGCCAATATTATCGATAACAGACTTCACATTTAAGTATTTTTCAGTATATCCGTTACTCTTCTTTATCGATTTTCAACTTCCTGCTTAAACCTACGTGTTCGATACCTTTGCCCCGAATCTTTTCTCCATGATAAAGTTCAATATTGAATGCAGTTTCGAGCACAAATTTGAAGCTGTGAACTTCCTGCAAATTAACATGAAGTTTCACCTATTGTTCTAGAATGTGAGGAGGAACAAGAAAGATTTGTGAAAAATATCGTACAGCATCCCTAGAGTATCACCACCAACGAAAATTCACGCGATGGAAATATGCCAGAATGATTAATTCTCCGTTTAATTGAACCTGATATTTCAAGTCATGAAAACATCGAAAAATTTTATGTGGATAATGCAGAGCCTTGAAATGAAAGCAGTTCGAATAGATCTGCAGTTTCCTGTCCTAGTACTAGTCAACCAGTTCGTGCAGAAGAAAACTTGAACCAGGAAAACGATATTTCAGAGTCGGAAGATAATGACGACTCTGTCAAAAATCCCAACTATGAAAGCGAAGATGAAAGCTGTAGCTCTGATGAGAATGATCTGACCGTACCAACAACATATTGTTGCTGAAAATGATAATGATATAATTCCTGATGAAAATGAACAGACCAAAATGAGTCCCAAACAAGACAGAAAAAGAAAGTATGCAGAAAAGAACAGGAGCCAGAAAAAGCTTAAAAGAAACGGTACAAAGGAAAAAAAACTTGAACCCAAAATATTTCTTGACATTGATTGCAAATTCACCTTGAAATGTACTGAGAATGTTTCTCGGGATATTCGCAGGAATGAGTTCGAGAGATTTTGGTCTCTGAAATCCTATGACTGCCAGATCAATTTCATTGGAGCTGGAGTGCAGCAGGCCAAAAAAAAAAAGAACGGAAGGAATCTGGAAAAGCGGAAGTATTCGAGAGTTTATAAACTCCAAGAGAAAGTTGTGTGTCGAGAAATGTATATCAAGACTCTAGAAATGACAACTTTCAGGGTAAATGAGTTGTTGAACATAAACGAGACCAAATAAATTCCTGCCCTCAGAAATCAGAAATACTTTGCAGAAAATGTATAAAATGTACTGTCAGGAAGCCGAACAATCTGTCTCTATGTCATCTTATAAAAAATTTCAACCTAAAATTCAAGCCATTGAAAAAAGATACCTGCAACATATGCGATAGTCTCAAGATACAAACAGAGAGTTTGGCGAATCCAGCTAAAAAAGAACATGCAACTCATTTAGAAAATGCAGGAAATTCCCAAAAATTAAGAAGGCAAGATTTCCAACTAGCGAAAGAGAGTGAACATCATGAATGCCTCACGTTTGAATTGGAGAAAACATTACCTTTGCCAAGGATCCCAACGAACATAGTTTTTTACAAGCGCCAACTTTGGATGTACAATGCCGGTGTTCACAACGGCAAGGAAGACATAGGATACTGTTGTCTGGGCTGAGGGAGTTGCAGGAAGAGGAGCCCAGGAAGTAGGGACCTGCCTTCTCAAACACATACGAACCAAACTTTCACCAAATGTTCGCCACCTTATTTTGTGGAATGATTCTTGCGGGGGACAGAACAGGAACATAAAGCTAATCCGCATGTTGAAATCTATACTGGAGAGTTCTATCAACTTAAGCTATATTACTCTAAGAATTCTGTATTCAGGACATAGTTTCTTACCTAACGATGCAGATTTTGGTGACATTGAGTCAGCTTTGAAACACCAGCAAAGACTGTACCTACCTTCGGATTATATACAAATTATGAGAACTTGTCGAAGAAAAAACCACTTGTTGTAACTGAAATGACATTTGATGATTATTTTCGTGGTCAGAATATCGAGAAGAAGATCGTCAATATAAAATCATCAGTGGATGACAAAAAAATCAATTGGCTCAAAATAAGATCCATACAAATCGAAAAAGACAAATCATTTCTTCTTATGGTGCAACAAAATTCATTCGACTCACCTGAAGTTATAATAGATCTTTGGAAGAAATCGAGACAGAAGAATTCCAAGTCTCCTCAAGAAGATGGTGCTATATTTTTGGATCTGATTCCTTTATGTCCTAATGGAAAACCTATTGCTGAAGCCAAAATCAAGAACCTTAACGAAATGATGCACCTATTTCATCAGATTGTCAAATGTTTTACAAAAATTTGAAAAGTGATGCCAATATGGAAGATGTTAATGGTTTTGATGTCAGTTCACTTGATTTCGAAGTTGAATAAGTATTGTAGATTTTTCGAACAATTTCCTATACTACCTTTTTTGAAATTAATTTCACGGCTATGTCGATTTTGAATACTTTTCAATACTGCATAAAACAACCAACCCACAATTTTTTTCTTGTTTTTCAATGAAATTTGAATTGGAAACAATGATATTGAATTATACATAAATTAATATATTTAAAAGAAAACATCTTTTTCGCATGATTATTTTGCTAAATCTCACTATCTAAAAGTCAACAGAAACTTTAATTTCAATTATCTCGGTTTCATGTCTTTGTGGCTTGGTAGCTTTCTGCATAACTACGTCAAATTGTGGAAAGTATAAAATATATTTTGTTTTATCTTCGTTATATACAGGGTGGTTCAGTTTCTATTGCGGAAAATTTGGAGACCAATAGAGAACTGAA